>OU343220.1:175490532-175579404 GCA_910596185.1 Chrysanthemum makinoi
GGACATATAGCTAGAAACTGCACAAATGCAGAGTACTTCGTGAGACAAGATGTTACTTGTGCAAGCTCGTGATAATGGAGTGTGTTGGATGAAGAGGAGTTGTTGTTTCTTGCCGAGGGCAATGCCAAGACATATGATGCGATGTGGATGAGCAACCAATCGTGAGATAGGTCATAATCAGAATGCCTTTCAAGTCGCCGACGCGATGCATACACTCGACATGATGATGAACCTACTGCACAGACAATTTTCATGGCTAGCATTTCTCCAATGGTCTCTCCAAAGGTCCCTCACCACAGCAAGCTGGTCCATCCAAAGAATCAATCATCTCAGAGGTATTAAAACTATATGATAATGTTGATCGGCAAAAGATACATGATAAAGTTCAATCGCGAGGAAACCGTGACTTCGTGATATTGCTAATATGGCAATGATAATGTTGTCCCATATGATCAATATGTGACCCAATGTAAAAGTGTGATTGAACCAAGTGATGTATCTAATGCAGTCAATGATGACTATATCTTTGATGAATACACCTCTAGTGTTCCTAATGATTCTGCCATCTCTGAACTTAATGCCTATAAAGAACAAGTTGCCATTTATGAACAACGTGCTAAGTTTGAATTAACTACAGTGGCGGAGATGGATGACCAAATGCATACAAATATTAGAAAAAGTAATTTTAGAGAAGAAATACTTAAACAAGAGTTAGATTCCTTAAAAGAAAAGCTTAACAAAACGGCTAAGCAAAAACAAGAACTTCAAGAAAATGTGAAAGTGCTTACACAGGAATTTAATGCCAAGGAATCAAAACTCTTAAATGAATTTTCCAATCTAAAAACTTTGAAAAACAAACTTGAAAACAAATTATGCGTACAAAGGAAACACCATTCGAGATCAGCTTACATGATCACTAAGCATAGAGTTCTAAGTGACAAACATAGCGTTGCGTTAGTTGATGAACCAAACCCTAAGGCGTGTCTGAAAGCTAGAGAAGCACATAAGGTAATCTATGATGGCAATGAAATCCTTAAGCCTAGACAGAAACCTAGTTCTTGTACTGAGAATACTGAGGAAGATAAGCAGTTAGAAGAAGTAACTAGAAAGAAATTGGATGAAAAGCTTAAGAGCCCTTTATGCATAGAAAGAGAAAATCACTATAAAACACCTAACTATGCTAAGGATAACTGGATTGCCTTTAACAAGTTTAGACCTCAAACACAAATTGACCCTCGAACAAGTGTTTTGGAAAAAGGATATGGACATAAAAAAGCTGATGAGTTTGTTGAAAAGAATCCCCCATGTAGGAGAATGCTTCCTGCCACTATTTATCCCCCAAATACCCCAATGCATTTAGTTCCTAGATCTATTCCCACTAAAAGCAAGACCTTAATCAATCAATATGTAATTTTTCAATTATTTGTTGATTTTGAGAAAACTTGTAAGAAAAGGATCACACCACTGGGATAACTGAAGGGGAAAGGGGTTTTGAGCAAACTAAAGAATGCTATTTAACCGAGGTCATGCCTTTCTTTAAACAATTAAAAGGTCAATTTGAGAGTCTTAAAAGGGGATGGATTCAGATATTAAAGAAATGGAAAAGGAATTTGATGCAATGATAGTTGAGGTTAGTGACTATGAGCAAGAATTAAAATATAATGAGATTGAGAGGAAGAACTTGCATACCTTGAATGAGAATCTTATTTCTGAATGTATTACTCAAGATGTGTTTTACATCTGCTACAATTGTTCCATTAATGCTTTTCAATTTCATGAATTATCTTTTGCTCTGAAAGTCTCCCATGATCGTGTCATTGAGCTTGAAAAAACTAATTCTAAATTGCATGAGAAAATTGAACAGAATGATCATGATAACTTGGTGAAAGCAGTTTCTCTAAATTGGAAGTTGAACATCTTGCTTTGCAATTAAAATATCAACATCTAAAAGAAAATGTTAAAACCTCAAATATCAAGACATCCTTGGATGCTCTGAATTTGATGCGGTTTTGAAATTAGCAAGCGTGATGAAGCAGTTCGAGCTCATTGTAACACGATCGGAAAATTGAGAACCCAAATTTCACAATTAAAGGGTGAAAAGAACAATGTGACAGGGTCCCAAATGCCTCCTCCTTTAGATTCTCAGAGTTCTCAAACTTTTCATCTTCAAAACTTGATTAATGTTTTACAAAAGGAAAATGAGAGTTTTCTAGAAGAAAATGAAAAGTTAAACTACACTTTAAAGAGTTATATGATCCAATGAAAGTCACTCGTGACAAGAACAACGAAAAAATAACATCTTTACAAAAGGAAATTGAGAATCGAGGTGTCGGAAAAAGAAACGCCACTTGTCTTTAACGAGAATGTTGTATCAAAATCATCCTCAGATTGCAAATATACTGTGACTATTAAATATATTCCTCCTCATCTTAGGAATAATGAACTTGTGTTTCATAACTATTATGCTCACCTTAAGGATAGTCTAGAATGTCTCTGTGAGATTGTGGAAGAGGATTTCATAAATAAGCCTCTTGATAGAGAAATTAGGTTTGCTTGCATTCGGGGCCAAAAGCGATCTCAAGAGCTGCTAGAATGTTTAATAGCAACATGTCCTAAATCCTTAGGTGCGAATGATAAAGCTGTGATGCCTTGTTCCATGCCTAGTGCTAAGTATACAAACCATTTGATGCCCAGCATTAAGAAAGTGAATTTCAATGTGCCGTCAAGTAGTTCAGATCCCCTCGCACTTCTAGTTGAGGAATGCAAAAATAGCAAAACCAACTAATGTTCCAATTCCTTTACAGGGAGTAAGAAGTGACACCAAAGCAGGGTCAAAGCCTCAGGCAACACAAGAATGATAGGACCTTGCATGCTAGGAATGTTCAGTGGAAGAGAGTAGAAGATCACCTTAGGAAGAATTTGAATAAAACAAATCGTGTTGATTCTAGTGTTAGCTCTAAGCTGCGTAATTAATGCTGAATTCGATACTTTGGCAAAACATGTAATGATGATTGCATGGTTTATGTTACTAATCTTGAATGTGGTGTGAATGATTTGTCTAATGTTGTTAAATGCCCAGTTAAAATTGTTAATGTTAAAAATCAAGCTAAGAAGGCAAAAGGCAAAGGCTTAAAGAAAGTTAGAAAGCGGTGGAAACCCACAGGGAAGAAAATTTAGTAATATAGGTTATCAATGGATACCTCTTGACCAATCGTAAGGTTAATGAGTTTTGCCCTCGATTTTCTAAGACAATGCCCACTAAAAAATGGATGCCTACTGGTAGAACTATTCTCTTAAGAAGTGAACATACTTTGAATAGGTCAAATACGGACTCTAGCATTGCGTCTATTTCAGATGATTCCATTGTTTCTAGTCTTGATGTGGGTGTCCCAATCATTGTTACTAACCAAGTGGAACCCATTCTTGCATCGGGATCCCAATTATCCAGTTATCCATTCTTGTCATGTTGTTCAATCTGTAGATCGCTCAAAGCGTTGGTACGTGCCGGGACTCGGCATTGTCAGGCATATGACTGGAGACCGGTCTTGGACATAATCTATTTTCTCGTGGGACAATTTTAAAGACTCCGATTTAGAAGTGGCATTGAAAACATACTTGCTTTGTTAGAGAACTTGATGGTGTGTAACTTCTTAGAGGAACTCGTGGTTCAAACCTATACACCATCTCTATCGAAGATATGATGAAATCTTCACCCATCGCTACGTCAAAGGCTTCCAAAACAAAGTCATGGTTATGGCACCGTCGTCTCAATCACTTGAACTTTGGTACCATAAAAAATCTTTGCAGAAAGGACTTAGTAAGAGGATTACCCAGATTAAAGTATGAAAAAGATCATCTTTGTTCTGCTTGCCAATTGGGAAAAAGCACGAAATATGCCCACAAACCAAAACCTACAAACTTCGAATGGAAGTTCTTCATACCCTTCATATGGATTTGTGCGGACCAATGAGAGTGCAAGCGATAAATGGGAAGAAATACATTCTAGTCGTTGTTGATGACTACTCTTGATTTACTTGGGTAAAGTTTTTGAGGACAAAGGATGAAACTCTGGATGTCATCATCAAACTTATCAAATGACTTCAAGTTCGACTCAACAATCTTCAAGTTAGAATGTCGAGCGGACAATGGCAGCCAGAGTTTGTTAACAAAGACTTAATTGAGTTTTATGAAAGTGTTGGAATCAGTCATCAAAGAAGTGTTCCACGAACTCCTCAACGAGCGGTGTAGTTGAAAGAAGTCGAACTCTTGTGGAAGCCGCAAGAACAATGCTAATTTATTCAAAGGTTCCAATGTTTCTATGGGCTGAAGCCATTGCCACTGCTTGCTACACCCAAAATTGTTCCCTTATTCATACCTCTCATGGAGAAACTCCATATGAACTTGTTCATAAACGAAACCTGATCTCTCCTACCTTCGTGTGTTTGGTGCTTTGTGCTATCCAACGAATGATGGTCAAGATTTAGGCAAATTAAGAGCAAAGGCAGATATTGGAGTTTTTGTTGGTTATGCACCAAACAAGAAGGGTTACCGAATCTATAACAAAAGAACTCGAGATATCATGGAAACTATTCACGTCACGTTCGATGAGATGTCCGGTCAAATGGCTCCAGGACAATCTAGTTCTGGACCCGCATTTCAACCTTCATCATGTAGTCCTATCGGTTCTACTCTAGTTTCTAATCCCACACCAGCAACTCCTTATGTACCTCATTCAAGATGTTTTGAAGAAATTGTTTGATCCAATGTTTGATGAACACTATGAGTCAAGTGCTAATGATCTGTCAATTCCATCAGGCTGACAGCGGCTCCTATCCTGTCAATGAAGTTAACCCTTTAGTTTCAATGTCATTAAGTCAAGAGTTCCGCCGCTGACGATCACTCTGTCTCATCAACAAATCATCAATCATCGAGTGTACATCATGGAATTGTTTCTGTTACCAATGATGGAGATAATCCCTTTGCTACTCCTGAAGATGCCTCATTTGAAAACATATTTGCTCTGAATCATCATCGAACCATCTTCATCGAGGATATCGACTCGCTACTTCGTTCCTCAACAACAACAAAATGAACACCTTAGAAAATGGACACATGATCACCCATTGGACAACATCATTGGAAACCCTTCTCAAGTTCGGTATCCACTCGGTGACAACTTGCAACCGATGCCTTATGGTGCTTCTTCAACTCAGTACTCTCAAAGATCGAACCAAAAGACGTTAAAATCGCTATGAATGAAGACACCTGGTTCAATGCCATGCAAGAAGAAATTCATGAGTTTGATCGACTAGATGTATGGGAACTAGTACTTGCTCCTCGACGTGCTATGATCATTGCACTAAAGTGGATCTTCAAAGTAAAACTTGATGAGCATGGTGATGTTTTAAAGAACAAGGCTCGATTGGTTGCAAAAGGATACCATCAAGAGGAGGGTATTGACTTTGAAGAATCATTTGCTCCAGTTGCTCGTATTGAGGCAATCAGAATCTTCTTTGCTAATGCTGCAAGTAAGAACATGGTAGTCTATCAGATGGATGTAAAAACGACTTTTCTTAACGGTGACCTTAAAGAAGTCGTGATTATCGTCGTAACTGAAGGCTTTGTGAATCCAGAGCATCCTACTCACATCTATCATTTGAAGAAGGCTCTTTACGGTTTGAAGCAAGCTCCAAGGGCATGGTATGATACGTTATCAAAGTTTCTTCTATCTACTGGATTCACCAAAGGAGCATTTGATCCAACATTGTTCCCCAGAAAGTCAGGAAAACACTTAATTCACGTTCAAATCTATGTTGATGATATTATCTTTGCCTCGACTAACCCCAATGAACGTGACCTTTTTTCAAATGAAATGGGTTCCAAATTTCAAATGTCAATGATGGGACAAATGTCATTTTTCTTGGGATTACAAATTTCACAAAGTCCCGGAGGCATTTTTATAAATCAATCTAAATATGCAAATGAGATTTTAAAGAAATTTGGATTTGATTCTTGTGACCTGTTGACACTCCCATGATAGAGCGTACCAAAACGGATGAGGACCACTCGGGGATCATGGTAGACCAAACGAAATATCGTAGTATGATTGGATCCCGATGTACCTCATGACCATGGACCGACTTACATTCTATTATTTGCCGCTTGCATGTGTGCTAGATACGGGCTAAGCCTACCAAAAGCACCTTGAAGCGGTTAAGCGGGTCTTCGGTAAGATCTTCAAGGAACCATCAATATGGGACTTTGGTACGAAGGACACGGTATGTCACTAACGACCTATGTAGATCTTGATCATGCGGGATGTCAAGATACCGTCGAGAATGCGTCTCGGAGGTGCTCAGTTTTTGGGTGATAAGCTTGTGGTCTTCAAAGAAACAAATGAGTACTTCTATTTCCTCTACAAAGGTTGAATACATAGCCATGTCATCTTGTTGTGCTCAAATCCTATGGATGAGATCCCAATTATCGAACTATGGCTTTGAATTCAACAAAATCCTACTCTGACTGTGATAATAAAAGTGCTATTGCTCTCTCATGCAAAAGCGTACAACACTCAAGAGCAGCACATTGATATTGACATCATTTCATCAGGGAGCAAGTAGAGAATGGTGTGGTGGAACTCTATTTTGTGAGGACGAATATCAATTGCGCAACATCTTCACCAAAGCTCTTTCTAGAGATCGTTTTGAGTTTATCCTTCCACGACTTGGTCTAAAGAGTCTTTGTGCTGTCATTCAAAGAATGACACGGGTCTTTAGATGTTGTTCGAATGTTCAAAAAAAATCAAAATATCAAAATAAAAAAAAATTTGGGAGATAAGTGAAACAATGGTTTCAAAAGTCATTTGATGCAACTTTTTTCAAAGAAAGAAAAGAGCCATGCTTTATCTTAAATCTTCAAACCTCATGCTCTGATTCTAAAAACAAATATTTTCCGTTAAAAAGACAAATGTTTTCTTTCAAATATTTTTCCTTCAAATGATTCTTCTGAAAAATATTTTTCATCTAATGAAAACAAAATTGCTTTGAAAATACTTCGGACTCTACTTTTGAAAATCATCCGGGTTTTTCATTTGTCAAAATCTCTATCCTTCAATCAACAACATATGTCATTGATTGAGGGAGAGAATGATTTCAATCAAAAGGAGTATTTTTCAAACAATTGGCACGTGTCGAAAGGTCTTCTCTTAAATAATCAAAAAGAACAATGTTTTACAATATTGTATACAATTGGTACAAGACATTTGTTATTATTATGTTTTCAAAAGATACGCAGGCATGTTTAATCTTTGGAGTCAAAAGTCTCAAACTTGATCCTTATCGGTTAAATGTTTCTCATAATCAAGTCACATCTCCCCTCAAAAGCTTTCAAAATTAATTTAAATCTCTAGAGATCACAAATCTCAAATGATTTGAAAATTGTGATCGGGGGAGAATTTGTGATTTAAATTGGATTTTAACTGATGATTCAATAAATGGTTTCACAAGTGTTTAGCAAGCTTTCCTCCCCACATGTGCCAAACGATTTCAAAATTTCCATGCACATGTTAAGGGGGAGCATCTTTTAAATCACAAAGAATTGAAACGTGATTGATTTGTATCTAAGTGCAGGTTCCTTCTAATATGTGCAATACTCTTTCAAACCTCAAGGCACATATTGAGGGGGAGCAAATTTAGGAAAACCTCATCCTTCCCCAATATGCTTTATCTACTTGATTTGATAAGGGAAGTGATGTTGATATCTTTTAGAAAATGGTAATCAAAGAAGTTAATTCTTCCTCTTGCCTCGCAGCCAAACGATTTCAAATACATGATGCATATGTTGAGGGGGAGATCTGTTTCTAAAAATATCAAAAACAATTCAGGTACAAAATGCTTTGATAATATATCTCAAGTATCTGGATTGATTTTCAAATGGTTTTCAATTTGGCAGATGAACAATACCAAATAGACCAACCAAATTTACTTTATGTATGGTGATATAAGGATGATAAGGTTAGGTATTTGTTCCCATGATCCGCCAGAGCAGGACCTGGGATCTACCGGGGACAATCCACTAGATAGTGTAGAAGTCCTTAGGAATGATGAAAAAGGAGAAAAATGAGAATAAGGGAAGAGCGGTGAGGCAGAGATAGTAATCTTGGAATAAACCAAACAAGGTTCTAGTTATGAAGTCTCGTAAGCCGAAGGGGTTGAAGAATGAAAAAGAATTAAATGAAAAAGGGTGAAAATAAATAGCCTCCAATAATTCAACCTTAGGGAAGAAGCCGGGTTCAATTCATATGCTACTAGTGGTAACAACGGTATTGAAGACAAGACGTCATGGACCCAAAGGTGGCCTTGCACTAAACTTCCCCAGCTACTCAAGTTCCTCTTAAAAGGGCTTGTTTCATTCTCACGGGAACCGACATAATCTATCGACTTTCTCCTAGAGATTGTTGATATTGAAGAAGGAGACCCTCTCCCTAGTCTCTGGCATAGGAACCAAATGCGCACTATTGAGTCTAGAGCCACGAGATCATCAAATATATCTCATTTAGGACACTTTGTCATGAAGATTCTCTGTTTCACACAATGTGGAAAGGGAGATTACATCTCATGAGTCCTACGCATTATCCTTGTGGTATTTCGAAATATCCGAAAGTGATATGCAAACACATTCACAATGAAGATGGAAAGCCTTATAGAGCCAACATCAAACAAGCTCTTGGTGGGTGGCATGTGAGATCTATCCAATAGATCAACCATGTGACAACTGAACAGAAACAATGGGGTGAGTCATAATTATGATTCAATCTTGGTTCTGGTTATGGATTGACGGATGCCTTTGAAAAACTAGTCGTTGTGCTTAAAAAATCTTTTCTTTAGCAGATCGACTGTATACTCATATTTCAAAATAAAAGGTGTTTATGATTGATAATTGATTTTCATTTAAACCTTCGTTGTATTGCAAAAACAATTTCTATTGGCGGTACACGCATTGTTTTTCAAATCTCTTTGCATCAATCAGTGAATCTCAATTCGCCGTTCACTCACTCCGTGTTGTCTTCTTTGAGACGCGTTCGGTTTGAGAACAACTAGAAGCAATTGCTGAAACCACTCAAGAAAATTCTTGAATTATACGACACATCGCAAGGCGGTACTTGCGATCAACGGGGAACCGTGGGTCGTGTACCTCAATTCAATGAAAGTGATCAAAGACACTTTCGTGGTGCTTTATTGCTAACCGCTTGTTTTATGCAGTATTCGACGTTTGCGGTGATTAGATTGAAGCGGTCAATCCATAGCCGCATGCTCACTCAACACATTCATTTCTAAAGAAATCATGATTAGTGCATCAATGAATCATATATTTTCATTCCATGCCTTACGCTACTGGCTGCCAATATCATGAATCAATAAAAGCTTCCGCTACTCTGATGAGAAGAAATTATGATCCAGAATGTGAGTATGTCGGTCCAAAAGTCACAACATCACATAATACCAACACCACAATGGATGAGTCAGAGAATTATGATAAATGATGATCTCAAAGTCGGCTTAAAACTCATTATCACGTGGATCGCTTAAAGACCTCCACTAGAATTATACCAAACATGCGGAACATGAAGAATCTAAGACTACGAAGCTCTTGACAAAGAAAGAACTTAATCAAGAATCCAAGAACAATCAAATGTAATATCTGTTTGTATTCATTGTAATTTGAGTGACCTCCTTAGGGGAGATTGTTAGGATTTAGTAAATCCGGTTATTAAAGTTTAGGTCACCTTAAGTATATATATAATCGCTTAGAAAGCTCGTAGTCGTATTTATTTACTGTTAAGTAGTATTTTGTTAAAGTAACACCGTGGAGGACGGACGGGTCTTTATCCACTGTATGGCTGATCCACAGCCCGTAGGTGGTGATGAGTGTGCAAATACTCATCATTTTTGTACCGTTTAAACTGCAAAAACATCTGAAAACACTTTCAATGCATCAAAATGATATAAATATCACAAATAAGTGTTTTATGTGTTTTAAATGCAAAAATATCAAAATCAGATGAAAAACATATCAAGTTTGCAAAATTGGCAGTTTTAGTCCTCCAAGTTTCAAAAGTTGTCAAAATTAGTCCCTGGTAAATCAAAATAAAGAAAAATGTTATATAAGGTCCTTGGGATTCATAAGTTGTCAAAATAAACCCTTTAAAGTTTAAAATTTACAAAATGACAACTTTAGTCCCTCAAGTTTTGAAAATGTCAAATATAGTCCTTGGATTTATTAAAAATGGAAAATATTCAAATATTTTCCTTGTACTATTAAAGAATGGCAGGAATGGTCCTTATTATAATTTTGGAAAAGTGACAGGTTTGGTCCCTCATGTTTGGCCAAATTACAAAATTAGTCCTTGTGCTTAATTAATACCAAGCTGACCCAGCTTTATGGTGTATTTTGATCCTAGCCAAAACAAAAGAACCCCTGTCATTATCCACTTGACCCCCATTATGAACCCTCTCTATTAATACCACCAGTCAACAAGTCAAAACCGTAAACTGTACCGCATCTCCTCTCACACTTGCCCGCCAAAACCAAAGGACCCATCAAAACCACCATGGTTTCTCACCACCACCTTTCCACCTCACTCTACACCTGTATACCAACCCCCCTCCACCTCTACATACACCCAAAAATCATTAAATGCATATAACTGCTCAAGACTTTTTTTTCCCGCCAAAATTCCACATGGACGTATATGATGAGTTATGAAGATCCAATGGCTCAAGATAGGTGGAATGTTTGTGCTCGACAAGGATTCTAAGAGGTTAATAAATATCAAGAAAGAAGCAGAGAAGGAAAGTTAAGTAGTGTAATCTTATTTTTACTTATGTCGCTTTTTAAGTTTTAAATTTTCCATTGTAAGGTTAAGCTTTTCAATACTTTGTAATCATATTCCAGTGTGTTATAAACCGTTTTGATTATCAATTTCATGTTCTATGTATAAAAGTCGTTTATGCCATTTTTAAAGCTAAAATTCTCAAATCAGCTTATTTTTGTTATTAGTGTTGTCAAAGAACTCATAAGCTCATATAATTTCATTATATAGCTTCTGAGAGCTTTTAGTAAGTCTAAAACTTTGTTTAGTATCAAAGAACAGAAAATTCACAAAAATCAAGAAAAATAGTGAGAAAATAAAAAATCTATGGGCGAAGTTCAATGATGAAGCAGGTTGGAAATTGGATTGTTTTTGGTTTAGAGCTTAGTGGTAAGCATATAGGAGTGATCTTATGTTCTCAGTTCTCATCTTTGTGCCTAAACTCACTTTGTAAGCTATTTCTTTGAAATTTGCAATTCATAGTATTAGTGTTTAAATGTTGTTAATTACAAGTTTTATCTTATCTCATTATAGTTAATAGAAGTTAATTTATAGCTTTTATGGTTTAAAAAGTTGTTTTAGTACAATAAGCTTCATAACTTTTGTATAAGGGTGTTTGGATCACCTTAGTAAATTGTGTTAGAGGGCATCTGTGTTATTACTTGTTGTTGTTTCATATCACCTTAGTGTTTAATAGCTCAGTTCTAGTATAAAATTTAGTCCTTGTTTCATAAAAAGTCAAATCATCTTGATTCGTCTATATTCATAGCTGTTAGAAATTTATGTTTCATAATCATGCATACTAGTGTAAAAGTTGTTTATATAGCCTAAATAAGTCTTATAGTAGCTTAATACATCAAATTAGATCATCTAGGATCATTAGAAGTTCATCAAAGTCAAACTGGTTCATTATTTAAAAAGTCAAAATTTCCTAGAAGCAGTTTTTGAATAAACTTTACAATTTCACTGTGATCTTATCATTAGGATTTAGGACTTAAGCCTTTGGGATATTAAAGTTTAACTGCTTAACTAAATTAGAAAAATAGTAGTTCACTCCTAATCAGCTTATTAAGTGCTTTTCACTTAGCTTCTTTTTGACCCCTTTTTCTCAAAAACTTGCCTGTGCATACCCGCAACAGATAAGCTTGAGCTTATTTGAAGCTTATTTGGTACTTAATTTTAAGTAATTGTGCTTTCTTAGTTATTATATTAGCTTATTTAAAGGTGTTTAGCTTATTTTCATTTACTCTTTTGCTTATTTCTAGCTTATTAGCATTTTGGCTTAAATCTTGTGCTTATTCACTTTTTGCCAACTGTTAAGAAACATAAGCTCAAACTGAGCTTATTAGTAGTTTTTTTAAAAATTTATAGTTTTAAAATTTGCTTAATATCATGTGCTTAATTAGTTTGTAAAAAATATATATATATATATATATATATATATATATATATATATATATATATATATATATATATATATATATATATATATATATATTTTGCAAAAAAAAAACGGGCCTGCACGATTGAATTCACTCGAGGGACCTGGTGTATGCCTTCCCATGCTTCACAACAACACACTCAACCAGAAGCGCCCTTGGGTCTTTTGCGTTATATCCTCCCACATCAATCTATTTAACATAGTTTTAGCCCGTTTGGTTAATAAGCACTCTTTGCTTATTAACTCAAGCTTATCGACTCAACCGCAGGACCCACTATATTTTTCCTACATTCCTCTCAGTCTCTAGTACTTTTGTAATTTTTTTCAGATTTTTCTTTTTACGTTAAGTATTTTTTATAAATTAATTAGTTTAAAATAGTATTTAATTCATAATAAAAAATATAAAAGTAAAAAAAATATAAATTTTTTTTCTAAAAATTTCTTTTGACATATAGTACGTAAGAAAATTTTTTTTACACTTGTAGGACCTTTATTTCATAAAATTTACGTTTTTACTTATGCACTCGCGTAATTTTTATAAATAACGTTCGTTTTCATTTTAAGTCACATTTTTAGATAATTTAAGTTTACGTTTTAATTAAAATAGTTTATTTAAGTTATTTTGTTTTATAAATCATAGAAAAACATCATTTTAAATATAGTGATAGCGTTTATTTAATATATTTTAGCTTTTTAATTTTCTTTAATTTGCATTTAAGTCATTTGTAATTTATAAACTTTTTTTTTAGGTATAATTATCCATCAAAATCCTTACTGATCACTATCCTTAGTGATTACTCGCCATCTGATAGTTTTGAAACACCATTGAGTCTCCGTGGGACTTAACTACCCACTAGAATCCACTATATTCTCCGATCTTCATTGCATTGGTTTTCGAAAGCGGTTTTAAGTTTATTACGGTTAGTCATTCACAAGTGGCTAGCTTGTGTGATTAAACTTGACGGTTCGAACCAATTAAATTTTGGCGCCGCTGCCGGGGAGGCTTTAGCGTGTTTTAAGCATTCTCAGACCCATTCTTGCACATATACCACCGCTTGTAAATCAGTTTTTTAAAGTTATCATAAAATCCAAAAAGTTCATTAACACTTTTCCTAAAGTGTTAACAACACCAAAAATATTTTCATTCTTTGTTTTATAACATGTTTTTCAAAAATCCAAAAATATTCATCTTTATCCTCTTACCCTTTTTGATTCTTTATCCTTTTACCCTCTATCCATTTGATTCTAACTTCTTCTATTCTCATGGAATCTCGACTCACGACATTTAATTCGGAACGAAGTTG
Organism: Chrysanthemum makinoi; assembly: GCA_910596185.1. Lineage (NCBI taxonomy): Eukaryota > Viridiplantae > Streptophyta > Magnoliopsida > Asterales > Asteraceae > Chrysanthemum > Chrysanthemum makinoi. Next base: position 175,504,148 of record OU343220.1, read on the forward strand.
AAAAACTTCATACATTATCACAAATATCAAAAATTCGTGTTGTTCAGTAATGATCCATTAATTACTGCGTAGAAATGGAGCGAAACCGGGTGACAAAGGACCGTGTACTTCCCTCGATAATGGAGGTGCTAAATACGTCCAACCTACGGTTATCCAAAGATCTAACCCTCAATTGCTCCTAAGCCGTCTAAAATTGATCCTAAACTTTCACAATTTACGGTTAAAAGCAAGCATGCAGAATTTAGACCTGTGACTAGCAAGAATGACTTGCCTAATCTTCAAGTTTCTCAGAACAAGAACCTGAGACCATAACGGAAGTGGTGGAATTTGCTAGCTCTCGAGCACACCACTTGTCCCACCTCCGATTTTTCAAAATGTTCTTCGAGACTTAATAGTCATTTGGATCACCATGTTGGTTTTGTTGATTCTTTGAATGAACCAATTCCTTCTCATAACTCTCAAATGGAATCGTTTATTCCTTGTGTCGGTTGTGGTGAGCCTCTTTTGGTTCACCATGTTCTGCCGTGTAATGTGTGTACAGTGTGGTAATGATATTCATAACGGGAGTTGTTTGTTTTATGGTTCGAGGAATTCATTTGATTATGATCCTAATCCGAACTCATTTAACGACCCTTCAAACTTTTCCAATTACCCACACACAAAATGACTTATCTTCTTCATATAATCAACATAAATGTTGTGAATTTTGTGGAGATCCTCACCAAGGATTTGAGTGTCAATCCGGAAACACGTTTGTCTATGAGCAGTTTTCGGTGATGCTCGAGACTTTGGTCATGACCAATATCTATATAATTCACCAGTCCGGACTCAACAGCTTTTTGTTCAAGTGAGAATTGTGGAGGTCCCCATTTCAGCTCGATTGTCAAACAGGAATCCATTTCCTTGTAACAATTACGACTATCCATATCAATGCGACCAACCTCCATTTCGCCAGTGCCAAATGACTCAAACTCCTCAGCAAACCCAACAAGACACTTATCTAGAGCTTCGGGAGTCAGTGAAAAGAACTGAGGAGTTGAGTAAAACAGCATTTCAAAATGCTCCCAGTTTTTCTTGTGTATATTGTGGGGTCCTCATGATGATTATCAATGTCAACCTTCCGGTTTTGACAAATCTCCACTCCCACAATGTCCGTCATTCAAAATTCACATGAGAAATCCATGGAAGAATTGCTAGTTTCTGAAGAGGTTGCTAAAATAAATTCCCAAATTGCGTTTGAAAAATCTATTAGGGAATCAATTACAAAAGAAAAAGTGACGCCAGATCTAGCTCTCAATTTCGTTTTATTCCGATCGACAGTGTTGATGATGAGGATGCACTTGGTATCCTACAATTATATAAAGATTCATCAAGTTCATCAGTTGATATCCCAGCAGTTGAGATTCATTCTCAAACAATCAAGTATCACACCCGAGCTCCCACTCACTCTTTAAACATGGGGGATGAGCATCTTGACACTGTTCCTGAAAAGGAATCGGACGAATTCATAAAGTCTAGTGTTGAGGACCTTGTCCCAATCAGAGAGTCACAGGGAACTTCTCGATCATGTGTGATTCTCTTTCCCTCTTGAGTGTTCAAAAATCATTTTGAGACTTTCTCGATTTTAGTTTATGATTGTAAATCTTATGGAGACATTGAGAATGTTGAAGCATCACTTTCACATTTTGATGTTGATCCTCTTCTTGAGGAGTTCACCGATGAACTCACTCACATCATTCCCCTTTCATCGGAAAGTGATGATGATCTCTTTGATTTCAAAGCCAACCTAGGAGAAATTGAAAGTCTCCTTTGTAATGATCGTTCACTCACTTCTCACCCTAACAGTCCAATAGAGAATGTTTATCACTTTGTTCCTGAAGCGTTCAAAACAACTCTCACTAATCCTCTATTTGAATTCGACTCTGAATTCACTTTAATTCTGAGAATCCACTCTTTGATACTCAGATTGAGGATAGTGATGAGTCTACATGGAACAAGAGTTCCAGACTTTTTACATTACATGAATGATTCTCTTTACGAAGAGTTCTCCTTTGAACTCACTCATATCATATCTCCACCTGAGTATGATAACTTCCACTTTGATCTTGACAAAATGATCTTTGTGTTCCGGAGGGAAATGTTCTCAACCATGAGAACTTCTGCTTGATATCAAAAATCCCATCCCTCCCGCCGAGAATATGTCTTGATCAAATGAGCTTAAAATGATAAGATGAGATCGTGATCGAAATCATGAATTCTCCTTCTGATGATGAGTTAGTCATGATGTTTATCATGACTTTCTTTCTCTTCTTCACCTATCCTCCGTGGCTTCTCCTCGTTTCTTCACTCCTTCGGAAATGAAGACATTATTTTTGACCCCGGCATTTTCATTTATCATTTGTGAGCGGTTCTATGTATATCTCATCGATGTGGAACTTTCGCGTACTTCAATGTTTATACAAACATTTTGAATGAAAGTCCGATGGAGATTGTCTCTTCCACTTTACTTCCCCATGAACAAATGAATTCGGGGTCGAGTCAAGCTAGCGACTTCGATAATCAAAAACAATAGCACACCACATGGGTTTTCAACCATGAGTACCACCTCCTAGTGTGGGGAGTTGCCCCCCGCTATGTAAAATAAAAAAAAATAATAATTGTTGTGTTTCCACACTTGGCTAGTAATGTTATCTTTTTACGTTCAAGGATCGGCATAATAGTCGGACTTTGAATATTGAGGACAATATTCATTTCTAAGTGTGGGGAAATTCGGCGAATTTAATCATAAATGTACCCTTTTAGTCCCTTTTTCCCCCAAAATGGCAAAATTTTAAAATTTTTTAGTGGAAGTACTATGTACTAAACACACAACAATGGTATCGATCCGCCATGTCTAACACATATAAGGATTGGCTAATCCAAGAGCAAACGGCTCTTGGTAAAGATATCTCAAATCCGTTGATGGCTTGCAATTTGCCCAAAATTGTATGGTGTTCACACCATATATCTTTAATTAGTAAAAGTTGGCTAGCCCGCAAGTTTATGGCTTGTGGTAAAGGCAGTGGAAATCCATAATTGGTAATCGACTCACCAAAGATAATATTGATAATTTATCTAAGAGTTGGCTAGTCAGTCCGAAGCAAACGTTTTCGGTAAAGACAATCAAAAACCGTTGAAAGCTGGTGATTTGCTCAAAATCATTTGGTTATCATTATGCCAAGGTTCTTACTTGAACTGAAAACAATTGGCTACTCCAGAAGTAATGGCTTTTGGTAAAGAGATGAAATCCATTAATTTTTCTCAAAAATTGTTAGGAGACTGCAATATCTTAGTGTGGGGGATTGATGAGTGTGCAAATACTCATCATTTTTGTACCGCTTAAATCGCAAAAACAGTATCGAAAACACTCGAGAAATGCATCAAAAATGATAAAAATATCACAAATAAGTGTTTTATGTGTTTTAAATGCAAAATATCAAAATCAGATGAAAAACGTATCAAGTTTGCAAAATTGGCAGTTTTAGTCCCCCAGTTTCAAAAGTTGTCAAAATTAGTCCCCGTAAATCAAAATAAAGAAAAATGTTATATAAGGTCCTTGGGATTCATAATTTGTCAAAATAAACCCTTTAAAGTTTAAAATTTACAAAATGACAACTTTAGTCCCTCAAGTTTTGAAAATGTCAAATATTGTCCTTGGATTTATTAAAAATGGAAAATATTCAAATATTATCCTTGTACTAATAAAGAATGGCAGGAATGGTCCTTATTATAATTTTGGAAAAGTGGAGCACAGTTTGGTCCTCATGTTTGGCCAAATTACAAAATTAGTCCTTGTGCTTAATTAATACAAACGACCCCATTTGTGTTTTTGATCCCCAACAAAACAAAAGAACCCCTGTCATTATCCACTTGACCCCCATTATGAACCCTCTCTATTAATACCACCACCAGACCAAAGTCAAAAACCAGAACAACTCAGTACCTCTCCCTCACACTTGCCCGCCAAAACCAGTGACCCATCAAACCACCATGGTTTCTCACCACCACCTTTCACCTTCACTCTACACGTATACCAACCCCCCTCCACCTCTACATACACCCAAAAATCATTAAATGCATATAACCTCGCTCAAGACTTTTTTCCGCCAAAAATTCCACATGGACGTATATGATGAGTTATGAAGATCCAATGGCTCAAGATAGGTGGGAATGTTTCAGAGGTAGACAAAAAGGATTCTAAGAGGTTAATAAATATCAAGAAAGAAGCAGAGAATGATAGTTAAGTAGTGTAATCTTATTTTACTTATGTCGCTTTTTTAAGTTTTTAAATTTTCCATTGTAAGGTTAAGCTTTTCAATACTTTGTAATCATATTCCAAAGGTGTTATAAACCGTTTTTAGTTATCAATTTCATGTTCTAAGTATAAAGTCAGTTTATGCCATTTTTAAGCTAAAATTCTCAAATCAGCTTATTTTTTTGTTATTAGTGTTAAAATCAAAGAACTCATAAGCTCATATAATTTTATTATATAGCTTCTGAGAGCTTTTAGTAAGTCTAAAACTTTGTTTAGTATCAAAGAACAGAAAATTCACAAAAATCAAGAAAAATAGTGAGAAAATAAAAAATCTATGGGCGAAGTTCATGATCTGAAGCAGGTTGGAAATTGGATTGTTTTTTGGTTTAGAGCTTAGTGGTAAGCATATAGGAGTGATCTTATGTTCTCAGTTCTCATCTTTGTGCCTAAACTCACTTTTTAAGCTATTTCTTTGAAATTTTCAATTCATAGTATTAGTGTTTAAATGTTGCTAATTACAAGTTTTATCTTATCTCATTATAGTTAATAGAAGTTAATTTATAGCTTTTATGGTTTAAAAAGTTGTTTTAGTACAATAAGCTTCATAATGTTTTGTATAAGGGTGTTTGGATCAGCCTAGTTAATTGTGTTAGAGGGCATCTGTGTTATTACTTGTTGTTGTTTCATATCACCTTAGTGTTTAATAGCTCAGTTCTAGTATAAAATTTAGTCCTTGTTTCATAAAAAGTCAAAATCATCTTGATTCTCGTCCCTATATTCATAACTATTAGAAATTTATGTTTCATAATCATGCATACTAGTGTAAAAGTTGTTTATATAGCCTAAATAAGTCTTATAGTAGCTTAATACATCAAATTAGATCATCTATGATCATTAGAAGTTCATCAAAGTCAAAGCGGTTCATTATTTAAAAAGTCACAATTTCCTAGAAGCAGTTTTTGAATAAACTTTACAATTTCACTGTGATCTTATCATTAGGATTTAGGACTTAAGCCTTTGGGATATTAAATTTTAACTGCTTAACTAAATTAGAAAAATAGTAGTTCACTCCTAATCAGCTTATTAAGTGCTTTTCACTTAGCTTCTTTTGACCCCCTTTTTCAAAACGCCCCTCGCAACAGATAAGCTTGAGCTTATTTGAAGCTTATTTGGTACTTAATTTTAAGTAATTGTGCTTTCTTAGTTATTATATTAGCTTATTTAAAGGTGTTTAGCTTATTTTCATTTACTCTTTTGCTTATTTCTAGCTTATTAGCATTTTGGCTTAAATCTTGTGCTTATTCACTTTTTGCCAACTGTTAAGAAAAATAAGCTCAAACGAAGCTTATTAGTAGTTTTTGTAAAAAGTTATAGTTTTAAAATTTGCTTAATATCATGTGCTTAATTAGTTTGTAAAATATATATATATATATATATATATATATATATATATATATATATATATATATATATATATATATATATATATATATATATATATATATATATATATATATATATATATATATATATATATATATATTGCAAAAAACGGGCCTCACAGTACGCTGCATTCGAACTCAGGGACCTGGTGTATGCCTTCCACGCTTCACAACAACACACACACTCAACAGGAAGCGTATTTCCTTGGGTCTTTTTGCGTTATATCCTCCCACATCAATCTATTTAACATAGTTTTAGCCCGTTTGGTTAATAAGCACTCTTTGCTTATTAACTCGCTTATCAAATTCAACCTGTGGGACCCACGATATTTTTCCTACATTCCTCTCAGTCTCTAGTACTTTTGTAATTTTTTTTAGATTTTTCTTTTTACGTTAAGTATTTTTTATAAATTAATTAGTTTAAAATAGTATTTAATTCATAATAAAAAATATAAAAGTAAAAAAATATAAATCTTTTTTCTAAAAATTTCTTTTGTCATATAGTACGTAAGAAAATTGTTTTTACACTTGTAGGACTTTTATTTCATAGAATTTACGTTTTTACTTACGCAAGACTCGCTAATTTTTATAAATATCGTACGTTTTCATTTTAAGTCACATTTTTAGATAATTTAAGTTTACGTTTTAATTAAAATAGTTTATTTAAGTTATTTTGTTTTATAAATCATAGAAAAACATCATTTTAAATATAGTGATAGCGTTTATTTAATATATTTTAGCTTTTTAATTTTCTTTAATTTGCATTTAAGTGTTGTAATTTATAAACTTTTTCTTTAGGTATAATTATCCATCAAAATCTTCTTGATCACTATCCTTAGTGATTACCGCCATCCGATAGTTTTGAAACACAATTGAGTCTCCGTGGGACTTAACGACCCGGGAATCCACTATATTCTCCTCGATCTTCATTGCATTGGTTTCTGAGCAGTTTTAAGTTTATTACGGTTAGCCATTCACAAGTGGTTAGCTTGTGTGATTAAACTTGGCGGTTCGGAACCAATCAGGTGGCGATTTGTGTAAGACTATAAATACTCTCTACCTCCCAAGGTAGAGAGTTGGAGCTCATAATAAGATTTTTCACTTTCTCTCACTAAGTTCCCAAACCTCTAACTATTCCTCTCTCTAAAACATCATTTTTGTACGCCTCTTGTGATCATGGTTTGATATGTTTGTGAAATCCAATATGTTACAATGTTTCTTTTACTATTCTTTGAATGACCCATGAATTTCACGACTAGTATAAATATAAAAAGTAGTATATAAGATTTCATGTTAGAATACATTGTCTCCTACAAAGAACACACAATCTACATATATCTAAACCACATATAAAAAAACACCATTTAAAACTTAAAAACTTAAAAAAAGTAATGTTGATAGATTAAAATATCCTTACTTGAAAAAGTAAATGCAATAGGGGTAATTATGCAAATACACATTTTGCTCAAGGTGTCAAAACTTTCTAGAAAAAAAGTTGGGGTATTTCTTAAATAGACCTTTAGACTTGCGACTTTTTCCTTCCAATCAAGGAGCGCCAAGTGTCCTTCCACTTTTCAGAATCCAATCATTGAAAGTTGCTTTTCGTACCTATGATTTATAATGGTCTTAGATCCAGCGACTTTTTAAGATTCGAGCGAATTTTTTTTGCTATTTTCGAGGAAAAAGTCAAACTTTGGAAACTATTATTTTATTCCTTTAGCCCTTCCCAATCTGACGAAATACTTAAGTGAATTAATTTGGCGCTTTTTAAAAATTGTACTTTTGTACTCTTATCCTTTTTTTACGAATCAGTAAAATAATTTTTACTTAAGCGTATTCCTTTTTTTTTCAGCGCTTTTTCATATCACATATCTTTCATAACCTTTATTCTATGAATTTGAATAACACATACATTACAAAATGCTCCCACAAGCCAAGATCTATCCGTCTTCTTGAAATCCTGCAAAATAATGTTTCGTATTCGGGTATGTATTTCTATATTCATATATATAAATTGTTCGTATCTTTGTTTTTTCCATATTTTATTTGAAATTAATCATGTTTAATCGTAGTTTTGCAACAACAATTTAGTTTATTTAAGTTAGCAAAAGGTTTTTGATTGTGTTGTGGTTTTTAATTTATCTGGTGTTTGGAGATGTGATGCTTTGTTGTTGTACCTTTTGCAATAAATGTATTAAGGAATGAAGTAATATATGGTATTTATTACAAAATTGTACAATATGCATTAATTGTAAATAATGTGCATGCTTGGATGATTGTACAATATGCTTGGATGATTGAATGCAGCTTTGTTACTCCCCTTATATGTAATTAAGTAGAATATGTTTTTGATATATATATATTTTTAATTAATTTATTTATTTTTTCATTTGTAGGAATATGAGGCGAAAATCATCATCAGAAGTAAACCAAACTACTTTTCTTTAATAAAATCCAAGTTGGATAAAAAACGAAGGAAGTTGTTTCGGTAAATGGTTGGACCTTTCTTATTTTGACCACGAAGCACATATGAAAGATTATATTTTACAAAAACAATGTTATCCGAATGAAAATCATTATGATATGCCGATTGTATATTATATTGAAGACCGTCCCCTACATTTCGGTCGTCCGAGTTTTAAACTTATCACTAGTTTTCATTTTGGAAAAGTAAGTTTTGAAAAATATAGGTTTGGACACCTCAATTTTAGGTCAAGGGTTTTCCCAAAACGTTCAGGTTCAAAAATTACAAACTTAGATATTCTTGGTCTAATTGAGGATGAAGAGGCATTTGGTATCATATGCGACGAAGATGCAGTACGTCTTTGTGTATTGTTAGCTTTGGAGGTTATCTTCATGGGCAAATTATTGGTTCAGGAAGTTGATGATACTCTCGCATTAGTTGAAAACCTGGATGATTGGGATGCCTTTCCATGGGGAGAGCATATTTGGAGGCATTTGTATGATGAAATTTTGGATGTTGCGGATAAACACAAGTGGGATTTCCTTCAAGGTATTAACAAAGACCACAAGTTTGTTCCAACCTATACACTGTCGGATTAGTTTGGTCTTTCAAGGTTAATATTTTATGTATCAATATACACTGGAGTCATTTTATGTATCAATATTTTATGTTATTATTTTTATTGAACTTGCAAAATCCGATAGATATGGATATGGAGTCATTTGAAAGAAGCATTCTATAGTGGAATAAAGTTCCTGATATTATGCCAAGAGGAGTAGCGTGGTCAAAGAATACACCCTTCAAAAAATCTGATTATAAGTTTCTTTTTGGAAAGGTAAAAGTATTCATCAAATTTTTCTTATTAATGCAATCTTTTATTCATCATTATTATTTCATTTTTAGGATTCCAATCTCAAGTTAAAGAACTTACACCCGACAATATCGAGAGGAGATCTGATTGCTATATATAGTTTACGGCGTTTTTCCATGATTACATACCTAGAACTCCACCAGTCAAAACCACACATCTTTTTAACGAGTGATTGAAGAAGATGGCCGCAAAGACGCAAACGTGGCAAGACTGAAAGGAAACATTTACCTATTATACGCAGGAGTGAGAGCAAGGTATAATAGAGATCATCATAATACAAGATGGTGTTATTACAGAGTTAAATAAGCGTTTGTTCAAACTCGAGGCAATTATTCAAGTTATTTATACTTTATATTCTCCTCATAGACTCATCAATAATCACACGACTACTGATAATAATATACGTCCTTAATATTTTGTATCATTTATTTCAGGTTCTTGCTCGAGAAAGAAATGGGGTAATATATCCTTTTTTCGTATATATACTTTGACATCCTTTTTGTTTAAGCGTCAATACGTTTCACCAAATTTACAAAACAGCCCTCAAGTATCCATTATCGGAACACGCTAGCGGTGGATTGAAAACCACTATCCGTGGTTTGAAAGACTCTAGCATGGATACAAAATTTAGAAAAAAACCCCTTAAGTATCCATTATCAGGAACCTGCTAGCAGTGGATTGAAAACCACTAGCAGTGGTTTGAAAAACTCTAGCAGTGGATAAAGCAACCACTTTTTTTTTTTTTTTTTTTTTTTTTTTAAATAATAACACTAAACAGCAAAAGCTCCAAAAAGCTCCAAAGTATACAAACAATCGTTCATACCTGCATATCACAAACATAAACCAAACACTGAAAGCATTGTTAAGGTTAGCAGTGGTTAGAAAATAACTAGAAGTGGACTCAAAAATTAATTTATTTTTCGTATATATGCTTTTTATAAATACTTTTTTACATTCTTAGTAGAAATTGGAGTTAACTAATGATCTTCGCGACATCTAAGTGCACAGTTTTGTGATGAGCTTAATCATGATTTTCTTGACTTGTTTGAGTCAAGTCAATCAAGCATTGATACTAGTTCATCAGCGTGGCTAGATGAATTTTCTGATGACGATGTTGCAAAGGTAATTTACAAAATCAGTAAACAAGTGTAAAACCCTTTCCGTACCATAACATATCATAACGATAGTAACTATATAAACGCTGACAGGAATTTATTATCCAAGAAGAATTAAGGTTGCGACATGAAGAATTACAAAGTGCCCGGTTAAAAGAGCAGCAGTTGATGCAACAAGAGAAGAGGTTAAGGATGGAAGAGGACAAGTTGATAATGCGGGAAGATGAAAAGAGGTTGCAGTATGAAAATGAATGAAAGAAAAGGGGAGAAGCAATCATGAACTCAAATCATATGAAAGCCGTAGAAGCGCGTTTTGCAGTTTCCAAAAGGAGTGAACAACGTTCAGGTGAAGCTAATTCGTATTATTGGACCAAGGCATATGCTGAAAAGAAAAGACGATGCTCTAGCTTACCTGATCCACATATGAGTGAAAAACTTAAAATTGTCACGCCTTGGGTTGAGGTATGAAAAATACTTCTTGACAACCTTTTAAAATATATCTTGTTAATGACAATTGATTATAAGTGTAATCATTTCATATACTAGGATCTTGCACGCTCCAAAGACACTGCCTGTCAACAGTTCATTTTACAAATGAATTTGACGAATTTCTTGGACAAATTGGATCGCTTAACTGCAAGTTTCCTTGGTGTGACGATGTGTGTGTGGATAAAGTTTGGGAAAGTTTGGTTTGCTTAGACCCGCTTAGGAAAGGTTGGCTAAGGGATGAGGCAAGTACTCATACAACTGTACATATTGAATTGATTTCTTATAACGTTTATCACACTCATTCATGTTTCGAAATTTACAACACATAGAGTTGTGGGTTAATTACCTTTGGCATGTTAGACCCGATACGGTTGATTGGGCGATGGTTAGTAGCTATTTTGTTCAGCTTCTGTTACAAAATCGTTGCCGTTGTGGTATGCTAATGGTGAAAGATAATCTATTCCATGGTCTGACGTTAACCACGTAAGTGACGATATATATATTTTATTCTAGTCCAGTCTCATTCATATAATTAACCTGTTTAGCTTTTGCAATATATTAATGTTATGTTTGTGACCCAAACGTTTTAGGTTTTCATGCCTATTAACGAAACTGAAGCTCATTGGTGTCTTGCGCGTTTGGAGATAGACACATGCATTGTTACCTTTTATGATAGCGGTCAAACTTTGGAAGAGGAATGGCGAGAGTTTTATATCAAACTGAGGGAGTGTTTACAGGTTTTACTATTTATTCATATGTCATAAGAATTAATACAAAATCGTTTAACCAGGTTTTAAAACATTAGATTTTTTATAACAGTGTAACTTTTGTCCACAGCTACAATTACCTGAGATCCTAGCACAAGCGCAAGTATTTGAGAAGAAAGGCATTGATCCGGCAAGTTATTTCATTACATTTACTATCGCTGAACAAGTACCGAAGCAGGCCGGGATATTTGGTGATTGTGGTATTTGGGTATGTATTTTTTTATACCGCTTGGCTTTTGGTCTATCATTAGATGTGAAGGATCCTATTCAGGATGCGCTTTCATACCGTGAACAAATGGCTAGGTTTTTTTTTTAAACACCGTGTTTGTGTTTAGTGATGTTCTAGTTTTGATGTATTACCTGAAACAAATTGATAACCATATGCTCCCTTGTATTCAGTATGTTGTATTATATTGTTGTCTTCAAACTAATGTAATAGGATAATTAGACACACTACAAATTTGTATACTAGTAATATTTTTCTAAAAAAATAAGCAAAAAAAAAACACACACCAAACTATGGATATACAAAGTAGGGTAAACCCATGCATGCTACTTTACAAGTATTGTCTATTGGGTAATAGCTATTTATGCATTATCCAACATGTAACTAGGCGACTTTGTGGGTGAGTTTGACTATATCTTAGATATATCATTAGAGAATGGTTGTACCTTTTAGACACTTTTTTACTGTTCACTTTTTGTACCTTTTGTATATTTTATTAACCAAAACTAAACTTTATCTTACATATATTTTGTCTTTTTCAGATTTCTACTAACTATGGCATCACAAAACACAGAATCAAAGGCCTGTGGTGATTTATGGTATCAAGAATGGCTGTAAGTTTGTCCATTTACTTTTTTCTGTTAATTTAAAGTAAAGTTGGTTTTTTTCAACAATATTTTGTTTTGCTGAATTATTTCCATTGTTACACAGAATGTCTGAAAACAGTCAAGATCTTGGGTTTGATGTTTATCATGGCAGTCGATTCTTTTTTTATCCCTTAAGCTATTTAGGTGGACATGTTTTACATTTGAGGTTACCTAGGTTGAGTAGGTTATCGTATTTTCAAATATGTGACATACTGTTGAAAGAAATTAAGGAGGATATTTGGGCTTGGTATTTTTGTCTTCCAAGTAGTAGTCTAGAGGAAGGGTTGACCCTTGTAGAAGGTGATAATGATGTCAAGAAACTGTATGTCATGGCTGAGCTCCAAGGTCTAGTTGAGATCTATGTTTGTCATCAGCACGTGTTCATTTAGTTAGCTACTATCACAAGAACCTGTCTTTTGATTCCTCAGACGATGAACTAACATCTAAAATTAAAAGTCACGAAAAGAAAAAAAAAAGATGTCGAATGTCTGTCGTTTGAAGAACTAATGGCATGGGAAGAAGAGGAAAAAAATTCACCAGCTTACCTTAGGACACCTTATGTCAAGCCTTTTGTTAAAGCTAGTTTATTCAGAGGAAAATCTGAATTTGGTGGTAATAATGACCTTGAATACATTCCTCCTTGTTTAAGGACTACAGTCCGACCTTATTTATCCAATGACTTTGAAGATTCTTTAACACAGAAGTCCACTGTTACCGAGTGTTTGTCAAACGAATGTGGGTTCGAGAATAGTCCTTTAAGAGGTAAGAACCTTTTTAACGACTTTCAGGTTGCTGGTAATCATGACCTTCAGGATCCACATGCTACTAGTTTACTCCCATCTATTCAAACTAGCCCTTTAAAGTGTAAGAGGCTTTTTGATGATATTGATGACCTTCCTACAGTTGGAAGCTCTACTGTAGTTCAATATGTGTCCAAGAAAAGCCATTTTGAAACTGGTACCTTGAAATCTAGGAGATTGTTTGATGAATTTGAAGCAGTTGGTAGTAAACAATCTGATGATATGAAGGGTGATGAGGCAATCAGTTTGGTTAATGATCAAGTGATAGTTGAAGGTTCCACAGCTGATGGTTCCATGTCATACCCAGCCTCTTCTGATCCAAGTAATTTGAAGGTATGATGAAGGCTACCATGTGGTAGTTATTTGATCTTCCAGGGTGGTATGTACCCTGTTAAACAATTTGTATATTGGTTCCTTTCCAGGCATGATGACTGATGAAACAATTTATTTTCAGTTTGTGGTAAAGGCTAGTTAGTGTATGTTACAAACTACTATGTGATGATGGTTCTACTACCATGTGTATGTTACATTGCAATCAGTTTGATTAAATATGCTGATGTCTATTTCAGTCCTGACTTGGTTTTATCAGCCAATAAATTTTTTCATAGATAAGATTTTCAACACAACCATCTCAATAACAACACTACAACAATCATCTCAATAAATTATTTCATAGATAAGATTTTCAACACAACCATTACATTGTCAACCGTTACACTCATATCATTTATTATTCAATTATTACATTCATTCAAACATAGATGCTAGAACCACATCCTTCTTCAGTTGCTTTCCTTTCCTTGACTTTTTCAAAGAATTCTTCCAGATCTTTAATCCTTTTTTCCAATGCCTTAACTTTTTCTAGTGTAATGCCATCTTGGTTCTCCTTATCCGTAACATCACCATCTAGCTTTTTCTTCTCAGATAAGTCCAAAGCCATTGTGGATTGTTGTATGTGTACTATCGAATTGTCAGCAGCATCCTCTTTCCTGTTTGGCACTTGTTCATAATTACCATTTCCAGATAAGTTCAAAGCCATTGTGGATTGTTGTATGTGTACTATCGAATTGACTGTATTTATGCTTATTTTGTTGACTTGTGTTTAGGCGGGAAAAATATTTTGGCGGGAAACTAGATAAGCGAATTTTGTAGCGATATAGTCTGAGCGACTTTTTTATAGCGATTTATGATACACTAAAACCTTATCTTTTAACTATTTTTGGCCACATCCAATTTCTACCGACCAGAACCCTAGCTGTTTTCGTGCAACTGTCGTTTTCGTTCAATTATTAAAACTGAATTTCTCAAAAGGTTCGTGATCCTTTATTGTCATGGTCCCCCATATCAATATTGACTGTATTTTATGTTTCAATATTCATATCAAAATTTTTGGCCACATTAACTTAACTTTACATGCTTGTAATTGTTTATAAGGTAATCATGGCAATCGAGTTTGTGCTGCGACCAAACATAACTTTTTACCCTGGGTTTCTTCAACTTCCTCAATTTGCTGACCGTGCTTTTAATGGGAATCGGCATTTATATTTAACTGGGATTCAAAGACAACGGAAGAAAGTAAAGATTGTTGCTCGGTTAGGAGGTCCCATTAGGATTGTAGGTAACAAATTGGTAGAATTTGTTCATGAAAACATGTATACGGATGTTCATATGTTACACTTTGTTCAAGAAGGTGATGACTCTTTTTACGTTACTGGCTATGATTCTAATGGGTTGGAAGTTGAGGAATATGTTGGTGTAGAAAGTCGTTATATAAGGTTTCAGAGTTATCGGCTGCCATACCCTCATATTCCACAGGTTATTTATAAGAATTAATTTTTTTGTTTACGTTTTTTTTTAAATAAGTGTATTTTATTACTGTATATGTTATAATTGTCAATTATGTTGTTGTCTCAGACATTGCCCGGTAATTTTCTAGATGGTATTAGGTTGCAAGGTACTGCTGTTGTTGTTGTTGAAGGAATGGAGTTTAATGTGATGTTACTTGGGGCTATGAAGGAGGTCATGATCCTCGTCCTTTGTATGTTATGGATGATGAAATGTGGTCGACTGCTCTTGAATATTCCGATATTGAATTTGGGGATGTTATTGTTTTTACTAAATTGGAGAACAATAGCTTGAATATAACCGTGTTTGGTTTCGATGGTAGGGCAAAGATACAAGGGCAGTTTCTTGGTGTGACGCAATTGTTTTTTCCACAAAATGATCTTGATAATGAAGATGGAGGTAGGCCTGAAATCTCATAATCATATTCAGTAATATCATAAAATATATATTTAAGATTTATTTTGATATTTTTAAAACAGGTGATGAGCGAATGCAACACATTTGCCAATGGTTTGGTCACCTTGATCATTTTGGTGAGAGAACTGATGTCTTTTACAGAAGGTCTACTGAAATTCTTGCGTTATCTAGACTTGTAAGTTTGTGTTTTGTGTGTATTTTTCTCTATGCATTTATATAATTTTATATAATTTTTGTAAATGTTAAACACCAGGATATTCCAGACCATTTTCTTCACAATCATCCTATGCATTTTTTTTCAAAATGCACTTTTTAGGAATGATGCAGTCGAATACATGATGCGAATTTAGATTGACTATCATAGAGACAATCCATACCGGGTGAATCATGTGAATGCATTAGGTGACTGGACCCAATTTTTTGAAGATTGTGAGTTTGAGTATGTAAAGATGATAAGGTTTAAGTTCATGTATGTAGATTGTTATGATGATTTGGAGTATCCTGTTTTCTATATTTGTTAGGAAATCGGATACGTTTCTTGAATGACATTTTAAGTTTTATTTATTTATTTATTTATTTTGGTTACATGAACAAACTTTTAGTGGTGGGTGTGTATATACTTGTATTCGATTGGATTGTTTAGACTGTTACAAATTTTAACAGTTTATGGTAAGTACTTTTCAATATGGCCACTTTATGCGCGTATTGATCATGCGGTCAACCCCTTTATACGTGATATGTTTCATTAACAACACCAAAACAAACATTTCAATAAAAGTTTTCACAGATATATTTTCAACACAACCATGGGAACATTACAACTACTATCAGTACATCAAAAGAGAATAGAAAAGATCATACTAAAACTACCCAAAGAGGACACAAGCTTGACATCTACCACCACCCCTACCTAAGGCTTCTTAGCAATCCCCCACTTAGGCATCTCCTTCATATTAATGTGAATCTTTTGTAATCCTTCATATTAATTCATAATATCACTATTTTTCGCCTAGATTTGGTTGCTGTAATCTTGGTCAACAGATTGGAGTGTGG
This sequence comes from Chrysanthemum makinoi, assembly GCA_910596185.1. Lineage (NCBI taxonomy): Eukaryota > Viridiplantae > Streptophyta > Magnoliopsida > Asterales > Asteraceae > Chrysanthemum > Chrysanthemum makinoi. The sequence goes on from OU343220.1 coordinate 175,520,578, forward strand.
TTGTTGTATCCACTGCTAGGGCATTTCAAACCACTGCTAGCATATTGTTGGGTTTTAGGTTCCTCAGATCAGGAATTATTCCAATTATTTGAACCACTGCTAGAGTTGATGAAACCACTGCCAGAAGAATGAATCCACTGCTTGAGTTAAACCATTGCTAGTAGTGTTGTGTAACCACTGTTAGTACATTGTAATCACTGCTAGTTGATAAGTCGGTTTAATGTTTTGTGATAGATAAATACGTGTGTTTTATATCTTAGGTGTGAAAAAAAGGTCTGAAACTGAATAAGCGACTTTTTTAGCTAATTATTTAAGCAAGTATGTTTTTGCGAAAATTTATAAGCAACTTTTTTTATTCGACGTTCTTACATTATAGTACAATGACAATCGTAAAGTACTATCACATAAACCAAAATATTCTGGCGACTTTTAAAAGCACCTTTTTCATTTTAGCAATTTATGATACACTAATACTTTATCTTTTATCTTTTTGTGGTCACATTCACTTCCTACCGACCCTAACCCTAGCTTTTTGCTTAATAATCTAATTCAACTGTCGTTTTCGTTCAATTATTAAAATTGAATTGTGCGAAAGTTCGTGATACTTTATTGTCATGGTCCCCCATATCAATTTTGTCTCTATTTAATGTTTCAATATTCGTACCAAATTAGGGTTTACATGTAAAATTATATATATATATTTTAAAGTATTGTATTTTATGTGTTCCTGTAACAGGATGGCACCTAGTTGGACTTTAGATCCTCGTTACCTGTTTGACGTTCATGTTTTCGGCGAGTTTTATTTCCAACCGCTGAGGTATGCAAATGGGGGTGTTTTTTATTGGAGTGTGTCCAAGGATAGGAAGCTGGACTATAGTTGTATGTGCCAGTGTCTTAAAGAACATACTGAGCTAAATTTCCATTCGTTGTTTTTCTGTTTACCACAATGTCAATTAGAGGTAGGCTTGAAACTAATAGAATGTGATAGGGATGTGGTTGCCATGTATGACCTTGCTGATCGATATGGGAAGTTAATGATGTATATGGCACATAATCCCCAAAACTTATTTGATTTTTATTATCAGAATCTTAACTTTTATGATTCTGAAGATGATTATACAACTAAATTGATTATCCATGGAAGAAGATTAAAAGATGCAAGCAATATGACATATGATGAGCTTATTGCTTGGGCTGAAGAAGAAGCAAGCAGCCTTATTGATGTTGATGTTGATATGTCTGTTAGCCTTAGGGATGTAGTTGCTAAGCCTAAGGTTAAGCGTAAGTTGGTTTTCATTGAACAGCAAGATAAAGCCTTTACAGGCAATCGATAAAAAAAAAAAAAAAAAAAGCTATTTCTGAGCTGTTAGATGCTACTTTGTGAGACACAAATCTAATAAACCAGGCGATATATGTGTCACAAAATAGCATTTAATAGCCCAGGAATATCGCCGTTTTTTTAGCAGACACTTTTATTTTACCTGGTGCGTCAAAGTTACCAATTAATTCATATCATACTTACCACAGGACACGTATCCATATCGATTATCCATTATTTTGATGATGTAGGTTATGTTTTCAACACTACGTTGCAAGCCAGCATATCAAGGGAGCAGGTTCTAACCAGTTGTTTCCAACAAAAGTACTTAGACACACATAAATAACTAAGTGCATATATTCAAATATCCAACAAAATTAACATTACTAGATTTATTAAAACATCCATAAGCATAAACATAAACTTTAGACATTCCTTAAACCCCACAACCCTAGCCATACCTTAAACCCAAAAGACATTTGACAAACACCAGAAGAAACCAGATCAGTACACCATAGACTTGAGCTTCTCAATGAATGACATAAGCTCCATTGCTCGCTTCTTCTTGTTCACAACCTTCACCAACATGTTTGCAATGTCTGCCAAATCTTCATTTTGCAAAATATTCAACTGTGAAATGCTTTGCACACCTGAATCAAAAGGATACAAAAGCTCCAACTCTGCAATCATGAAATCCCTCTCAGCTCCACCCTAGTGACAGTAACCTCCCTCTGAAACTTCTCCACGATCATGTCTCTAACGAGACTAGAACCAGCAGCAGCAGCTAACTCCTCGCAGAAAGGCATTTTTGTAGTCATTTTCTTCTGTTGTTATTTTTTTTAACAAAAAAGCAGTTAAAATTTTCCTTTGGTTTATGTGCGTTTTTATATGAGTTATAAGCTCTTTTGATTTGATAGCCACCTTGAGCCACCCATAGTAATTATGGCCTTTTGACTTATAAGCCATTTTGATTTGATAGCCAACTTGAACCAAAATAAGTAGAGTAGAATACTTGATGCATTTGTTTACTTGATTTCCAGTTTGAACCTTTTTTTTCTTTAATTTGACAGGTTTCCATGCATCACAATAATCGTGACATTAAGAGACGGGTGTAAACATATTGCAAACGTGCATGGACTCAGAATAGTTGTATAGCTAAATTGTATATTCGACAATTGTATTTAGGTGCCCTAAATTTATATGTCTTTAGTTCCCTTTCTTTTAAATTGTTAAGGGCTCTAAAATTGTTAAGCGAATATTTTACCTAGTTTTTTAAACAACTTTTTTTAAGTGATATTTTTTAAGCAATAAACTTTGTCGTAATTCAAAACATTTTGAGCATGTATATCACCCAAGTATCTAGAAGAAAGTATGGTCTTTATATACAAACCTTCTCGACTTTTTTACAATAAGACAAGTGTATAATAGTACTATCACGTAAACCGATACATTCTGAGCGACTTTTTTAAAAGCGCCTTTTTCATCTTAGCGATTTATGGCCACTATCACACTAACCCTGACAAGAACTCTACCTGATTTCAATTCTAAAATTTAGTTACAAGTCAAATGCAAATCTTTTTTGTTGACTCTGTCACACAATAAGAAAAATGTAAAGTATTATCACATAAACCAATGTATCATGTAAAGTACTTTCACATAAACCGATGTATTCTGAGCGACTTTTTAAATGCGCCATTTCCATATTAGCGATTTATGGCCACTGTCTCTTTAACCCGACCAAAACTCTACCTGATTTCAATTCTAAAATTTAGTTACAAGTCAAATGCAAATATTTTTTTGTTGACTCTGTCACACAATAAGAAAAGTGTTAAGTATTATGACATAAACCAATGTATCATGTAAAGTACTTTCACATAAACCGATGTATTATGAGCGACTTTTTAAATGCGCCATTTTCATCTTAGCGATTTATGGCCACTGTCTCTTTAGACCGACTAGAAAAACATATTATGTTTTACTAACAAAAAATTGGATACAAAGATTTATGTGGTTGCTATTTTTTTTTAGTTTAATTATGTCGATTATGCGATATATTTTTTTTGTAATTCAACGTCAATGTAGGTTGTTTACTAAAACACAAAGACAAATAAGATTAAGATTGATAACATAAACAAAAGTAAATACACTTAACTAGTACATCAACCCTAGGTACTAGTCAACTTTCACCATCAACCTGCATCAACACATAACCCTACCTTCATAACCATAAACTAACCTAAATCAAAGCTTTACATTACCTAAACAAACATAAACCTAACATGAAGGCTTTACAAAGTCAAAGGACCATTGATTCAAGATGTTCAATGAAGGATAACAAAGAAGAAACTCGAGCACGCCTTTCTAAGATGGAGTTCTGCTGCCCTCCAATCTCAGCCCTATCTTCAATTTGCATCCTTATCATGTGCCGAACAGTTGCAACAGACGAGTTCGTTGGACCAACAACCAAAAACTCTTCAATAAGCACATCCCTACGTTGTACATGAGCGGTTAGCTCGTCAATCTTCTCTTGCAGATCTAATTCATCCTGAACAGTATCCCTAACTTCTCCCCAATATTCCACAATCATCATAGACTTGACAGATTGAGAGTTTGTTGTACGGGATAGTTGATCCAAGAGGGCAAGACAGGGGTTGGCCATTGTTGTTGTTGGTTGAGATAAGTTTATTTTTAGAGAGGATTAAAAATAGCAAGTGTAATGTGTTGGTAGTTGTGATAGGAGTTGTTAGAGAGGATTAAATAGAGGGGAAATAGAGAGTGTTAGCACAAAATGTGTATTGTCATTTAGTAGTTTGAAAATAGCAAGTGTAAAATGTATATTGTTTAGAAGTTATCCTCATTTTTTTTAAACATGATGGATGTTTCTCATATATGTTTTGACTGTTCATTTCTGCATGAGAAAAGGTGTTCATATATATGGTTGGATTTGGAGGACATATTTGTGACAAAGGATAAACATTAAGGTTTTTTTGTTTTGTTTTGTGACATTAAAATTAGTTTTTCAAAAAAAGAACAGTTTTTTTCTGTTTTTGTTTTGTGACAACAACACAAATTCGCTAAACATAATTTCATATATAACCATCAATCGATAACATAAAATGTGTTTCCAAAATTGCCAATGGTCCAAAACTATACATAAGCTACCTATACGCAAATGGTCCAAAACTATACGTATAATCCATTTAGCGGTAATCCTAACCATGTTATTCTCTACAAACATATCGTAACACATAAGGCTCGAACTCAGCATTAACACACCTGATTTAGGTATGTAACAAAATAACGATAAAATAAAAAAGTACTATTAAAAGTAAGCCCACCTTGTTCGTTTTCAGCATTAACACAACTCGATTTCTCGCAAGATTGATCAGGTTCTGGGCTTAAGGTCTGTAGTTAACAAAACTGATTTAGGTATGTAACAAAATAACGATAAAATAAAAAAGTACTATTAAAAGGAACATAACCGTTTTATAATCAGCCGAATGAACATCATGAGAATGAAGATCAAACAAATTAGGACTACCATTCCAGGTTTCATAATTATGAATTGGACTTGAAGTCTGAATTTCCATGGCATTTTGGCCAAGACAATCCTCATCCGATTTGTCGTGCATATGAGTTGAAGTATGAAATTTAAAATATACAATCAATTATACACTTAAAGAAACGAGACCTAAATGATTAACAAATATTAAAGGAAATTACCATGGCATCTTTGGAAGCCAAATTTTCATCAAAACATTGCCTTATTTGCAATTGTTCCTGAATAACCAGTGACGTCTGTACATAAATATATATAATCCATTAGTTGGTGAAAAACCAAAAAATATTGCTATCTAAATGATGTAGATTTAAAATGAATGTAAAGAGCATGTTCATCTTTGGACGTTGTATCTTTAGAGCTTCCTCAACAACGGCAAGTCTATTTTTAATATCATTAAGGACCTCCACATTGGCTTCGGGTTTATCGATCATAAATACAATTGCCTTCAATGCCTCAACCTCGGCATGTATGTCTAGATGATTGGAACTTTGATCTTTATCGCCATTTGCACATCTTTATCAGCTAAGGCCACCTCTTTATCAGCTAAGGCCACATCTTTATCAGTTATCACCACCTCTTCATGTACCTACAAAGCAAGATCGAAACAGAATGTGCATTGATTAATTGTCAACGTGAATAGTCGCACAAACGACGTAGTTGATACATATGAAAAATAAATGATACAAAATGGGCAACATACCTCATTAGTGGGATCATCGGCAGGTAATTGTTTTTCTAGACTATCCAACTCGCTAAAATAAGCATTACTAGGTGCAAACCATGGTTGCAACCTTTCTGCATTTGTTGGAACAAGATCCAATACTGGATTCGAACCCTAGTAAACAAACAATTATAAAGTCAAAAACAAATATAAAATAAGTCGTTAGTTATTTCACAAATACAAACAAATGGAAATGCTTACAGGACCAAAAAGTTTGCTATAATCGCGTTTGGCAAATGTTTTACACGTTGACCAAGAAAGACAACGTGGTATCTTGGTCGGGTCTTTGGTCCACCATGAACTGCTAGTGGGATAACTCTCAAAAATCTATATCTAAAATGAAGGAAAACAATAAAAGCATTGTACAATGAAAAGAAGTATAACAAATTTGTATCCAAAAATAGTAAACAAAAACTGATATATTCATTAATGTCTACAAATTAACCTTAAAAGCCAAGAGCAAGCCAGAAATATTATATGTTGCAATTTTAGAAGGGTTTTCTTGCGATTTCTCTTTGTAGTGAGCATTGTAATGCCGGGGTACCACATTGGCTAAATTTTTGTAAAGACGGCTCCACAAGAACTCTCCCCATGGATATGCATTCCATGCCCCAAAATCCTCAACTAATTGCAACAAATGATTGTCAACGATGTACCAAGGTCCACGACCTATGAACACGACCTCAGCGACTATCAACAGACATACTCTTACCGCATCCTCATCTGATAACTTTGAAAATTGTGTGTCATTCCCAAACAAATCTAAAAGCTCATTCCCTTTACAGCTTACCTTTCTTATAAATTGTTTTTCAGAAAGACACGCAAACCAAAAGGATCAAGGATCAATTTCTACAAGGAGGCAAAAGCGATCCGAAACGAATCCGGTCATCAATAGAAACTCTCCACGATCCAATTTCAATACATTATTCCCAATTTTGTATAAAATGGGGGACAAGAATCAAGCAGCTTTGAGGATATATATCCGGTGTTGTAAAACGAAATTCACCATATGATTGCCTTTACCTTGCCGAGGAATATCTAATAACCATGGCCCAAAAACGTTGCTCTAAACAACCTCATTCGATCCGATTGCTCAACAATTTAGACTTAATATCCGAAAGCAACTTAACCTGAGAACGAACCGTTACCTTAGTATCAAAATATTGGGGAATGTAAGCCATTTGGGAGTTTAATTGACTGACTAATTAGGGGTTGATTTAGGGTTTCAGTTGGAGAACGAGTTGATTTCACAATTTTGAATTCTGTTTTTGTGGTAGTAGAGTGTTGGTGTGTGTGGGTAAAAATTTAAAAAAAGGGTAAAAATTTAAAAAAGTGTAAAAGTTATGTTAAAAAGGTACTAAAATGTACAAAAAGTGTACAGTAAAAAAGTCGCTAATATTACTTCGCTTAAGTCGCTCAGCATTGGGAAGGAACTAAAAGTATAAAAAAATATTTTAGTAAGTTTGACTTTTTTTACTAAAGGACAAAAAAAATTCGCAAGATTCTTAAAAAAGTCGCTCAGATTCGGTCCGCATCGTGACTATCATAGCTGGTAAAGTCAGAAACAATAATTTTGTACACAAATTACGAGGGACACTTGTCAAGCTTAGATTAAAAGTAGAAAAGTCGCAAGTCTCAAGGTCTATTTTGGAGATACCCCAACTTTTTTCCTAGAAAGTTTTGACACCTTGAGCAAAAGGTGTATTTGCATAATTACCCCAATGCAATATACTCCATCCGTCTCAAATTAATTGTCTATATTACTTTTTTTGGATGTCTCAAAAATATTGTCTATTTTCCTTTTTTAGTAATAAATAGAGAATTTAGTAGAAGAATATTCCTTATAAATAGTTGAAAATTGCTATTGTCATACTTTTATTAAACTTTGCGAGTTTTGTCTCTTGACATTAATTTTGAGACGGAAGGAGAATTAAATATTTAAATACTTAATTACAATTTAAACCAATAACTTTTTTCACTCTCACTTATTACTCACTCATACATACATAAAAAAAATAAAAAAAAATAAAAATTCACAGACAAATTAACGTTATTATACACTGTTACGCTATGCATGGGTAAAATCGTCTGGTTATAATTAAAGAACTACTGTAATATTTTTAACAAGGTTATAAATATCGCGAGGCGTGGTGTGGCGGCGTGACCAAGCCTCACGCCTTTGCGGTCAAGGCGAAGCTTTTGCGTTCATAAGGTGTGGCATAAGGCGGCACAAAATATGAAAATATTTATATATTTATATCATATTTTTCACATATATCGAGTTTATAAAAAGAAGTGACATAAGGCGGCGTGACGGCATTACAAAGTCTCACGCATTTGTGAGGCCTTTACGGAACTTTTGGAAGCCTTTAGAACCATGATTTTTAAGTTTGGAGTGTTCGTAAGAACGCTAATTACTTACAATTTTCAGAAAGTAAAATATATATTGAATCATTTCTTTTCATGCACTATAAACTGGAGTAGTGGACTTACGTTAAGAGAAACACGGTAACATGGTAATCCATTAAAAATAGTAGAGTTGAACAATACATAAAACTTAAGGGCACATGGGATGAGACTTGAGAGGAGTACTGGGGTCATATTCTATGGATTGTATTTAAGGCTTTGGATGAGGTAATAGCTGACGTTACCTAAAGCTTTATGTTTTTATTTGTTTGCAAACAAAAAGTTTCGTGTACAATTCGACTTTGAGGGTTTGTGTGGCTGCTTGTTGACGAGTTAACGAGCTTATTGAAAAATTAATAATCTTATATTTTGGGTTTATAAGCTTGTTCCCTTGAGTTTATGGACTTATATAATTGACCAGCTCCACAAGTTACTAAGCTCATAAATTGGTGAGGAACTCTCGGCTATCCCCATCTACCTGATCGAGATCCCTCTTTGGTGTGTTACGGCAACCCTCAACGGCAAATAAATTTTTTGCTTCGATATAGTTGTCCAAACCACCTCATGCATTATTTGGCAATATCGAAATCGGGTTTGTTTCAATTTAAATCCACCTCGTCGGGATACACTCATGGAAGAAATTGAAGTATCTCATATCTTTGGATTAATTACTCGTAGAACTAAAATTCATTTATAGTGGTTAGAATATAACGGATCCTAGATGGGATACATATATAATTGTTGTACTTCTTTGTCTAACTACTTGCTAGAAATTTTTTTTAAAAAAAACGTCGTAACACTTTCACCTCAAAATTGGAAAGAAACACTTTATTTTAATAATCAACAAAATCATACTAAATATTATTCCATTTCATTTTTCTTCCTCTTTAAGTGATACTCGAGAACACAAACTTCTTATGTATCGTAGGGTTCTTATCACTTAGGGCATCCACGTTTCCTGATCATCACTCTTGCTACATCAGGTATTACCTCATTTTTACTTTGCAATGGTTCCTCGTCATCATTAACCCCTTTGTTCACTAAAATGTATGTATCACACTTATATAGTCACTATAAAACTAAAGGACAAACAAATAGGCAAAGCCGAAAATTGTTCTTACCACTTTCACTCACTGCCCATGCCGAACTCACTATAATGGTGATGATCAGCGATCCTGACGCTGTACATCTCGAAGCTAATCCCACCCGAAGCCATCGTGGATAATCCTATAGTTTTAATATTTCATGGTGGTGATGATCTAAAACAAAATGAAGAGTAGACATATATTTCTTGTTAAAACTAAATTAGAAGTCCAAATCAGCGACAGGCTGGTTTGACTCTCTAATCTATTCGAACCACGTTATGTAATTAGAAAACCGCACGTCACCAAGATATAATACAGTTTCTTCATATTTTTGGATTTTATAATATGAAACTTCGTCATGGCACGTAAGTATGATATGAAATTCATCATAAATGACATAGAAGATTAAGTTTCTAAAACAAAAATTAAGTTTCTATTGGATTTTTACCTGTCATTTAAATATGTGGACACACTTATGTTTACTTTGTATCTTAAAGAAAACCACATGCTAACTCTCACTTTTCTAGTTTTCTTGCTGTCAATCTCTTTTATCTCGTGTTCTCTTTTTCTTGACCCATTCTCCGGGGCAGGGTTCAATTAAGAAGTCAGAATATCTGTATTTTTCATGCAGATGTTCCAAAAAACTATACCCATAATTTTAGGTGGTGTTTATTTATTATAGGACTCAAACTTTGAATCTGATTCGAATAAGTGATTGAGAAATCTGAATCTGACTCATAAAACTGTTTATTTTTATATAAATGTCTAAATGTGTTGAACTATCAGTTTTTACAATTTAATATAAGACAATTGCATTCGCCATAGAAATAAACTTAATAAATATAAAAAAACAAATTTTATAAATTAAAAGTTAAAAAGTATTTTAAACCAAAATTAATTTAGCAAAAATAAATGTGTCAAAGTTTAAACTGAACTCTTTAAAACGATTAACAAAATGGGCCGCGTTAGGGTTGAGATACATGAGTCTGAAACTGTACCTTTCAATTTGAACAAAATATGAATTGTCACATATTATCTTATATATTCTCTATCTGACAAAATATATGCAATGATTCTATTTAATATTTTCATTACGAAAAACAAAGATGAAACAAGAAAAAAAAAAAAAAAAACATATGAAGAAAAACAACGCCAAATAAAAAAATCATAAAAAAAGAAAATAATAAAAAAGAAAAAAGTAATAAAAAGTAAAATATAAAAAAATAAACATTAAGAGGTGTTAAAACTCCTCATTCTCAGGATTATGCCTCTTAATGATTGGGAAAAACAAACACTTTTAACATTGATTGCCTCTTACGGCCTCTTAATAACATGAAAAAAAACACTCTTTTTGGACCAAACATCCGATCACGTTCAAATGAGTCAGATTAAGAGGTTGTTAAGGGGTATTCTTCAGAAAGCAAACACCACCTTAGTTGTCGACACAATTCATATAACAGTTTTTTTAAGGCTAATAACTTTATGGGTAAGGATTCAGTGAGAATAAAACTTAAAATGAGAATGATGGAAAATAACGACAACCATATATTTGAGATGCACCGACTTGAATTAGATGCATTTCTATTCTTTTAGATGCACCCCGGTTAGTTTTAAAAGTGATTTTGAAGTGAAAACCATGCAAAGTAGTACTAGCAACAAATTTGACCCACATAGGAAGAAAAATACATAGGATTCGCCTAACTTGGTATGCATCTAATATATGTACATGCATCTATGTTTTAGCTAGAAAATATATTAGGGTGCATCTAATTTATGTCGATGCATATCTAATTTATGATTATAGCTATTTCTCATTCTTCTCATTTTAATATCTCTTCTCATTTGATCCTAAGTCTAACTTTATTAGTAAAAGGGTTCTAGCAATGAGCTAGAACACAAAAATAACATGACTTGCTACAATATTTGTAAATAAATTTATTAGTAAATTGTTATAATTTTTAGAAGTGATAATGGAACAAAATTTGTTAAAATAACTTCAAAATGTTTCGCAATGAAAGGGGCATAATTCATTATACATCTTATGCCTATATCCCACAACTAAATGGTGTAGTAGAGAGAAAGCATATCATTTTTTGAATGTAGCTAGAGCCTTCAAGTTTCAAAGGGCATTCCTTTAAACATGTGGACTGATTGTGTACTGATTGATGTTTATTTGATCAATAGGTTTCCCATTGTTGTGCTCTTTGGAAAATATCCCTGAACTAGTCTACAAAGCATAACCTGACCTCACCCACTTTTAGACGTTTGATTGTCTTTGTTGTGCAACTTTACTTAAATTTTCTATAAGTTTTTCGTGTGGTCAAAATGTGTATTTATTGGTTATAGTTTTGATAAAAAGGATTATAAACTGTTCAATCTGGATACGAAACATATTGTTATTGCCATAGGATGCAAAGTTTAGGAAACAGTGTATCCATTCAGAAAATGAATCTTTAACTAAGGATTTTTTTATTTGAGTCTAATGGCATAAATAGTTTAACTATTTTTTCTAATCAAATCTAGTAAACTCTATGATGAAGATAGAGGTGTATGAGAAGGTGGAGGTATAGATTGTTCCATCTGCTTTTCCAGACGAGAGAGACACCTCTGCAACTGAATCTACGAGTGAGAAAAGTATTAATACTACTATACCATATGGTAATAATACTAATGAACTAGGCAGTAACAGTGCATAGGAAGTTTCGAAAATATATGATGATATAATGAATTAGGCAATAACAGTGCATAGGAAGTTCTTGGAACAGATGATGATGATGGTACAACATTTGAAGAAGAAAAATACACTTCTAAGGGTGAAGACTTATATAATTTTCATCTGTTTTTTCAAAATGAAGACGTTATACCAAAAAGTACTAGCATAGGTCATCAGTTATTTAGAAAGTCTAGTAGGAAAGTACTTTACCTGGTAGACTTAATGATTTTGTAGTAGAAGGAAAATTTAAGTGTTGTTTTTTTTTTTTTTTTTTTTTTTTTGAAAGGTAAACTTCATTAGAACACACCAACCCACAAAACGGGGCGGCACACAACACAACCAAACACTTACATAATTACAAATTTACACCAATTGTCCCAAGTCAAAGACGATAACTTGGCTCTATTTTTAACCCAAAGAAAACCTAAGCTTTTGACTTCTCCTATAATCTCTTCCAATCTAACCTTCTTACTTTGAAATTTAAAAAGATTCCTCGCCTTCCATATACACCAACACCCTAAAATAATGATACCATATAAAATCTCTCTAGCACGCCCCGATAACCCAACGAACTTGTGAACTTCCAACAGATCCTTGAACGAAAAGGCAAAAATGTACCGAGTCTTGCACCATTTCGAAATATGATGCCAAAGTCTGGCTGCTATAATACATCCGGTGAATAGATGATCCACCGACTCCTCCGCACTACCACAAAGAACGCAAGACACATCCGCAATCGGAATGTTCCTGTGCCTTAGAGCTAACGGCCGGAATCCTACCCATCTCAGCCCGCCACCCAAAGATATTGCATTTCTTCGGGATCCACTTACACCACTCAAACACCGAGAGATTGCTGCATTCCAAGTCGAAAGACATAAGGTTCCTGATAGAACTAACAGAAAACTCACCTTTACCAATTCCAATCCAAACCCAGCTATCTTCACTTCGAGAGCACTACGTGTTAAGTAACGAAATAATAACTTCCCATTCCGACCCATACTACTAACCGCCGTAGCTCTTCCAATTCCAAACCCTCCTAATACCATCTTCTCGACACCTTCACCTATCACTCACTTTACACCTTTTATCCGCTTCACACCGGAACATATTAGGACAAATGATCATAAGAGGCAAATTCAAAAGCCACGGATCAATCCAAAAAGACGTTTTGTTGCCGTTCCCTACCTTTCCTTTGAAAAATCTTCTCAAAGGCATCCCCGAAACCACCGTTCTGGTCAAGACTTTCACGATATTACTCCACACCCCATTCAACGTTTTCCGGATCGGAAGAAAATCCCAACTTCTATTAGACAAATGGCAGGCCTCTACCACTTCGCGCCAAAGACTACTTTTATCATTCTTAAACCGCCAACCCCATTTAGCAAGCAAATCCGTATTGATAATCTTCAGCTTACACAACCCAAGACCCCCACTCTTCTTTGGAGAGCAAACTCTATCCCACGCCACCCAGTGGATTTTATTAACTTCTTTCGACCCCCCCCCCCCCCCCCCCCCCCCCCCCCCCCCCCCCCCCCCAGAGAAATCTGCCAATTAAGGCTTCCAAGTCCTTGATAACCTTACACGGGGCCTTATACAGAGAGAAGAAATATACCGGGAGACTTTCTAACACCGATTTAATAAGGGTAACTCTCCCCCCGATAGACAAACTCTCAGCCTTCCACTTGGACAACCTTGATTCAAAAACCTCTACCACCGGCCTCCAACTATTAATCCGGTTCATATTTGCTCCAACAGTTATGCCCAAGTATTTGAAAGGAATCGACCCGACTTTACAAACACCACTAAATTAGCTTTCTCCACTACTTCCCCTTCGCTAACCCCAATCCCATAAAGACATGACTTAGCTAGATTGATTTTTAACCCAGAACATAAGAAAAAACACCTCAATATATGAACCACATTATCCAGGCATGAGTCCGTCCAGTCACCAACGATAATCGCATCATCCGCAAATAACATGTGAGAAATAACTGGACCTCCATTAGGAGTGCTAATACCAGTTATCAGCCCTTCCTCCTGAGCCTTATTAAGCAAACAAGAAAGCGCCTCCATCACAATAAGAAACAGAAAAGGAGAGATCGGATCTCCTTGACGCATCCCTTTCCCGAACTGAAACTCAAAAGTTGGCGATCCGTTCACCAACACCGAAGATCTAGCCGATCTCAAAATACCTCTAATCCAAGAGCACCACACCCGAGAGAAACCCATTTGATCCAAAATGTCGATCGCGAACTCCCAATTGACGTTGTCATACGCTTTCTCAAAATCAATCTTAAGAATGAACGCTTTTCTTATACCTTTTGCACCACGTAATGACTTCGTTAATGATAAGAGGCCCGTCAAGGATACATTTATCACTTAAGAACGCGGATTGAGATCTGGAAACCACCGTCCCTAAAACTCTCTTTAAGCGATTCGATAGCACCTTAGAAATTGATTTGCTAATGATCTCCACAAGGCTAATAGGTCTAAAATCATTAAGATCAACCGAATCTCTACCTTTAGGAATCAAAGTGATGAATGAGGAACCACATCCCACACTGATTTTACCACTGTTATAGAAAGCTTCCATAATGTCCACAAAATCCTTTTCGAACAAATTCCAAAAATGCTTCACAAACTTAATATTGAAACCGTCCGGACCCGGGGCCTTGTCCTCCCCACAACCAAACACCGCCTCTTTGATTTCAGAAGCCGAGAACCTCTCCGACAAACTAACCATATCAGCCTCCGGAACACGTTTAATATTCCAACACTTAAGTTTTGGACAAAAGGGACAATCCTCCAAAAACCTTCTCCTGAAAAAACTCAGAACCTCCTTCTTGATCGACTCTGGTTTATTCACCCACGTCCCTTTGATCATTAAACCTGGGATCCCATTACTCGCCTTCCTACTGTTAACAATACCATGAAAATAGCTTGAATTCTCATCCCCTTCGAGGGCCCATCTCACACGGGACCTTTGTTTCATATCCAATTGCTTTTTATATTCCAGGTCTTTCAATACCTTAATACATTCCGCATATGTCCATTCCTCATCTTCCAAAAGGGCCCTGATTTCCATCTCAACTTCTAATTTTTTAATTTCACTTCTAGCCTCCTCTTCCTCCATACCTTCGACCCTTAACATATTATCCTTCCACTTTTTAATGCTCTCCTGAATCTGACCAAATTTTCTCATCAAAATAACATCCGGCGGACCGCTAACGCCTTCAACATTAGCCGCCGAGCTCAACACTTCATCGAAACCTTCTTTTAAAAGCCAAGATTTAAACACTCTAAACGGCCTAGGACCAAAGTTTTTGGAGACCGTTGTTAGCAACAACAGACAATGATCCGAATGAAGACCCGACAAGACCCGGAGACAAGCATCCGGCCACTTAGAAAAAAAACTATTACAAACCATCATCCTGTCAATTTTGCTCAACTTTTTTCCTAACTCCCGAATACAGGTAAACTTCTTACCCTTCATAGGGTATTCCAACAGCCCAATATTGAAAATAAAGGCGTTGAAATTCCTTGCACACGAGCTCTTAAAAACTGAACCAGACCTCTCCTCTAGGTACCTCACAGCATTGAAATCCCCCACAACAACCCACATACCTTCCTTTGACTGCACCAAGGTTTCAATAGAATTCCACAGAGACAATTTAGCCGAAACACCTTGAGGGGCGTACACGTTTAGGACGTTCGCAATTTCATTACTACCCGTCAACCTCCCCGACACAAGGAGAAAGTTACGCTCCTTGTACGACGAACTCACGGCAAACCACCTTAGGAGACTGAACCGTCTCCGGCATGTAATCACCGTCGTTCTCGCCGACAACCTTCTCCTCTTCCACTGCTCTTTTGACTATGGTTCCCACACACTCGGGTTCCCAGTTTCCTTCTACCTCCGTCAACCAAGTCTTAAACACTTTGTTCTTCCATTTGAGACTCACAACTTCATGTACTTTACTACCATCTCCAGTGAGGATTCCGACGAGGCCACCTGATATATCACCATCCTCAAGACTTAATTGAGACGGATAAACAATCTTCCCAAATCGATTAGCTACATCATCAAACACCTCATTGGTAGCAAGATTAATAGGAATCCCCTGGATCTTAAGCCAAGCCACCCTTTCAAACGGCACAGATAGCCCTTCCCACAGGTCCAATCCAGAAAACCAATTACTCCATACTTCCTTTTTTAATAACAGATCCAATGCATCTTCCTTAACATTGAAGTTCAATAACAATGAGAGGCCACCAACGTACACAATATCTAACCCACTAACCATGTTATCGGCTAACAACTCTTTCATGCCCGTTAGCGTCTTCAAATCCTTGGACCTGCCCAACAGAGCCTTGCCACGGATATCAAAGAATGCAACAACGTTATCAGGAACTGTAATTGTCCTACAGGACGCCTCCTCATGCACACCAGGACCCATGCAATGCTTTCCACTCGGAACTTCCCTAAAGGAGAGCCCCTCACTTGGGTGAGAAGAGTGCCCGTTGACCTTATTCAGCCTATCAACTTCGACCTTATCTTGAGACCTACCAGCCTGCATCTCAGGGCCAGCACTCTTCCGAACAGGTCTCTCTTCAAGATTCCTCAACCCGAAGTTCTCCGCCGCGAATTTGGCAACGTTAACTTTCAATCTATATGACCCCATCTTAACTCCATTCATCCTTTTCTCTAACTGTAAGACATTACTCACCTTCCTAAACGAACAAAACCCGAAACTTTTCCCTTCTTTATCACATTTCCTGGCTATATATGACCCCACAACCTCCCCGTAATATCCGAAGAACTCCGACACCTCCCACGGGGTACACCCGCTTGGGAGGTTAGACACATAAAATTTGGTTACAACCCCTACCCCTTTCAAGTCCCCTTTGAAGGTTTGTCTACCTTTGTTCCGACGAGCATGAACTTCCTGCCAGCCCTCAACCATATTGAAGTAAAAAATCGTTTTTAAGTGTTGTTTAGATAGAGTATTTAATTACTCCCATCTCAGTTATGCAAATAGTTCTTTTGCTACTACTAAGACTTATAAAGAAGATTCTCTTGATAGTAGATGGGTTGAGGCCATATACTTAGAAAGGGGGGTGATACTCACACCATTTCTTTTGATGTATGCGTCACAATTTGTGTATTATAGTATTTGTGCATTACAGTATTGTACGATACAAACTGTAATGTACAAATTGTGGTGCATGCATAAAACAATATGATGTAAGTATCAATTCCCATTTAGAACTGAAAGATCTTAATAGAAACAAAACTTGGGATGTAACTGAATTACCTAGTGGCAGAAAGTTTATAGGATGTAAGTAAATTTATAACATCAAGTATAAGTCCACTGGTGAGATTGTTAGATTTAAGGCCAAACTTGTAGCTAAAGGCTATAGTAACAAAGAAAGAATTGATTATGGTGAGAGGTTCTCTCAAGTTATTAAAATGGTCACAGTGAGATGCTTTTTAAGTGTTGTGGCTCAAAATGTGTGGAAAACTAGAAGGGGGGTTGAATAGTTTACGTATTAAAAACTTTGTTTGAAACTTATTGAAAGATCAATTGATATTGATCTTAGATATGTTAATGAATAGTAATCAACAATACATAAAGAGTAGATAAGGAAAGAAACAATCAAACCACAACAAGTTGTTTATAGTGGTTCGGTCTACAAGGACTCTTTTTCTTTGCCCTACTCCACTCCCCGAGTCTCACATTCGAGAGTTTAACTTCACTAGTCAACAAGCTCCTTTCACCGGCGGAGAAACCTTTACACTTCTCTTACACACGATTTCCGACACTAAGCTAGATGTCGAGTTCTTTTACAAGGGTACAACCACTTCCACACACAATGTATTTTAAGGACTAAAATACTAATTAACCACTCACACTCACAAGATTATGATGGTTTGGTACAATAATGATGTATGAATCAACACAAGATCATACAACAACAAACAAACAAGACTTCCAACTTCTTGTTGAAGCTTGAATGTGCCTTGATCTTTTTTGCTACAAAAGAGATCACTAATAAGATATGAAATTGAGTTAGAAATGTTAGAGAGAATGAATGTATGAGAATATGATAGAAAGGGATGAAAAACAACTTGGTTTGGCTTTGCTATTTATAGCCAAAATGATCAGCAGGCACCACGGACCACGGAACCCTCAAAAGGGTTCCCGCCTGTATTATTTTGCCGCAGAGGTCCTGACAGCAAGATCATAAAATCTTACCAAAGTCAACCATATCTATCCAAGATTGTGTAAGATATGTAGAGTCTAAATCTACACAAAGTATCTAGTGAAATCTTCTAAGGATTTCAATGATGCACTACATGATGTCATGTGTTTGTTTTTCTGTTTTTAGAAATATGTTAAAATGTAAATACATATGTAATGTTTTGTTTTAAAAAACCAAAACATTCTTGAACTAAAAATACTAACATACATTATGGTTTAGAGTCATATCAAAATATTTTTAATCACAATGTAAATGCTTGAGTGATGAAGATATTATTTGAAAAGCTTGATTTAATATCTATTAAACTTGACAAGCTTTAAGCTTTATAAAAATTAAATTTACTTTTGTCGTTAACAAAACTTAGGTAAAGATCAAAAATATAAATAACGTTTAATGACGATATTTGTATTAACAATCTCCCCCTTTTTGTTGAGGACAAAACATAAATTTTATTTTTATAAAAGATGTAAAGATTGTACAAGATTTATAAAAATATTAGTTTTAGAACTTGAAAGATAAAGATGATAATGTAAGTATGTCCAATTTAGACATGATGTTGACTTTTTCAGAAAGTTAAGGTATGCAGTTGATTTTTTATTAGAAAGTCAAAGTCTTCATTAGTTGAAGTATGATGTTTGACTTTTCAGGAAGTCAAAGTAACCAAGTTCTATATATTTCTCCCTCTTTTTGTCTCAACAAAAAGAAGATGCGAGGCGGAATGTGTAATGAGCCCGAGCCATTATCTCCCCCTTGACCAATGCTCCCCCTAAATTGGGTGCCAAGAGAAAGATACATGGATTGTGAAAAAGCTACTAAAAAAATGTTAGTTATAAGCATCATCACAAGCATTTCCAAACACCATGCAACAATCAACAACAATATAAGAAACACCATTCATTTGTTAAAATTTTTCATGATTTAAGAATCATGAAAAGGGAACACAATGAAGTGTTAGTACAATAGTAAAATCCTAGAAAAAAAGTTATCCTAGAAAATAAAAAAATACAAGAAAAATCCTAGAAAAATAAAAATGCTTAAGGAAAATAAGCTAGGACCCTCCTATTGAGGTGATGGATGAGCAAGAGCATTGATGCGCTCTAGGATGTGATTGAGGATGAACCTCATTTCGTCTTGAAGCTCATGGACCATCACCCGGGTCCTTTCGGTTATATGGGCGGTCCGCTCACAATTTGAGCAACCATGCCTAGGATGGTAGTATGGTTCATGGTTTTGTGGTGGTGGAATGGTGGAGGTGTTGGTGTTGGTGTTTGGATTGGTGATTATGGAGGCTAGCAAAGCACTTTGCATTTGCATAGCATCACTAAGATGAGAATCCACCATATTTGAAAATTGGTGGAGATGATGGAGCTCAGCTTGAATCTCTTCTTTGGTAGGGTGATCTTAACATATGGATTCCTCAATGTCGTCTATATTAGGAGGCATTGATTTAGGAAGTGGTTGATCCCCATACAAAGGACCATGGATTTCCTTGTGGATGGGATGGAAAAGAAGAGGTTTTGGCCCTAACGGGGCATTTGGGTCAAATGAAGGACGTGGAGACTCATGAGCTATTCGCTCGATAGTACCAAAAGATGGTAGTGGTGGTGGATGATTCGTCCTAGGAGGCAAGTCCTCCAAGTCTTCCAAAAATGGATTTGGAGATGTAGGTGGTATAGAGAATAACTCTAATGGGATGAGTGTTGGAGATTTTGGAGGTGATGGCGATTTTGATGTTTGGATGAGAGCTGGTGGTGGTGAGCTAGGAATGTTTGTTGGTGGTGGAGTAGTGATAGTGATAGGTGATTGTGGAGGTGGTGTAAGAGTAGCCAAAGTGAGAGTGGTCTCATCTCTTATGGGTGATGAGATGGTTAATGGAGAAGACTCGGAAGAAGAGCTTATGTTGACAAATAAACAAGGTCTTACGCTCATTCTAGTGGTTCTTTTGCAAGGCATTGTTGATGGTGATGACTTCGTCATTTTGGCACAAGTTTTTGCTATTAGATGAGAAGTTTTGAGAAGGTGTGAGGATGATCATGGTAAAAGCTCTTAATTTATAGGAATGGAAAATTATGGAAGAATGTGTTTGATTTGATGTTAAACCATAGAAGAGATGATGTTCCTAATGATTTTGAAGTAGGTTTAATGCTAGTCATATCACCCAAGTCAATCCATACAAGAAGGATGGAGTGAAGAGACAAAGATTTGCAATAAATGAGTTCTAATGATTATGGGATCTTTAGAATCAGATCACCCACGGATTGCAAGGAACCAAATTTTTGGTTCCTTCCTTTATGCAAAAGGGCTCCTTGGGTGGATTTTTGAAATTTTTGAATTTTGGTGGGAAATGGATATCCTATATGCCTAAGTGTGTTACACTAGTTCTAATATGGGTAAGAACTAGTTAAGATTACCCTAGAAGCAATGTATGGTAATTTGGAATGTTGAAATAGGCGAAATTTAGAAAATTACATGTAGGATACACGGCACCAAAATTTTACACAGGCAGAACCAAAAAAATGGTGTCGCCTGGTCCGCCTGTACAGGTACGGCGATACCAAAATACATAACAGACGGTACCAAATTTTTGGTGCCGTCTGATCCGTGGACACCCAGAAAGTTCACAGAACACTTTTTTAGATGTCAAGGAGTTTTCCAAAACCTGAAATTTTACTTAAAACATGTGACATTAATCATTTCTAGTTAGGAAAAGTCAATAACACATATACAAACATAGTGAAACATAAATTTTGACCAAGGGCTAATGATTTTCACATAAAAGTGAAAATGGGTAAAATTTGATAACACACTTGTGCTATCCCCCTACATAAAATTGTTAGCATACAACATTGTTTTAAGTCATATTATCATCCTACAAATTAAAAACAACCAAATTGTATTGTACATCAAAGTTATTGTCTTGTTCCAAACACTCCTTCAAATGAACCTCACTTATCCAACTTCTTGTAAATCTTGTTCATCATCCTACCAAGGCACTTGAACATCCCCTTGGTTTGCTTGAACTCCGCCGATTCATTCTCAATCTCGGGGAGAGATGCATAGTACTCTTGAGGTAGAAGGCAAGAATTTGGAGGACCATCCTCGGAGCTATTTGATGATGATGATGATGGAGTTGGAGGTTTTGCCCTTTTGCCTTTAGTCTTAGCCACTCGCTCGTCACTCAAGGGCACAAAGATGTGAGGGATGAGAGCATAGTCAAGCTTCAACCCTTTTGGGCTTGGTGGAATGGGTGCAAAGGCTCTATAGAGACGGGTGAGAAGCATCCCGTAAGGAAGAGCGACCGATCTTTGAGTTGGAATGTCAATCATTCTCCTAGCAATGTAGTAGGCTAAATTGAATGGTTGACGGGTGGATAAGTTGTAGAGCATGTGACAAAAGCAAGAATTGATATGGTCCCTATTTCCTATGGTGCTAATGACATTGGCTCTAAGTAGTTCCTCTCATTTCTTGAATTCGGGCTTAAGCTCATTGAGCTCCATACCATATGGATCTCGGTTCACTTCCTTTCCCTTACGGTTGACACGCGTTGGAGCGGCCCTTGCATTAAAAAGGTGCTCACGCATGACATCCTTATCCGTTAAAGAAGTTTGGTAGGGAAGAGAGCGGTCATTGATTGCATCATGGATAGTAAGTGACCACTTATCCGAGTAGACACATGTCCCTCGGTTGGGAATTCCTAGCACTTGAGCAAATTGGCTTAAGGAGATGGTGTAGTCGTTTTGATTGATCCTAAACCTAAGGAAAAATTCATCATCCTCATCAATGAAACCGGTAACACTAATATAGAATTGTAACACAAACCTAGGACAAATGGGTTCATCGATGTCAAGGATGTTAATACAAATAAGCCGTAAAAACATTTATTTATATTTTACGATCTTCTAATGTTTTGTCGATAACAAACATAAAATCATTTTAACGAAACAAATAAAATGCGTAAATAGTTTGAGCCAATAGTTTTCTAACACACTTACGTTTTCACATAAAACACTAAAACAAGTATAAGTGATTTTATGATTTAGTAATACATATGTACAACAACTAGTGTTTACACATTGGGCAAATATATACATAACTAGTATGTATTATAAATGGGTGAAAACTACAACCCATGGAGCATACCCATAACCCATGGTATTGACCCATACCCATTTGACTAGATGCATTGCATCTATTAGGTACATTGTATCTAAATGAAATACCCATGGATCAACCCATAACCAAAATACCAATGGGCAAAGAGGAGAGTTCCACGGATCCCTAGTTTTACACTAGACGAATCCCTTAAGGGAGGGATCCGTGGGATCCGTGGAACAGAAGATGTGTTTTCTCTCTAAATAGTGAGCCATTTCTTCATTATTTTTCAACCCTTTCTCACATACTTTCTCCTTGAGTTAAAAACTCTCTAACCCCAGATCCAAGTGATCTATGTATGTAGTTTTGTTTTTGTGTGATTCTCTAGGTTCCTCTTAAAGGTGAGATCACCACCTTTGAAGTCAAGCAAGCTCAAGTCCATGAGTTGCCATGCTTCCTCATCATCAAGACTACTGAAGTTATCTTGTTGATGATTCTTTCTCTAAGAAGTGTAGTGTTAAAGACATTAGTGAAAGATGTCTCAAGTGTCAAGACAAAGACATTAGTGAAGGGTGTCGGTCGTTCGTATTGTAAGCATTAGTGAAGGGTGCCTAGAAGTCAAGTCACAAGACATTACTGAAGGGTGTCTTGAAGATCTAGTCAAAGGCATTAGTGAAAGGTGCCTGAGATGTACATTCGATATGGTGTGATTCGATGTACAAGATAGATTAGTATTGGGTCAAAGGATATTGTTATCCCTTGTTGATATTATAAGGAGTAGATCTCCTTTGGGGTTAGGTAATTGGTGTAGTTTTGGGTAGTAGTTCCTCCATTTTAATGGAACTCGGTATCTAGCCTAGTACCGGATAAAGGGTAGGTGACGTTGTGATCGGATTGGTTTCCTTGGTGAAAAGGACCCGGTATCTAGCCTTGTACCGGATAAAGTGTAGGAAACGTTGTGAAGGTTTCTCCACCATAAGGAGTCGGTGTTGTGTAGTGATTACGAACTCTCGAGTAGGTGACTCGGGGAGTGGAGTAGGGCAAGGAAGGTGTCCTTGTAGCCGAACCACTATAAATACTCGCGTTGTGGTTTTGTGCTTCTTACTCTTTATCTTTTCATTACATATTTATATTTCTATATGTTTGTTTATCAACATCCAACACACATCCAAATAGATTGACATAAGTCGATCTAAATAGTTTAAAACAAGCTTTAATTGGTAAAACTATTCAACCCCCCTTCTAGTTTTCCACAATTGGCATCAGAGCTTCGTTACCAAGTTTCTTAAAGTATATTGTACTTCAAAAACTTGATACGATCTGTGGTTAATTGAAAACTACAAAGAAGGTTTTTCATAAAAACAAACACCATGTCTTTTAAAACTCTTTGTTTGGATGTTGATTAGATGAAAACATTTTTCTTATTATTTATTCTTCATTTAATTGCACTAATCCTCTTTGTCATGTTGCTTAGTCAAAGATCATACCTACCAAGCCATAGGAATCGCTTGGTAACAAGAATACCTTCCCTAAGAAGGTATCTTAAACACAAAGGAGCCGGAATTGTCTACTGACATTTGTTGTGTCATTTGTAAAGACATTCCTAAGTGCATTAGAGGTATGACTTTCTATTTATATCTAAATGACATTAGCTTGATAAATAAGTATGCTTACATAGGTATTTATATGATTATCTTTTGTGCATATTCATGTATTACATGTAGCTTCATTAGGAAGCCTTCCTCGCATACGTGTTATTCTTTCGTCTAAAGTCAAGGTTTATAAAATTTGTGTTTTATTTTATTTAATCCAAAAATCATATCCTTCTAATAATAAAACAAAACACAAATCTCAAAAATTCCTCCTTCCCCATAAAAACCCCTTCGTCGTCAACTCTATCAAATCCCCACTTTTTCAAATCTCTCACTTTCAAAAAATTACCTCTCATTAAAAACTTCATCTTCCTCTTCATCTCATCTCAAACCAAAACCAAGAAGGTTCATCATCAACATGGTTTACATCACCGTCGTGCTCATAGCCTTAACACTCATCGCTCTTGTGTTCCCTATGATGAAGTTCTCATACGGAGACATATACTTTGTGTTGTTAATCTACATTGGGGTTATATACCCAATCCTTTGTATCATTCTTAGCATTGAAATGAAATATTACTAGTTTATCTAGTTTATTATCTTAATGTGTTTTCTCACATTTTTTATTTATATCTTTCGTATCTTTTCGTGATACATTAGAAACCATTAATGCATGCTAAAAGAAAATGTAGGCTAATACACATATCTTGGTATAAAACTATGTTTTTATCAAAAATCTGCTTCTGTTACTACAGATCCATGGATCCCTGTAGGTATACTAGCCGGATCCCTGATAGAAGGGAACCGTGGGAACCGTCCTTCTGGATAACAGATTTTCCATACAAAATAAGAAACACTTTCTTCCTAAAAGAAATGTTCTACCAGAATGTCAAACATTAAGTGAGTTAAATGTCATTGTTAATAAACATCTTGTTAAAGCGTTAGGTAATCATTGTTTTACCCGTAATACATCACATCCTATTAACTTCTCTTTCCTATAGGTGTCGCTATGTCGCATGAATATGAGTTTGATTTTTCACTCACTAGCGTCTACACTCCTAACATCTCCCTTAAGCCCAACACTCCTGGCAATCATGTCTGTGGGTTCAATAATCTCAAAACCCGTCACTTCCACGAAGGACGTATTGTCGACACTCCTCTACAATACGAAGAAGGTATCAATACCTCCTTCCGAACCATAGGATTGGAATGTCTTCTCGAAATTAACGAGAAAATATGTCCAATGTTTGTATTGGAATTCTTCCGTCAAGTCGAACTCATTCGTAACGAGGATCGTTCTCTATCTCTTTGGTTTTGGATCAAAAACCAAAATTTTGTTTTAACCCTTGGGCAATTTGCTCAAATTCTCTGAATTCCAAATCATGGACAATGTGCCTCACCGAAGATTGGTCTCTTGATTCTCTCTTCAACTTTCGTGAAGAAAATAGTCCATATTGTTCACACATACCTTCCCCGCAAAACTTGACTCGCACAATATGCAAACCTCGACCCTATTAATCCGATCCAAACATTATCTATGCAAAGGATATCCGAGAAGAGTACAAGGCTCTCGCACTCATCCTACGTGAAAATGTTTGGAGCCTTAGGGGAAATCGAGAAATCCTTCCCGCTTGTTGTGCTCACATAATGTATTGTTTGCTAACACAACAACCATACAATCTCGCCTATTTCTTCGCAAGGCTAATTGTAAATCTTCAAGGCTCAAAGAACAAACTAATCCCTTATGAAATGTTCTTGACACGCCTTTATCATCACATCATGTACTTCCACCCTCAATTTTAAATTCCGTTGTACGTACTTGTAAACAAGATGATGGAACCTCTAAACACATCTCTTATGGAGACTTTCTTTATTCCTGAATCGGCAAACACTCATCAACCATTTGATGATCCTTCTAGCAAAAACGCTCAAGGAACTTAGTAGTCTTTCAAATAGGATCAATCCTTAATATCCATGCTTTATCAATGTAATGTAATTTCCTTCATGAAATAAAACATCTTACATTTGATTTCTCTACTACATTAACATTAGAACCTCTTAGAAAAACACTAGCATTGAAATATGATGCATTGTGCGAACCATTGCATACCTTTTGTAAAGGTTCTGATTAGCAGAGAGGCGGATCCCAAAGTCTGTGCTAGACGGATCCCTACTCTTAGGGAACCGCGGGATCCGGCAAACAGAAAATGCAATTGCAATCATTGTATTTCAAACATGTCTTTAGATCACTTCACACTAAGCTAGACATAGTACCATAAGGCAAATTGAGTCCTTATCAAAGTTGAGTAGATTTTCCGCACTCCACACATGTTCAAACAGTAGATCTATCGTCTCACCAAAACTCATTACTCTTCCTCTCATACATGATCCCTCACATGTTAAAACATCTAGCTTTGGAAATCTCTCAAAACTGATTATAATCATCCTTACCTCAAGATTGGTCGAAATTGATCAAATTCTAGCTGTTTCCATCTTAAGCCTTTAGGATATCCTCCAAGACATTATCCTAAGTTACTATCTGATCTCTAGGATCATTTAGCTCCATTTGACACTCTCAAATCTTTAGTGTCATCTTTTGTCACCCATTGGTACTCTTAAAAGTTCCAACCTCTTCCATAAAAAGCAATCATTAGCTACATCACTCATTAACCTTAAGTATTTAAGCATCCCTTCATCTAAGACACTTAGATAGACTCAAACACTCAAAAAGGAATAGGCATTAGACCTTACAAAAAATCATAGCTATCTTTTCCTAACTGCTGAGAGACGAATCCATAGGATTAGCCTAGGTGGATCCCTCATTGGAGGGAACCGTGGGATCCGTATGACAGATTCATATCAACTCTAGCTAAAACAATCATTTCAAGCTCATCTTGCTAACTTAAACACTCCATCTTATCTTAAATGAGTTCCTAGATCAGTACAACTCTGAAGTTGACTCTTGTGCATGTTAATCATCACATTCCAATGAATATTAGTTGCTTAAGTCTTGAATGCACTTGCCAAATCCCTTGCTTTATAAACCATATTGTTAGGACTCCTAAAGACATCATCTTCATCCTCATTTTCAGCACTTAGAAATCTTTACAAACCTTTTGAAATCATCTCATCATGAGGAAAGCTCCAAGTAGTAACTCATCCACCAAAGAACCACCCAAGAAAATTGCTCGTTTTGTACACGAAATCTCTTCAACCGAATCATATCCGGTCAAGTCCACAAATGCAAGGATTTCTCCTCCACCAATCAAACCAATCCCCAAAAGGATGGTTCCCACAAAACTACCTATGCCAAACACCACCATACCTCCTAATCCAAACAATCCCATTTCCACTAAACCATCACCATTGGTGCCTAGAGCTATTTCATTCACAACTCCACTCTTATCACCACACCTCTACAATCTAGAGGATTTGCCTCCGAGGCCATCTCATCCTCCTCCACCAACAACATTCTCCTCATTAGGAGGAATAATGGTACAAAATCAAGGTGTTGAGTCAACACTAGCTCCGGCTTCCTTTTCGCCGTCACCATCAAATAATCCCATTTGTATTATGAGAAATTATCAAAGTCAACCACCCGACCATATGGAAGTTGACACTTCTCTACCACCACCATCATTCTTGGTCGAGCCATCTTCAAATGCGCCTCCACCAATCCCTCCATTGTTTGAGGCTCCTCAACCCGCTCCACTTGATCCTTCGCATCAAGCATTTTCTTTTCTCCCACCACCACTACCTAGCCATGACAAAGATTGTTATCATTGTCAACATGTTGAAAGTTTGATACATGAAGTACGGGAAGATCAACGTTTCATGTTCTATCACCTCCTCGAACGTTTTGACGAGATTAAACCTAAAAAAACTTGAGCTAGATGATTTTAGTGGTGTCCTAGTATCAAGCGTTACTTAGATGAGTCTAGTAATTCCAAGTCATGTATTGTTCATTTTCTTAGTTTTTAGAGTCATGTAAATCATACCTCTAGTTTTATTAAATGAAATTACATGATACTTGCTATATTTTTTGAGTATATGATTATGTTGTATAATACATATCTTACTTTGATGTTAACATTATTTGTTATATCACCATTGCTGAATTTAGTCATCAGCCAGACGGATCCTTGATATTTGCCTAGACGGATCCCCCAAAGGAGGGAACCGTGTAACAGAAAACTATTTTTCTACTAACTTGAGTCATATTTGCAGGAAATTATGCATTATACTTGTTTTCTAACCTTTGTTTTGTAGTTATTCAATTCACACATGAAGACTTTGACACCCTAAAGCTAGGGGGAGCTTTATGTCAAAGCAATACATTGAAAAATCACTTTCAATATTAGGATTACATTTCATGACGTCCCTTTGCAAAGTTGCAATCATCAAGGGGGAGCGTATTCGTCGCATATACGAAATCTTTTGCAAATTTAGTTGCAAATGAACTAGCTTAGTATTAGTATTTTTTTCTTGACGGCCTCACATAGGGATGGACTCGTCAAGGGGGAGTTAAGACGAGATCCTTTCCCATTACTTGCTCTCTATATTATTTTTCTTTTCTTTTTCTCACATGTTTTTCTTAAAACAATGTATTAAGTTTATTTTCAAAGCTCTTTTTGTTTCGAGAAAAAGGGGGAGAAGAAAGTAAAAACTACAAATTCAAACTTTTACGAATTTTAGCTTTTCCTTAAAATAATTTTATGTTTTGTCATCAACAAAAAGGGGGAGATTGTTAATACAAATAAGCCGTAAAAACGTTAATTTATATTTTACGATCTTCTAATGTTTTGTCGATAACAAACGTAAAATCATTTTAACGAAACAAATAAAATACGTAAATAGTTTGAGCCAATAGGTTTTTTTAACAAACTTACGTTTTTACATAAAACACAAAAACAAGTATAAGTGATTTTATGATTTAGTAATACATATGTACAACAACTAGTGTTTACATATTGGGCAAATATATATATAACTAGTATGTATTATAAATGGGTGAAAACTACAACCCATGGAGCATACCCATAACCCGTGGTATTGACCCATACCCATTTGACTAGATGCATTGCATCTATTAGGTACATTGTATCTAAATGAAATACCCATGGATCAACCCATAACCCATGACCCATGACCCATAACCAAAATACCCATGGGCAAAGAGGAGCGTCCCACGGATCCCTAGTTTTACACTAGACGGATCCCTTAAGGGAGGGATCCGTGGGATCCGTGGAACATAAGATGTTTCTCTCTATAAATAGTGAGCCATTTCTTCATTGTTTTTCAACCCTTTCTCACATACTTTCTCCTTGAGTTAAAAACTCTCTAACCCCATATCCAAGTGATCTATGTATGTAGTTTTGTTTTTGTGTGATTCTCTAGGTTCCTCTTAAAGGCGAGATCACCACCTTTGAAGTCAAGCAAGCTCAAGTCCATGAGTTGCCATGCTTCCTCATCATCAAGACTACTGAAGTTATCTTGTTGATGATTCTTTCTCTAAGAAGTGTAGTGTTGAAGACATTAGTGAAAGATGTCTCAAGTGTCAAGACGAAGACATTAGTGAAGGGTGTCAATCGTCTGTATTGTAGGCATTAGTGAAGGGTGCCTAGACGTCAAGTCACAAGACATTACTGAAGGGTGTCTTGAAGATCTAGTCAAAGGCATTAGTGAAAGGTTTCTGAGATGTACATTCGATATGGTGTGATTCGATGTACAAGATAGATTAGTATTGGGTCAAAGGATATTGTTATCCTTGTTGATATTATAAGGAGTATATCTCCTTTGGGGTTAGGTAATTGGTGTAGTGTTGGGTAGTAGTTCCTCCATTGTAATAGAACTCGGTATCTAGCCTAGTACCGGATAAAGGGTAGGCGACGTTGTGATAGGATTGGTTCTCCTTGGTGAAAAAGACCCGGTATTTAGCCTTGTACTGGATAAAGTGTCGGCAACGTTGTGAAGGTTTCTCCACCATAAGGAGTCGCTGTTGTGTAGTGAGTACAAAATCTCGAGTAGGTGACTCGGGGAGTGGAGTAAGGCAAGGAAGGTGTCCTTGTAGCCGAACCACTATAAATACTCGCGCTGTGGTTTTGTGCTTCTTACTCTTTATCTTTTTATTACATATTTATATTTCTATATGTTTGTTTATCAACATCCAACACACATCCAAATAGATTGACATAAGTCAATCTATATAGTTTAAAACAAGTTTTAATTGGTAAAACTATTCAACCCCCTTCTAGTTTTCCACAAAGGAGACAATCGAAGTGAATGGTGGCTAGTTCTTGACGGAGATTGGTTCCGTCGACAAAGGAGGAGTGAATGGTTCTACCCTCATGGAAGTATCTTTGCTAAAGACTCTTAAAGATTTCTACTTGTTCTTTGAAAAGGCCATTGGTTTTGTGATGTTTGGGAATGTAGCTAAGAGTATCCTTGTGTTCATAGAATCTTGCGGCTACCATGGTTATTCCTATGAACAAGAATTTACATGTTAAAAATGAGAACAAACTTAGAGTTTTGGTTCTAGTGTGTGCCTATATGAAAACGATTTGGAGTTTCGGTTATCTCGACTCATTTTATGCATAAAATGGTTTTTAGTGGGGGTGTTTGGCAAAAGGCATGGGATAACCTAAACGCTCCTAATTCAATGTGGCTTTATTTGAATATCCCCGGGAATGCATATTAGTTATGCATTACCTTTAGTATTCAAGAGCATGCAAGTGATGAAAATTTTACGTTTCTATTTGTATTAACAATGAAAAATTGTTTTCCTACAAGTGAGAAGCTTTTCAAAATTTTTGACATCGGATGTTTGGTTATTTTGAATAAAGCCTTATAGTCATTATCTTTTGATTAGTGGGAAACATGATTTGTTTATGCAATGTGACAATGTAGTACCTAATTTTAATGACTAGTTATGCAATTTCCCAATTGAATTCATGTTTTGTACAAGAATATACATAATCCCCATGTAATGAATTTGTGCACAAATTGGAATCCTAGACTCAGATTTAAGAGATGAAATGTAGTTAGGATACTTACAATAATGTTATCTTCCGTGATTAGTGGGTAAGAAAATGTCAACAATGAGTTAGGTCTAATGTTTACACGTTTTGGTAAAGTAGGTTGTGAGGAAGAAGATGTTTTGTAGGTAGTATTTTTGCTACTGTTGTCACCACGGACCAGACGACACCAAAAAATTGGTTCCGCCTTTGTTGTCGTTTGGTGCTGTGGGAACAGTAGCAGTTTTAAACAAATTTGTTTTCTTTTGTTTGTTTTAAGGTTTAGACTATGTTTTACCTACATGTTTGGTTCCATTAACCCCAAACCAAGTCTAAGAAGATTAAATGGCTCTCGTTTGAGAGGTTTAGTTAGAATGTCGGCAATGTTGTCTTCGGAGGATACTTTCTCAATTGAGATGTTTCCTTTTTGAACATTGTCGCGAAGAAAGTGATAACGGATTTCAATATGCTTCGTACTAGCAAGTTGGACGGGATTTTTGCTGAGATCAATAGCTCCTTTGTTGTCGCAAAATATAACGATATCGTTGATATGAATTCTGTAATCCACGAGAGCTTGCTTCATCCAAAGAGCTTGTTGACATGCTTTTCTGGCTGAGACGTATTCGGCTTCAGTAGTTGAGATAGCTAAAGCCGTTTGCTTCTTTGCAAACCATGAGGTGAGACAATGTCCGACAAAATTGCAAATACCTCTTGTACTTTTTCTATCGACATAGTCACTGGCATGATTCGAGTCGGCATACACTATAGTTTCTACTCCCGTTCCTTTGGGATACCATAATCCTAAACATGTCGTTCCTTAATGTATCTAAAAATCCTTTTTAAGGCTTCTAAGTGTGATACCTTGGGATTTTCTTGAAAGCGAGCACATAGACAAACACTAAACATAATGTCGGGTCTACTAGCCATGAGATAGAGTAGGCTACCAATCATTCCTCTATATTTAATGTTATCTACCGATTCACCTTCCTCATCCTTGGTGAGTTTAGTGTCCGAAGACATGGGTGTCTTAGTTGGTTTTGAGTCTTCAAGACCAAATTTCTTAAGCATATCTTTTATATATTTAGATTGGTTAAAGAATATGACATCTTCTAGTTGTTTAATTTGAAGTCCTAGAAAGAAGTTTAATTCACCCATCATACTCATCTCAAACTCATCGTGCATGATTTTAGAGAAATCATCACATAGCTCTTGACAAGTTGATCCGAATATGATGTCATCAACGTATATTTGAACAATGATAATATGTGATTCCTTTTTCTTGGTATAAAAAGTGTATTATCTACTTATCCCATGGTGTATTTGTTTTAAACAAGAAAAGTCTTAAGTCTATCGTACCAGGCTTTTGGTGCTTGCTTAAGACCGTATAATGCTTTCTTGAGTTTAAAGACATGATGTGGTTTCTCAAAGTCGGTAAAACCGGGAGGTTGAGCAACATATACTTCTTCGTTAATAAACCCATTAAGAAACGCACTCTTAACATCCATTTGAAATAATTTAAAGTCATAAGCGCATGCATATGCAAGTAAGATTCTAATAGACTCGAGTCTAGCTACCGGTGCATAAGTTTCATCATAATCAATCCCCTCTTGTTGATTATAACCTTGTGCGACAAACCTAGCTTTGTTTCTAGACACTACACCATTTTCATCCATTTTATTTCGAAAAACCCATTTCGTTCCAATTATAGTTTGATCTTTAGGTTTAGGAACTAGCTTCCAAACATCATTTCTAACGAATTGGTTTAACTCTTCTTGCATAGCAATTACCCAAGATTCATCTTTTTATTGCTTCATTTATGTTTTTCAGTTCAATGGTAGATACAAAACAAAAATGATTACTTTGATTTTGGGCTTGTGATCTTAAGGTTCTTTGATTAAGTTGTCCTATGACCTTTTCTAAAGGATGACTTTTTGATTCTTTGATGTTTATAATTTCATTATTTAATGGTTTATCTTCCTTGTCATTTTCAATTATTTCTTGACTTTCTACAAGTTGACTTTCAACTAAGTCATCATCTACCAAAGGTGATGTCTTAGAGGGAGCTGGACTTTCGTCGAATGTTATGTTCAACGATTCCTCGACACTCATTGTTTCTTTGTTTAAGACAATGTAAGCTTTACTAGTTTGTGAGTAACCAAGAAATACACCTTTATAAGACTTTGGGTCAAACTTGGTGAGATAATCTTTAGTATTAAGAATGAAGCATTTACATCCAAATACTCTAAAATATCCTAAAGTTGGCTTTTTACCTATATATAGCTCATATGGTGTTTTGTTTAAGAAAGTACATACTAAGACTCTATTTAAAATATATGTAGAAGTGTCAACGGCGTTACACCAAAACTTTTGAGGAATGTTTTGTTCATTGCATTGTTTTACTCATTTCTTGAATGGTTCTATTTTTACGTTCTACAACTCCATTTGATTGAGGTGTTCGAGGAGCCGAGAAGTTATATGTTATACCATTTGCATCACAAAAGTTTCCAAATTATGTTTCATTGTCAAATTCACGACCATGATCCGTTCGAATCGACACAATGTTAACACCTAGTTGATTTTGAATTTTCTTGCTAAGAATTTCAAATTTATCAAAAGCTTCATTTTTGGTTTTCAAAAACAACGTCCAAGTAAACCTTGAGTAATCATCTACTATGACCAAAGTGTATAAGTTGCCTCCATAGCTTCTTATAGCGGATGGACCAAACAAGTCCTTATGCAATAGTTCTAGACACTTAGATGTGGACACCATGTTTTCAGCCTTATGACTACTATGGGTTTGTTTACCAATTTTGCAAGCATCGCAAAAATGTTGGTCATATTTAAGTTTTGGTAAATTCCTAACTAGCTCTTTTGAAGATAGGTTTTGTATAAGTCTCATTTTAGCGTGACCTAAGCGTCTATGCCAAAGAGTTGAGCTATCATTGATTTCGATGCCAAAGCAACGTCAAGTTTACTCACACAAGCTAGCCACTTGTGAATGACTAACCGTAAGAAACTTAAAAGCTTCGGACGATTTGATAATGAAGGCTTAGGGGTTATGTGTATGGATAAAAACCTCAATATCGATATCAAAATAATCACGAAGATAGATTCAAATTCCTTTAGGAAAAAGAATAATAAATCAAACCCGTGTGTGATTGTGTATACGGATTAGACAACCCGAATCGTTTCCCAACGAGACGTGAATTGCCAACGTCGTTCTTGGTTTGGAATTTAATGCTCGATGTTTTGATTTGTTTGATTTTGTTAATTAAACTACGGAAATGAGGAAAGTAATTAAGGGAATCTATTCTACGGGAAATCCTAAGTGTGAATTAAACTAAAACGTAATTAATAAAACGTAAATAAAATGCAACTACGTCTAAATTATACCCTAAAAATGCCTAAATGTACTTTTACTCTAGAAATGATATTTAAAAACTAATTTAGAATTAAAACTAATTTTTTGGATTTTTCTGGATTTAATTTAAATTAAAAACTAATTTTTGACTATTTAAACTAAATTAAATTTCTAAAAATTATAAAATTTAAGGAGAAAAATATGAAACTATTTTTATAAAATCTAAAATATCATAAGAGACTTTTAAAAACTATTTTTTTATTTTTTCAGATTAATTTTCTATTTTCTACAAATTTAAAACTATTTTAATCTAATTTAAATTGTGAAAAATACCAAATAAAAGGGAAAAATATGGAAAAATCGTTTTTATGCTTTTTATATTTATCTTAAACTGAGAAAAATGAAAAATTATTTTTTTGAACTTTTTTTTAATTAATTGCAATTAAAGCTAATTAAAAGTGATTAAAAACTATTTTAAATCTAGAAAAATAGCAAACAATGACCAAAATTAATGAAAAATTCAGGAAAATGCTAAAATCTAAATCGATCCTAGGAAAATGAGAAATGTAGTGCTTATGTGAGAAATCGAGCGCAGTGTAATTGAGTTCAAATAAGCATTTAGAAATAAGCTACAAGCTATAAACTGACTTCTAGCTAAGGGCAGCTTACAGGAACCTTAAATCAACAGTGATGGAACTATGGGAGCATGCAATGGGCTAGTGATTAAGGGATGATTGAGCTAAAATGAAAATTACTTAGAGAAATAAGCTAATAAGCTAAGTAATCCTACAAATAAGCTATAGAGGAAGGGAGACCTAATAAGCTATCTATATTAGGGTATCTAGGAGTATTTAAAGCTAATCCTATAGTCTAATAAGCTCTAGAAGCAAACTTTGAAATCTCAAAACCGCAGTTATAGCGAGAAAAGGGACAACTTTTGAGCTTATTTTAAGCTACTAAACAAGCTGAAAAACCTAATACCAACTGAAAGAGATCAAGACCTTATGCCAAGGAACACAAATACCAAGTTTGAAAGCTTTTGGAGCTCATTTGAGTGGTTAAAAGAGATCTGATATAAGGGCCTAGAAATGAATCAGTGAATGCGATACATTATCTGTTGTGACCGCAACAGTTTTGAAAGCTTATTAAGAGCTTGTAAAAGCTATTTGAAATATGTGAAGCTGATTGTAAGCTAACTATAAGCTGCTAAACTCTACACAAACCTACTTTTTTTGGGTTTTAAATTGATTTAGACAAGAAAATTGCTAGAGAAAATGACCAAGAAAACTGTTTTAGCAGTCAAAGTATGACAGTTAACCAATCAACCAAACTGACCCAAATGCTTTTACATTATTTTGACACTGACTAAGGACTTTAAGGCAGACCAAGTAGGATCAGATGACCTCCAAAACAACAATGAAAAACTGATTTATACTACTACTTGCAAAGATGGCTATTTAGACTAAACCTATAGACTCACACTTTGAGAATCAGACTTATACTACTTGAAACCAAAGAGAGATGGTTAAGACAGCTTATTTAAGACCAATAAGACTTAGTTAGAGCTCGGCATACCCAAAAGAACCAAGTGTGGTGAAAAACCACAGCCAAACACCCCTTATTCAAGAGTGTTTGGCGTTTTGGCCTGTAGAGGGTTGTTAAGCTTGGATTCTTAAAAGACAATAGTGTAGACACTTTATTTAATAAGAGAAAAAGTCTGTTTGAAGTGAATAAGCAAAAGAAATAAGCAAATAAGCAGTTTGACTTGACTTTTATTGACTTTTAGCTAAAATAGTTTTAGATTGAGTTATAATGAAAATGAAAAGCTCACATAAGCTATATAGAGCTTATATGAGCTTATACTAACAATTCTATAAGCTTGATCAATGGAATGGTACTGATTAATATCAAACAAGAGAAAATGAAATACTTGAAAACTTTTATTAAAACTGAAAGTGAGATTACAAGAAAGACTGAGACTAAATAACTTTAAGAAACCATTCTTGAAAGCTTGAAAAAATACAAGAAATGAAGACTTAATTGAAAGGTAAATTACTACTACACTACACGAATTCTATTGTGATCATAGGGGTCCTATTTATAGCTGAAATTAGGTCTTGGGATGCCTTTGAGAAGAGCCTAGAAGCCATTTTGAGCCACACATTCCTTCCATTGTCACCTTGTCCAATCAGAGAGCTCCAAATCACTTGTTGAGGTGTTGCGTCCAATAAGGTTGTGCCATTTGGCCACGTGGCAGCTATCACCGACAAGTCATTTGGGGATAAGGTGGATAAGATAGATTCAGATTGAGGTGGTGTGTTTGGGTGTGGTGAATTGGTGGTAAAATGGGTATGTTTGGCAGGAAGACAGGCAAACATGAGCGCTTTGGTTTATAATATTATTGTTCAAATAAGGTTGACGGGTTCTAAGCGTTGACCTGGGTAAGTAACTCGGGTAAAAGGGTTTATTCGGGTTAGAATATTTAGCCGGGTGAAGTTTTGGGCTTGGTTAATAATTGTTGGGCCGAGACTTGGGATATTGGATTGGATTATATAATGGATTGGTTTTGGATTAATGTTGCTACCATTTCATGCACCAAGGACCAAACATGTAATTTACGCCATTCTCTTCAAAGGGCTGAATTTGCCATTCTTTAATAGACCAGGTACTGAATTTGCAACTTTTGATACTTCAAGGGCCATCTCATGATCTTGAAACTTGAGGGACCATTTCTGACATTTCTTCAAACTTTGATCAAATCTTCACAAGTCATCCTCAGAGATTAGAAATCTTCATAAATGCATAATTCGACCTTCCTACTACAAATTAAGCTCTCTTGATCTCTCGTGCTCGGATTTACGTCTGATTTGGTTCCTTTTTTCGTGTTTTTACATATCCGTACCTGCACAAGCACAAACTCAAGAAAACAACAAA
This sequence comes from Chrysanthemum makinoi, assembly GCA_910596185.1. NCBI lineage: Eukaryota > Viridiplantae > Streptophyta > Magnoliopsida > Asterales > Asteraceae > Chrysanthemum > Chrysanthemum makinoi. The sequence goes on from OU343220.1 coordinate 175,557,639, forward strand.
TATTAGCAATAAGCGGCTCTTTCTTGGTTATTTTGGGTCAGATTTTGATATAGAAAAGGTATGTGTTTTAGCACATACCAAAATACCCAGACGAAACCATTGCCGTGTCCTCACGCTATGCAATCAACTCACGCTTCTAAAACCAAGGATTTCAATCTCTTTCTACTAAACCATTGATATGTCCAAACCGGCAAGTTATCTCACACAAGCTAGCCACTTGTGAATGACTAACCGTAAGAAACTTCAAGCGATTCGATAAAACCAATTAGAAGAAGTAGACAATGTTTCTCAAAAGAGATTAAGAAAGCCTTAATTCTAAAAACGCCCCGTTTACCTTTCAATTCTCATGTATAGATATTACGATTAAGCACATTCCGATTATGAATGACGGTTTGTTGAACTTTCATGTCGATCAATAACTCCAACATTTTTCAAACGACACGTTAGGATCACAGAGTAGAAAACACAACACAGCGTGAAGTGACCATACGGATAGAATACATCGTCCCTGATTTTTCACAAGTCCCAAACTAAGCGTAAAACCGAACTCATTGTTACATATGATTCTAGATGCTAACACTACCCATGGAAGTTACTTATGTAATTACCTTTGGCTCCCATTTTCCTATTTTCCTTTAGAATTTTTTATTTTTGTGAGAAATGAATTTCTTCAAATTCTCGTTTCGATAACTTTTATTCCGATAAAGATATAAAGCTAAGTCGATAATTAGTTATCCGCCTTCCCTCAAGAACCATTGTCGTAAAATGAGGTCCACATCAAGGAATTTTTATTCACTTTGATTTTTATTTTTCATTTTCAACATTCATTTTTTTTTTAATTTTATTTTGCACTTATACCTTTACTTATATGAGCTGCGAACCACGGAGCTTCACGGGGTAATTCCAAGACTATAGGCTTCATGAAATGAGGATCCCAGCTGGCTAGGCTAAGACCTCACTCAATCTGGCTAAAGATCCAGGGTCCGATCTCCGACACCAGCTGACTCACAACTTTACTTATTACATTTCACATATCACTTATTACTCATTACTCACTTATTTATTCATCCTTGATGTGTACTCAATTTTTAAAACAAAGATTCTTTTAAGAAGATAAAGAACTAACTATCGCCAAAACTTCGAAATCTCTAATTATTTATTAGACAGATATGGGGTGAAACAATTTTGTGGGAACAAAAGCCATAAGTACCTTCGATGGGCTCTAAAGAGAACCAACTACTCCACGCTTAGCATCTAAACTCATAAGCAACTCTATCATTTCTCGATCTCTGCAAATTTAAAATCCCAAATAATGAGATCCATAGATGCTTAGCCGATAATTTTTTAGATTATCTATGGTTAAGGGAACAAGCTAGGGCTCAACACGCCTTGGTCAAGTCGAATTCTATTCCTACTTTCACCAGCGGAAAGTCAATCAAGGTGTCAAAACATATATTAACTTAGCAAATGCTTCGTCTAATGAAATAAAGTTATGCATATTTAAAGTCACTCAGGGAAACTTGCAAAATCTTGGCCTTGTGAGCTAGAATTCGCATTTTATAGCTTCTTATCTAAGAGACTAGCCAACTTTTCAATCAAAAAGACTTAACAAAAGCTTGAAAATTTTTTAAATTTTGCTCATTTTTGCACAATTTTTCATTTTCTAAGGAAAAACGGGGTTGCGAGAGAAACACAAATGTAAATAAGCAAGCGGTCAAATCAAATTGAAGATTACCCTACCCCAGACGAGAACGAAACATTGTCCTCAATGTTTAAAGCAAGGTTATCACGAAAATCTAAAAGCCGTTTATTAAGTATGCTAGAAGATAAACGTTAGTCGATAAGATTAGGATATCGATTTCCATCAAGATCGATCATGAAACTCGAGTAGAGAAATGACAAACTTCGAGCACGAGAGTCTTCATATCGGGAAAATCCTGAACACAATATCACAAACAACCAAACACGAAATCCAAGAGGCGACCCTTCGCGTCACTTATTAGAAAATAAAAAGAAAATAGATGGATAAGCATGGGGTGCCTCCCACGAAGCGCATCTTGTTTTTTCTTAAACGAAGTCGCTAGCCCGACTCGTCCCCGAATTCATTTGTCCTGGGGAAGAAAATGGTAGAGATACCGGGTCAAAACGTGTCCTCATTCCCGAAAGAATGAGACTGGGAGGTTTGGGAGGGAAAGAAAATGTCGCCTGGCTCAAGCCATAAGGAATGACTCCTCCCAAACTCACATAAGGTATATGAAAGATTCATCCATCATCCGGTGGTTTTCATAAGGACGAAGGGATGAAGGATCAATAAGAGAATACTCCAAAGAAGAACGGAGTCCATGGTACAGAAAGGTGTTACTCAAAGGCTCACAAATGAAGGCATCCAAGAGAGGATCCTTATCTCGAATGACATTTTTAGCATAAAACTCATCAACGCGTATCCCGGGGTTGAAAATCTTGTCTTCGGAGAGGAAGGAGATCAAAGTGTCATCTATGTGAAAATCCTCACGAGGAGAGGATTCACTGCTAAAAAAATAATATTGGAACTCGGGATCAATAAGTTCATCTGTCGACAACTTCACTTCCTTATCTTTCTTTGGAAAAAACGGATCATCGTATTCTTCTTTATTAGAAAGGATCGAGTCGGTAGGAGCAAGTTCATCGGTGAACTCCTCATTTTCTTCGTTAAAGAGTTTATTCTCAAAAATTTGATCATATTGTAATCTAATTCAAACAAGGGATTTTTGAATGTCTTAAAAGATTCTGGATTGAAAGATGTCCCAAAAGAAGGTTCCATGATTTCAGAAAAAGGAGTGGGATTGCCACTCAAAGGAAGGGTGATTTTCTTAGATATTGAAGGTGGGACAAGTGGTGTGCTCTTAGAGCTAGCAGTTTCCACCACTATAGGTTCAACTTTCTTCACGTCATCCGGATCATCCGGAGGGGGGTAAGAAGATGGCTCGTCATATAACAATTTTTCAAGAAAAATAATGTCCCCCTCCGGGTCAAAAGTAGCATCATCAATCTCAACGGGAATTGAATCGTCATTAAGAAAGGCCTCGATCTCTTCCCAAGTAGGGTCACTTTCCGTAGTGAGAGATGGGAAAGAGTCGGTCATAATCGGATTGGACGGTAAAGTGGGATTGCCACTTTCTTCAGAGAAATCAATCACACCGATGCTATGAATCGAATGATCATCGGTGGAGGTTTTGACATTTGTTCGGCATAAAACACAATCTTATCATTTCCTTTTCTGATCGTTAATGTTCCTTGGTAATGATCCACAAGGACTTTTGCGGTTCTCAAAAATGGTCTTCCTAAAGTGAGAGGACTCGCGGCCAACCTCTATATCAATGACGAAATCCACGGAAAATGGAATTTATCCACTTGTACCATAACATCGTTTACTACACCAACCGTGTGAGCAATTGTTCGATTAGCTAATTCGATAGTCATAACGAGTTGGTATAAGATTATTCAATCTAAGCTCATGATATATCGCAAGAGGCATGAGACTTATGCTTGCACCTGAATCGGTCAAGGCATTACATTCCTCAATATCATTTAAAGAGCAAGGAAGGAGAAATTTCGGGATCACCAAGCGCTTCGGGAGCTTGGTTTGAGGAAGAATTAAGCGGTGTAGGCTCAGTGAAATCTCTGAAATTTGTTCCAATTTCTTTTCATAAATCATTTCACAGACTTTGATCATATCACATTAAGTTTAAACTTTGTTCCAGAAACAACTTTCATTTTGTCTAATCGTGTTTGAATCGATTTGCACGGTGCAAGATTAGAACTTGGTGTTATGACGGAGATAGAAGGAACTTGGGCAACCAGAGGTTGGACGTATTTGGCTTTTCCATTATCAAGAGGAATTATCGGGTCCTTTGTCACCTCGGTCTCTCGTGCTACATTCATCACCGGAGAGGAAGTAGTCATCGAGGGCCCATCATCTCGAATGGTTACGAATTTCATTTCTCCCTTCGGGTTTGGAATCGTATTACTTGGGAGAGAACCGGAACTCGAGGGTTGACTTATTTGGCACAAAACAGCATGCATCATGTTTTCGAGTTTATTCTGTGAAGTCTCCAATTTGTTGTTCTGAAGTCGAATCTCATTCCTAAACTCATTGCTTTGTCTAGTTAACAAAGATTGAAACTCGTTCCTCAAACTTGTAATCTGATTTTGCATAGTGTTGATGGTAGAATTGGTGTTTTGAACGTAAGTTGTGAATTCATTTGGATGGAAGGGGTATTTATACTTACAAATACACGACCTCCTATCGGCCTGTGGATCAGGGATACAGTGGGTAAAGACCCGTCCTTCCTCCACGGTGTTGCACTAAACTATTTTACGCTACTGACTAACTAATTAACAACTTAAAAACGTAAATAACGACAAGTCTACGAAGCAACTTAAGCTAGATAATATTTGGGGTGACCGACTCTTCACTAAGGAATTTTCTAATTCCTAACAATCTCCCCTAAGGGAGGTCACCCCATTTTTTACATTTTGAATCCTAGCATTCTATTCTTGACTTTGATCTTGAGCTCGTAGACTTCAATTCTTCATTTCAACAATCTTTGTGCATTAGTAGTGATTCTTCAAAGTCCGCATTGATTTGTACTTTTAGTGGAGGCCATTACTCATCCACATCTTTGATGATCTTCGAGCTTTCAGATCATCACCACAGAAATCTCTCGGATCATCCATAGTAGTGTTGCCTTCTTGTGAAGTTGTGACATTTGGACCGACATGCTCACACTTTTGAATCATGACATCTTTCCACCAGTGGCGGAAGCCTTATCGGGTTCATGATATTTGCGTTAGCCGAAAGCGAAGCATAGTATAGAAATATCATAACCGTGTTATGTAGATTATGCACCCGTGATTTCTTCAAATTGTGGATGTTGTGAGCATGCGGCTTTGGATTGACTCCTCAATTACGATCACCGCAACCGTCCAAATGTACCGCAAAACAAGTTAGCAATAAAACACACGAAAGTGTCTTTGATCACTTTCACCAATTGAGGTACACTACCACGGTTCCCCGCTGATCACAGATAAGCACCAGATCGTATGATTCCTAAGAACCTTGGAGGGTTTCGTATTTGTTCTAGCCATTTCTCAAACCGAACGTCTCAAAGAAGACAACACGGATTGAGTGAACCGACAAATTGAGATTCAGCGATTGATGAAAATTGATTTGAAAACAATGCGTATTGCTTAGAATAATGAGTTTTGCAATATGACAAGGTTTTATGAGAAAGATCAATTTTCAATCAAAACACTTTGTTTGAAAATAGTACACAATCGACGCGTGCAGTGAAAAGAAGAGATTCGCACATCGATCGGTTTTTCTAAAAGTATTTTTCAATCGAGATACTTTTGAATTTGAAAACATAAGTACACATTCGACGTATGCTAGAAAAGAAGATTTGCACATCGAATGGTTTTTCCAAAAGTATTCGTCTAATTCCATTCTGGACCAAGGTTGATTCAAGACTGATCGCCCATTGTTTCTATCCAGTTGTCACAAGTTTGATCATACGAGAAGATCTCACATGTCACCCACCAAGAGCTTGTTTGATGTTGGCTCTGGAAGGATTTCCATCTTCATCGTGAATATTTTCATATCACTCGGATGTTCGCAATACCACAAGGATAATGAGTAGGACTCTTAATATATAATCTTACTTTCCACATTGTGTGAAACAGCAAGTCTTCATTAATATAGTGTCCTAACGAGATATTGTGGATGATCTCTTGGCTCTAGACTCAATCGCATATTTGGTCCTGTATTGGAGACTAGGGAGAGGGTCTCCTTCTTCAATATCAACAATCTCTAAGAGAAAGTCGATAGATTATGTTGGTTCCCCGTGAGAATGAAACAAGCCCTTTTAAGAGGAACTTGAGTGGTTTTGGGAAGTTTAGTGCAAAGGCATCACTGGGTCCATGATGTCTTGTTTTCAATACCGGTGTTACCTTAGTAACCACCGCAAGAGTATATGAATGAACCCGTTTTCGCCCTAAGGTTGAATTGATGGAGGGCTATTTCTTTTACACCCTTTTATCATTCATTTCTTTTCATTCTTTCAACCCTTCGCAGTTCTTAACGAGACTTCATAACTAGAACCTTGTTGGGTTTATTCCGATTAGCTCTCCCTGTCCGCACTCTTCCCATATTCTCATTTTCTCCTTTTTTTTCATCATACCTAAGGACTCTACACTATCTAGTGGATTGTCCCCAGGTAGATCCCTCGCTCAAGGATCGTGGGAACTAATACCTAACCTAACCATCCTTATAACACCATGCATAAAGTAAAATGGTTGGTCTTTTGGTACAGTTCATTCTTCCTTGAAACCAATTGAAAAATCATTTGGAAAAACAATTAAGGTACTTGTGATACGAGATCAAAGCATTTTGTACCCTAATAGTTTTGATCATTTAGAAAACCTCCCCTCAACATGTATGTATGATTTAGAAATTATTTAGCACAAGGAGGCAAGAGGACTTTGAAATATTTTCTTTGATCACAATTTTCATATGAAAAAGCCATTTGATTTTCATGGTAAAATTCTCCCCCTCAATATGTGCATAGGATTTTTGAAATCATTTTATCACATAGAGGCAAGAGTTCTTTTGAAGCACATCCACATCACATAATCTATTAAGAAACCATTTAAAACTCAATCAAGGTACTTTATAAATCACTTTAAAAGCTTTGTACTGATAGTTTATTTTCCCTCAATATGTGCTTCATCAATTCAAAGCTTTAGCACATATAAGAGAGAGCAACCGCATAATTGAATCAAAACGATCACCTTTTATCAAATTTCATTATTAAATCACAAATCCTCCCCCGATCAAAAATATCAAATCCTTTGAGATTTTGGATCCCAAGTGATTTAATTAGGTTTAGAAAATATGGGAGAAAATGTGGCCTTGTTTAAATACTCATCATGTTTTTGGATAAATCCTCCTCCTCAACATGTGCATTATGTATATTGAAATCGTTTGGCACATGGAGGCAGATGCCTGAAGGACTAAAACCAATTCCATTAAAATGCATTTGAGATTTAAATCACAATCTCTACCCCGATCAAAATTTCAAACCTTTTGAGATTTGCGATCCCAATTGATTTAAATCATTTAAAACATTTTGGGAAAGACGCGCTTGATTTAACTTTGAAAATGACAGATAAGGACCAACTCTACATTAAAGATTGTTAGTATGTCGTATGATAGTTTTTAAGAGATCTTTAAGTAAAATAAAACAATTTCACAATCAAACAAGAACGAAAAAATTTCATTTTGTAAGATCTTTGAGTTTTAAAGAAAATCATACCATGACATAACATTAAATCTTTAGATCACCACTTTATTTTCGTACAAACGGACTTGATAGATGAAATATCGTTTTGATAATATTTAATTTAAAATCACTCTCCCCTCAATTGATGACCAAGTCGATAATTGAGTGACTTAAGTTTTGATAAAAAGAAGTCCGGTGATTTTCAAAATTTAGTCCAATTTATTTTCAAAACAATATTTTCCATTTTCAAAACAATTTTATTCAAATTTATCAAAAATTTGTTTAAAAATGGTATCCTCGCATTAAAAGAGCAAGTTAGCCGCTTTTGTTGTTTGCCGTGGGTTTGGAAGAAAACCGTCAGTAGATGCAAGTGAGACTCTTCTTACGTTGCATTTTGAATGCCAACCGAGGTCAAATTAAGCCCGCTTCTTCAATCACTTAAGAAAACCATCCTCCGATGCAGGAGACCTCTTACGCTGCATTTATGCCAACTCCATAGAAGTCCAATTAAGCTCTGCTTTTCATTTGTCAACCCAAGATATAGTTACCCTTTCTTCGCATCCAATCATCTTCAATTGTGGGATCCGGATCGGAACATTCTTATAACCAATATACCGCATAATGCTAGTGAACACACATACAGTATATATGGTGGTCGTCATCACCCATAACAAGAATCGACTAATTAAAGTCAATTCAACATAACAATCAGATCATATAAGGCATGGGTTTATGTGTTAATCAAACTCTAATCATCTAAACCTAACAATCATATCCTAAATTCCTAGTCCTTCAACATAGGCAATTATAATTTTTAATTAAGCACGTAGGATAATTAAGAAAGTCCGTTAGATGATATAAATTTGAAAACATTCTCCCTCTCAATCAATGACTCTTTTTCTTGAAAAGTTTTAAAAGTCCAAGTCATTGATTGAGTTTTTAAAATTATCTAAAACTCGATCTGATTGCTTTATCAAGCAACTCATTTTACCACCATTTTGAAATACAACAAATATTTTTCTGAAGAATTTTAGACGGAAAAACATTTGTGTAGGAACAACATTCTTCCTCACATACTTTCCTCAATGTATTTAGGATAAGTGCACTAAATATTTGAAAATTGATTTAGCAAAGACTTTCCTTTCTTTTAAAGAACGGGTTGCTATTCCAAATAATGGCACCATGGTTTAAGTAATCAAGTTACAAATACTGGTGTAAGCGCAAGCCATCATTTGAAGCCGGGTTACGCCCAAATAATCAGAAGCCATTTTTTGAAGGGTTACAATCAAATAACCGTAGTTTCATGAGACATGTTTGAAAGAAATATTTACACCTCTCTTCAACTTCATCTAAAGTCCCGCATTATATTGAATGACATTTATAAAACCGTAGATGTTATCGATACCAGAAGACATGTCTAGAGAAAACATATTTTTGGTATTTTTGAAATTTTTTGATTTTTATGGATTTTTGAAGATTTTATATTTTTCTATTTTGTTTTGTTGGTTTTATATTTTTGTATTTGGTTTTTCGGTTTTATATTTTTGTATTTTGCTTTTCTGAAAAATATATACAAGGATAGAATAGATGATATAGTTTAAGAAGATGATGATACGAAAATCGAGATAAGGATATCATGTCCAAGGTAGAAGATAGAAGTCATCATCCCTAAAACTTTCACCACCAAAGCTTCGAGGCCTTTGCATTGAAGAAAGAAATTGAACCATCCGAAAGTGAGACTCGCGCCTTCCCCAAACCGAAAATCCTTTGATGAGCAGATTCAAGCTCTATTTCAAGCTTTCCTTAGCCAGTACGTAGAAGCACACCATTATCATAAATCCTACGCTCCTTTTAAGACCGATAATCGAGAATCTCCGCTCGTTATATCATCCATAAGAACAGCAACGTATCATCCAACTCATAAATAATCTTCTCAAATTTCATAACTCATCAAGTCAAGCGATCCATTCCAAAAGGTGTCAAGAGAGCAATTCCCCCAAGTAGTTGAATTGTTGCAAATGCCTCTTTGTATAATGCTCTAGAACTCTCCCAAATACACTTCATGAAGGGAATGAAGAACACCTTCCCATGTTCACATTTTTCTTCCCTGATGAACGTGTATGAAGCTCAAGAACCCAAAGTACACCAATATCCAAGAACTCTCCCGAATACACATCAAGAGGGTAATGTAGAACACCTCCCCTATGTTCACATCTTTCGTCCCCGATGAATTTGTATGAAGCTCAAGTATCCGAAGTATACCAATACACAAGGAATGAATAAGTGATAACATTGAAGAAGCAGGTCATCACGATTATCTCTCAAGGTGACAATCTCTGTAGATGTCAACACCGAATAAGTGATTATATCACCAATCACGATACACTCAAGTGAAGCAAGTGAAAGCATCCCCAATGTACACAATCTCTCCCACGATCATTACGACACCATCAAATCACCACATACTAGTGTACCTCTGTATCTTGAAACTTTCTAACATCACTTCCCCCACGTAGTTGGAATAATAACACAAAAAGCCTTGATGAGTAAAACTTTGAGTTTCTCTGCGGTCATGACAATTGTTTTCCCGGGATATCTTCAATCACTTAGAAGTATTAAGCTCATCAAGTTTACTCACCATGAGTCAAACCTTGAGTTTCTCTGCAGTACTAACATTTGTCTTCCCGGGATGTCTTCAGTTACTTAGAAGAGTTGGTCCTTATCTGTCATTCTTGACACTAACAATCTTTGATGGTAGAGTTGTTTTTAACTTTGAGTTTAAAGATTGTTGATGGTAGAATTGTTAGGAATTAGAAAATTCTATGTTAAAGTGTCGGTCACCCCAATTATAAGTCTAGCATATGTTAGCTCGTAGACGTGTCGTTTGTTACGTTATTAAGTAGTTTATTTGTTAGTTTGAAGCGTAGTTTAGTTTAGAGCAACAATCGTGGAGGAAGGGACGGTCTTTACCCACTGTGATCCCCCGATCCACAGCCGATAGAGGTCGTGTATTTGTAATTATAAATACCCCTTCCATCCATGGAAGGGGTGGTGCTTCATTTTCAATCTAACCTTTCATTTGTGTAAACCTCTAGCAAGAACACCCTCTCTCTCTACTTTCTCTTTCTAAAATGGTAAACATGTATTTTGATCTCCAAGACCACGAATCATCAAACACAATAAAATAAACGATCCTAAAAATGGTACCAGAGCCATGGTTATTGTGTTGTGTTGATTTTTTGTGGTTTTGGATCTTGTTGTTAACTGCTTTTTAACCTTTTTATGGTCTGGATATGTTTTACCTTGTTTTTCGGATCTGAATGTTTTTATCTTCGGGTAAACTGCTTTTACATGGTTGTGTATCTTATTTTTGGTTCTCAAAAATGTCCCGTCATTCATGTTTATATCCGTCTCTTGTGTCTCTTTGGGTCCAAAAAGTTATAACATCTTATTAGACAATTTTGTTACCAATCCGTGAAGAAATATGGTCAACTGGCATCTTTGTGGTCAAACGGGTCTAAAGTAGCGTTTTTATGATAGTTTTACGGGTTAGTATGAAGGTGGTCGGAAAAGTAGCCGAAAACTCACCGGAAAACATAAAAAATCTTGCTGGCGATTTGACACAAAATCCACTGTGATGCATTGCACCTCTTATAGCGACTTGTCTTTACAAGTCGCTACGACTTAGCCTAGCGACTTGGTCGTGGCGAGTTAGCCTAGCGACTTGGTCGTGGAGAGTTAGCCTAGCGATTTGGCCGTGCGAAGTTAGCCTAGCTTACTGTCGGCATGAAGTTAGCCTAGCGACTGCCGTGGGCGAGTTAGCCTAGCTAATTTGTCGTGGCGACTTGGTGCATTATATTGGTAGCGACTTGGGCTTTTGACATAGTTAAGACAGAAAGGATGAATGAGAATACAAGACCAAAGACCACAACAAGACTAGACCTCAAGCAACCATATAACAAGACATGAACCTCATTGTAACATCCATCACAAGTCCATGACTTTCTATTAAATGGTGTCAAAGTTAAAAGCATAAAGGAGGTCTAACAAATTCGACTCAAGCACTAAACTAACAAGTTCTCAAGATCTCAAGTTGTTTTTCGTCTCTCAAATGAATTATTCAGATTCAAAGGTCCGTAGAACACGAATTTAAACTCATCACCGATCCATTCAAGTGCTCATTTTTGTTGATTATCCTAAACCGCATGAAAGGATTTAACAAACTTGTTAAAATCGTTTCATTATTTCATTGTTCATGTCTCATGGCCGGTTAAGCCAAATACTTAATGACCAAAAGATTTTTAGATCTCAAAGAACTAGGTTCAGTGGTACTAAAAGTAACATCAAGACCAAAGGCCTTATATAACGAAATAACTCACATCATTGATCTTTAATCAAAGTATCCTACTCATGTTAATGTATCAACTATGAATCGTTTTAACACACTAGATGTTAAAACTTTTCATTTGTTTTCGTGATAATAAAAAGGATAAACTGTTTTATTCCTACTCGTTACCTTTGTTTAATCTTGAAGCCGTGTCTAAAACCTTCTAGCCATCCCCGTGGCGTGGTCATCATGCTGAGTTCGTGTGATAAGAGATAACGAGGGGAACCAAGCGTTTGTGAAACCTTATTCTCGTGATTGGAGCTGCTCGAGGACTGTCTCTATGTTGTGATTTAGGTATGATGAATATAATCAAGAAGGGTTTGTATAAAATGTGAAAAGCTGCTTCTTGATGATGGGGGCGGATTTATGAGTGTGTTATTAGGGTTTGATGTGTGTATTCTTAGGACAAGAATGAGAGTGATAATTGACTGAGATTTGTGAATGAGTATAGGAGGGAGGCGGATGTATTGTGATAGTGGTTAGGGTTTGTGTAATGTCTAAAGATTAGGGTATCACGTTTTTATACCCCTACTATAATGTGTGAGATGTTGGATGAGGGCTATCTAACTGCTTCTAAGTAGCAGAATTTGGGCCTGATTGTGTTTGAAATTTCTTCCAACTCATGTATGGAATATTTAGATTGGGTGTTACATGAGATTACATGGGCCATCAATTTATCAATGTACCTTGGATGTTGGGCCGCATGCTATTGTTTGGAATTCATATAAGTAATACTTGTTATCCGAAATTTTTATGGGAAGATTTTTTTTAATACAAATGGTTCGTTACTTTGTGATATCAAGTGTGGACATAATATAGCGTGTATAGTGGAATGCTTGGCCTCTGCTATTGGTTGGTTAAATTTCAGAATGGATCGGATAGTATGGTTTTGTAATGAGCTTGGTCATGTGTAATTGTTTTAGATTTTAATAAGCCCAAATCAATTGATTGGATGTTTTGCTTTTAAGATTTGGCCGTGGATGACTATTTTTGAACCGGTGTTTGTTGGATATCCATACATCCTTGCAAATTTGGATTCAAGGCTTGATGGCAATCCATGGAATGCGGTTATTACCTCGATGATAAGATTGGCTCATGAGCATTAATGAAATGATTTATGAAGAAATTTGATGATGAAACTGGTATGATGATGAGCTTTGATATGAGACTCGATGAGAGTCGATGGATTTGTGCTATGTGACTTAATGATGATCCGATGGGTTGTGATGTTTGGTACTTGGGTATACATTTTCACGGGAATTATTACGCACAGCTTAAATTATTTTTAAATAATTTGTTGACTACTGGATTGTTTTATCGGTATTTCTCATTTGATTTGAAGTACTTTCCCACGTTTACTTATTTCGTCTTCTTCTTTCTACCCTTCCTAAGATGACTTGTTTGGGCTTTTAAGGACTGTGATAAAGACTTGGCTATTTAGTTACGGGTGTGATTCTTTCTCGCTTAACCCACAACGTAGCTATCACTTCGGTGTCTCACTCCGTTGAGAATGTCAAGAGGTTTTGTACATTGGGTACACCGTTTCTTTTCACGAGGATTGATACAAGTTTAAGTAACAAATCTGGGGAGTTTTACTTCATGATCAAGCTTGGCATATCGGGTTTAATTCTCCATGTGGTCACTACAATAGCCGACAGAATACGTGAATGATGTATTTACCAAATTGTTGACTGGATGATTGTTGATGTTGATGATGTTGGATAATGAACCACTGCATGTTCCCCTAAAACAGATATTCACCGAAACCAAAGTTGTCATAACATTTCAGCTCGACATTGTTTACGGTTTTGTCTTGATCTTGTAAAATCCCGCGAAAGAACCTATTTCTCGGTTTAAATCATAGACTTGTAAAATCCCGTGACAATGGAAACATCCTGGTATTAGTAAAGTGCATTTCCGGATCTATCTTACTTGTTTATTCTGTTTTGTAAAATCCACAAAAGAATCTATTTTTCGGTTTAAACCATAGAGTTGTAAAATCCTCGATGATATAGAACCATCTTGAGAAAAGGAAAGTGTATTTCGATCTTTTCGATGTCGGTGCTACTTCGCCGCTTCAAGAAGGGATTAAAGGGTATACTTCATGAATTGGATGTGTGTTTGGATATTCGTCATGGCGGTTTGGTTATTACAAGGTTTTACGGGGTTATGTGCTTTTAACCATGGTCGGGATGAAACCATTATCAAAGTTCACTAAATGTCAAAGGAGGCTAGATTTGAAGCAAAGTAAGATGTGACAAATTAATTCAAGATTATTTATTTGAGGTTGAAGTGAAATATCACGGGCGAGTGTACTTAGTATCCGAAGGTATCTGATGGATGGATGAAGATTCTTCATGATCCTTGTTCGAGCTTATTATCAAAAACAAAGACTTGGAAATCTAGTTATTGTGGGTGTCTTTTACCTTTCGTTTACCACTGGGGAATTGGGCTCTTATCATCTCAAAATAACTATCACTTTAAGGAGTTACGCTGTAGTGCTCACTGTCACATTCAATTGTGGATTTTCAAGAGGTGATGTACGCCTTATACTTGATGGTTGGTTGGTTGAAGAGTATAGAGTACTTAGAGATTCAAATGGGCATGAATTATCGGCACCGCTCTTTTGTTCATATGTGCAAGTTTAAGTCACGAGTTCTTAGTTTACTCGTGGTCAAATTCATCATATTGGGTTATTCCATCTCCGTCACTACAAAAGCCTACTAATGATAATGGTTGATTACATGTTTTGCCAAAAGAGATTGAAAAGAGAGAGATTATGACGTCTGTTCACATCACCATGCCTCAGACTCCAAAGAAAAGAAATGTGTACGCTTCAAGGCGATTATCTTCTCAAGAAGAGAAATCTTCTAATGACGTATGAACACAACAGTTCATGCCTCGACTCAAAGAAAAGAAATGTGTACGCTTGCCATGCGATTATCTTCCAAGAAGAGAGAGAAATCTTCTTATGACGTCTGCTCACATCACCAGCCTCGTACTCCAAAGAAAAGAAATGTGTATGCTTCAGGCGCATTATCTTCTCAAGAAGAGAAATCTTCTTATGATGTCCTGCTCATCCAGTCAGCCTCGTACTCTAAAGAAAAGAAAAGTGTACGCCTTCAAGGCGCTTTATCTTCAAAGAAGAGAAATCTTCTTATGACGCGAACATATCAGTTCAAGCCTCGTTCTCTAAAGAAAAGAAAGTGTACGCTTTCAAGGCGCTTTATCTTCGGAAGCAGAGAAATCTTCTTATTATGACCATTCTCACCAACATGCTTCATGCTTTTTCCATGCGCCACCATCAAGTGGATCTTCTTCTCGATTTTTTCTCAATGGTGATCTACTTATCTGTTGATGGTGTTTCTATTTTTCAATAGCTCAATTAAATGGCGATGGCTTACATCATATGCAATTTTGATGAGAAGTGGAAATAGACTACACATGGATGAGTTCACTTGTTTAATCAAGAATGGCAACTCACGATGCAATCTTGAGGGGGAGAAGAAATGTGAATTTTTTGCATTGTTGATTGATATTTGAGAATATAAATGGTCATACCGCTCTAAACTCTGTAAAACTGTTTCTTCTTATCGGGTCATCTTCACATGGAGTTTTTCTTCCTGGTTTTGGTTGACATCTTCACTGATTTAGTTTATCGACAAAGTGCTTCCCGTTAATGTCACGATAAGAACATGATGATTCCTTTAACAATCTCTCTGTTCTTGTTTGATGTGATTGTAGTTTGTGTTACCATCTGTGTGTTCGCTATGGCCTCGACCTTGATGAACATCTTTCTGCTCTTTTTGATCGGGAGGGATTTTAGTTAAGTGGAGATGTTAAGTATTCGTTAATCGATGCTGTGATGCTTTTGGTGTGAGTTGAAGATGTTAACTATTTATTCCCCAACTGCACAATCTTGAAGAAGGCATTTATCAAACATTGTCTGGCTAGTGGGAGAGCACTAATTAGGGGAACGTGATATGTCGAATTTAATCCCCAATTAGACTTGCTCACATTATTCAAAGATGTTGATTCTCACAAAGACATCAAGCAATCTTCTCAACAAATTTCAAGTATTTGGGCTTACAAAGAGTTGTTGATTCAAGTGTCAAAACCAACAAGGCGTAAGGAGACTCACATATAAACACAAAGCGAGTAAACTTGATGAACTTAATTCTTCTAAGTAATGAAGATATCCCGAAGACAAATGTTAGTACCAAGCAGAGAAACTCAGGTTTGACTCATGGCGAGTAAACTTGATGAACATTAATACTTCTAAGTGATTGAAGATATCCCGGGAAAACAATTGTCATGACCGCAGAGAAACTCAAGGTTTTACTCATCAAGGCGTTTAGTGTTATTATTCCAACTATGTGGGGAAGTGATGTTGAGAAAGTTTCAAGATAAAGAGGTACACTAGTATGTGGTGATTGATGGTATCGCAATGATCGGGAGAGTGATTGTGTACATTGGGGATGCTCACTGTTTCACTTGAGTGCTTAATCGATTCGTGAGATATAATCACTTATTCCGGAGTTGACATCCGCAGAGATTGTCACCGAGAGATAATCGATGACTCGCCTCGCTTCTTCAATGTTATCGGTTATTCTTTCCTTGTGTATTGGTATACTTCGGATACTTGAGCTTCATACACATTCATCAGGGAAGAAAGATGTGAACATAGGGGAGGTGTTCTACATTACCCTCTTGATGTGTATTCGGGAGTTCTTGGATATTGGTGATTCGGTTTGAGCTTCATACACGCTTCATCGTGGAAGAAAAATGTGAACATGGGAAGGTGTTCTTCATTTCCCTCATGAAGTGTATTTGGGAGAGTTCTAGAGCATTATACAAAGAGGTCGATCGCAACAATTCAACTACTTGGGGAATGCTTCTTGACACCTTTTGGAATGGATTACGTCAGAATTCAGTGGTTATGAAATTTGAGAAGATTATTTATGAGTGGGATGATACGCTGCTGTTCTTATGGATGATATAACCCCGAACGGAGATTCTCGATTTATTCTTAAAAGGAGCAGGGATTTATGATAATGGTGTGCTTTTTGTGCACTGGCTAAGGCAAGCTTGAAATATAGCTTCAATCAGCTCAACATAAGGATTTCTGGGGGAAGTCCAAAGTCTCACTTTCAAGTGGCTCAATTTCTTCTCGATTCAAGAGTCTTGGAAGCTTTGGTGGTGAAAGTTTTAGAGATGATGACTTCTATCTTCTACAACGGGGCCGCTCGATATCCTTATCTCTCGGTATCGATATCATCATCTTCTTAAACTATATCATCTACTCTATCTTTGTATATATTTATCTAAAACCAAATACAAAAATATAAAACCAACAAAAATAGAAAAATATAAAACCAACAAAACAAAATAGAAAAATATAAAACCTTCAAAAACCCATAAAAATCATAAAATTTCAAAAATACCAAAAATATGTTTTCTCAAGACATGTCTTCTCGTATCGATAACATCTACGGTCTTAGAAATGTCATTCAATAATGGCACGGACTTTAGATGAAGTTCGAGCAGGAGGTGTATATATTTTTTTTCAAAACATGTCAAAAACTATGGCTTACGCTTATTTCTGCATCAGAACCGGCTTCAAAAATGGCTTACGCTTAATTCGCATGAATGCTTCAAATAATGGCTTGCGCTACTTCGATCAGAACCGTGCTTAAACAATGGTTTGCTATTATTTCAGATAGCAACCCGCTTTTCAAGAAAGGAAAGTGTTGTGCTAAACCTATTTTCAAAATATCGTGCACTTATCCTAAAACAAATTTGGAAAGTATGTCAAGGATCGTTGTTCCTACACAAATGTTTTTCCGCCTAAAATTCTTCTAAAAATATTTGTTGTTTTCAAAATGGTGGAAAATGAGTTGCTTGAAAATCAATCGAATCGTGAGTTTTGGTAAATTTGAAACTCAATCAATGACTTAGCTTTTAAATCTTTTTAGAAAAAGAGTCATTGATTGAGGGGAAGAATTTTTTCAAATCTATATCATCTAACGGCTTTTTAATTATCCTAATATGCTTAATTAAAATGATGTTAACCTATGTTGAAGGACTAGGTGCCTAGGATATGATTGCTAGGATTAGATGATTAGTGTTTGATGAACACATTTTTCCCATACATTTATATGATCGATTGATATGTTGATTGACTTTTATTAGTCGACTTGTTGGGTGATGTCGACCACCATATATTTGTATGTGTGTTCACTATCGTATGCAGGTATATTGGTATATAAGAATGTTCCCGATCCGGATCCCACAAATGAAGATGATTGGATGCCGAAAGGAAAGGGTAACTATATCTTGGGTTGACAAATGAAGAAACGGAGCTTAATTGACTTCTATGGAGAGTTGGCATAAATGCAACGTAAGAGGTCTCATCATCGATCAGATGGTTTTTTCTAAGTGATTGAAGAAACGAGCTTAATTTGACCTCGCTTGGCATTCAAAACATAAGAAGAAGTCTCACTGCATCGCAGACGGTTTTCTTCCAAACCCTACGCAAGAACAACAACATAAGCTTCTCAACCACCTAACGTGATTCTGTGCAGAAAAGTAGTGATGATACCATTTTTCAAAAATTTGATAAAATTGTTTTGAAAATGGAAAATATTGTTTTGAAAATAAATTGGACTAATTTTTGAAAATCACCGACTTCATTATCAAAACCTAAGTCACTCAATTATTGACTTCTGTCATGGATTGAGGGGAGAGTGATTTAAAATAAAATATTTTCAAACGATATTTCTTCACAAAAGTTCCGCTTTGTATGTTAATAAGTGGTGATCTAAAGATTTAATGTTATGTCATGGTATGATTTTTCTTTAGAATCAAGGTCTTTCAAAATGAAATTTTTTTCTGTTTGATTGTGAAATTGTTTTGTTTTACTTAAAAGATCTCTTAAAAACAATCATACCTGACACTAACAATCTTTAATGTCTTAAATTGGTCCTTATCTGCCATTTTTCAAAATTAAATCTTGCCACGCTCTTTCCCAAAAATTTTCTAAATGATTTAAATCATTGGGATCACAAATCTCAAATGGTTTGATTTTGATCTGGGGTAGAGATCGTGATTTAAATCTCAAATGCTTTAAATGGAATTGGTGTTTAGTCCTTCAAAGGCACTCCTACCTCCATGTGCCAAACGATTTCAAATACACAATGCACATGTTGAGGAGGAGGATTTATCCAAAAACAGATGAGTATTTAAACAAGGCCACATTTTCTCCCATGTTTCTAAACCTAATTAAATCACTTGGGATCCAAAATCTCAAAGGGTTTGATATTTTTGATCGGGGAGAATTTGTGATTTAATAATGAAATTTGATAAAAGTTGATCGTGATTTAATTGTGTGCTGCTCTCTCATATGTGCTAAACGCCAATCTCAAGCACATATTGAGGGGGAGCAAAACCATCGAGGTACAAAAGTTTTTAAAAGAGATTTATAAAGTACCTTGATTGTGTTTTCAAATGGTTTCTTAATGGCTTTTGTGATCGTGGATGTGCTTCAAAAGAACTCTTGCCTCTATGTGATAAAATGATTTCAAATATCCTATGCACATATTGAGGGGGAGAATTTACCAAGAAAATCAAATGGCTTTTCTATGAAAATAGTGATCAAAGAAAATATTTCAAAGTCCTCTTGCCTCCATGTGCCAAACAATTTCTAAATCATATGCACATGTTGAGGGGGAGGTTTTCTAAATGATCAAAACTATTAAGGTACAAAATGCTTTGATCTCGTATCACAAGTACCTTGATTGGTTTTCCAAATGATTTTTCAATTGTTTTCATGAAGGAAAGAACAATACCAAAAGACCCACCAATTTACTTTATGCATGGTGTTATAAGGATGGTTAGGTTAGGTATTCGTTCCCACGATCCGCTGTAATCGAGGGATCTACCAGTGGACAATCCACTAGTTAGAGTAGAAGTCCTTAGGTATGATGAAAAAAGGAGAAAAATGAGATATGGGAAGAGTGCGGACTGAGACAGAGCTAGTAATGGAATAAACCCAACAAGGTTCTAGTAATGAAGTCTCGGTTAATCAAGGGGTTGAAGAATGAAAAGAATGAATGAATGAAAAGGGTGAAAAGAAATAGCCTCCATCAATTCAACCTTAGGGCGAAACCGGTTCAATACATATGCTACTGGTGGTTACTAAGGTAACACCGGTATTGAAGACAAGACGTCATGGACCCAGTGACGCACTGCACTAAACTTCCCAAACCACTCAAGTTCCTCTTAAAAGGGCTTGTTTCATTCTCACGGGGAACCGACATTATCTATCGACTTTCTCTTAGAGATTGTTGATATTGAAGAAGGAGACCCTCTCCTAGTCTCCGCATAGAACCAAATATGCACAATCGAGTCTAGAGCCAAGAGATCATCCACAATATCTCATTAGGACACTAAATTAATGAAGACTCTCTGTTTCACACAATGTGGAAAGAGAGATTATATATTGAGAGTCCTACGCATTATCCTTGTGGTATTGCCAGAGCATCTGAGTGATATGCATACATATTCACAAGAAGATGGAAAGCCTCCGAGCCAACATCAAACAAGCTCTGTAGTGGTGCATGTGAGATCTATTCTATAGATCAACCATGTGACAACCGGATAGAAACGATGGGGCGATTCACTCGTGAATCAACCTTGGTCCATGAAATGGATTGACGGATGCTTTTGGAAAAACCGTTCGATGTGCAAATCTTTTCTTTTCTCTAGCACATCGAATGTGTATTCATTTCAAATTCAAAAAGTATCTCTGATTGAAAAATACTTTTAGAAAACCGCTCGATGTGCAATCTCTTCTTTCGCTAGCACGTCGAATGTGTACTCATTCTCTAATACAAAAGTATTTTGATTGAAAATTGATCTTTCTCATAAAACTTTCGTCAGAAAACTCTTTCTTCAAGCAATACGATTGTTTTCAAATCATTTTCATCAATCATGAATCTCAATTATTTGGTTCACTCACCGTGTTGTCTTCTTTGAGACGTCCGGTGAGAACAACTTTAGAATTGCGAAACCCTGTCAAGGAGATTCTTAGGAATCCTACCATCACAAAGTGCGATTTATAATCATCAACGGGAACCGTGGGCCATGTACCTCAATTCAACGAAAGTGATCAAAGACACTTTCGTGTGTTTTATTGCTAAACGGTTTGCTTGGTACATTTGGAACGGTTGATCGTAATCTGAGGAGTCAATCCAAAGCCGATGCTCACAAAGATCCACACTTAATTTGAAGAAATCATGACTGGTGCATATCTACATAACCTCAGCTTAGATATTTCTATACTTTGTCTGCATACGCAAATATCATGAACAGTAAGGCTTCCGCTACTCTGATGGAAAGATGTCATGATTCAAAAGTGTGAGCATGTCGGTCCGAAAGTCACAACTTCACATGATGGCAACACAATAAAGGGTGATCCGAGATTCATCGTGGGTGATGATCTCAAAGAATGCTCAAAGATCATCAAAGATGTGGATCGGTTAAAGGCCTCCACTAAAAGTACAAATCAATGCGGACTTTGAAGAATCTACAAAGCACAAAGATTAAGTGAAATGAAGAATTCATGTCTACGAGCTCAAGAACAAAGACAAAGATAGAATGCTAGGATGCAAAATGTATTTCATGGGGTGACCTCCTTTAGGGGGAGATTGTTAGGAATTAGAAAATTCTATGTTAAAGTGTCGGTCACCCCAATTATAAGTCTAGCATATGTTAGCTCGTAGACGGTCGCTTGTTACGTTATTAAGTAGTTTATTTGTTAGTTTGTAGCGTAGTTTAGTTTAGAGCAACACCCGGGAGGAAGGACGGTCTTTACCCATCTGTATCCTTGATCCACAAAATGATAGAGGTCGTATTTGTAGTATAAATAACCCCTTCCATCCATGGAAGGGGTGGGGCTTCATTTTCAATCTAACCTTTCATTTGTGTAAACCTCTAGCAAGAACACCCTCTCTCTCTCTACTTCTCTCTCTAAAATGGTAAACATGTATTTTGATCTCCC
>OU343220.1:175579504-175655338 GCA_910596185.1 Chrysanthemum makinoi
ATTTTCAGCTACATTTTTGATTACCAATTAAATATCTTTTGTTGTAGAACTAAAATCCCCCTTTAACAACAACAAACCAAAGATCTATATCTTTGGATTTTACATATGTTCGTAACGGTTTTCCAACAGATAAACCATTGGTTTCCAAAAGAGTAAGCATATCTTTGCATGGATCGCCCTTTCTTTAAAGTTTAATCCATGATCGTTTGCTTATAAAATACAAAATATTTTAGAAATTCTTGAGCAACGAGGCTCTGGTACCAATTGTGGTGTTAAGCCACTAGTTTTACAAACACAAGTTATATAGAAAGGAGATGAGGCGATTGAACAAGATCTAACACACACACAAACAATAATAAGACCGTTATGCGAGGCATATGTGAAAGAAATAAAACTTGAACAACCAACCTTCAAATGAAGGTTATTACATGGTTTATATAGGCAAGGAGCTAGGGCAACACTCTCTCTCCTTCCCTATTCCTTATTGGGCTTGGGTCAAGCTTATGGGCCTTCTACATAAGCTTGACCTTAAACAAACATAAAGGCCATAATAAAGCTACCTATTACATATGAAATATAAATACTTGAAATACTGTTTAGGAGTGATTCCAACAATCTCCCTCTCAAGTATATATGAATGTAAACGGTGAAGGCGTTGATGTAATAGTAGCAGTGACGCCTTCTGACATTCTTCTTTCTTGTGAGAAGAATTGCCTTGATTCAAACAATCTCCCCAGTGTAGAGAGATAGTTATCTTTGAACAGTTATGCTTTGACGCCATCTTTAACTTTGTTCTTTGATCATTGTTCTTTGTGGTGAAAGTGATAGTATGTTGTTGTCTCAGATCGGTCCGCCTCAGTTCCGCTTCGCTGCTCCAGTATCTCCACGTCATTCTTCAACATGCTCACACGCTTTTGACGTTGGAATTCAATACCGATGAAGTTCTTTAAGTCTTTAACTTTGTAGATTCTTTGGTTTGACGAAGAATCATTCGACGTTGTGTTGCATTTTGGATAGAACTTCCATTAGTGATGATGTTGGCGTGAGCATGAGAAGAATCAAGACGATCATCCCGCCCCGGAGCTTCCATAAGAAGAAAACATTTCAAACGGTTAGTAATAAGCGGTTTCCGCCACTTACAAGTTTGAACTTCGAGAGTGTCAACAAAGATAGTGTGAGGACACAACTCTAATTTTACAAAGGCCGCTCTGAACTGAGTCCCACAAGTGAGATAACGCGATGTACCGGTACATCTACGATTCAGATGAGTCGCCGAGGTACACCAAGCATCACCTCACGATCAGACCGCTTGAGACACACCCGCGTAATCCACGGGAGTTACCGGTGACTGCCGACGTGGCTGTTTGATGTTGACCCGGCAGAGTTTCCATTCAATCATTAAGGATCACAGATGTGAACCTCTCATAAATGTTCTCGACAGATTGCTAAGATCTGTGAAGGACTCGATATGAACCACGGATGATCTTATTAGTTGATCATCAAGTGATTAAATGTCAAGTGTTCCTAAGAGATCTTTTGATGAATCTCGTGGCTCTAGACTCAATAGTGCGTTTTGGTTTTCCTGAGCGGAGACTAGGGAGAGGGTCTCCTTCTTCAATACCAGAATCTCTAGGAGAAAGCCGATAGTTTACGTAGGGTTCCCTGTGAGAATGAAACAAGCTTCGTTTGAGAGAAACTTGAGTGGATAAGAAGGTTTAGTGCATGCGTCACCGGGTCCATGACGACTTTTAATCTTCAATACCGGCGTCACTAAGTGACAACCAAGAGCATATGAATTGAACCCGGTGTCTGCCCTAAGTTGAATGAACTGGAGGGCTATTTCTTTTCACCCTTTTCTTTGCATTTCTTTTAATTCTTCAACTCCTTCTTTCTCCGATTCTCATTTTCTCCTTTTTACAATCATACCTAAGGACTTCTAAATACTAACTATTTGTAGTGTCCTTGGGTAGATCCCTCCGCTCAAGGATCATAGGACGGTTTTTCCTAACCTTAGTCACCTTATAACTCCATGACTAACCTATGTTTGCCATTAAAACCATCAGATGAAAAAATGTCTCTCAACGGGTTTGTTAATGAAAAACATGTTTGAACCATTGTGAGAGATGATGTTTTGCATAAATACTCCCTCTCCACATGTGCTTAATAGTTTTAATGGTTAAATGCACAGTGAGGAAAGAGCGCGCACTTTTGAATTGATCCACTGAAGATAGACAATCCCCGCGAGACACGGTTACGTTGCATAGTTAAAGAGTTACATTGTCAGCTTTTAGGTGACAACTAGCTCTAATAACTACCTTGAAGGTGTAGACAAACCTTGGAAGGTTGTCAAACCCGCCAGAGTTCATGTCTATCAAAAGTTTCTCGAATGGTACATTCTACTCAGACAAGTCCTTTGCGAGACACGCTTACATCACTAGCGAACTAGCTTGAAATTATTACCCGTCCAGGACAAGTCTTTTCGAGTTACTAACAGCTTAAGTATCGTCAATTCGTTGGTTAAGTTCGAGGTACACAGATTCATTTGCATTTTGTACAACATATTTCTTATCACACAATTTTCTCCCCTCAAAAATGGCATATTAAAGTGTTATTTTTGAAACGTTTGAGAATAAATATGACCATTTCGAGTGTTGCGGGAAGAATGACCACTGTGAACAATTTGTGAACAAAGTTTCAAATACTCCCCTCAACAAGTGATATAAACGGTTGAGGTTTTGAAAGTCTTAAGGGAAGTACTTGTTCTTTTGAGCAAAACCTTGAAAAGTGAAAGGTTTGATAGGTTTTACTCAAAAGTAAGAAGCTTTCGCTCCTTTTATAAGGATTGTGGCAATCAAGCGCACCACGTGGTCCTTTCTTGACCATTATGGGTTGTACACTGTTATGTGTGCACAAGCCATTGACATATTAAATCACACATCCAAAATTATATGAAGGAAACAATTCAAGGGGTACCGGAGTGCAGTGATGTTCCTGTGAGTGCGCATGGGCTTGAAAGCCGGTGATGTTTCTCCCGGTCGACCACCAACATAGCTCTCCAATCGTCTGAATCGATCCCTTCAACAACCGCTCATCAATCATGGTGATGATCCTTCTCACATCCCTCCTTTCCTGAGAATTCCAGCGCTTACGAGACCCAACTTTCAGCCGTATATCCTTCAACCTGTACGCTAATCCATCCCTAACCAGCTTCAAAGTATGATCCCCGAATTTCTGAAGATCACTACACGCCATTAAGCAGCTTCTTTGAAGTTCACTGCGTAAACAACTCCAAAGGTTTGCCGATGAGCGTATATTGAGGTAGCTGATTGAGATCGGGAAGAGTAAGCGTTGGAGGAGTGAGGTTGACACGCGCCTGATAAGATTCAACAGCCATCTGGATATCTTCAACACGTTCTTTGATCACGATGCGCCTAATGAAGATGAGAACTGACTTGATAAATTCACGTTGAACTTCAGTCGAGAATTGTCTCATACGACCCTGCACTTTGGCAAGGTACATGTCTTCGATGTCGTTGAGGGACAAGTTCTCAAAGTCACCTCGAGAATCCATAGTCCTGTTCATCTTGTCGCTTGACTATGATATTCTTTAAGAATGTGTAGTCCCACTTAGACTTGAGATCAATGTGTTTGATGGCCACGATGTCCTTAGAACTATACACGCATGTTGAGACTTCGAACCAGTGCTTCAGTAGTAGATTCTTCGGCGTTCAGGCCAATGATGAATCCCATACAATGCATCTTGGTCGTATGCTTGCACGCTTGTCGAAAACAAGTGATTTGCACGCCTCGATAGCTATGCGCTTTGAGTAAATAGTCGCTGGGAATGGGAGAGTCAATGATGTAGCGTATTTTCGCGAACCATCGCTACCGTGTAAGAGAAAATCCAGTTCTCTGTTAAAGAAGTATCGGAAGGGAATCCGTGGTTCGTCTGTTTGGCCAATGGTCGGTAGGGGTTTGGTCCAATCGGTGTAGTATGGAGGGTTGTCCCTTTGTGTGAAGTCAATGTTTGCTTCCGGATTGAGCCAATCCATGTCGTTAGACATAGCTCGAGCGATGTTCTCAAGATGATATTCGACCTCGACGGCGCTTTCAGAGCTGTCTTTAAGAAGTTGGAATGCTTCATTCTTGATTCGCTTCAACTCAGATTTCGTCATTTTCTTCACATGGAACTTTTCTTGCAAAAGTTTTGCGTGCTCCAATGTAGAACCGTCTACCAATTCTTGACCTTCATCGGGTAGGAGTTTGATTGACAAGGGTGGAGAACCATTCAAACTCTTTGGTTTTATCGTCATCTAGCCATGAGACGACTCCAGGCCGAGTCGTCTTCTTCTTCTTTTTAGAGGGCCTTGATGATGATACTGGTTTCTGCACTTGTTTGGGTGAGGTGGGTTGTTGTCGGGCTCAAGGACCTCTTCATCGCCACCACCCGTATACTCAAAGTAATCACCGCTTTATGAGTCGGGGTGGTAACTCGGAATCGTCCCGAGGTTTATCAATAGAAGACCGAGGTGGAGGAGACTTTTGTTGAGAAGAAGTTCGTGGTGGAGGAGGTGGCATAGAGGTAGATTTACCGACGCTTCGACGCTTAGGTGCGAATCCTTATCCTTATAATCGTCATCTCTTGGTCGTTTGGGTTGATCGGCTGACTCCTTGCATGATGATCTGAGTTGAAAATCAAGTAGATTTTCAAAAAATTTAGCTTCATCCGAAGTAAACGCTCCAGATCGCTTTGACATTTGTATC
Organism: Chrysanthemum makinoi; assembly: GCA_910596185.1. Classification (NCBI taxonomy): domain Eukaryota; kingdom Viridiplantae; phylum Streptophyta; class Magnoliopsida; order Asterales; family Asteraceae; genus Chrysanthemum; species Chrysanthemum makinoi. The sequence goes on from OU343220.1 coordinate 175,584,269, forward strand.
ACAAGTTTAGCGATTAACTCAGATTCAGAGAGATCGCTTCTTTGGCCATTGTATTTTTAACCAATGCTACGATGTTAGGGGTGAGTTGTCCGGAAAATATTTCTCTAGTCACACCGGGACAGTGTCGAGAAGAAACTTGTGAGTATGATCTCTTGCTGTCTTTTCCAGTTCCTTTAGGACTTTAGGAACGATATCCTGAAGGTACTTGTTAGTGTAACCTTCGATCATTTCGTTCAGTTCCTCTTTACGATGACTCTTCATGAACTTCAGAACAAATTCCCTTTCTTTCTCCATCTTGTCATGCTCGTCATACATATGTCGTATGTGATCAAGAAAGAAATTTAGCTTTTTGTAGAGCACGCTTTTCTTTCTGACTTGTTTGACAGCTTTGTGAATTCGTTTATGAGCTTGAGAAATCCAAGATCGAGGTGGTTTCTTCACAGATTTGGATGATGATTTTGTTGATCTTTTGATGGTGGTGGTGATGAGTGAGATGAAGAATCTGATGAGGAGGGTACATGAGGAGATTCGGGGTCCTTTGGAGGTGCATAAGTATCCTCCTTGGAACGAGTTGGACTGCTGAGAAGAAAGTCATCATAATCTTCTTCGTCATCATGTCCAGTTTTAGCCTTTTCTTCCGTCTGCTCCTTAGCTTCTTCATCGCTTTCTCGCCTTATTCTTTTCTGGATCCTAAATGTTAAGATCAGTAGACTCCTTCACAAGCGTTTGTTGTTGCACAAGAGTGGTGGCACCGGATCCCTTATCGGGTTGATTAACCGCATCAGGACCTGGTGAAGAGTGGACAACACCACTCGATCCTCCGGGGCCACCCATTTGATCTTTTGCAAATTCTTCAGCTTTTGGAATTTGTCTAACTAATTTAAACTTCTTCCTGTAGGATTGATCCAGTTGCTCTTCTTCTTCTTCTTCAGAGCTTTCATCATGAGACTCAAGTACAGTGAGTCTTTCCTTTCCATGTTCAGCTATTGGACTTGTAGGTTTAGCTGCTGGAGGAGGGGATACGGTTGCATTCGAGAAGGTAATCTCTTCATCCGTGTCAGCATTCATCGAGCTTTCGCCCACAAGCTTTCTTTGCGGTTTGGGAATTGGGATGGGAGCAGCTTCCTTAGATGGAACAATCCTCTTTGAAGGAGGGTTCCTCTTGGGGAACTTCCTTTGACTCACAAGACTTGCCGTACTTCCCGCACTTCCTCTTTTGGTTCTCCTTACAGTGTTCCGAAGATTTTTCGTCGAGATGACCAACTTTGCCTTGTCTGACCGCTTCCGATACCTTTTGTACGCTTCGAGCTTTCGACATCTTCGCTAGAAGGAAATCTGGCAAAGACAAAGACCTTGTTTCTTTGTAGACGTTTCCTTGATTCCGACAGATAGAATGGGTTCCGTCAACATGTCGTGATTGTCGGGGTCATTGAGCCTCTTGGGAATGTCGGGATGAAGTCCAAGTGCTCTCTGGATCAACAATTTAGTATATCCGATGTAGGGAATCTTTGAGCCAAGTTTGTTGAGAAATGACATCATGTCATCCCAAATCGGAGCTTCGATAGCGATGTGTTTCTTGTTGACCAATGCCCAGAATATTTGCAGTTCCATGAGCTTAGGGTGCTCATAGCCGCCACGCACCGAAACAGACTTGGTGATGATCATGTAGAGAGTTCTCCGTGGTTGAGGAATACTCTTAAGCTCTACGTGAGAATGCTTGGTGATTACTCCCGTAGCCTCGTCATAACCGATATTGATTAAGAATTGGAGAGTGAGCTCTTCAAGGTGTGGCATATAGTTTGGTTGGATCGACATCGAATTAGGAGAATGCCCTTAAGTCTGCAGGTGTAATGGTGACTTGTTTGTGATTCAGAGTCACCGCCACAGCAGTTTGTCCTTTGACCCTTTCCATAGTGTTCCAGAACTGTTGGATGTAGATCTCGGGAACAGTTGCAGAGTGTGAAAGCATGTTCTGATACGGATGAGTCCTCAGAATATCAATAGCAATTAAACATGAAGATTCAGAGCAAGTGAGGTTGTCAAAGTCAACACGGAGATTATTCTTTCCTATCTTCATTGGATAGCCATGAGGATAGATATCAGAATGGAGAGAACTTCGTGCATCCATATTCATTTGTTCACCATGTCGTGATCTAAAAAAACATTAGCCAAAAGAACCAACATATCGAAAGACATAATGTTAGTCAACGAAGGTCTTATTGTCTAGTTATTGAATGTAAGTGTCAATGATTGTTACGAGTCCTAAGTCACTTGTATATTCAATAGTCCAATGACGTCGTGAAATGTTTCGTGAGTTAGTTAACTTTAAGTTTTAAAGTTTATTTTATCACTTATTGTTCACAACATATCAAACGATTTCAGTTTATTAGTGACATTTTAGGATTCGTGATGATATGATTAGTTTATTTACAAGTTTGTACACGTAACAATTCATAACGAAGGTATGATCACGGCTTATGCGTAGGATTGGTAAAGTTATGCGTAGACAGAAATGATATATGCGTAGGCGTAAACTTACGCGTAGGGTCTTAACTTACGCGTAAGAAGTGTTACGCGTAGGAAAAAGAGGACCTTATGCGTAAAGCTTATGCGTAGGCATATATTAACCTTACGCGTAAGGCTACTCGTAAGAGTTGACCTTATGCGTAGAGGTCATCTTTACGCATATCCTTCACAGGATACGCGTAGTCCCATATGTAGAACCTTATGCGTAGAAGCTACGCGTAAGACAAATCTTACGCGTAACAATCTACGCGTAAGGTGATCCTTATGCGTAGGCATAATAACCTTGATTCTGAATTTTAAGTGTTGCAAGCCTGAAATAAAGCATCATATCATCAATGTTAAACACATAACATTCATTTTATGACAGATCAAAACACATTTGGACAGTTAAAACAGTTACGCATAGAACTGCATACGCGTAGTCTAAACCCTAAATCTACGCGTATGAGATCTAGCCATGGAATATGCACCAAACATTTTCTGGTAGTTTAAGAGTGTTGAGGAAGTCTATATACCGAGTTATAACACCCAATTCATGGTGAATCAAAAATACCCAAACTTATGAACTTTAAACCCTAATTCCAAATTGTTGATGATTTAGAGTTTCTGGGTGGTTATAAAGCAAGGAAATCATCAATTCATCATCATAAGAACATAACCCAACAATCTTTTTGACCAAAACACTTCACATTCAAAATACCCAATTCGACATAAGAACCCTAATTTTCAAAAGTCATTGATACGTGTTTCTGGGTGGATTTTGATGGATAAAATGATATCATTGATGTATTTAAAACGTTTTGACATAATCCATTTAACCACAAACATTCACACAATGATTGTGTGTTCATACGCTTATGCGTAGAACACATAATCACTGGTAACATGAATTTTAACCGTTGGATTTGAATGAAATTCAAAACCTTATCTTAAAAACATGTTTAGATCACAAAAACACTTACACAATGATGATCAAATCAACAGATATCTTGAACGATTTTAGGCGTAGGATGTGTTTGGTTTAGTGTAATAAATGTGAAGAATAAAAGTAGGTGGGAGGGTGTTTTATTAAAAGTGAGTTTAACCTTTTGACAGTTTTGGTCCCTCCACCTTTTCCTTTTTCAAACCAAGCCATTTAACTTCCATTTTGGTTACCAAACGAAGATTTTAGGAAAGAAACATGACGACACTCCCCCTCGACTTGAGAAAATAATGAAAGGTTATTAATTAAGTCCGAGGAGTGTCTTTGAACCAGAAAATGTACCACCATTTGTAAAAGAATCAACCGAGATATGATAACATGCAAGTACACAGATGTTTTGAAGCAAGAAAGATTATTTTCTCCCCCTCAACACTTGATCGAAAAATACTGAATTTTGAAAGATTAAAGTGTTGACGGAAGAAATGTACTTGCAATGTTGAAAGAAATGTAGATTAGAAGAATATTTTTGTTGTTTTTATCATGTTTTATAATTTTGTATTTTGTTTTTGAAAAATTATTTACAAAAGAGAATTTGGTGTTTGACAGTGTTTTAAGACTGCTTTTAGGAGATCATCTAATTCCTCTTGAGTCAAACACCTCATACCAATCCGGTGGACCAACTCATTAAACCTAGCGGAGGCAAGGCTTTGGTGAGAAGATCTGCCAATTGGTATTCAGTACCCACAAAATATAATTCAACAAGCACTGCTCCACGTGATCCTTGATGAAATGATATCGAAGATCGATGTGCTTTGATTTCGAAAGTGTGAATCGAGTTGCACGAGATTGCAATGGCACTCCATTGTCGCAATACATCGGATTCTCAAATACGTAACCATAGTCTTTGAGTTGTGTTCTCATCCAAATGACTTGAGCACAACATGCGAACATGGCTACATATTCTCGCTTCGTTGATGACAACGATGTACAATCCCGCTTCTTCGATTGCCATGACACCAGTTTATCACCAAGAAATTGTAAAGCTCCCGAAGTGCTTTTCCGTGAGTCTAAGCATCCCGCGTGGTCGCCCAAAAGCGATTAGTTCTAAACCCGAATCCTTCGGATACCAGATCCCCAAGTTAATGGTTCCCTTTATGTATCGGAGGATTCTTTTAGCCTCAGAGAGGTGGGTTTCAGTTGGTCGCGACCGATAACGGGAGCATAGATAAACGGCAAAGACAATATCAGTCCGCTAGTGTTAGATACATGAGAAACCTAATAATACTACGGTATTTTGTAGGGTCCACCAATTTCCCATGTAAATCAGCGCCTAGCTTCTTGGTATGAGCCATTGGTGTGGCATAGGTGTCACAGTTTTTCATTCCAAATTTGTTTAACAATTCAAGGGCATATTTGGACTGACTCAAGAAAATACCACGGGTGATTGATGAACTTGCAGTCCGAGAAAGAATGTAAGTTCACCCATCATGGACATTTCAAAATTTTTCTTCATTAGTTTTGCAAAAGCGATTGAAAACTTTTTATGTGTAGACCCAAAATGATGTCATCCACGTAAATTTGAACAATTAAGATGTGTGCCCCGTGATATTGTATAAAAAGAGTTGGGTCAACCGAACCTTTGGTGAAATTATTAGCAATGAGGAAAGATGATAGCTTATCGCACCATGCCCGAGGAGCTTGTTTGAGACCATACAGAGCTTTGTTCAGTTTGTAGAACATGGTTCGAACTCGTGATCAACGAATCCATCTAGTTGGCTGACATAAACCGTTTCTTTAAGTTGTCCATTGAGAAACGCAGTTTTGACATCCATCCGATAGACCGTTATATTCATATGAGCCGCGAACGCTAGAAATATCCGAACAGCCTCAAGACGAGCAACCGGAGCAAAAGATTCTTCAAAGTCTAATCCTCTTCCCGACGATAACCCTTAGCCACCGACGCGGACTTGTTTCGATGACGTTCCTTCAAAGATCCAATTTGTTTTTCCAAATCCATTTGAGACCAATGACGAGACTCCTGTTGGTCTTTCAACCAGTTCCCATACTTCAAGACGCTTGAATTGGTTGAGTTCTTCTTGCATGGATTCAATCCAGTTGTCTTTTGTCATTGCGCCTTTGATGTTTTTAGGTTCAGATTGGCAGACAGTGAGTGCATAAATGCAATGTTCACCGTCTGTGTGAAGACGTTGTCTCGTAACGACCGGTTGATTCGGGTTGCCAATAATGTTTTCCAGAGGATGGTCTTTCGTCCATCTATGTGTGGAGGGTTGATGTTGGTATACATTGTGCGATTCTGAGGATTCAAATGGTTTGTTGAAGATTCCGCGACATCCGGTGCAGCAGTCTCATTAGCAAACGGGTTGAAGAACGCATTTGGATCAAAATCTGCAGTGGGGGTATTTCATTCGAATATCATCACCGGTTCATCATTGTTGGAAGCAGTGTGTTCAACTGTTGTGTTGGAGTCAACTGGTGTAGGTGCATCTTCAACAAGAGTTGTTGTAGCAGTGTATCGTATAGGAATATTATCGTTGTGCAGCGGAAACAGCGGATACACCGAGCACGCTCATCAATATCGCCACCGAACAAAGGAGCAAATAACCTTTCCATTTGTTGACGAGTAAGTCGAGGGCTTTCTTCACCGATGATGGGGTTGAGGGAAGTTTAAACGGTTGTGACCGGTTCTAAGTCTGTTATACTCGAAGCCATTTCAGAAGTTCATCGAAATGAGCATGAATCGCTTCCATCACCTGCTTTGTACGACGATTCCAGATTCGAAACCTTTGGAATTATCACAAGATCCGATAAAGACTCCAATGTCAACTTTTGCTTTGAGCTTTCCAAAGTCATCACGATCATTATTCGGATAGCAAAGAGATCCAAATACATGAAAGTGTTTTAGATTCGGTTTTCTGTTATGGACAAGCTCGAAAGGTGTTTTGTTGTGGCGCTTTGGTGATCATAGAACGGTTTTGAGTATAGCATGCAGAGATACAGCTTCGCCCATAAGTAACTGAAGTTTAGCATTTATTAACATTGTTCTTGCAGCTTCCACTAACGCTCGGTTTCGCTCTTCAACAACTCCGCTTTGTTCGTGTACGTGCAATAGATGTTTGATTTCCCACTTTCTCATAGAATTCACGAAGGGTTTTGTTAACAAATTCAGTTCCTTTGTCTGTTCGATGATTCCGACGGTGTTGCGGAGCTGAACCTGTATTTTGTGAGAAAGGTGATGATCATTTGTGGAGCTTGGTCTTTGCTACGAAGAAAGTAGACCCAAGTCCATCGAGAGTAGTCATCAACAATTACTAAGATGTAGCGCTTGCCATTGATCGTTTGCACGCGCATCGGGCCACACAAATCCATGTGAAGAAGATGAAGCACATGCCGAGAGCTGTGTTCCACCTTTGAAGGAAAATGAGCACGAGTGCTTTTCCCTTGTTCACAAGCTGAGCAAAGGTGATCTTTTGAATACCGGAATCGTGGGAGTCCTTCAACTAGTTTGTGTCGAGCAAGGTTGGTGATGGTTTGAAAGTTTAGATGTGAGAGACGACGGTGCCATAGCCAAGATTTTGTTGATGTTGCCTTAGAAAGTAAGCAAATGGGAGAGGAAGCAACCATGTCTTGCATAGAGATAGTGTAGAGACTAGAATTACGCGAGCCGGACATAAGGTCATTTCCTTGTAGATCACTTAATGAAACAAGTTTTCTCCCTGAAAGCAACCTCCAAATCTCCATCACAAAATTGACCTACCGAAAACAGATTGTGACCGAGGCCTTCCACATAGTAAACCCCGCTAATTTCGATGTTCCCATTGACATAATCTCCGTAGCCCATGATAGCTGCGAAGTGATCATTCCCTAACCCGACAGGCCAATGAACTTTGCAACAAAGTTTGATAACACTTTAAGATTGCCTGTCATGTGTCGGGAACATCCGCTATCAACAATCCAGAGAATGATCTCAGATCACCTGCATTACACAATGCATCTACACAGATGGAATAGAAGTAGATGTGGAACCCGAAATGTTAGAGGGTTCCATAGCAGCTTTAGTAGATATACACACATCAATAGCTTTAGGTATCCACTTAAATCCTAGTGTGTTATATATCCATTTCTGCCATCTATAACTACTCTTTGCTTTAGTCTTAGTGAATTCACTAGGTGGTACTACATTCCTAGGAGGTGAAACCGGAGCTACAGGGACAACAATGCGTTTCTTAGAATCTAAAGATGGCGGTCTACCAAGCACAGACTTAGAAAGATTAGTTGGCCTAGAGGTATTCCGGTTCTTAGGATTCCTTAAACGAGAGATTATAGCTTTAGCAACACATTTATCATGGCAATCGGAATTCATACTTTTACCACAAATAACACAAGGTGCATCGATGAATATCAAAAGTACGTAATGGTTTAGCATTCGTTACATCACTATTTCTATTACATTTGCTAGACGCAATATCTATAGTGGAGGCAACGTGTGTCTTATTCAGAGTCCTAGGGTGTTCTTCTACTTTAGCATTCTTGATTGATCTTTTCTTAGGTCGCAACTTCCTATTCTTCGATTGAGTGCTCTTAGGTTGTGAAGTGCGGACGTTTGGAAAAGGCTCAACTATTCCTGCTTTCAAGAGAAGGAAGCACGTTTGCTACTTGTGATTTGGCAGTAGAGATTCTAGGTGCATGAGTACTAAGTGTTACGGGGCTAATCTCTTAATGATTGTTGGCGGAAGTTGTTCATACTTTCCTAACATTTCTCTTAACTTGATGATAGTGTGAATCGATCTTGATTTTCGTGACCGAACATTTCCAAAGAAAATGCATAACTTCTTTAATGTGTGCAAGATAATGATCAAGTTCATTTGATGCTTCATCACGAGTCTTTTGAGTAAATCAAATATGACACCATATTCCTTTTAACTTTTACAAGTTCTTGTTCATATTTTGAGATTTGACACTTGAAAGACACGCTTTGATCATCCAGTTGCTCAATTTTAGAATCAGAAGGTTTTGCACGCAATTGGTTGATTTTGTTTTGAAAAACAATTTGTTGATCGTGAATATCTTTTTGACACCAATTAAGACGACGTATTGCATTTGAAAGTTCGTTTGACAATCGCTTGTTTTCAACAGTTAAGGACTCGACCAAGCACATTATCGTGTTCTCAACATTTACCACGTATAAATAAAGATCGCAGAGATATTATCAAATGCATATGACAACGAATTCAATAACACAACATTTTGAACATCCGCACGGATAACATCTTCCAAGAGTCGATCAACATCTTTTCTTAACATTTTCTTTTTACGCTTAGTGTTTGAAATAGATGTTTCGCTTTTCTAAAACGTTTTTCATGTCCCCAAGTTCCTTATGAAAATCCTTTTCCCAGGCAATTGCACAACTTTTCAAGTTTTTAACATTAGGTAAAAGATTTTTCTGAAAAATGTCTCTTTGTTCTCGCCCCAGAGGCGATTGAAAATGTTCAACTTTGATTTCAGATCGATATTCTATCTCATGTTGTAAAATTTTGAGGTCAGCCATGAAAATGTCAAAATATCGAAGAATTTTTCGATTTTCAGTTTGTGAGTTTACTTCACTAATGGAAGGTAAAGGACCATAAGTTTGTGCAAAGTCTGCTTTGGGATTAACAATAGAAGACTCAGGTGTTCTGATGATAACTCTTGGTGTGTTAGAAGAATCCGCTGGTGTGACGAAAGTGACCGGTTTAGAATAATTAAAAGGTTTGTTGTAAACAACAGCTTTTAATTTTGATCGACTCTCGCCTTCTGCATCTAATTCCACTTGACGATGATATTCAACAACATTCATAACAGAATTATCAATTTTATATTCTGCACCGAAACTTCGGATTTGGTTTGAATAATTTGGTTGAAAGCTTAGGTTTGTAATCAGCAAGATTCGGTCCATATCCATTTGGATTTGGTTTTAAAGTAAACTTTTCAATGGTTGTGACCGACTCGCCATGTTTGTAAACAACAGTTTTAAACTCTTTAAGTTTGTTTTGCAAGCCGATGATTTCTTCAAGATGATCATCTATTCGCTTCGTTGAATGCTTTTTGTATGCAGAGAACTGCTTTTTGACAAGTTAACAACTCAGCCTTAGCTTTTTGATTTTCCAAGGTGAGAGCGTTAATTTGCTTTTTATGTTCATGTTTCAGTTGTTCTATTTCGGATAACAAAGCATTCTTCGGCGGCTAGATCACGATCTGTCGTTCTAAATATTTTTCGCTTTGATAAGATTTGGCAAAGGTCGCTTCAAAACCGCTTTCACGATTTTCTTGAGTTTTGAAAAAGTTGAGTTGCTTTTGTAAACATTCAAAATCCTTTGTTAACAGTGCATTTTACTTTTCAAGTCCTGATTTAATGCAACACATGCAGCAATTTGGGATTGTTGGTCTTGAAGTAACAGAACAAGATCTGGATGGGGCAAAGGTTCATCTTGTTCAACGTGAGTCACAACATGATCATTATTTAGATCCTCAAGTATGACCACGGAGTCAATTTGATTATCAAGGGAAACCGTTTGGTCATCTTGATCGCCAAATATAACTACGGGGTCTAGTTGAAAATCGTCGGAATGAGATGTGGATGACTCATTTTGAACATTCTGAGCCTTGCCGGATGCGGATGTTGGCGGAGATATGAGATCAGAGATAAATATGGTTTGTTCGGGTACCTGAGACAAGCCATCGGTGTCATACACTGGGCCTGTGTCACTCATGTGTAACGCCTGCATATTAGCCATCAACATAACAACTGCATTGGCCTGCAAGTCCTCCATATCATCATCCGAGTCAGATTTGCCATAAAGCTCTGCTCTTTGTCCGTGAGAGTTCCACCAGCTTCATCCTTAAGAGCCAAAAGAAGAGCCTCTTTGAAATAAGCACGGCCCTTAGTCCTTGGCTTTGGGCATGCATTAGCCAGGTGTCCCTTCTCATTGCAGCTGTAGCATCGAAGACCATTCAACCCATGCTGAGCATTTCCTGTTCCACCACTTGAGCTCGTTGTTATTCCTACCCACAGCATTAAACCCTTGACCACCGCCCATCTGACGACCATAATCACGATTCTGAACTTCAACACGCCCATTGTTCACAACAGCTTGAGTCCGTGTGTTAGATGAGGAACGAATACGATTGTTGGATTTGTTGGTATAACGGCTAAAGGCATTAGCAATCATAGCAAATCCTTGTTGCAATGCTTCAAACGGATCGGATTCCTCACGCTTCAATCGACATATGCTTGAGCATTGTTGTTGTATGGAACCAATTGATTTTTTTGAGGTTGTTGTTGTGAAGGTGTGTTTGAAGCATTTGGTTGAGTTGCTGGTTGAGGAGAATAACGGTTTTGAGCATATAAGGCAAGTTGTTGTTGATTTTCCGGATGTGTTGGTGGAGCAATTTGAGCACGGAGAATCCTTTCCGGATCAACTTCCTTTTCATGAGGTTTCAAGTAATCGTACAACAATCCGTAGGTAGAATGATGCATGTTCTTCGCTTGACGGAGAAAAATGACATACTTCTCCCATTCAGAACCAAGACTACTCAAGAACTTAGTATTCACTGCAATTCTTGGCATGATGATGTTGTGTTTATCCAAATCATTGATGATGTCTGAAAATCTATGATGATAGGACTCTAGTGTCTCTCCGGGTTCAATCATGAAGTGTTCATAAGCCAAGTAAATTTTGGATTCCAAATCCTCCTGATTGAGTACGGATCCTTCCATAAGAAGACGAATATGATCCCACATTTTTGTGCAGTCTTTTGAGCATCAACACTACGAAGAATTGGGTTTGGTAATCCTAAGAGGATGTATTCCATTGCAAGTTCATCAGCTTCATAGTGTAGAAGTTCTGTGGATTTAAATCGCAAATGTAGCAATGTTGGTTTGTTCATCTCTTGGTGGAATGGCATTTGGATCTCCGTGTACAATGATAGTAGGCATCTCAAATGGACCTTCTAAGATAACCTTCTTTAAGAACTTTCCATGTGGCTTCTTCAGATCACAAAACCTAAAGAACCTTATCACCCATTGATCATAGTTTCCTGGAGTGAGCATTGGAGGTCTATCAAGTGATCCACCCTCATGAATTGATTGTTGGCCGCTTAAAGCTTCACACATCTTTGCAAACCAAGTGGGTTCCTTCATAGTGTTCCTTGATGGATGTTGATTGAATTCATTTGTGTACGGTTGAACTTGAGGACTTGGTGGTGGTTGAACCATTTGAGGTTGTGGATTTGCAGCAAGTTGTGGAGTATGTTGTTGATTAAATTGTTGTTGATAAATTGCTTGTTGTTGATTCCATTGTTGATGTTGTGGACTTAGTTGTTGTTGTCGTTGAGGATAAGTGTAAGGGAAATAGTTAGAGTATGGTGGTTGTGACATGTTGATAAACTTGTGTAGTAAAAATGGATCTTTGTAGTCGAATGAACCTTTGTTGATGAAGTGTCCTTAGGCGTAGAAAAGACAAGAACCAAGTAGCACTTATGCGTAAAAACACCAAAAGTTACGCGTAACAATGAGGAGTTACGCGTAGGTTTTAGCTTACGCGTAAGTAGGATAAAAGCACTAAAGTTATGCGTAGACAAAAGTTAGGCGTAGAAAGTTAGGCGTAGGATTACCTTATGCGTAGACCTAAGTTTACGCGTAAAGTGAATCTTATGCGTAGGATTTCTACGCGTAAGCTTTATGCTTATGCGTAATTTTAGGTTTTTGCCCAAATGATCTTTTACACTTCACAAAGGCAAAAGATATCCAATGCCGACGTATTTTCAGACTTATCCAAGTAAGAAAACACGGAATAAACCAGAAAATGAAGATCAAACCAAGGAAAATCTTACGCGTAATTTTAGGGTTTTGATACGCCTAGGATTACTCGTAACTTTGATTTTGCCCAAATGTGTTTCTAAACCAGATTTTTGTTATGGAATAGCTTCAATAGTACCAAAAGAACACAAAAGTGTGAATTTTGATGTACCAAAATTGCTAAACGGGTTACGCGTAGAACGACACCCACTAACAAAAACAAGCTTAAAAACGTAAATCCACGCGTAAAGTTTGAAACTTTTTGCCAAAAACAAGTATTTTAACACCTCAAAACATTGAAAGTACAAGAATCTTGGATTAAAAAGTGTAAAACACGAGTTTTTAAGATAACCAAAGATTGCGTTATCTTTACGCGTAAGACCCAAAACCAAAACTTCAAAAACAAACGAGTACACCCAACTATTTGGCGATTGATACCACTGTTAGGTCACTAGTTTTACAAACACAAGTTATATAGAAAGGAGATGAGGCGATTGAACAAGATCTAACACACACACAAACAATAATATGACCGGTTATGCGTAGGCATATGTGAAAGAAAGAAAACTTGAACAACCCAACCTTCAAATGAAGGTTATTACATGGTTTATATAGGCAAGGAGCTAGGGCAACACTCCCTCTCCTTCCCTATTCCTTATTGGGCTTGGGTCAAGCTTATGGGCCTTGTACATAAGCTTGACCTTAAACAAACATAAATGCCATAATAAAGCTACCTATTACATATGAAATATAAATACTTGAAATACTGTTTAGGAGTGATTCCAACATGTGGAAAACTAGAAGGGGGGGTTGAATAGTTTACCGATTAAAAAATTTGTTTGAAACTTATTGAAAGATCAATTGATATTGATCTTAGATATGTTAGTGAATAGTAATCAACAATACATAAAGAGTAGATAAGGAAAGAAACAATCAAACCACAACAAGTTTTTTATAGTGGTTCGGTCTACAAGGAATCTTTTTCCTTGCCCTACTCCACTCCCCGAGTCTCACACTTGAGAGTTTAACTTCACCAGTCAACAAGCTCCTTTCACCGGCGGAGAAACCTTTGCACTTCGCTTACACACGATTTACGACACTAAGCTAGATGTCGAGTTCTTTTACAAGGGTACAACCACTCCCACACACAATGTATTTTAAGGACTAAAATACTAACCACTCACACTCACAAGATTATGATGGTTTGGTACAATAATGATGTATGAATCAACACAAGATCATACAACAACAAACAAACAAGACTTCCAACTTCTTGTTGAAGCTTGAATGTGCCTTGATCTTTTTTGCTACAAAAGAGATCACTAATAAGATATGAAATTGAGTTAGAAATGTTAGAGAGAATGAATGTATGAGAATATGATAGAAAGGGATGAAAAACAACTTGGTTTGGCTTTGCTATTTATAGCCAAAATGATCAGCAGGCACCACGGACCACGGAACCCTCAAAAGGGTTCCGCCTGTGTATTATTTTGGTGCCGCAGAGGTCTGACAGCAAGATCACAAAATCTTACCAAAGTCAACCATATCTATCCAAGATTGTGTAAGATATGTAGAGTCTAAATCTACACAAAGTATCTAGTGAAATCTTCTAAGGATTTCAATGATGCACTACATGATGTCATGTGTTTGTTTTTCTGTTTTTAGAAATATGTTAAAATATAAATACATATGTAATGTTTTGTTTTAAAAAACCAAAACATTCTTGAACTAAAAATACTAACATACATTATGGTTTAGAGTCATATCAAAATATGATTAATCACAATGTAAATGCTTGAGTGATGAAGATATTATTTGAAAAGCTTGATTTAGTATCTATTAAACTTGACAAGCTTTAAGCTTTATAAAAATTAAATTTACTTTTGTCGTTAACAAAACTTAGGTAAAGATCAAAAATATAAATAACGTTTAATGACGATATTTGTATTAACAAAATGATTGGCCTGTTTTCCAGTTGGATATTAATAATATATTTTTGTACGGTGATATTAGTGAAGACGTATATATGACTCTTCCATAAGGTTATTTTAACCTTAATGACACCAAAGTTTTCAAACTTAAAAAATCTTTATGTGGTCTGAAACAAGCTCCAAAAACATCGAATGAAAAGTCAACTTGTGTGTTATTTGAGTTTGGATTTGTTCACAGTAAAAGTGATTTTTCATTTTATACTAAAACCAAAGATGATATGTTCTTAGTTTTGGTTGTTTTTGTTGTTGATATTCTTATAACTGGGAATAACTTGGCTGAAGTTGATAAATGCAAACATTTTTTTAGATAAGCTTTTGATAAAAGGCTTAGGAAAATTAAAATATTTTCTAGAAATAGAAGTAATTAAATATAATAAAGGTTTATGTTTGTCTTAAAGAAAATATTACCTAGAGCTATTAAATGATTTTGGCAGGCTTGGTTGTAAGTATTTTAAAATTCATTTGTCTGTTAGAAAGAGTAAAAATGTTTTGGATCAAGATACAAATGAATCTGACTCCCACCTAGATAACATTAGCAATTATCTAAAGCTTTTTGTTAAGCTCATCAAAGTATCAAACTTTTTACCGTGTGCCATGTTTAAGCCTTAGGATAGACCCAAGTTGAATCCCGAAGTGGCTCTCGGGATCAACATAAGATTATGGGTTGGTTGTGTCAAATGTGTTTTATTATTATCTGATATGTAAGCTATCTGTAATAATATGACATCCGATATTATTTAGAGACATAATAAAACTAGACATCTATACTAAAGTCATGGGAGAGAGTGTATTTAAGCACTGAATCCTTGATAGCGAGTTCGTGTAATAAAAAGGATAAGTATATAAATTTAGTCAACCTATCTAAAAAAGTCTTGGGAAGGGTGACCTGAGTGTAGAAATTTTTATTACAAAAGGATTTGCTCTATAAAACTTACCAAATCGTGGTATAAATTCATGCATAGTTCATACGCAAAACGGCTTTTTATGGAAAATTGTTTTAATACTAGATATAAGATGAGACTGTTAAACCAATGGGTTTAAGGACTTGCCCTATGTGTAGTATTAGACTGATGTACCATCCATAATTGTTACACTCTCCTAGCTCAGACCCTGCAGGCAGGTAAGGCCTAAGTCTTATGTATGTGGGTACATGGCTGACGAGGATGAGGTGGCCATTGGGGATTGTTGGTCACATGCCAAAGTGGAAGCCAACGAATTCACAACGCCATGGTACAGTCTAATGGTATTCTGCCAAACCGTACCGAAGGCTCCATGAAGAGACTATATATTCCCGATGGTTTCGGAGTCTCGACCCTAAAGGAAGGAAATTGGTGGTGGTAAAATACCTACCTAAAAACCAAGACAAAGTGTAGTTCCATGAAATGCTATAATGGATCCTAGTCTAATATGTTTTAGGGTTTAGTAGCTATTACAATAAAAGTATTGAATCCTGATTGTCTTTATTGAACTCTAGATGGCAAACTACAACATGATACATCGTCACTCTCAGTCTTATGGCAGGTCTAACCAGTCACGACAAGAACAATACAACTTCATCAACAATGTTTTAACTGATGAAACACCTAAAATACCTAATCATCCGATTTATCGTGGAGAAAGGGTTACTAGGTTACCTCACGCCCATAATAGTTGGAAACATAAGGCTCATTGGGATATTCATCCTAAATCAATGAATGATAAGATGCTTGCCTTGAATGATTATTTAAAAAATTATTACATGCGACCTAACACATCTACAAGTATTCACTTTTCTATGATGGAAGGATTTATCAATCGTCTCCGGAAGATTGGCAAACCTGTGAGTGAGGCAGTTGGGGTATTTGGTATCGTCTAATCTCTACTAGCGGAATATGGTTCATACCTATTCGATTTTATGGAGACTTGTGAGGAGCCTATTCTGATGAAGCTTTACGAGGTAGTATGTAAAGCTGAGGACAACCTAGGGATTAGATCCGATAAGATCAGAAAGCGAAAGGATGATGAGGTGAATGCTGATTAGGTTACTGGACGGACTGAGGGGTTCTTCTTTGAACCAGTACCCATAAAAAGAGTGGCAGTTCTCAAATGCTATTATTGCCGAAATCCGGGGAATAAGGTGGTAAAATGCTTCGAGTATTTACGTGACTTGAAGTTCGCAAAAATTACAAAAGGTATCTATATTTTATAAATTGTTCTTTCCTTCGTTTCAGCTTTTATTTATAAAAATTAACTGATACTTACAATTTATTGTAGAGTGTTAAGTGGAGAAGGAAATTATGCATTGTAGTTGTGGTGATTGCATGACATCATCAAGCACAAGTGATGATAAGGATGGGTCTTCATCAAGTGAGTAAGGAATTTACAGAAGATGATGGTTAGGATCATGCATTATTTTGGGATCTAGATTTTTAAAACTAACTAAAATTTTTGTAATTTTAAAACCGGTTGTTGCCCGTTTTAGGGCCTTTTTAAAGCTTATTTTATTTAATATTTTTGGGTTTAAAATTATTTAATTTGAAATTTAGATATCTGGCAGTTAAAAAAAACTATAATTAATAAATTTCTTTTGGAAAACTTAAGATTATCTCAAATATATGTATCTATAATTGGAATGATCTATCTAGTTTAATCAAGAGGTGGCCATACTTTATGGGTTCTATAAGAACTAGTGAAGTAAATAAAGATGTTCACGTGAGCTTTTAAGCTCAACATGATAAAGTTTGATGCAATCTATCTAGGATAAAGGTTCTAAGATAATCATGAACTTTGATTGTAATGCCCCACCCCATTTCACCCAGGTTACCTATACTTATGCATTACATAGTATCATTTTTAGGGTAAAATGTTTGCGTTATCTCAACACTACTGATTACATAACCCCCTAGACCTGCTCATGTATCTACCCATACCAAATATCCTTACGTTTACATCATGTAAACCCCTGGTATGTCAAGTATAAGTTCTAAACATCATTTTATCAAGTAACCTATCAATCTAGTATACTAGATCTATTATAACACAAAAACAAGACCTATCCGGTTACGGTTAGCTCTAAAGCCCTAATTTCAAAACGAAACTAGTTTTATTGTGTTCAAGGCTTATGTATAAGTTACCCTAGAAACCTTAGAGTATCTTAGCCTCCCCTAAACCCTAGTACAACCCCTTATAGCGTAGGTACAAGTTCCTTAAGCACAAAACACTAAATAGGTCATTTAGATCCCTACTAGGTCTAAACCTTCTCGATTCTTTAGCACAAGTTACCACCACTTAGTACATGAATACTAAGCCTAAACCTTAGTCACTAATCACCTTAGGATTACTAACCTAAGTGTTAAACCCTAATCTAGAACCCTAACCCTAGTTAGACCCTAAACCTGAACCTAAGCTAGTTTAAGCCCTAGATTAAGCTACCTAAGCACCACTATCACCCCTAGCAGCCTACCACCCTCCTCCATCACCTCCTTAGCACCAAAACCAACCACCCTAGCACCACCATAGGAGGTTACAAGTAGGTGATGCACCTACTTGACACCACCTTGAGGTCGCGGCACAAACACCACCACAAACACCCTACCACCACCCCTAGCCTCCTCCTGGCATTCATTAGTCACCTCCTCCCCGTCCTTTGCTTAGCGTACACACCAAACGAACCCTATAAATAGCCCCCTTATTTCATTTCAAATCATCCAATTCCACTTCTCCCTCCCCTTTAGCCTAGTCCTAGCAGTAGTATAAGTGTTATAGGAAGCCAAGAAGTCGATCACACTAAGCTAGAAGCCCTCCCCTAGTCGTTACTTTGTCGAGAAAACCCTAAACTCCCTAACACCCCGTTTCTTTAACACGTAAGCTCTAAACTAGTTCTATAAGTTATGTTTCAGTACTAGGATAGTTATTAGGTGCATTAGATTAAAATAAAACCCTTTCCCAAGCCTTGATCACAAAAACCTACACGTTTTCCCTTTAAAACCCTAATTGGAGTCGAATCCATGTTTCTACATAATAAGCCCTTTTCATAAGCTATAAGCTAGTTTAAATAACTTAAATAATCTTCTACAAATAAGAAATAATTTATAAAACACTTTCGTGTCATAAAAATATAGTTTGCATGATTTTAGGAATAGTTCCGTAACGCTTTCCATGCATAAGGGTATATATTGTAACTTTTTGAAACTATTAAGTACAAGGTCTGTTTTTGTCATTTCTTAGAAGTTATAAGTCTAAGGACCTAAAATGGAAAGTTTTAAAGTCTAAGGATAAGTATATAATTAGTTATTTTCATAAAGGACTAAATCCGTAATAGTTTATAACCTAAGGGTAGTTTTTGTCAAGTATAAACTTAAGGGTCTTAAAAGTATTTTCTATAAATATGTAACACAATACTAGGCAGCTTTATGTGAGGGGTTCATTTGGGTATTCGTTTTGACTAGTTTGTTGGGTTTACGACTTAAAGTGCCCTGGCTCCTCAAACGTTTACTACATGACCTCTAGATTATGATGGCCCGAACGGTGTTACAATATATATATCACATAGTACTTAACAACGTAACACAATACTAGGAAGCTTCATGTGAGGGGTTTCATACCTCTGAATTATGATGGTCTGTTGGGAATTGCAGATTTTATGATTACAAAACCACGAGCAATAATGAAGAAAGAAGAAACAATGAGGGCCGAATATGTAATAGTTAGCTTAGCTTTTCTAGTAAGCTAAGATTAGGGTTTTTGTAACCTTCCTCTAGTATATAAAGAGGGTAGGCGACTAGGTTACAAGCATCTTTTTCATTTCATTTCATAGTAGACATCTCCAATGAGAGTCTAATTAACACATAGAGCGTGTAGTAGTAATAGTAGTTGTAGTAGTTTTTATATTTATACTCAATAAAGAAAACTTTATTAGTAATGTTGATTGTGTTCATCTTATTATTCCGCTGTGCATCTAATCAATCAATGTTATTCATACCCTAGTTGAGTCCAGATCCATGGATTCGACAATTGGTATCTGAGCCTTGTAGCTCTCTATCTAGGGTTTATAAGGTTTTTCTATAATTACGTTTATGCCCTAATTCTTCTATTGCGGTAAATATGAAAAAGAGAAGAAGCAGCATGCATAAAAAAATTTAATGGTGAGTTATAGTTTAATGAAGATCAGATTATGTTCAAGGGGCGTATTTTTTGTTGTCACAAGATGCGTGAGGTACAATATACTGGTCATTGGATCATGGTGAATTGGTAAGTTTTTCAAATCTCAATTCATCTTGTTTGTATGCAATTGGACGGTGACCTCATGTACTCATTGTTAAGTACGTGCCTTGATTTCTTTTGATTGGTCATTGTTAATTCATCACGTGATCACACAAATCATTTAAAGCTTTCTGATTGGTGGTAAAAGGTTCATGGGCTTTAATCAGACGAATTGCTAGATGTTAATTAGCTAACGTGGAACTTGGTGTGCTAATATGATAAGTAGGATACTATTTGGTTTATTTTATTGGGTGTTGAATTTGGTACTCTTGCTAGTCCCTCGTTTTATTTATATTGAATCATTCGTGTGCATCTTTATTCTGTTTTGATTGGAGTCATGTGCATCTTTATTCTGATTGGATGTGCTTTGGTGGTTACACGATGAGGTTAACATAATTCAGTCTCAATTGTGCTTTTATGTTTAAAGGGACCCACGAGTTGGTTCCTACTTGTCACGAAAATTATGAATTTGTTTCTACTGATATTGTGTTTGATAATCACTTGGCTTTTGCACGTGGGATCTCAATACATTGCCGCTGGTCCCTACTCAATTTTTTTTAATACTGATCATTCATTGGTTTGAGTAAGGATTTAGTATGATGCGGTATATGGAGGTTACAGTGGACTTGTCGTTGATTGGTCCACATGGGTTGATACATTCTGATATTTGATGTGGACTTGTGGTGAATGGGTCCCCCGTTTGGGGATTTGATATGCATGGGAATTTTGCAGCTCATGATATCAGTTTAAACTGGTCCCACTCGTTTGTCATTCTGTTCATGCTGGTCCTTTGTTCTCATTCCTACTGAGTGTATTATTTGGTACAGATCACATGGGGAACGAATGAATTGATATATATTGATTGGCTACTGATCACGTGGGGCTATATTTGAGGTGGAGCTACTTTATTATATTGATACTCTCATTTGTACTGGTGTGTATTCTTGTTCTTTTGTACTGGTTTGTATTTTATTGCTGGGAGTGCAATGGTGGCTCACACTTGTACTGGTTTCTTCTACTAGTACTGTTCCTGCTGATTGATTGTTTTGTTCCTGCTGGTTGTGTTCTTGATTCCTACTGGCTTAATTATTTTGTTCCTGCTGATCGGTTCCTACTGGTTATGTTGGTTCCTGCTGACTGATTGCTACTGGTTGTTCTAGAGTTCCTAATGGTTGATCAGGTGCGTGTCTTATCATATCTCAAAGTGCGTGATGAACACTTTAGAGATAACTTGTCCGTGCGTTAATGATGTGACAAAGACTTGATGTATCTAGCGAAGGGGTGAGATCTAAAAATGAAAGTGCTTAATGCTCGCATTTGTAATCACTTTAAGGAGTTACGTTGTAGTGCTCAGTGTTAGCGAAGGGTCAAGATTTACAGATTAAAGGTGCTTAATGCTCACATTTGCTAGTATCTCATTTAGATTTGGAGTCACATGGATAGTACAAGATATAAGACGCATGCGTTGGTGTTCCTATTGGTTCTCAGTTCCTACTGGTAGACTATTTTGCTGTTGATTTGATTTTTCTACTGCTGTGCTTTATTTCTTTTGTTTAGTAATAAGAAAAAAAAGTTATGGTTTCTGCTGGTCGTTTTCTGCTGTTTGATTCAGTATTCTAGGCTCAAAGACGCCCTTGGATCTTGGACGATATGAAGCTTATGGCTTGGGTACTTTCATTCATTTGGTTTGGTGTTTATAAGTGTTTAGAACATAACATAATGATGTGGTGCGATGGTTGGGACCACACACATTATTATATATTGATTTGGTCTAGGAGGGATCAATGGGCAGGGACCACACAGATAACTGAGGTGTACTAAACATGTCTTGTTCGCACTAAATCAGATAATGATATTGTGAAGACCTTGGATGCATTAGCTTTTGAATCGATTGTGTAACAAGTTCAACCTTTTTGCCGGTATCAATAAGGTTTGAGGTAGATCGCCGAGGTTACATGAGAGAGGAGGATGTTCTTGCACTTGGATTTCATTGATACCTTTTATTTCAAGCCAATTAAAGTCCAAGATTCATGAAGATGGTTAGTATAATTTTAAGGGGAAGCTTATTGTTTATACACTTACCATCTACATGCATCACTTGAGGGGAAGCGTCTACGAGTTGCACAAGACCCCTATTTGAAATAGGGGAAGAAGATTCATAGTGTGCAGCTTATTATTGTGATGACATGGTTTAGCATTTTTTCTTTATACATGTTGTTTTGTAATATCAAGAAACTGGAACTTAACCTAGTCAAATTCCAGTTTAGGGGAAGATTGTTGGGAATTGCAGATTTTAAGATTACAAAACCACGAGCAAGAATGAAGAAAGAAGATACAATGAGGGCCGAATATGTAATAGTTAGCTTAGCTTTTCTAGTAAGCTAAGATTAGGGTTTTTGTAACCTCCCTCTAGTATATAAAGAGGGTAGGCGTCTAGGTTACAAGAATCTTTTTCATTTCATTTCATAGTACACATCTTCAATGAGAGTCTAATTAACGCATAGAGTGTGTAGTAGTAATAGTAGTTGTAGTCGTTTTTATATTTATATTCAATAAAGAAAACCTTATTAGTAATGTTGATTGTGTTCATTTTATTATTCTGCTGTGCATCTAATCAATCAATGTTACTCATACCCTAGTTGAGTCCAGATTCATGGATTCGACATGGTCCAAACGGTGTTACGTCATATCTAAATGTAGGTATACTTAGGAATACATACTTAAGAAATATAGATAAACCAATTAGGAATTGACATACCTACGCACACAGGTGAGTTAATAGCCTCACCTTTTAAATGTTTTCTAAACCCGTGAGGGGGATACATGCTTTAAACCGAATACAAGTCTTTTTATTTGGTTATTGCACGAGTACTTTCTATTCCACATTTCCCCCAAATTTCATGAACCATAATCACTTGCTAGTGAACGCGGGTATAATGAGTAGATCTACTTAGGGTTTGACAACTCTCGTTGGTTTGCCTCATCCGGGCACCAATTAGCACTAGACTTGAAATCTCCCCTAAAAGGTTAACTTTGGCAAGTTAACCTAAATTTCTCCGGTCATGAATTGGTCTGCAGCCATCATGATACTGCCTGTTAGCGTGCGGTCTCATGAGCTTAGTGCAATAACATAACACTATTTCCTTTTCAAAAACTCTTCCATTGTCCTCAGTGGAGCTTGTATTCAAACCTAAGGATCATTGGGATATTCATCCTAAATCAATGAATGCTTAGATGTTTTCCTTGACTTATTATTTAAAAAATTATTACATGCGACCTAACACATCTGCAAGGTCTCACTTTTCTATGATTGAAGGATTTATTAATCGTCTTCGGAAGATTGGCAAACCTGTGAGTGAGGCATTTGGGGTATTTTGTATCGTCTAATCTCTACTATTGGAATATGGTTCATACCTATTCGATTTTATGGAGACTTGTGAGGAGCCTATTCAGATGAAGCTTTACGAGGTAGTATGTAAAGTTGAGGACAACCTAAGGGTTAGATCTGATAAGATTAAAAAGTGAAAGGTTGATGAGGTGAATGCTGATTAGGTTATTGGACGGATTGAGGGATTCTTCTTTAAATCAGTAACCAGAAAAAGAGTGGTAGTTCTCAAATGCTATTATTTCCGAAATCATGGGAATAAGGTGGTAAAATGCTTCGAGTATTTACATGACTTGAAGTTCGCGAAAATTGGAAAAGGTTTCCATATTTTATAAATTGTTGTTTCCTTCGTTTCAATTTTTATTTATAAAAGTTAACTGATACTTACAATTTTATTGTAGAGTGTTAAGTGGAGAAGAAAATTACACATTGTAGTTGTAGTGATTGCAGGACATCATCATGCACAAATGATGATAAGGTTGGGTCTTCATCAAGTGAGTGAGGGATTTACAAAAGATGATGGTTAGGATCATGCATTATTTTGGGATCTAGGATTTTAAAACAAATTGAATTTTTTGTAATTTTAAAACTGGTTGTTGCCCGTTTCAGCGCTTGTTTTAAGGCTTATTTTATTTAATATTTTTGGGTTTATAAGTATTTAATTTGAAATTTAGATATCTGGCACTTAAAAAAAACTGTAATTAATAATTTTTTTTTTTTGTGTGGAAAACTTAAGATTATCCTAAATATATGTATCTATAATTGGAATAATCTATATAGTTTAATCAAGAGGTGACCATACTTTATGGGTTCTATAAGAACTTGTGAAGTAAATAAAGAGTTCACGTGAGC
This sequence comes from Chrysanthemum makinoi, assembly GCA_910596185.1. NCBI lineage: Eukaryota > Viridiplantae > Streptophyta > Magnoliopsida > Asterales > Asteraceae > Chrysanthemum > Chrysanthemum makinoi. The sequence goes on from OU343220.1 coordinate 175,608,040, forward strand.
TTTTAAGTTCTACATGATAAACTTTGATGCAATCTATCTAGGATAGAGGTTCAAAGATAATCATGAACTTTGATGCAATCCATCTATAATGGAAGTTCAAAGTAAAAAGAGTCTTTGATTATCAACATATGTCTGGATAGATGAATAAAAGAAGATAAAGTCATATTAGAGCTTAAAACGAGGCATCTATAATCTTAAATTTGTTTTATTATTATCTGATATGTAAATTATCTGTAATAATATGACATCCGATATTATTTAGATACATAATAAAATGAGGCATCTATACTAAAGTCAGGGGAAAGGGTGTATTTAAGCACTGCATTCCTGATAGCGAGTTTGTGTAATAAATATGATAAGTCTATAAATTTAGTCAATCTATCTGAAAAATTATTGGGAGGGTAAACCTGAGTTTAGACATTTTTATTACAAAAGGATTTGTTCTATAAAACTTAATAAATCGTGGTATAAATTCATGCATAGTTCATACGTAAAACGACTTTTTATAGAAAATTGTTTTAATACTTGATATAAGATGAGACTATTAAACCAATGGGTTTAAGGTCTTGCCTTATGAGTAATATTAGACTGATGTGCAATCCATAATTGTTACACTCTCCTAGCTCAGACCCTGCAGGCAGGTAAGGCCTAAGTCTTATGAATGTGGGTACATGGCTGATGCGGATGAGGTGACCATTGGGGATTGTTGGTCACATGCCAAAGTAGAAGCCAACGAATTCACAAATCCATGGTACAGTCTAATGGTATTCCGCCAAACCGGACCCAAGGCTCCATGAAGAGACTATATATACCCGGTTGGATTCAGAGTCTCGAACCTAAGAGTTGTCTCTGGAAGGCAATTGGTGGTGGTAAAATCTACCTATAAACCACGACAAAGTGTGGTTCCTTGAAATGCTATAATGAATCCTAGTCTAATATGTGATAGGGTTTAGTAGCTATTACAATAAAATGATTGAATCCTGATTGTCTTTATTGAACTGTAGATGACATACTACAACATGATACATCGTCACTCTCAGTCTTATGGCAGATCTAACCAGTCATGACAGGAACAATACAACTTCATCAACAATGTTTTAACAGATGAAGGTGAACCCACGTGTGTGATTGTTCAGAAGCTTACACATCTACATGAAACAAGTAAGATTTTTATAAACACCCTTTATACGTGTTTATGATTCGGTTATATCAATGTTTAAAAGGATCTGCCTATTAAGGTTTCCGGTTGCATGCCCATTATGTGCTGCATGATTTTGTTTTATCGGCCATGTGGGTAACCCCCAGAACCCTACAAATCCAACAAAAAGATAGTTTGGGCACCCTTTGTAGGTTTATCGAATTCCTTGTTTATTGTTAATTTTGTGGTTTCTTGCATTCACAACGATATCTACAATCAGATTAGATTTTTGTTCGGTTGGTTGTGAAAAAAGACTGTTGTTTCTAAATCTCCAGATGGACCAAAGTGTTGTTTTCACAACCACATCAAATCGTTTTACATGCTTTTTCGCAAGAGAAACATGATCAACTAGGTTGAGAGTATCGTTGAAGTTAACTACGGCCACATCCTGAATTTTCAACCACAAAATCACTTTCTTCCTAATTGCGGTAACAAAGTCACACAAAACGGACACATGTCATGAGCTTAGATTAAGATCCCATGTCCATTATTTTAGTGTTTTTTTAACCATATTGAAGAGGAAATTATTAAGTCCCAAATTCCATTTTTAACCATATTCAATTGCATCAAGTGCAAGAAAATGTGAGACAAGAAAAGAAAAAGTTTAGGACAAATTTTCGAGCTAGTTCAAATAACGATCATGAGAAATTGATGACAAAACTAATAAATGCCTCTCTAAGGCTAAGGTCATCCAAAGCGTTCAATCTACTTCGTCAAACGGCATTATAATATATATTACTATTTTTGTTTATGGAGTCACGTGGTATTATTGTTCGGGTCTTTTTAAGGAGTTTTTTTTTTCCTCTTTTTTAGCTTCATGTTAGTTCTCATAAAAATTTAGTGTTCAAAAAAAGATGTTTCGCGTTCATATTACAAGTTTACCGCCCAAAGAAGCGATATATTGCCGGCCAAAACAACGTCATCTTGGGTAGAAATCTGGATTATGCATGATAATGTTTTTTAACAGGATACTTGATTTTGGGTTGTTTGGTTTGTAGCCTATGGCTTCCGGATTTTGTTTACGTCTTTCTTCCTTCTCCTGTAATTTGTTTTTAGTCTTCTTCTCAGAATCATGTTAATAAAATTAGTCTTTCCAAAAAAAAAGAATAAAAGCTCTTGATAGGCTAATAAACAATTTGTAATAAAGAAAGTATTTTCTTAATTAATTTGATTTCAAAAGAATGGCGGCCTCCATGAAATAAAACGTAAATAAACAATTTGTAATAAAAAACTAATTTCTCACTGAAACTATTGTGTCCCCATAATTACTATTCACATTTAACACCCTTACATCCTACGTCAAAAAGACCACGACATAATTACATGGACACCTCTTGGCAAACCAAACAAAATAATCGAGACTATCAAAGAAACTTTAGACATCTAGAACGAGGTAAAAACGTGTTATTAGGGTTAATAAAGGGTATTGATATGTACACATACACTTTTACTTTGCACACATAAAATTTATGTGTGAAGACAAGCAAATTGATGTGTGGGGACAAGTAAAATTATGTGTACAAAGTAAAAGTGTATGTGTACATATCACTTCCCTTAATAAAAAGTCAATACAATATTTATTAGGGTTTTTACTGCATAGTCCCAAAAAAGCAAAGCTGCATTCAATGCACAACGCGGTTTTAGAGAGACGATGATGATCATGATAACACACAAAAAAACACAATATTACAGTATCAAATGAAACAAGTGGGGCGGGCTGACTTTAGCTTTAAGCTTCTGTTGCCTCCTGTGTACTGCCCTAGCTGTGCCAGCATGCATGAGCTTTGAGTAAATGCAATTCTTTTTTCATATTTTTTTTCCTTTTTTTTTTTTTTTTTTTTTTTTGAGTTGAGTAAATGCACTCTTTGGTCTTTGCTGTCAAACCCCACTACCCCTTTTGACTCTTTAAGTCAGCCTCTCACTCCACCAATGTTTCTTGCTTGCTATATATCTTAACCTTACCCTCTTACTTGTGTCTCACCTCTTTTCATTTCCCAACAAAACACACTCAAATCCTCCATTTAACTACTTATTTAGTAAATAAAGATAGCTTAAAGCTAGATCATAAAAGTATTAAGTTCTACAAATTAAGAAGTTAAAATGGGAAGACCACCATGTTGTGATAAACTTGGTGTTAAGAAAGGTCCATGGACTCCTGAAGAAGATATAATGCTTGTCTCTTATGTTCAACAACATGGCCCTGGTAATTGGCGTCAAGTCCCCACTAATACTGGTAAGAATACGATCTACTAATTAGGTAATTAATCAGTCATATTTTATAGTTTGGGGATGTGGATCTACTTTTTTAATACATGATTTTATAACAAAGTATAAAAAGACAAGTATTAAATAGTTGTTTAATTTTTGGAATTTTTAATTACAGGACTCCGAAGATGTAGCAAGAGTTGTAGGTTAAGATGGACCAATTATTTAAGACCAGGAATTAGAAGGGGGGATTTCACTGATGATGAGGAGAAAATGATCATTCAGCTTCAAGCTCTTCTTGGTAACAAGTAAGTTATAATAATGTTTAATAAGCTTATTATAATAAAATATGTTAAAATACATTTGTGGAGAATATTTTAAATCTAGGGTTTTGTTCTAAGGTTTTGTTGTACCTCTATTAATCATCTGTTTTTATGGTTTCAGATGGGCAGCTATAGCTTCATATCTTCCTGAAAGAACCGACAACGACATAAAAAACTATTGGAATACACATTTGAAAAAGAAGCTACGGAAGCTTGAAATGGGGTCAGAAGAGCACGATCTAAATCACGATAACAAAGATCGATTTGCTTGTTCAACAACATCATCCTCTTCTTCACACTGTATGTCAAGAGGCCAGTGGGAGAAAAGGCTTCAAACTGATATTCATTTGGCGAAACAAGCTTTGAGTGATGCTTTATCAGTTGATCGCAAAACTATTTTTGCAACACAAACTACAAAACCCTCCACACAAACACCTATTTACCCTTCTAGCACTGATAACATAGCTAAATTGCTTAAAGGGTTTATGAAAAAATCACCAAAGATAACCAAAACGAGTTCAAATTCTAGCACTCGTGAGTCGAGTGGTGAAGTGAAATATGTTCTTAGCAGCGAAAGCAAGTCTAATTCTGGGGTTAATTTGTCACAAGCATTTGAGTCCCTCTTTGGGTTTAATCAATGTTTTGAGTCTCCAGACAATTCAGATCTTTCGCATTCAAACATGTCGCCAGAGGGAAGTATCTTCCAAGGGGAGAGCAAGGAAGAACTTCGATTTACGATGTTTGAAAATTGGTTGCTTGATGAAACAGTTGGTGGTGTGGTTGTTCATCAAGGAAAAGAAGATTTAACAAACTTAGCATTTGACGAGAACCCAAATTTTTTTGATAATTGATTTGTGTTTAGAAGGTTTTAATTCAAAACTTCTTTCAACTGTTAAATGAATTTATCATGTTGCCTTTATAGTTTTTTGGGGGTTAAATTATTTATTTGACATGAAAATGTAGAAGTACTCAAATTGTTTGAAATTGCAATGATAATGTAAAAGATTACATCAATGATCTAATTATTACGCAACATCAAGGAGCCATTGTGACAAACAACAGAAAGTGTAATTCGGACTAGTGATATACTGTAGCATTTTCATTATTTTTTATTTTTTTTATTTTTTATTTTTTTCTATTGAAATTTATGTGATAGCTGAGTCATGTTTGTAGATATTGTCAACAGTAAGTTGATTACTCTAATTACAACAAGTAAACAAAATATAAATAAAAATTCAGCTTGATGGCGCCCATCACTTTCTACGACTTTTCGATACATGTATTATGAGTTTAAATGTCATCCTAATCCATGTTAGTCATTGATATAAATTATCAATAACACTTTGCGACTAGTTAAGCTTACGCATGATAGTTTTCGAGTTCCAGCCATTGACAACTCTAACTTCATAAGTTAAAAAACTTACAAGGTATGTGGATCAAAAGAATAAAATCACATTTTGTTAGAAGTTTAGATCTTAATATATGTTCCATAAAAAAAGGTCAGAGACATCATAGTAAAGGCCGGGATATAAAGGGACAAACTACATCATATCGAGTAAAGTAGAATCATATTGTAAACTCGAACATCATATCGAGTAATGAAAGTGGATAAGAACACATGAAGAAATTAAATATATATGCACGAGAAATATGACTTATTATGAACTTGGTAATTAACTTTTGGGTTTCGATTTTTTCCTTTGTGTGAATTAAATATATCAAATTGACAAATAAAAAATGCGTAATGGAAAAGACAGTGAAGAGTATGAAGAAATATGTGGGCAGAAAGGATGGAATTGAATGGCCTTCAAAAACCTGCAACTTCGGTCTTTATTGCATACATGTGAAAGTGTTTTCGTATTTATAGCTCTTTTAATAAAATGATTAAAAATATATATCTATAAAAGTAATCATATATAATATTTTCTTAGTGAAAATAAATTACGTACTTTGTTGGTAATCTATACTACTATATAAAGTGTTTGAGACTTTCTTTAAATAGAAGTCTTAAAAAAATAAGTCTACACACTTACTATAAGAGGAAGACTTAAAATTCAATACATCACATTATTCAATGCACATAATTTTCAGACGTACAAGACAAGAAGCATAATGTACATCACTTTAATGCACATAATAAAAAACAGAACACCTCATTATTGCTATTTAATATAGTATAATTAATACAGTTATTAAAACACACTTGCATAAAAAATACAAATTATCAAGCATATTGTACAACCAAATTAACACACAATTCATGCATTAAATGTCACTAATACAAATACTACGTAATAAAGCACATTATACAAATATTCAATCTCGAACGGGCAACGGGCCAAATGGGCTTGAGCCCGAACCGTCTCGAGCCCGAACGGACACTGGCTAAACGAAATTCTTGATATCTGTAAATTTATTGTCATAAAAAAAAAAAAAAAAAAAAAAAAAAAAAAAAAAAAAAAAAAAAGGATTATGTATTGGGAGGCCACCAAACTATTACACTTTTCACTTTTAGGCCACTCATTTATCAAAACTAACTTATAGGCCACCCATTTATGAGTTTGCTTTCGTTTATACCAATTTTAGATAATTTAATCTCGAAAATCATTAAAATAACGAGAATAAAGTTAAATATAACGTATTAAAACAACGTAAACGAGTATTTAAATGTAAAATATCAGTTTTAGCCATTATTTAAGTGCAACTTTAGTTAGATGAAAGTGAATTAAGATAATTTAACTAATGTTTTACGTTTAAATTGTTAATTTTATTGTGTTGATATGTTAAAGCTAACTTGATTCATTATAATTGTATTAATATTCGACAAGAATTTGAACAAGGTTTGTATAAAGTAAAATACTTAATAGTTAGACGGCCTTAGAATACATAATCCCTAAAAAAAAAGGATGTCGTTCGTCTTACTGTGCTTAAAATGTCACATGAAAAGCATTTGTTCGTTATAAAAATAGTAATCGGGTACCCGCCGCCGCATTACGTGGGTACCCTTCTAGTATATAATTAATCTGCTTAAAAAAAAGCACCTTTTGATTATTCGTTAGTAATGACCGTTTCGTATAATGTTTTGTTGCCCAAGCTATAAAACAGATATTTTAAAATCCTTTAATTATTCGTTAGTAATGAATGAGATTATTATATTTAGTTTGTCCAAAAAAAACCCTAAACCCTACATTATATAATACAAGAGGTGTTTCTATAAATAATTAAATACTTACGAACCCTTTAATAGTCAACATTATTAAAACTTTAGAACATGATCAATCTTAACGTAATAATAGATAAGAAACTGAGTCTAATAATTCGAAGTTTAAGCATGTGTCATTAAAACACACTTAACTTATGAGAAACTAGTTATAAGTTCGTGCACGCAAATGATTTACACATAAATCAAATTTATTTTAAATTTGATATTACACACATATAATTCAGATAATAAGCATAACTCTAATAATTATATTTTAACTAAATTTGTTTGATGCATACTTATAAGTCGTGTTTTCATTTTGATACTTATAATCTCATGCCTTTGCTATTTTTTGTATTACAATTAAATTAATTTATTGTTATCTATATTCTAGTTTTTGACCCGTTTACGCACGAATTATTAACGCAGATTAGGTTATGATAATAAATATAAATAATAATAATATTAAAATTATATTTTCTCGATTTAGAAAATATGATCTAATAGCGTATGGAGTTTTAGCCCGTACGGCCGAAACAGGCCCACGATAAGCCATAACGAACATAAGCATTCACACTTTTCCTGCGAAGCAAGTTTCCAGGCCTGATAACAGACAAACCATGCCTGGATAAATACAGCTAGGCAAAGGTCATGTTAGGATCTTATCCTAAAAGGTTGTTACAACAGATAATACGTGTCAATGCCTCATTAGAATAACTGTAGTTATGCGAGCATCTCACTGATACGTACAGTCGTGCATGAAACATTCTATGCACCTAGCAGAGCCAAGGATGACATGCCACATGTCATTCTTGTCTCCTCATTTGGATGTCCACCACGTGGACCAGCCTTAACCATTGGATTACATTCGTGGGTGGCACAAAACTTTAAATGCATCCCTATAAATATCGGCTCATTTCCATGAAATGAGACAAGTCAAATTCATTTGAAGATGATCAATCTTCACACAAAACAACACACACTCATAGTCTTATGTGAGTGTTACCCCAACTCTTGATCATCGATCATATCTTGGGGTCCTTATCGAATGTGGAAAACCGAACATACGATTATCATCAACCACACTCTCAAACCAATGGATACGTACCATACGTAAACATGGTGCCATTCGTGTTGTACGCAACATAACAAACCTTTGTTTTTTATTTCCCAGCACCGAAAAATTCAAAACCTTAATTTTTATCACTAAAACCCCCATTCATAGTTAGGAACCTTGTTTCACAACCATAATGAATCACCAAGATCATTGACATCTCGAAAACAATCACAATACTAAAAAAATCGCATTATGTGCACATGATCTAAACATGGATTCCGGGCAAAAAGAGAAATAATAGGGTACTCGAAAACTGGACTCCGTAAACGAAGGAATAATTTCCTTGGGAAGGGTTATATGATTCTATCCTTCTAAGGATCCAGTGGTTATCCCAACAATAGTTGTTTCGCACAATATTAATCTACATGGATGGAGGCAGCTCAGTTAACATCATGTATGACCACAATTTTAAGCAGCTACCTAAAAGCGTCAGAAAACTAATCCATCCGACAACTATTCCGCTCATTGGATTTTTGTATGAGATACCTAAAGAAGTAATTGGAAATCAAACCAAAGTGGGAACTCACCCATTGTCACGAACATTTTTCACGGAATTTCACGTCGTTAAATCAAGTTTCAAATACAACATTTTGTTCAACTGAACAACAATACAACAACTATGTCCCGTTGAGTTCTTAATAATTATAATATTTTTTTATAAGTTCATTGACGAAGTTCTATTTACTCAATAAATTTTCCCCTCCTCTTTTGTTTGACCACCCCTTTTTATAGTATACGTAATTATTAATTATTATAATAGAATTTATAATATAATAATTAATAAAATACGCAATAACTCCAAAAAACATTATGATACATCTGTAAAAAAAAATAGAAACTAACACTAAGAATGTTTGAAGAACACTATAAAGAACAATTATTATTTCGACACAAGAAATGGATTTTTCACAACCCTTTGAAGGTGTCGAAAATCAGGTCAGATATGTAATTCCCAAGGACGTCAGGGTTAGCCACAGTCAGGAGCGACTATCCAGGAGAAAACGTGGAGTTAGCAACTGTTGGATCAATGTACTCTAACCAAACTAACTTAAATAGCTTGTTAAGGGTTTAATAATCTCGGATAAATCCTAAGTTATTAACAATGAAACACTGAGCAAACTTTATTAAGTTCGCGGAATTTACTTAACAAAGCTAAAAAGATTTAACTTTATTAATAACTCTAAAACTGCTTATTATGCAGATTCTTTAACAACTCTAAAACTCTAAATAATGATCGTACTTTAGGATTCTAAAAACATATATCTCTAATGCCAATCTAGGGGTCCTTTTATAGGCTTAAGGATAACCCTAATCGGTTTACAATTCTTATCCTTGTACGTCAAGTAAACAATACTTAGAAAGTTCTAGATAAATATTACTTTCTATCTATTAATCAATTACAACCGACTTTAAGCTTTGCAGTACTTTCATGAATAAGCAGTACTTTGACTTTTACTTAGCAGTACTTTGACTTCTTCAGCATTTTGTCTTTCTGCAGTACTTTGTTAATCTTCAGCACTTTGACTTTCTGTATCCCAACAATCCTCCCTTAACTTGAATTCTACTTGTTTGACTTCAAGTTCCTTTGTGAAATTATCTTTAATATCTGTTAGCCTCTTGAAAAGATTGTCTTTATCTTTGAATTTTATCTTTGTAGATTCTGTGCTTATATCATCATCAAAGTATTCTTGAAAAAATATTCTTTACAAAGATCATTCAACAATCTCTGTCTTTTCAGCAACATTCAGCAAGCTCCATCTTTTCAGCAACATAAGACAATTTGTACATTAATTCAGTTTAAGTTTCAGTCTATTCTCATCACTTCCAGGTGTGTAAACTCCTATGAGTGGTGAATCATTGAAAATTTAATGGATTTAATGTCTCTTTACCAAAGCCATTAACTCGGGAGTAGCCAAATGTTTTGATGTGTAAGATCATGGTACACTGATAACCATATGATTTTTAGCAAATCATCAGCTATCAACATATTTGATTTGTCTTTACCAAAAGTTGTACCCTTTTGGACTAGTTAGTTCTTTCATCATGGTGAACTAATTACCATATAATGGTTTTTCCACAGCCTTTACCACAAGCCATTTTCTTATGGGCTAGCCAACTCTTCACATTACTGATATGGTGAGTTGATTACCATACAACTTATTAGCAAGTAGTCAACTATAAAACGGATTTAAAATATCTTTACCAGAGCCGTTTGCTCATGGATTAGCCAATCCTTTTTTAACCATGGTGGATTGATAACCTATTGTTGTTACCATCTCAAAAACCATTTATTTCTTTTAACTTTTGTTTCAAAATATTTATCACTTAACAAAAGTTTTCTTAAAATCATTAACTGGTTTAAAGCTGCAAGCAGTACTTTGGTGAAAGTACTGTTTGACCAGCAGATTTTTGAATAAAGTACGATATATCAAAAATTTAATCAATTTAAGATTCATACCGTTATTCATCATCATCACCATAGTAGTCCATCTGATAAACAATTTGATGACCAAACGTTCAGTTTCATTATCTTCTTCAACTTCCATTCCATGCTCCAAAGATCCTCCTCATGAGATCTAATGTAAGAGGATATCTTCTATCTGCTAACATGTGAATCATAGTCCCATCTTCTAACTCTAAAAAATGCACTCCAGATTCTTCAAAGAATCTCCAGCAAGTAATCTCCCAATCTTCTTGGTTTTTCCAAATCTCAGCAATACTTGTTTCTTCAGTTTCTCAAACAGTTGTGAGATCTCCAAGCAAGATTAAACCAAATCCTTCTGATGGATTGTGTTCAAAATATTCTCGTACCACATGATATAAATGAAATAAATCCACTCTATCTATTATATGCAATAAATCCCATAGCATATTGAACACCTTGAAGCTTTTATCTTCTCTGTGAAACATCAGATAATTTCCATCCTTTGACTCTACAACTTCAAAAGTAGTTATTGGAGATTTGTTCATCTTCATTTCAGCATCATCTTTAGAATACTCAAAATCTACAATCCTTAAGTAATTCCTCAGTTCGTCATTTGTTTCAGATCTTAATTCAACTTTCTTTGACGGCTGTTGATCTTTAACTTCAGTTTTCCTTTTTTTTTAAGCTTCCTTTTCTTTCTTCTTCTTTCTGAGCATCATCATCTTTATAATCTTTGATACTATCAACTTGTTTCTGATAATCTTCTCTAACAGCTTCATATAACTCTTTCATCTCTACATACTTTAACTTATTCAATCCAATATATCCTTGCTTCTTTAAATAAGCCATCATTGCATTTCTTTCTTTAGCAAGATTTGGTCTTCTTGGTAGAGCAGAAATAGGAATAGGTGACTGTAATATTTCAGCAGCTTCAACATTCAATTCCTCTTGCAATTTCTTAGCTGCTTCTCTATTCTTAGCTTCTTCTATTTCTTTAGCTTCTCTATCCTTAGCATTCAATTCAGCTTGAAACTTTCTAGCTGCTTCCTCATTCATAGCAACTTGAGCAACCCTTATTTGTGCTAAAGTAGGTTTCTTTTTCTTCTTTGTTTCTACCAACTTACCTTTTCCTTTATCTTTTGGATCTATAGAAGGTTGAGAAGTTCTTGGTTGTTCTTCTGTAATTCCTGGAATGCTAACACCCTTTGGTTTTGATAAATCATGCAAGATCTCAGCAATGGTTTCATCATCACTTGCAGTATGTATAGTTTTGGGTGTATCAGCTTCCTTTTCTGGTATGACAGTTGAAGGACCAGCTTCCTCTTCAGTTAAAACAGTTGAAAGACCAACTTCCTCTTCAAAATTTAACAGTCTTGGTGTAATTAACTCTTGCCTGTAGGTTCCTTGAAAAGCAGTACTTTGATCAGCAGTACCTTAATCATCAGTACTTTTAACTCTAGCGCTTTCTTCCTCAGTACTTTCAATATTAACCTGCTCTTCAGTACCTTGAGGTTGAACATCAGTACCTTGAGGTTGAACATCAGTACCTTGAGGTTCAGCTTCAGCTTCTTCATTCAAATTCTTATCTTCCAATTTCCTCCCCAATTGGAATGAAGATGATTGTTGTTGAACCTTTCTGCCTTTGGTTTTCGTCTTAAATTGCCTAACTGGCCTGCCTTGCTTTCTTTGAGACTTGACCCAGAGACGATGATGTTGAACCAATGGCCAGACAAAATTCTTGAGTCTTCTAAACTTAAGCTTCAACTTCTTAATCTGAGTAGCCTGATCTTCAAAAGATTTCTTTAATCTTGTCAATTCTCTTGATAAAGCATAGTTGTTTAGAGTTGTACCCTCAGGCTCCATAGTTTCTTCATCTCCTCTAGTTGGTGAATGTTCTTCTTGTTGAGAATCAGGAACAGAGACTTGTGGAGATAGTGGAGGTGAAACTGCAACATCTTCTTGAACTTCAAGATAAGTACTTGGCGAAGGAGTACCTTGTGTAGAAGTTTCTTGAGATGCAGCACTTTGAGAAGCAGGTACCTTGGAAGCGACCTTCTCTGTCATCACTAGCAGTAGCGTCATCTCTAATAGCTTGAACAATCTCCGTCATTGAAGTAGTCAATGGAGTATCCCTTCCAGTGAATAAATCACTCTTCCTAGCCATGAAAGTGAAAATCTTGGTTGGTTGTACCACAACAGGTAAAAGACTTGTAGGCTTTGGTACATCTGCAAGTTGTTTGTTTTGGAACACTTGAATAAACCTTGGATGCATCAACCATCTTGAACGATGAGAGATGTGTGAAAGCATTCCATCTAGGATTAGCCTTGAAAAGTTGAAAATGCGATTGGTAGCTAATCCCACTATAGCAGATGCTATGTTAGACCCAAATTGCTCCCATGATGTACTTTTAGCAATAATACAATGAAGCAATACATGAACTAAATACTTCCAGTGAGAACAAAATAAGGGTTTCTTGAATGTTTGTTCAGTTAAGGATCCTTCATAGCCAATGTCCCTAAATGTATCCCAAATCAGTTGCTTATCAAAATGAACAGCCCCTTCTTCATCATCAAACAATAAATCTTCACGAATTGAGGCTTTAGTAACCTTCACAGTTCTCCCAGCAACTGTAGCTTGAATATACGAATCATCATTCTCCATATGAACCCTAGCAGTCGCCCAAAATTGTTGAATCCAGGGCTCAATGATATCTGGTTCCACTAAAAGCGCATAACTAATTGGTGACCCAGTGAGAAAATCAATGATATCATGAAAGATCACATTAGCTTCAGTCTTGTCTAAATTCGACACCATGTTGTGTTTTGAAACTGTATTACGATTTGCCATCGATGATTTGTGTACACAGAAAGTGATATGATGAATAATATGAGTGAAAGAGAGAGAAATATGGAAAAGATTATAAGGTATCAATATGAGAGGGAAATTCAGAGAGTAGTTATTTATATGTGAGATTTAAAAAAACACAGCCATTAATAACAAAGTTACCGTTAGTAGTAGTAACCCCTCAATATTACCGTTGGAACAGTACTTTAATAAGACAAACAATTCTTTCCACGTGGGCAGTACTTTCCAAGCAGTACTTTCATAAAACCAAAAAGCAGTACTTTTCCATTCTCCTGTTTACAATAGCAAATACAACAAATAAACATGAATATCCTCCCCTTAAGCAATGCATAGGACTATACATATACTAAATAGTCCTCCCCTTAAATGTAGCTCAGTAATTAATCATGCCAATACTCACCACCAAGTGATTAAATCTTGAAACATCAAATCTTTTGGTGAGTAAATCAGCTACATTATCATCTGTATACACCTTGACAACATTAATGAGCCTATGCTCATAACAATCTCTGATGAAGTGGTGCCTAATCTGAATTTGTTTGGTCTTGGAATGATAAACTGGATTCTTCACAATGCAAATGGTACTCTCATTATCAATATTGATAGGAGTATTCTTGAAATTGAACCCATAATCCAAGAGTTGATTCTGCATCCACAAAACTTGTCCACAACAGCTTGCAGCAGCCACATATTCTGCTTTAGTAGAGGATGTTGCTACAATAGTCTGTTTCTTGCATTGCCATGAAACTAATCTTCTTCCAAGATATTGGCATCCTCCAGTGGTTGATCTTCTATCATAGTTGTCACCATAATCACATGTGAAAAGCTTCCAAGTGATAAGGTGAATCCTTTGGATACCACAACCCCAACTTAGGTTGTTGTTTCAAATAACTAAAAATTCTCTTCACTACATTCATATGAGAGATCTTTGGTGAGACTTGATATCTTGCACATAAACAAACAGCAAACATGATATCAGGCCTAGATGCAGTAAGATACATAAGACAACCAATCATGGATCTGTATAACTTGACTTCAACTGGTTGTCCATCTTCATCCTTGCCCAATGAGTTGATAGATTTAATAGGTGTATTAACAGGCTTCATTGCATCAAAATTGAACTTCTGAAGTATTTCAGCTACATACTTGTCTTGACTTATGAAAATTCCCTCCTTTGACTGCTTAACTTGAAGTCCCAAAAAGAAAGTTAACTCACCCATTGAACTCATTTGAAATTCATTCGCATCGACTTCTCAAACTCCTTTACCATAGATTGTTTGGTAGCTCCAAATATGATATCATCTACATACACTTGAACTAGCATGATATCCTTCTTATCTCTCTTGATAAACAAAGTCTTATCTATAGCTCCTCTCCTATAACCATATTGCAATAAAAAGGTAGAGAGCCTTTCATACCAAGCTCTAGGTGCTTGATGTAAGCCATAAAGAGCCTTAACAACTTTGTAGACTTTGTTTGGATGTTTAGGATCTTCAAAACTAGGAGGTTGTTTGACATATACTTCCTCTGTAATCTTGCCATATAAAAAGGCACTCTTGATATCCATTTGATAAACCCGAAATCCCATATATGATGCAAAAGCAAGGAAAATTCGAATTGCTTCAATCCTTGCTACAGGAGCAAATACTTCATCATAATCTACTCCTTCTTCTTGTCTGTAGCCTTGTGCAACTAACCTTGCTTTGTTTTTGGTAACATTCCCTCTTTCATCTCTCTTGACTCTGAACACCCATCTTGTACCAATGACCTTCTTACCATCAGGAAGATCACATAATACCCAAACTTCTTGAATCCTGAATTGAAGCAGTTCTTCTTGCATAGCTTCAACTCAACTCTCTTTAGTCAATGCTTGAGCAATATTCTTGGGTTCTTCTTGGGAGATAAAGCAAGTAAACAAGCATGTTTGATAGTCCTTATGATTCAACCTGTTTTGTTTATAGACAAAGCTAAGTAAAGCATTATGAGGTTTAGTAAAACTCTTAGCTTTGTGTCTTGTCATCACTTCAGAAGTAGAAGGACCAATTATTTGATCAGTTTGTGGAACTCCATAATTATCATCCAAATTAGTGAAATCAGCATCTTCATTGGAATCTGAAAAAATACCTTCATCTTCAAACTCATCATCAGTATCTTCTAAGCCAGGCATGGTAGGATCATCCAAATCATCCAAAGTGCTATTAACAGTGCAGTACTTTGGTCGAAAGTACTGTCATCCAAAGTATGTGTGAACTCTGCAGTTTGTTCTTTTCTTTGCTTCCTCATAAGCTCTTCTTTGATCATCAGTATAAGAGTGTGGTAGAACATCTTGAAAAATCATGTGGTTAAGTTCATCTTGAATAGCTTGATCCTCAGTAGACAATGAGGATTTTGGCTCATCAGTACTTTTCTTTGTCTCAACAGTTTTAGGTTCTTCATCATGAACAACATCAGGTCTAATCTGAACTCCATGAACAACATACTGTACCTCTTATCCATTATGTACAGGTTGATTCTCTTCTCTAACAGGAACATAATTCATTGAAGGAGTCAAAACTTCAAGATCAAACATCCAATCAGGACCTTTACCCTTCTGATTTTCTTGATCTTCTAAAAACTCAACATGAAGACAATCTTGAACCTTCTTGGTGACTCTCTTGTACACTCTAAATCCCTTGCTGTTGGTGCAGTATCCCAATAAATAACGTTCTTCTGACTTGCCATCAAACTTACCCAGATTATCAATTGTATTAAGAATAGTGAGAGGGCATCCAAAAGGCTTCATAAAACGAATATTAGGTTTGTTTCCCATCAGCAACTCATAAGGTGTCTTCATCTGTGGTTTGGTGACTGATACTCTGTTAAGTACATAGCAAGCAGTACTTACAGCTTTAGCCTAGAATTGAATAGGTAAGTGTGAGTCTGCAAGCATTGTTTTGGCTGCTTCAATGAAAGTCCTATTCTTTCTCTCTGCAACACCATTCTACTATGGTGTTCTTGCAATACTGAACTCCCTCTTGATTCCTTTGTTGGCACAGAATTCATCCATAAGCTTGTTCTTGAATTCAGTCCCATTATCACATCTAATGGCTCTAACTTTCAGTCTTAGTTGGTTTTCAAGTGCTATTATAAGATCATGAATAGCATCAAATGTATCATCTTTAAATCCCAAGAAG
Source organism: Chrysanthemum makinoi (assembly GCA_910596185.1). Lineage (NCBI taxonomy): Eukaryota > Viridiplantae > Streptophyta > Magnoliopsida > Asterales > Asteraceae > Chrysanthemum > Chrysanthemum makinoi. The sequence continues at coordinate 175,624,549 of OU343220.1, forward strand.
AATACCCAACTGAATCTACTGCAATCATCATCACTACCAAGCAAGACTTCTTCTTGTTCAAACTTATAACAGAAACATGACCAAATAGATCCATATGTAACAGCTCCAATGGTTCTCTAACAGGCTTTTCCTCAAGCTTCTTGCATGAAGCTTTATGTTGTTTACCTTATTTGCACGCCAAACATGATAGATCATTCTTGTAAGTCTTGGAAGGTAAACCTCTAACTGAATTTCCTTTGACCAATTTGTTGATATTCTTATAATTCACATGGCCCAATCTTCTATGCCACTGATGTGCTTCTTCAAGTGATGCCTTTGCTACTAGACATGTAGCTCTTTTAGAAGAGTGAAGACTCTTCATATCCAAACTATACACATCATTGGTTCTTAGTACTTTGAGTATCACCAAGTTATCATCGTCAAGCTTGAATTCAGGTGAAAGTATGAGACATTCTGTGTCAGTGAATAACACAGGATGCTTTTTGTCACAGATTTGAGAGACTGACAAAAGGTTGAACTTGAGCTCCTTCACATATCTAACATTCTCAAAATCTATGCTTCCTGTCTTGATGGTTCCTTTTCCACTAATTCTACCTCCACTAGCATCATTCCCAAATGCAACTCTTCCTCCACAATATGGCCTAAAATCTGAAAGAATATCCTTGTCTCCTGTCATGCTTCCAGAGCAACCACTATCCACAATAAGATGATCTTTAAGCTCCTCTTCTGGGTTGCCCTGCACAAAGATAAAAAGGTTAGTGTCTTTTAGGAACCCAAGCCATTACTGACTTGTGTTCCCCTTGTGGAGTAACATACTCAAATTCCTTGAGTATGTAGTCTTCACAGTTTTTATAGACAGAATCAAGCATTATCTTTTGTTTCAAAACTTTTGGTGAATTTTCAGCAAAACTTTCTTTTTCAACAAAAACCTCCTTTTCTTTTTCAACAAAATCATCTTTATCAAAATTTACTGTTTAAGCAGTACTTGTTGAAAGTACAGTTTGTTCATCATCAGTACTTTCTTTCTTAACCCATTTGGTTTTAACTTCTGGTGAAGAGTCTCTAGATCTAACTACTTTCTTGGAGTTGTAACACCTTCTAGATTGATAGTAATTAGATCTCCTAGGGTTCCTATTCCAAGAGGTGTTTGGTGAACGAGCAAGACTTTGAGAAAGTACTATTCTTGGCTTAACAGTACCTTGGAAAGAATTTGAAGGTACTGGAGGTTTTGAAAAAGGTCTTCTCTGGTGAGGGTACCTATTGTCTGGTGAGAAGTTTCTATGGTTAACCCTATGTGAATGATTCCAAGCTGGTCTAGTCTCCCTTGGTTTTTGGTTGTCAGTTCTATTCTTTGGGAACTTACATAAGTACTCTGAATGTAAGTCACAGTCCTTAATCAAATGATTAGGACTAAAACAAACAAAACATAGTTTTTGATCTGTAATTCCAAAATTTCTTCTTCTATGTGTATGACCAAACCTATCCTGTCTTCTAGGTGAATGATGAAAACTGTTTTGACCAAAATTATCCCAAAAAGGTTTAGCAGAATGTTGAAAAGGTTTTCTTAAAGGTACTGCTGAAGGTGTAGCAGTACTTTGAGGTGTAGCAGTACTTTGGGGTGAAAGTACTGCTTGGCTTTTAACATCATCTACCTTAGGTGTTTCAACAGTTTCTTTTGAGGTTTCAGACCTAGATTGACCTTTAAGTTTCTTCCTAAACTCTAAGCTGTCTACCCCAAAACGAGAAACATCAGGCCTAAGAGGTTGATGACTACCATGGGATGAGGGATGCATGATAGGCATTATCTTTCTTAAACTCGGAGGTGTTTCACTAATTGAATCCTCATTACTAGATGTATCTACATAATTAATGAGTTCATCATCACTAGTGGTTATATCCTCAAAGTCACATTCATCCTGATCACTAGGTGGGTTTTCTATGCTATTAAAGTCCATACCAAAACCTAGGCCAGTTTTAATGTAAGATCTTATTTGTTTTTCAACATAAGTGACATGAGAAAGACCTGATTGTCCCCAAGCAGCAAACTTTTCTAGCAATTCATCTCTCTCCTTAGTTAGTTTCTCAATTTCAGATATCTTACAGTTTAACTTCCATTCACTTAATTTCAACTGATAATCCTGTTGTTCATACTTTTCTGCCCAAGCCATTTCATTATTTTCATGTGTTATTATTTTGGCTTCCATAGACCCTAAAGTTATTTGGTAACCTGCTACTTCAGCCCTAGCTGTTCTACACTTATCTCTTTGAGTCACATAATCATTAAGCACTTTTTGATAAAAGTTATGATACTTTGAACATACCTGATTCGCTCCCAAACGGTCAAGTTTTCTCACACAAGCCGGCCACTTGTGAATGGCCGACCGTAAGAAACTTAAAACAGCTCAGAAGCGAATGCAATGAAGATCAGGAGAGTATAGTGTTTCCCCGGGTCGTTATGTCCCAGCGAGCTATGCGAAGAATCACCAAACGTATAGTGATTGATAGATTTGAACGGTAAAGAGGGATTGAATTATTATAACTATATAAAAAGCAAACAAATTACAGGGGCTTAAATGCAAATTAAAGGAAATTAAAAAGATAAAATATATTAAATAAACGCTATCACTATTTGCAAAATGATGTTTTTGATTTTATGTTTTTATAAAACTTGAATTTAAAACTACGTGACGTACTAAAGAAAATGTGAAACTAAAGCAATATAAATCCTAAATATATGAAAATGACATTTTTACAAACCTAATGATAAAAGAAAATATTTAGAAAAAGAAAATTATTTTTATAACTATTAAATTAATTATTAATAATTAAAAACTATTTTTAACTATTTAATAATAGCCTAAAATACAAGAAAATATGAAATAAAACTAGAAAAATAAAATTATGACTTGGAAAAATCTAAAATAACAAAATAGAATTTTCAAAACTATTTTTGTATTTTTCTGAATATTTTTCTATTTGATAGGAATTAAAATCTATTTAAAAACTAATTAAATTACTTAAAAATACAAATTTAACTAAGAAAAATCTGGAAAAATATTTTTTTGACTTTTTATATTTATCTTAACTTAATAAAAATGAAAAATTATTTTTTTGAAACTTTTCTTAATTAATTGTATTAAATGCTAATTAAAAATGCTTAAAAACTAATTAAAATGAAGAAAAATACCAAACTGACCTAGAAAAATCTGAAAAATTCAAGATAATTCTAAAATAATATTAGGAATCTAAGAAAATTATAAAAACAGGTGCTTGTGTGAAGGAAATTGAAACTGCCAAGCAAAGTGCTTATGAATAAGCACTCTAAATAAGCCAAAAGGAAACCAAAGACCACCAAAGTGTCACAGAAGCTATATTATGTTAAAACTACTCTAAAACAACAAATTACAACTATCCTAGACCTCTGAATTACACACTGCTATGATTTGACAAATTTGGCTTAAAAGTGCTTAAACAGTTTTGGGCCACTACTTGCAGCCTAAGAATAAGCACTTAAATAAGCTGGAAACTAGAAAACAAATGTTGGAACTTTAAGAGGACCTGGCTAAGAACTAGTAAACCAAAAATGAGACCAAGTTAAGCTCAATTGAGCTCTGTGCAAGGGCATTGCACAAACACAACACCTGCAGTTCAGTGCCCGTACCCGGCAGGGCATATAAGCCCATTTTGACAAGCTCATTTGGGGCTTCTAAAAAATTGCTAAAAATCTATAAAAATCCTAATAAGAAACTAGACCAGTTGAACTTATAAAACCCAAAGTTTCATTTGATTTGGCCCAAGAATGAATCTATGAAAATTCACTCTAGTTTGGTGAAAACTGAGTTTTCACTTGTTTTGACTTTGACAGGTTTTGAAACTTTGACTTTCATGAGCTTTGCAACTAATTTAAGGACAGATGTTGATGTTATATGGTGAAATGAAACTAGTGAAAACTATCTTAATGATATCCTAACACAGATTAAGCTTTTGCTTTATCAAAATTTTGACAGATATGAAATGAGGACTGAATCATTGTGATTTTGACTTTTAAAGTGTACAGACCCAAAATAAGGACTAGAGTGATTCAAGTAGTTCTTGTTGAGACTAAGTAGACAGGTATCAAGTACAAACAAGGGCTCAAGCTCAGTTGAGCTAATAATCCAAACACCACTTTAGAAACAAATTTGCAATTAAAATTGAGCTAAACTCTGAACTAGCATGTAATATTGATCAAACTGAGTTTGGTTAATCTAAATACAACTTAATCAAAAGGTAAAAACTAATCTAAACCCCAGATACAGATTATGCAAGAATTACACTATAAATGAAACAAGTGAAATACTCACAAGCAATCCAGCTTCTTAACCACTCAAACCAGAACCATAACTCCTATTCTAATCCATTTCCAACCCCAAAACATCATCATGCATCAATCTGTCACCATTTCTATGCTTGTTTGAACCAAAATTCCTTCACAGTTGACTTTTGTTGACCATACATCAATATTGCTTAAAACTGATTTGTTAGCTTAACAAAAGCTATAATTAGCTTAACTAAGCTTATTTGAGATTAAAGACAAACTACTATAAGCCTTAATTTAAGAGCATGGAACTGACTTCTTCAACAGTAAAACCAAAAATATATGAAACTGAGTTGAACTTTAACTTGATACTTGAAATGAGTTGCAATGATTAAGTAGCTTATGTTTAATACATAAAAGCTTAAGATTACATTTTAAAAGCTAATTAAAACAGTTTAAGGAAAAAACGACATACAATGAAAATTAAAAACTAACTACTACTGCTTTCTTGCTTCTCTCCTCTTTCCTTTTATACAAAATTGCTTCCCCATGACTTCTGAGCTAATCCCACAAGCCTCTTGGACCATTGGATGACTTGGAGTGCATTATGGCCATTGATTCAATTTTGGCGGGAAATATGGTTTTGACCTGATGGGGTTGAGTGCAAAGGTAGAAGAGGCATTAAATGTATCTTGGATTGTTAGGAGAGGTGGGGGGAACAAGGGAAGTGGATAATGAGCTGGGGGGATGGGTGTTGGAGTGTTTGCAGGCATGACAGGGGGGAAGAAGACTTTGGCGGGATTTGACAAATTTGACCAGAGGAGTATTAAAAGGGAAGGGGTCAAATGGAGGGGTCCAAAGGATAAAAGGCAGGGGTCACAATGGGAAATGGCAGGTCCAAAATGATATAAAGGGCTTGAATTAATACAAGGACCTTTTGTGTAATTTCTGAAAAATCAAGGGACCAAAACTGCCAAATCTGCAAAGTTGCTCCAAGGGACTAAAAGTGACAAGCTCCAATAGTACAAGGACCAAACTTGACATTTTCAAATTTCCAAGGACCATTTTTGCCAATTTTTAAACTTGAAGGACCAAACTTGTAATTTCTCAAAACTTTTGACATTTTTCACCAAAGGACTAATTTTGACAAGTTATGATTTTAAAAGGACCTTTGGTGACTTTTCTTTTAAAATAAGTGCTCAGGGACTATTTCTGACAATTTTTGAAACTTGGGGGACTGAAACTGCCAATTATGCAAACTTAGCTCATTTTTCATCTGATTTTAAACATTTTGCATCTGAAACATATAAAATGCAATTTTGGAATATTTTCAGTATTTTGATGCATTTCTGAGCATTTTTAAACGTTTTGCAGTTCAGATTTAACCAAAAATGATGAGTATTTACACACTCATCAATACCTCAGAGATAGGGGGTGAACTTGGTGAACTGGCTACCATAGGAAGTAAAACAGGTTCAGCTTCACACTCCATGCTCCAGTCAAAGCTTCCATAACCAACTTTAGTCTCCATAGCAGCATGTCCAGGTTCCTCATCAAAAGCTGTGCTCCAGTCAAATTCTTCCACTGAATCATCCACAGCTACCATACAGTAGGTTACTGGTTCATCATCAAACTCAGCACTCCAGTCAACCTCTAATAAATTCTCTTGAGCAACCAAAGATTTTGTTTCTGTAATAGGAATTTCTTAAAACTCTAGCTTTGGTTTCTCGGTCATCCTGTTTGCTTGATACTTAGCAAACCTGCATTCCCATGCAAAATGTCCAGTCTTTTGACAATTGAAGCATTCAATCTTGGATTTGTCAAAAGTGATTCCCTGTTTTGGTTTGAAGTCAATGCCTCTTCCTGTCTTCTTCATAAACTTCTTGATCCTTGCAGTGATCATAGCAACTTGCCACCTGATATCAATTTCTTCAAGAGCATCCTCTTCAATCTGTGAGAGATCTTCTTCATAAGTAACAGGTAGAGTAGCTTGCTGTGCAAAGAAAGATCACACGACTTCATCTGAGTGGATGGTATTAGTTGGTGTAGGTTGCTGAGCAAAAGTGGGGGTAGTGTAGGCAGCAGTACTTTGAGCAACAATACTTTGAGTAGGAGAAGCAGTACTTTTAGTAGAATTACTGCCCCTCTTTTCAGATGACACAAAAGCAATACTATGAGACTTTGAGGTTGTTTGGCCATTCATCTCATGCTCATACACCTTCAGATGATTGTAAAGATCATCAAAGTCCATGGTGTCCAATCCAGGTTGTCCTCTGATCATAGTCGTAATCACATGCCATGTAGATGGCAAACTTCTTAAGAACTTTAAATTTGCATCTTCAACTGAGACTTCTGCTTTGTACAGCTCCAGCATGCTAAGAAGATTTTGGAATCTGTCATAGGCAGCATCAAGGCTTTCTCTTTCTCCAACAGTAAAAGTTTCAAACTGCTGTTTTAACAGATTTATGTGCATCTTTTTGGAAGCATCATTACCTCCAAATCTAGTCTTGAGAGCACCCGAGTTGCTTTGCATCTTTAGCATCATGGAACTTGAGTAGATGACCATCTGAAATAGTAGACAACAGTATGTTGAGAGCCTTCTCTTGATTTCTTATTGTAGCAAGATGGGTTTTGGGTGCTTTAGGTTGGCCAGGAATGTCTGCAGGTTCTTCCACAACTTCATTACCATTGACAATCATATTCCACATTGCATGATCTGTGATTGAAATATCTGCATCTTCATGCTCCATGGATCGTATTCGCCCTTCTTAATGATAGGAATCCTTAGTGAGGTGATGGATGGTGGTGGAACAGGTTCAATCGACATCTTTAGGTTTTTGTTGTTTAACTAGGTTTAAACAGTTTCTTCTTAGTCAGAGTTTCCACACAAGCTCTGATACCACTTGTTGGATCGATGTAATCTAACCAAACTAACTTAAATAGCTTGTTAAGGGTTTAATAGCCTCGGATAAATCCTAAGTTATTAACAATGAAACACTGAGCAAACTTTATTAAGTACGCGGAATTTACTTAACAAACCTAAGAAGATTTAACTTTATTAATAACTCTAAAACTGCTTATTATGCAGATTCTTTAACAACTCTAAAACTCTAAATAATGGTCGTACTTTAGGATTTTAAAAACATATATCTCTAATGCCAATCTTGGGGTCCTTTTATAGGCTTAAGGATAACCCTAATCGGTTTACAATTCTTATCCTTGTACGTCAAGTAAAAAATACTTAGAAAGTTCTAGATAAACATTACTTTCTATCTATTAATCAATTACAACCGACTTTAAGCTTTGCAGTACTTTCATGAATAAGCAGTACTTTGACTTTTACTTAGCAATACTTTGACTTCTTCAGCATTTTGTCTTTCTGCAGTACTTTGTTAATCTTCAGCACTTTAACTATTCAGCACTTTGACTTTCTGTATCCCAACAGCAACAACAATGGACAACATAACAGTCACAAAGATAAATGGGAGCTCTGCTTGGAGATAAATAAAATAAAGAAAAGATGGCAATCAACCAAAAGCACCCTGATCAACCAACCGTAATTGGAAAACAGCTCCCACCCTAGGTAAAAAATCAACTCGTTCAGCCAATAGCCTTGATATTTGTTTTTGGACACCAGCTGATATGACAAGTGTTCGTAGAGAATTTGTTGAACACAACCTTGGTCTTAATCAATAAGCACGACCAATTATGCAAAAGAGAAGAAGTATCTCCCTGGAAAGAACAAACTCCATGACCACTCAGGTCAAAGATCTTATCCAAGCAGGAATCATTCGTCCTATAAAACTTCAAACCTGAGTTGCAAACCCAGTCAGTGTAAGAAAGGGTAACGGTACATGGTGCATATGTGTTGGCTTGCCCGACCTCAACAAGGCATGCCATAATGACAACTACCCACTACATCCAATTGACTGGAATATAGAATCTCTATTTGACTTCAAGCACAAATGTTTCATGGACGCCTACAAGGGTTATCACTAGATTTTTATGAAGAAGTCAGACGAATAAAAGACAACCTTCAACATGAATAAAGGGATATATTCCTTGATGAGTGTGTAAATACTCATCATTTTTAATCAAATCTGAACTGCAAAATCATCTGAAAACACTCAGAAACACATCAAAATGATCAAAATATCACAAATCAGTGTTTTATGTGTTTTAAATACAAAAATATCAAAATCAGATGAAAAACATATCAAATTTGCAAAAATTGTTTCAGTCCCCAAGTTTCTAAAATTGTCAAAACTAGTCCCGAGTCAAAAATTTCAAAGAAAAATCATCAAAGGTCCCTTTTAAATCATAACTTGTCAAATTTGGTCCTTTGGTGAAAAATGTAAAAGTTTTGAGAAAATTACAAATTGGTCCTTCAAGTTTGCAAATTGGCTGAAATGGCTGAAAATTGCAAAATGGCAAGTCTGGTCCTTATACTTTTGAAGGTTGTCACTTGTGGTCCCTTGGAATATCTTTGCATAATTGAGAAGAAACCCTAAATTTTCAGATTTTACATAAGGCCCGGAATATTAAACCTTTTAAACTAATTTTGGACCCTTGCACTAACCTTGGACCCCTGTCAAACTTAATTGTGAACCCCCTTTTTATTAAATTCCAGTCAAACTCCTTTGACCTGTCCTCTTCCCTCCTCCAGTGCAACCACCTCCATCATCACCTCCTGCACGTGCACGCAGAGCCTCCCCCTCTCCACCATCATACACCTAAACCTACCCTCCACCTCACACTCAAAGCCAAGGTGCATTTAATGCACCCTTGTACCTAACACTCAAGCCCCTGTGTAACCAAATTTGGCGCAAAAAGGTTTAAACGGCCAAGATCATTCTTGACAATCCAATGGCCACTTTTTGTGCCGGTTATTCGAAGGAGGAGAGAGAGACTTGGGTATAAAAGGCCAAGAGAAGCATCAAAGAAGGAGTTAGCTTTTATTTTATTTTTCATGTATGTCGAATTGTAGCTTAAATTGTCCTAAATAACTTTCATTTGTATTCCTAAGCTTATTTTGTATCAATCAATAGTTTTTAAGTGTTTACAACTCATTTCAAGTTTGAATTGAAAGTAATTATCAGTTTCTATCATTCAAGTTCACTGTTGAGATTTTGCATTTCAAACTCCCTTGTTTAAGTATTTAGCAACTCATTTTCAATCTAAAATAAGTTCATATAAGCTCATAAAAGCTTTGTATAAGCTTATACTTCAGTTTCATTCACTTTTGAGCCTTGGTCAAAATAAGTCAAAGTTGGAACAAGAATGGTGCAGAAATGGTACAAGGTTGATTCAGGCATGAATATGGGTTGAAATGGAAGCTATGGGTTGATTGGTATTAGGGTAGTGGTCCTTGGTTCTCATTTTGCTAGCCATTGTGGCTTGGACTCTGTGTAAGTCAAAATTAAAGTTTCAAGCATAATTAGTTCTTGTTGTTTAAACTTGTTAAAACTTGTTCAAATAGCAGTAATTTAGTCATCTTAAGTTAGTTTGATCATAAACATAAGTTGGTTTTGTGTTTGGATCTGTTTTAGTTACATATTAAGTCATAAAGGGGTGTTTGGAATTACTATTCTACCTGTCTTAAAGACTTGTTCAGGGGTTAGATTCTTTTGTTTCATGTTTGTGCAGCCTTAGTATACTCAATTGAGTTAACACTTTGGTCCTGCTATGCTCTAAAAGTCAACATCACTCAAATCTGTCTCAACTGTGAAACTGTTGTAGTTTCGAGGATGCAAGCCATCATTTTGTGTTTAGAAACCCATAAACTTGCTTTCATTGTACTTAATACATCACATAACAATAATCTCAGTCACAAAATTTGGATTTGAAGTTCATTTAAGTCAACATTCTCAATTTCTTCAAAAAGTCAAAAGTGCTAAATCTGTTTTGAGCTCACATAAGAGGATTTCTTTTCACCTTGGGGTCTTATCAAATGAGGTTTGGTATTTTAGAAAGCTCAGCGTTGTTCTTTCTTGTGATCATTTTACTTGATTTTTACATTTTTTTCAAAAGCTTCAAATAAGCTCATCTTTCGGACCAAAGTACCACTTCCTTGTTTCACACTCTGAGAGTTTTTCTCAAATCTTGCAGCTGTTGTACAATCTTCAAATCAAAGAGTTAAGGTCTGGTTTTTGGTGAAAGTGTAGTTGGCCAGGTGGTCTATAGGACTGCAATTGTGGTTTTCTGTTTAGCTTACCCTATAAGCTTGTGCATAAGCTTGAACAGTGGGGGTAAACCACTGTTTGGATTGAATAAGCAGTTAGCTTATTTGATTGATCTGAGGTTTTAGCTTGTTAGGAGTAGGTAATTTCAGTAGTAATTAGCTTAATATAGTGTACTTTAACTTCATTCTTGTTTGGTGGCTTATCTCATTGGTTTGCTTATTTTTAGTAGCTTATTACTATAGCAGTTATACTATAGCTTCATTATTTCACACATAACCTGCTATTTTCTTAATTTTCATAGATTCATAATCTGATTTTAGAATTTTCCTGAAAGTTTCATAAATTTTGGTCTTAATTTGCTATTTTTCTCAATTAAATTAGTTTTTAATCATTTTTAATTAGTTTTTAATATAAAAAATTCAGAAAAGGTTCCAAAAATAATTTTCAATTTTATTAAGTTTAGATAAATATAACAAGTGAAAAAAGTAATTTTCCAGATTTTTCTTAGCTTATTTGGTAATTTTTAGTAATTTAGTTAATATTTAATAGTTTAAAATCCATAAAAAATAGAAAAATAATCACAAAAATACAAAAATAGTTCTAAAAATTCTAGTTTGATATTTTAGACTTTTCCATTTCATAATTTTATTTTTCTAGCTTTGTTTCCTAATTTCTTGCATTTTGGTTAATTATTAAATAGTTAAAATTAGTTTTTAATTAATAATAATTAGATAATTAGTGATAAAAATAGTTTTCTTTTTCTCAAAAGTTTCTTTTATCATTAGGATTGTAGAAATATCATTTTCACATTTTTAGGGTTAATATTGCTTTAGTTTCAGTTTTTAATTTGTACGTCACGTAGATTTTAATTTCAGGATTGTAAAAACATAAAAACAAAACATCATTTTAATTTCAGTGATAGCGTTTATTTAATAGATTTTATCTTTTTAATCTCTTTTAATTTGCATTTAAGCCGTTTTAATTTGTTGGCTTATTCCGTAGTTATAATATCAATCATAATCCTTTTTCCGTTCAAACTCCTCGATCTGTATGCGTTTGATAAATCATTGCATAGCTATTTGGGACATAACGACCCGGGGAAACACTATACTCCCCTGATCTTCATTGATTTCGTGCTTAGGCAGTTTTAAGCTGGTTACGGTCCGCCATTCACAAGTGGCGGGCTTGTGTGATTTAGCTTGACTGTTTTGGAGCGCATCAAATTTTTGGCGCCGCTGCCGGGGAGCTGTGCTGATTGTCTTACGTCTAGCAGATTAGTTGTTTGAATACTCGCTCATTTGTTTATATCATCCATCTCTGTATATATATATATCCATATTTTCTTCTAAAAATCCAAAAACCCAAAAACATCCAAAAACGTATAAAACACAAAAATATTTTTTCCTTTTGTTTCTATATATGTATCAAATAATAAAAATACAAAAAGATTCGTCGTTTTCTTTAATAATAACAACTTAAAAGATTACCACCGAAAACCAAGGCAGTGCACTACCTAACTGGGGGTGCGACCATAATAAGTTCCCGAACTAAAGATATAAAACTTGCCTTTGTGTCCATTGTGATTGGTGTACCTTTTTCAAAGAAGCCATTCATCTTGGATTATTGGTTAAGTTCACTGTTGTTTTGCCTCGATTTTGTGTTAATTGATTTTGTTGTGTTATCGACGTTTCAGAACCAGAAAACCCATAAATACTCTTCTCACCCCATTTTTACAAAACGTCTTCATAATTCTCATTCTCATCTGAAATATCTTCATAATTCCATTTCTCTCCTTAACTCTGAGAGTCCTTAGAGTTATCTCTAGTGCATCTTTCGTTCTTCTAGATCATTGAGTCCTTTGCGTGATGGCAATTCCTAGACAGCGTTCGTAGGCGCTGCCCAAATAGTCGAACCGAGATTATCTATTTCAAAGCAACACCATGGCGACGAACGTACTATGGCGGAAATGCTCGGGCACCCACCGAGGGTTATGGAGATGCCATCGTTTTACCGGTTATCAGTTCGATCACTTCGATTGAAGACACATTTGATCCAACTTGTGTCTACAAATCAATTCCGCGGTTCGATCGAAGACCGTATGCACACATCCATTGGTTTAACAAGTTGACTTCAACTATCAATTTCAAGGATGTGCCACAAAAGGTGATCAAGTTGATGCTATTTCCATTCTCACTTGAGGGGACCCGAGGATTTGGTGGAAAAGAACCTCGATCCATCGAAACTTGGGAGGATCTTGTTCAAAAGTTTGTGAATTACTTCTTTCCTCCATCAAAGACGACTAATCTTAAAAATGAAATTTCTGGATTTCGTCAAAATTTCGATGAAAACTTTGGAGAGGCATGGGAGAGATTCAAAGATCTCCTCAGGAAATGCCCCCATCATGAATTCACGGAGCTTCAACAAGTCAATATCTTTTACAATGGGTTGAACGGTAATGATCAAGATTCCTTGAACGCATCCGCGGGTGGAAATATCTTGAATCGTAAACCTAAAGATGTGCTTGAAATTTGTGAGAGTAAATCAAAAGTTCCTTTTTCTCGCAACAAAGTCAATGTTCGAACACTCCTGCGCTTCATCCGGTAACTCTTCCGAGTTAGCTCCGTTAGCCGCTCTAACGGGATATGATCCATGTATGATAAAAGAGGTAAAGGAAATCAAAAGCGAAATTCAAAAGCGGAACCAATCAAAGCCATAAACAAGGTGTGTGAAATTTGTAGTGGTCCACATGCGTATTATGATTGTCAAGCAACCGATGCTTCCTTTACCAAGCTCCGGTAGCTTCGGTAAAACCACAATCAATACCGACCAGTGATACTCACTACCGCACCTAGCGGTATGACACCACCTGGTTTTCCTCCTTTGCAAAACCATGGCAATCAGAATCGCTTTGTTCCGAATCAAGGACACAATTTCAATAACTCTCAAAATTTCAATCAAAACCGGAACAATTTCAACCAACCTTATCAAGCTCCAAATCGAAGGGTTATCAACAACCTTTTCAAGCTCCTAATCATCAAAGTTATCAACCACCTCCTCAAGCTCCCATGCCCAATGACTTCATGAAAATGATAGTCAAACATGGTTCAATGCAAACTCAGATCAATAACATGAGAGGTGAGCTAAAAAAGGAAATTGATACCACACTGTCTCGGCAGACAAATGAGTTGAAGAATATGATGAGCAGTTTCATGAACATGAATATGAACAAAGCTTCACCATCTTCTGGGGGACTCCCAAGCAATACTATTCCAAATCCCAATCCGAGAGTTGAAAGCCGTCACCACTCGTAGTGGTAAGACGCACAATGGACCTACGACTCCAATGCCCCCTCCTCTGTGGCATTAGGTCAAGTTACCAAGGAGACAACGGACAAGGTGCATTATTCAAGCCCACGAAGTACCGCACCGTCCCACCCGGTAGTCCAACCTTCAAGTCCGAACCCGATGTTCCGAAGAAAAATCTGAGCAGAAAACACTTCCAACCCGGCTCAAAAGTCTAGTCAGCTTCCTTACCCATCAAGAATGAATGATGAGAAGCTCAAAGACAAAAACAAAGAGCAAATGGAAAAATTTCCAAATCTTCAATGAGCTACACGTTGATATAAGCTTCGTTGATGCTCTCGTTCTAATGCCTAAATTTGCATCCACGCTTAAAGGCTTACTCACCAACAAAGACAAGCTATCAGAGATGGCTAAAACTCCTCTCAATGAGCAATGCTCGAGACCATTCTTAATAAGCTTCCCGAAAAGCTTGAAGACCCCTGGGTTCTTAATCCCGTGTGATTTCTTGGGGATGTTTCAATGCTCCGCCTTGGCGATCTTGGCTAATTAACCTCATGCCACTCTCGATATGGAAGAAACTGTCTCTTCTGAACTTTCATCCACTTGTATGACACTCGAGCTAGCGACCGTACCATAACTCGTCCACTTGGGATAGCCGAGGATGTTGTGCTAAAAGTGGGAAAATTTCACTTTCATGCTGACTTTGTTGTTGTAGACTTCGATGCAGATCCTAAAGTTCCCCTCATCTTAGGGAGAGCTTTCTTAAGAACGAGTCGTGCTCGATCGATGTGTTTTTGAAGAGTTGACCATACGGTTGTTGACAACGCAGCTCACGTTAAATATCAACCAGAACTCAAACCTCATACAAAAGAGTGTTGCCTCAATTGATCAAAAATCTGAAAGAATCAATGCAACACTCTCAAATTTCACGGTTAAGAGTGTTCGCCAAAACGTCTGAGCTCAAAGCTTTAAAATTACCCACGGTTCAAACAAATGGTTTGAAAGCTTGCAGGGAAGTCAAGAGTGTTCTTGATGATGATGACGATGATCTAGAATCGGAGACTTCAACGGAAGTGGTGGAAACTGCTAGCTCTAAGAGCACACCACTTGTCCCACCTCCGGCATCAGTTTGTCGCATCGAGATTGTTACGTCTGTGGATGAAACCAAACTATCGGTTTCATCGCGAGTTGGATGATGATGTTTGTGATCCAATGGGAGACATTCTTCCCATTGATGAAATGCTCAAAAATGATCCATCATCCTCTAGTCTTATTCCCGACTCTTCCATTCCTTCTCTCACCTCGATGAGGAAGATGACAACTTTTGGAATGAAGTCGATGCATTTCTAAGTGATGAATCAATTCCAATGGGAATTGATAACACTTACCTTGATCCGGAGGGAGACATCCTTTTTCTGGAAAGTCTGTTGATTGAAGAACCATTTCCCACCCTCCCTCCTGGACATCTTCTTGACAATCACCATCTAAGCTTCAAGTTTAAGCTTAAGAGATGTCAACCGGTGATTTGCTTCTCTGCTTGAGGATGGACATTCTCATGTCGTCTTTATTCCATTCTTCACGGATGGTGTGGTTGCTCTTCTCCTTTTCTCTTTCGGGAATGAGGACACCATCTTTGACCCGGTATCATCCTTTATAGTTTCTACTATTAACAATACCGCGGTTATATCTCGTCGGTGGAACTTTCTCGATGTTCATATGTTTATTAACATTGTGAACGAAAGTCGATCGAGATGGTTTTCCACGTTACTTTCCCCATGAACAAATGAAGTCGGGGTCGAGTCAAGCTAGCGACTCGGGAATCAAAAACAGTAGCATGCCGTATGGGTTTTCACCATATTTCGACTTCTTTCTATTTTCTACCACCCTAGTGTGGGGGGTTGCCCCACATGTTGTTATATAAAATATCATTCAAAAAAAAAAAAAAAAAAATCTTTCTAAATAATGGCCGTAGTATTTCCCTTTTACGTTCTTTGTTTCGGCATAACCGCCGGTACTTTGAATATTGAGGGCAATATTCATTTCTAAGTGTGGGGGGGAATTCTCACGAATTTCATATATTATCTACCCAATTCCCCGTTTTTGGCCAAAATTTTTTTTGGAGTAAGTGTTCTACACTTACTCAATTGGTTATCAGTCCGCCTTGTCTAATAAACAAAAGGATTGGCTAATCCAGGAGCAAACGGCTCTTGGTAAAGATTTCTCAAATCCGTTTATATGGCTTGCAATTTGCCCAAAATTGTATGGTTCTCAACTCACCGTATCCTAAAAAGTGAAGAGTTGGGCATAAGGTTATGGCTTGTGGTAAAGGCGTGGAAAAACCATAATTGGTATTCGAGCTCACCAAAGATAATTCGATAATTTATCTAAGAGTTGGCTAGTCCAGAAGGGTACGGCTTGGTAGGACATCAAATCCGTTATATGGTTTATGATTTGCCAATAATCGAATGGTTATCGGTGTAGCATGGTTCTTGCTTGAACTGAAACATTTGGCTACTCCAGAAGTAATGGCTTTTGGTAAAGAGACGCAAATCCATTAAGTTTTCTCAAAAGATTGCTAGGGACTAGCAATAGTTTAGTGTGGGGGATTGATGAGTGTGTGAATACTCATCATTTTTTAATCAAATCTGAACGCAAAATCATCGAAAACACTCAGAAACACATCAAAATGATCAAAATATCACAAATCAGTATTTTATGTGTTTTAAATACAAAAATATCAAAATCAGATGAAAAACATATCAAATTTGCAAAATTGGAGTTTCAGTCCCCAAGTTTCTAAAATTGTCAAAACTAGTCCACGAGTCAAAATTTCAAAAGAAAAATCATCAAAGGTCCCTTTTAAATCATAACTTGTCAAATTTGGTCCTTTGGTGAAAAATGTAAAAGTTTTGAGAAAATTACAAATTGGTCCTTCAGTTTGCAAATTGGCGGAAATGGCCCCGGAAATTGCAAAATGGCAATGTTGGTCCTTATACTTTTGAAGGTTGTCACTTGTGGTCCCTTGGAATATCTTTGCATAATTGGCAGAAGAAACCCCTAAATTTTCAGATTTTACACATAAGGCCCTTGGAATATTAAACCTTTTAAACTAATTTTGGACCCTTGCACTAACCTTGGACCCCTGTCAAACTTAATTGTGAACCCCCTTTTTATTAAATTCCAGTCAAACTCCTTTGACCCTGTCCTCTTCCCTCCCTCACGTGCAACCACCTCCATCATCACCTCCTGCACACGCATGCCTGCAAGCCTCCCCCCTCCTCCACCATCATACACCTAAACCTACCCTCCACCTCACACTCAAAGCCAAGGTGCATTTAATGCACCCTTGTACTCTTTACTCAAGCCCCATGGCTTAACTGGCGCCAAAAGGTTTAAACCAAGATCATTTCAGCAATCCAATGGCCTTTTTGTGCTGGGATTATCAGAGGAGAGAGAGACAGACTTGGGTGTATAAAAGGCCAAGAGAAGCATCAAAGAAGGAGTTAGCTTTTATTTTATTTTTCATGTATGTCGAATTGTAGCTTAAATTGTCCTAAATAACTTTCATTTGTATTCCTAAGCTTATTTTGTATCAATCAATAGTTTTTAAGTGTTTACAACTCATTTCAAGTTTGAATTGAAAGTAATTATCAGTTTCTATCATTCAAGTTCCTTTGTTGAGATTTGCATTTCAAACTCCCTTGTTTAAGTATTTAGCAACTCATTTTCAATCTAAAATAAGTTCATATAAGCTCATAAAAGCTTTGTATGTATACTTGAGTTTCATTCACTTTTGAGCCTTGGTCAAAATAAGTCAAAGTTGGAACAAGAATGGTGCAAATGGTACAAGGTTTGATTCAGGCATGAATATGGGTTGAAATGGGTTATTGGTATTAGGAGTAGTGGTCCTTGGTTCTCATTTTGCTAGCCATTGTGGCTTGGACTCTGTGTAAGTCAAAATTAAAGTTTCAAGCATAATTAGTTCTTGTTGTTTAAACTTGTTAAAACTTGTTCAAATAGCAGTAATTTAGTCATCTTAAGTTAGTTTGATCATAAACATAAGTTGGTTTTGTGTTTGCGGTTTTAGTTACATATTAAGTCATAAAGGGTGTTTGGAATTACTATTCTACCTGTCTTAAAGACTTGTTCAGGGGTTAGATTCTTTTGTTTCATGTTTGTGCAGCCTTAGTATACTCAATTGAGTTAACACTTTGGGTCTGCTATGCTCTAAAAGTCAACATCACTCAAATCTGTCAAAAGCTGGAAACTGTTGTAGTTTCAGGACTAGCAAGCCATCATTTTGTGTTTAGAAACCCATAAACTTGCTTTCATTGTACTTAATACATCACATAACAATAATCTCAGTCACAAAATTTGGATTTGAAGTTCATTTAAGTCAACATTCTCAATTTCTTCAAAAAGTCAAAAGTGCTAAATCTGTTTTGAGCTCACATAAGAGGATTTCTTTTGAGCTCACCTTGGGGTCTTATCAAATGAGGTTTGGTATTTTAGAAAGCTCAGCTGGTGTTCTTTCTTGTGATCATTTTACTTGATTTTACATTTTTTCAAAAGCTTCAAATAAGCTCATCTTTCGACCAAAAGTACCACGCTCCTTGTTTGACCTCGAGTTTTCTCAAATCTTGCAGTGTTGTACAATCTTCAAATCAAAGAGTTAAGGTCTGGTTTTGGTGAAAGTGTAGTTGGCCGGTGGTCTATAGGATGCAATTGTGGTTTTACGTTTAGCTTACCCTATAAGCTTGTGCATAAGCGAGCAGGTGGGGGTAAACCACTGTTTGGATTGAATAAGCGATTAGCTTATTTGATTGATCTGAGGTTTTAGCTTGTTAGGAGTAGGTAATTTCAGTAGTAATTAGCTTAATATAGTGTACTTTAACTTCAGTTACTGTTTGGTGGCTTATCTCATTGGTTTGCTTATTTTTAGTAGCTTATTACTATAGCAGTTATACTATAGCTTCATTATTTCACACATAACCTGCTATTTTCTTAATTTTCATAGATTCATAATCTGATTTTAGAATTTTCCTGAAAGTTTCATAAATTTTGGTCTTAATTTGCTATTTTTCTCAATTAAATTAGTTTTTAATCATTTTTAATTAGTTTTAATATAAAAATTCAAAAGGTTCCAAAAAAATAATTTTTCAATTTTATTAAGTTTAGATAAATATAACAAGTGAAAAAAGTAATTTTCCAGATTTTTCTTAGCTTATTTGGTAATTTTTAGTAATTTAGTTAATATTTAATAGTTTAAAATCCATAAAAAATAGAAAAATAATCACAAAAATACAAAAATAGTTCTAAAAATTCTAGTTTGATATTTTAGACTTTTCCATTTCATAATTTTATTTTTCTAGCTTTGTTTCCTAATTTCTTGCATTTTGGTTAATTATTAAATAGTTAAAATTAGTTTTTAATTAATAATAATTAGATAATTAGTGATAAAAATAGTTTTCTTTTTCTCAAAAGTTTCTTTTATCATTAGGATTGTAGAAATATCATTTTCACATTTTTAGGGTTAATATTGCTTTAGTTTCAGTTTTTAATTTGTACGTCACGTAGATTTTAATTTCAGGATTGTAAAAACATAAAAACAAAACATCATTTTAATTTCAGTGATAGCGTTTATTTAATAGATTTATCTTTTTTCTCTTTTAATTTGCATTTAAGCCGTTTTAATTTGTTGGCTTATTCCGTAGTTATAATATCAATCATAATCCTTTTTCCGTTCAAACTCCTCGATCACTGTACGTTTGATAAATCATTGCATAGCTCGCTGGGACATAACGACCCGGGGAAACATTGTACTCCTCAGATCTTCATTGATTTCGTGCTTAGCGTTTAAAATTGGTTACGGTCCGCCATTCACAAGTGGCTGGCGTGATTTAGCTTAGCATTTCGCGCATCATTCCTACACAAAATTTCCCTTTAGGTTGAAAAACGCCAGGGGGAGGATATCAAACACAGGTAGACAGAGAATTCAGAAACCAGATAGGAGTCAACCCTGAAGCTTATGTGGATGACAAGGTAATCAAAAGCAAAATTAAAGAATAAATGATAAAGGACATTCTGGAAACATTCCAGAACCTGTGAAGGATCAATAGAAAATTGAATCCAGCCAAATACACTTGAAGTGGAGGAGGGACAATTCTTGGGGCACATGATAAACCCCGAGAGGCATCAAAGCAAACCATAAGAAAATTCAAGCAATATTGGATGTGAAATCCCCAAGGACCCTCAACCTAATACAAAGCCCGAATGGCTATATCACAATTCTTAGGCGATTTCTATCGTGAGCTGCATACAAGTTGCTTCTTAATAGCCTCATATAATATCATTTTTTAGTTATCATTATCCTATGTTTATTCCCTTATTTTATATAATTTTATGTAGAATTGGTACTTAATTGCTTCATATTTGCATAATAGGATATAATGGAGCATTGGAACGGAAAGACATGCAAAATGGATTTAGTTTAAAGAAACTTGAAGAAATATGAGTTCAAGGTTTCTACGGCATATGAGGCACTTGTCTCTACGCTGTAGTTAGTGAAGAGTTTGAAGCAAAATCACTCAGAAGTATATGTGAGTGGCTATTAAATATTGTTTGGGCATCTAATTGACACAACTTCTACGGTATAGATGGGTACTTAATCCTATGTCGTAGATAATGAAGACTAGAAGACGTTTTTTATAGAGTGGGTACTTCATCAAGGACGAGGACGACCTTAGGCACATTCAAACTGAATTCCAAGAGAGAAAAAGGCACAAATAACCATCATCGTCATTAGATCGATTCGGTTTGATTATCGAGGGTTATGTCTTTTAATTCTTTCTATATTTACATTGATATGGATTATTTGAACATGATATTCGGCTAAACACTTCATGTGTTAGCCTTATTATGAATCTTTGAAGTTTATGATATGATTTTATACTTTGGTTTACGATTTTTTTGATATTCTTCATGTTTTTATGAATTCTTGCGTTATAGTATTATTTGAGATCACCTAGTTGATGATACGTTAGTGATTAGGTCAAAAACTGAAAACTAAGCTATTAGATTAAATAACGAACAACCAATCCCTCTTAGTTTCCAAGTTATGAACATTAACTTGGCATGGGTGAGATTAGTTGATTAAAAAGTGCAAGTAAACAATTGTTATTGAATACTAATAGGTGTTTAATGCTAAGTAGTGACACAATTAACATAAACAAGTCATAAAAGGATAGTTGGCGTTTGTAAAGACTAAAACCTAGTTGGTTAATTGCTATAAACTTGGAACTTATTTACTAAGGTTTATATGCTTAATCTTCAAGGATCAATATCGGGATTAGGTGATAATCGAGCCACTGACAAGATCATAAACTAGACATTGCACGTAGAATCATATCATTAGCATCTTAGAGGATTAATGAGCTTAGCACCATTTCTCTCCTTGATTGATTTTAGTTTATTTCATTTTAAGATTTAATTTGCATTTTATTTAAATTAGTTTCTTAAGCATTGATCGCATGGATCTAAAATATATCTTGAGAAATTTATCTGCTTTCTTAGGTTTAGTTATTATTTCTTATTATTTACCAAATAACTCGCGCTTAGAGTTAGACACCCGTATTTACCTTAGCTACACTACTACACGAAGGGCAAACTGCTCTTAAGTGTGTAGGATAGATCTGGAAGATATAGGTTTATAAATTTAAAGCTAGATCTCACACATCAAAATTTTGACGTTGCTAGAGAGGGTTAATTTGGGTTTTTGATTTGAAATTTCTGTTTTTAGAAATTGTTTCTTAATTTTTAGTTTATTTTTCTTTATTTTTGTTTTTCTTGTTTATTGCTTATTCTACTAAGATTTTTCGAGTTGATTTTCAGGCAATATGACTATGAGCTCGAGATATTTATTGCATACACCGTTAGAGAATCCCGGGAAGTTATTTCATTCGATACGAGAGTTTGAGTTACCTTTAAAAATTTACAACATTGATGAGTGTGTAAATACTCATCATTTTTGGTTAAATCTGAACTGCAAAACGTCTAAAAATGCTCAGAAATGCATCAAAATACTGAAAATATCTCAAAAGTGCATTTTATATGTTTGGATGCAAAATGTTTAAAATCGGATGAAAAACGAGCAAAGTTTGCATAATTGGCGGTTTAGGTCCAGACTTTCAGAAAATGGCAAAATCAGTCCCTAGGCACTTATTTTAAAAGAAAAGTCACCAAAGGTCCTTTTTGAATCATAAAATTGTCATAATTAGTCCTTTGGTGAAAAGTCCAAAAGTTTTGAGAAATTACAGTTTTGATCTTTGGATTTTCAGAATTGTCATATTTAGTCCCCAGAGTTTCAGAAAATGGCAAATATGGTCCTTATATTATGTGAGCTTGGCAAGACCAACCCTTGGACCACATTTTTAGAAGTTACATATGTGGTCCACGGAATTTGAGTTTACTCTTTTGGTCCCTAAACTATACCTTGGATCCATATCCTATCCTAAGTCCAAAATAAGCTTAAGCCCAAATAAATACCCAACAACTCCCAACCCGGTCCAATAAACCAACCCGTCCAACCCAACCCAATACCCACGTTTAAAATAATATTACCCGCCCTTTTCCCTGTCTTCCCGGCACTCCCATGCGCAACCGACCACCAACACAACACCACCTCTTTGTCCCCTACTCCACACTTTGTTCCCCCCCTCTTCACCCTAACGACCAAATGCATTAAATGCACCCTTTTCCCTGTCTAAGATATCAAACGGCCAAGATAGCTTCTGCACATCCAATGGTCAGAAAAGTGCTGGGAACTACTCAGAGATGAGAGAGAAGACAAGCTTGGGTATAAAAGGAAGGAAGAGAGGAGAGGGGTAGCTAGTTTTATTTATTTTCTTTAATGTCGTTTTTTTAAATAAATGTATTAGTTTAAATCAAAATGTTGTAATTTTAGTTTTTATGTATCATAATTAAGTTAAGACATCACTGAAGTGTGCTTTTGAATATCAATTCAAGTTTTTATATAAATTCAAAGTTTCAGTTAAGCTTTGTAAATCTCGGTTTCAACTCTTATTCATAAGCTCTTAGAAGCTTATTTTTAAACTCAACCTAGTTTATTTAAGCTATTTAAAGCTTTTTGTAAACTTATACATCAATTTTAATCAACTTTGTTCCATGGTCAATGAAAGTCAACTGTGAAGAGTAATTTGTTCAAAAGGACTTGGAAATGGTTAATGGTGTTGCTGTTTGGATTTTGGGTTAGATTAGACTAGGTTAGAGTAATTTTGGATGCGGTCTTAGCACGTATATCATTGGGAACATCACGTGAGTAGCATTTTCATTTTTATCTCAGTCTATTTTGCATAAGTGTGCTTGAATGTGTATCTGTGGTTACCAAAGGTTTAGGCTTGTTTAATTAGTTGTCTTTAGGTTAAGTGAACTCATTTTGATCATTATTACCGCGTTCATAGTTTGAGTAGTTTTATTGCAAATCAATGTTTTAAGTTATGTTTGGATTTGATGTTTTAAACTGTACAGTTTGCACATTGATAAGTAAGACCTGTTGTTTCATGTTTGTTTAGCTCCTTTGAGCCCATATCAGTCATCAAAGTGCAACCTAGAATCTTAAAAGTCAAATCTCCTTTAATCGTCTTATAGTCTTGTCTGTTGAGATTTTGCAATTTCAAAAGTTTGTTTTGTGTTCCAAATTCATAGGTCTAGCTTGCATTAGTTCAATTTCATCACATTACATCTTATTCAGTTTATAAATCAAGATCAAATCTCAAGTTGGTCAACTTTTTCGGTTTGTTAAAAAGTCAAAATGGTGAAAATCGGTTTTAGCCAATCTAAGATGAATTTTCATTGATTCATTCTTGGGTCATTTCAAGTGAAACTTGTGGCTTTTAAAAGTTCAACTGGTCTAGTTTATTGTTATAATTTTTGTATAATTTTGTCAATTTGCAGATTAGTAATTTGGATATTCACTCTTTGTTCATACCATCCATCTACATATATTTATATTTTCTTACAAAAATACAAAAATATTCTTCTCATTCCTCTTATCTGTATGATTCTATTTCTCTTACCCCCTCGTACCATTTGATTCTACTCTTCTTTAACCTCATAACCGTTTAATTCTATTTCTTTAACCCTCTACATGTTTAATTCTCATGACGACAATCGATTATCCTCGTTGTTTCCACACCAAAAGCCGTATGGAAGAGGATCAACTCGTTGTTGAGAATCGATTGTTTATGCAAGCGATGTGGAAGGATGGGTGCAAGAAAATATTGTTATTAGTGCGAATTATCGATAACTCTCGATGATTCCCCAAGTTTTTCCGATCCGCATAACCCGATGAACCCGTTCAAGAACAGAGGCCATAGGAGTGGTGGAAATTGCTAGCTCTCGGAGCACACCACTTGTCCCACCTCCGGATTTTTCAAAATGTTCTTCGAGATTTGATAGTCATTCGGATCACCATGTTGGTTTTGTTGATTCTTTGAATAAACCGATTCTTTCTCATAACTCTCAAATGCAATCGTTTATTCCTTGTGTCGGTTGTGGTGAGCCTCTCTTTGGTTCACCCACGCATTTATATACTGTGTACAATGTGGTCATGATATCCATAACGGGAGTTGTTTGTTTTGTGGTTCGAGGAATTCATTTGATTATGATCCTAATCGGAACTCATTTAACGACCCTCAAATTTTCCAATTACCCACAGCCGACTTATCTTCATATGATCAACATTACTGCTGTGAATTTTGTGGAGGTCCTCACCAAGGATTTGAGTGTCAATCCGGAAACACGTTTGTCTATGAACGGTTTCGGTAATGCTGAGAGCTTTGGATATGACCAATATCCATATGATTCACCAGTCAGGCTTCAACAGGTTTCTTGTTGTGAGTCTGTGGAGGTCCCCACTTCGATTGTCAAATAGGGAACCAGTTCCTTGTAACAATCATGACTCTTATGTTTGACAATTTCCAACCTCCACGGTACCATACGGTTCAAACTCCACATGAGCCGTTGTCTCAAGAAATCTCCCAAGATTTTGAAACCGCAATGAAACCACTTGAGGATATGATGAGTAACTTTAAGAATCAAGTGAGTGGTGAAAAGACCATGGGAGAATTGCTAGCCGAAGAAAGAGAGGCCCGCCAATCTAGGGAGGAATTATTGGTCCTAGAGCAGCGACTCACAAAGTCCCAATTTCTCAAGGCAGCTCTATATGACGATGACGAGGAGAGTTTTTATCCTTTTAAAGATAATATTTCTCAACTCCTCGATTAGGTTGATATCCAGCAGTTGAGATTCCATCTGAACAAGTGCTCACCCGAGGCTCCCACTCACTCTCGAACATGGGGGCGACATCTTGACTGTTCTGAAGGAATGAGGCAATTCATAAAGTCTAGTGTTGAGAACCTTGTCCCAATCCAAAGAGAGAGTCCAGATTCTCGAGCATTTGTGTGATATCCCTACCCTCTTGTCTTTCAAAAGATCATGTTGAGATGTTCTCGATTCTAATGGCGATTCGTTATCTTGTGGAGACATCGTTTATGTGAAGATTTACCTTCGAGCTTGTTAGCTTAGAAGAATGATGATTTAGAACACGGAAATCAAAGATGAAGCACTGTGCAACATTCGCGAATGTCGGTCTTCTCATTTCTAAAATCGAGGCTTTCAATGCAAAACCTATTTCATCTCCTATCCCCATTAAGGATAGTGACATTCTTTCGATGATTCTATTAGAATGAAAGCCTTCGGTTTGATAATATGGGAGAGATTAGTGGCGGTACCACTTTTCATTCTCATAATTCTCTCCGTTATGAATTTTACATTGGAGGAGTTCAGTGAACCCACTCATATCAATTACGAATATGATTCATTCACCTTCAGGAGTTCTCAGATGAACTCATCATATCATGACTCCAGGATATGATCGCGGATGGCAAAAATCATGATCGCGGGGAAAAGTTCTCAATCATGAGAGTTTGTATTTCTATGACAAATTTTCCAACCCTCCCTCCCGAGATGCTTTCCAAACCAAAGAGCTCAACCGATATAATCAAACGAGTGCAGCTGCACCGACCACGAGGAAGAAGATCTTATCATGATCGTCATCATGATTGCCTTCCTTTTCTTAGCTATGATCGTCCTCTGAGCAGGTCCAAGCTACCACACAAGCCCGGCCTTGTGAATGGCCAGACAAGTAAGAAGCTTAAAACGACTCAGAAACCAATGCAATGAAGTCCAGGAGAATATAGTGTATCCCCAGGTCGTTAAGTCCCGCGGAGACTCAATGGTGTGTAAACACTTGATCAGACGGTAGAATGATCACTAATGAGAAAAGGTTTGGATAGGATAATTACACTCACGAAAAAGTTAATAAATAAGTGACTTAAATACAAATTAAGAAAATTAAAAGATAAAAGATATTAAATAAACGCTATCACTATATTTAAAGTGATGAGCGTTTAAAACCTAAAACTTACGTTTAAATTAAAAAACTACGTAGCGTTAAAATAAAGCGTTGAAAATAAAGAAAAATACCTCACGGATATGAAAAACATTTTACAATCCTAGTTATATAAGAAAATTATTAGAGAAAAAAAAAAATTATTTAAAACTATTTATGTAATATTATTAAATAAAAACTTATTTTAAACTATTTAATAATACTCTAAAATAAAAGAAAATATGAAATAAGACTAGAAAAAATAAAATTAAGATTTAGAAAAATCTAAAAAATGATAAAACTAATTTTAAAACAGAAAATATATTTTTTAGACTTATTATATATTTATTATTAATTTAAAACTATTTAAAACTAATTAAAATGCTAGAAAATACTATTTAAGCTAAGAAAATTATGAAAAAATATTTTTTTGCTTTTTTATATATATCTTAACTTAAGAAAAATAAAAAATTATTTTTTTGAACCTTTTCTTAATTTTTTGTATTAAATACTAATTAAAAATGCTTAAAAACTATTTTAAATTAAGAAAAATAGCAAAACACCCTAGAAAAATCTGAAAATTTTAGGAAAAGTCTA
Source organism: Chrysanthemum makinoi (assembly GCA_910596185.1). Taxonomy (NCBI): domain Eukaryota; kingdom Viridiplantae; phylum Streptophyta; class Magnoliopsida; order Asterales; family Asteraceae; genus Chrysanthemum; species Chrysanthemum makinoi. The sequence goes on from OU343220.1 coordinate 175,651,396, forward strand.
AAATAATAATAGGAAGCTAGGAAAATTGGAAAAACATGGGGTTATGTGGAGGGATTCTGAAGATGTAGTGTAACTGTTCTAAATAAAGCTCACTCAAAAATAAGCTAATAAGCTCTAAAGGACACCAAACATATACTTAAACTAAATGATAGTTAAACTACTCTAAAGCAACCTTATGCACCTATTTCATACAAATGCATTCTACTTATGATTTAAGCTAACGTCACCAAAGAAATAAGCAATTTACCCCATTTGTTTAAGCACCTAGAGAGAACTTATCTCCAAGAGCAACAGAGAAAACAAAAAGTGTGGTCCTCAGAACCACCTAGCAGAGATCATAAGTACCAAATTTCAGCTCATAAGGATTAGTAATGAAGAAGATATAGAGCAAGATAAAATGGCTGGCGAGGCAGTTGCGTTGTGCAGTCGAATAAAACAGAACAACTTGAGCTTATCTAACTACTTATCCAATAAGCAAATGAGAAAACCAGAATTGTAGACTTGAAGACTACCTAGCAGACTACAATATGACCAAATTTGAGACCATAAGAAAAGCAAATTGAACAGTATGCAAAGTCGCAAAGTTATGCAAAACTCGATGTAGAAATGCTTTTGACACAGTTGACTTTTTAAGAACAGATTAAAGTTTGACCCTAATGAGTTTTAAAATCAAATGTAGAACTGATTAAGTTGAAATATGATGTGATGAGACTAAAGCAAGCTAGATAAACTACTTCTAAACCTATGTGAGATGATTTCAAAAACTGTTTTTAACAGATATGAAGGTGTCGGTGGACTCAAAATTTTGACTAAAAGTGCAAAAATGCAACAAACCAAGGAGCAGAGATTAATGCAAATAACTTTAACAATCCTCAACAAACTGATCTAATCCAAAATTTCAACCTCTAAAACAGTTTAACAAAGCAATCCAAACACCCCTTAAAATATAGAATTAAAAACAAAACTGAGCTAAATGTTAATCAACGGTTTAGTTAAAGCGAGTTTGCATAACTTAAATAGAACTATATAAGCAAGTTTACACTAATTGGGACCAGTAAAGGCAGGGCATAAAAATGCAAAATGGCTAGAAAACTAAAATTGAGATTCTCACTTACATGAGTCCAGCTTATGCAGGATAGAACCAAACCCAAGTCCTACTCTAACCTAACTAAATCTAACCAAATACATTCGCAAAATTGCTTTAATCATCACGCCAGTTTGAAGCAAGTTGACTTTGTTGACCATGGATGGAAATGACTTAAACTGCATTCTAAGCTATTCAAAAGCTTTAACAAGCTTAATTTAACCTTGTTTAACTTAAAAATAAGTTAATAGAGACTTAAATGTGAGAATTTGAAATTACACTTTTCAGGTAAACTTTAAAACATGGATTATAAATGAAGCATTGAACTGAGACTTCAAAATGTATTACAATGACTTTCCAACTAAAGTTTAACACTTAGAAACTGAAATTACAAGCTTTTGCATTAACTAAGATATTTAAAAAAGCGACATTAAGAAAAATGAAAAACTAACTACTACCTATTCTTCTCTCTAACTCTCTTTTATAGCTCCCATGCATTTCTCTCTCTTACATTGAATCCCACATGGATTTATAACCATTGGATGGCTTAAGCAGTTTATAGCCATTGATTGTATTTTTGGCGAACATGGTTTTGACAGATGGAGGATTGAGTGTAAGAATGGAAGAATTAATGTTTCTTGTTTTGTGTTGAGGTGGAGAGACAAGGAAAGTGATATGGAGAGGAGGGGGGGTTGAGGTGGAGGGTGTGCAGAGATTGGGAGGGATGAAAGAAAGGCGGGGCAAGAGGGATTGTTGACTTGTGGGCGGTCATATTAATAAAAAGGGGGTTCAAAGCTATATATGGCAAATTACAAGTCTATGACAGGGCAAAATGGTGTAAAAGGTTTATAAATAACAAGGACCTAATGTGTAAGTTCGAAAATTAGGGACCTAAGCTGCCAATTCATCAAAGTTATTCCAAGGGACCACAAGTGACAATCTTCAAAAGTATAAGGACCAATCTTGACAATTTCCAATTTCCAGGGCCATTTTGACATTTTTCAAACTTGAGGGACCAAAGTTGTAATTTTGCAAATTTTAAACTTTGAAGGTTTTGACAACTTTTGAATCCCATGGACTTTAAATGACATTTTTCATTATTTTGATATACCAGGGACTGTTTTTGACAACTTGTGAAACTTGGGGGACTAAAAGCGCCAATTTGCAAATTTGATACATTTTTCATCCGATTTTGATATTTTTGTTTTAAAACACATAAAACACTTTTTTGTGATATTTTTATCATTTTGATGCATTTTTGAGTGTTTTCAGGATGATTTTGGTTTAGATGGACAAAAATGATGAGTATTTAGACACCATCAATCCCCACAACGAGATATTGCTAGTCCTAGCAATGATTTGAAGTTTTAATGGATTTTAAAAACTCTTTACCAAAGCCATCCTTACGGAGTAGCCAAATGTTTGGTTGATAAGAACCTTGGTACCGATAACCAAATGATTTTGAGCAAATCATAAGGCACGTAAACGGATTTGATTAGTCTTTACCGGAAGCCGGTACCCATACGGACTAGCCAACTCTTAGATAAATTATCAATATCATCTTTGGTGAGCCGATTACCAATTATGGATTTTCCTTGCGCCACAAACCATAACCTTTATGGCTAGCCAACTCTTCACTTTTTAGGATATATGGTGAGTTGAGAACCATACAATTTTGAACAAATTTGCAAGCCATATAAGCGGATTTGAAATCTTTACCAAGAGCCGTTTGCTCTGGATTAGCCAATCCTTTTGTCTTACTGAGACAAAGTGATCGATAACCAAATGAGAAAGTGTAAAACACTTACTCCAAAAAAATTTTGGCCAAAAGCGGGGGTGGGTAGATAATATATGAAATTGGTGAGAATTCCCAGCGCAAAGTGAATATTGCCCTCAATATTCAAAGCAGCAGTTATGCCGAAACAAAAGAACGTAAAGGGAAATACTACGACCATTATTTTAAAAGGTTTTTTTTTTTAAAACATGTGGGGCAACCCCCACTAGGGTGGTAGAAAATAGAAAGAAGGGAAATGGGTGAAAACCCATATGGTGTGCTACCTGTTTTTGATTACCGAAGTCGCTAGCTTGACTTCGACCTCAATTAATTTGTCCATGGGAAGTAAGTGGAAGAGATAACCTCCATGGGACTTTCATTCAAGATGTTTGGACAAACATTTGGAAAGCACCGTGAAAGTTCCACACCGATGAGATATAGAGAGACGAACCCGGCTCGGGATGATAAATATGAAAATGCGGGGTCAAAGATAGTGTCCTCATTCCCGAAGAAAAGGAACAAGAAGTCACACCATATGTGAAGAAAAGAAAGAAAATCATGATAAAAATCATGACTAACTCCTCATTATCGAAGGGAATTCATGATTTGTGGATCATGAATCTCATCAGTGAGGATAGAATCGTCATCACATGATGGAAGAGATAGGATAGAATACTGAGAGGTGGGACAAGTGGTGTGCTAACAGGGCTAGCAATTTCCACCACTTCGTTATGGTCTACGTAGTAGGCCTCGGACATTTCATCGAAAAGAGGATTTACTTTCCCAAAAGTGTAGTCATTAAATTCAAAAGGGATTTGAGAAATCCAGGAAGTAACCCTCAGAAATGTCAAGGAGAATCACAAAAGGCAAATCACAATCACTATCCAGGATATATCCTGAGACTCACTTGGGATTGGGATAAGATCCTCAACACTTGATGATTAGTTTACGAGAAATAGTCTTTGAATCATCCTCCATTATAGAGAGTCTTTGGAAGCAATAGAGTGAATAGGTGTGATAGCAAGAGACTGAGGGAGTTGAGAAATAAGATCGTTCAATTGAGTAACACTCTCCTCGTCGTCCTC
>OU343220.1:175655438-175739395 GCA_910596185.1 Chrysanthemum makinoi
TTTTGAATGAAGAAAATCATTCATGGATTTAAATGCAAATAGAATAAGTTGATATGAATGAAAGCGATAATAACCATTAAATCAATTCATTACAAAATATAAAAGCTGCTTAGCATTCAATTATTCAAATACTAAAATAAGCATGTCTACATGAGACTACTTGCGAGGTGAAGTCCAATGTTCTAGCATGCCCCCAACATGTTTTAAATTACAAGAGCATAGCTTTAGTAAAGAGGATGAAGCTAAAGTTGTCATCGTGTGAACTTTTAGAGAGCGAATATCACGACTTTCGATAACTACAGAATGTAATGAACTTCAGGCGAAAGTGTTTGGCACCCTTTGAACACGAGTTCATTTGCAATGATAATGGCACCGGTATTATCACGGTACATATATCCATGGGTAGTTCATTCTTTGGGAACAACGCCAAGCCCGAAATGAATTTTAATCAATCGCCTCCATTGCGACACGAGCAGCAATGTATTGCTACGTAGAGGACATTGCAATCGTGCTCTGTTTTGAACTCTTCCATCAACGGCGCCTCCATTCATGATGAAAGCGAATCGGTTGGGACTTGGTGTCATCACGCGATCGGTCGCAACCCGACATCGATAACAAGTGATCCGAGCTCGGTTGTCATCACCACCATAAACAAGAAACATATCTTTAGTATTACGAAGATACTTTAATATGTTCTTAAAGCAGTCCGTGACATTCACGGATTACGTTGATACCTACCTACTCGTCAGCGAACGCTACATCAGTCTAGTGCACCTTACGCATACATGATGGATCCCACAGCGAAGCATATGGGATACCTTCATCCTTTTCACCTCTTCTGGTGTAGAAGGTTCTTGAGTTTTACTCAATTCCGTATTCGGTTGCATTGGAAGATTTCCGTTTGGATCTTGCATCATCGCTTTAGGATTTTGTCAATGTATGCACTTTGACTCAATCCGATTAACCGCTTTGATCTATCCCTGTAGATCTTGACTCCAAGTATATGCGCAGCTTAAGCCTTAAGTCTTTCATTTCAAAACAATTTCCAAGCTAGGATTTTACATCTTGTAGCATTGGAATGTTGTTTCCCATGAGTAATATGTCATCGACATATAAGACTAGGAATACGACATTACTTTCACTAGTTTTCTTATATACACATGGCTCATCAAAGTTTTGAGCGAAACCAATCTTTTTGATTTCTTCATCAAATCTCTTGTTCCAACTTCTAGATGCTTGCTTTAATCCATAAATGGATCTTTGAAGCTTGCAAACTTTGTTGGGATGTTTAGGATTCACGAAGCCCTCGGGTTGCACCATGTAAACATCTTAGTTTAGGTGGCGTTCAAGAAGGTGTCTTGACATCCATTTGCCAAATCTCATAGTCATAGTACGCTGCTATGGCTATAAGAATCCTAATAGCTTTAACATCACAGCAGTGAGAAGGTCTCTTCATAGTCAATCCGTAGGTTTGAGTGTGACCTTTTGCTACTAGGACAGCGCTTTATAGGTGTGTACATTGCCATCCATGTCGGTCTTCTTCTTGAAGAGCCATTTACTCCCAACGGTCTTAGCATTAGGGCAGTCAACCGACCCAACCGTTGTCTTTCATGGATTGCATCTCGATTTCATAGCACCGAGCCATTTATCGCGTTGAACTTCGATAATGCATTTCGATAGTTAGGAGTTCATCTTGATCCCCTAACTCATGTTCCTCGGCATCGACATAGAAACCATATCGCTCAGGTGCTTGAGGTATCCTGGATCTAGAATCGAGAGTAACATCTCTAAGAGGCTCAACATTTTCATGTTCATCTCATTTGATGCTCACTAGTGTTACCGAAGGTTGTGCATCTTCACTTTGAATTTCGTCAAAGTCTCGTGCTCCCAGCTTCTTGTGAAATGAGACTATTCTCAAGCTTCAGCATAACGAGCAACAAATATTTTGTTCTCTGGTGGGTAGTAGAAGTAGTAACCCATCGTTTCCTTTGGGTATCCTACGAAGATACACTTGATAGATCTAGACTCAAGTTTGTTTGGCGTTTCTCGTTTCACGAGGGCCTCACAACCCCAAACCTTCAAGTAAGACAAGTTAGGGACTTTCCCATGCCATATTTTGTATGGTGTCTTATCTACCTTCTTGGTTGGAACCATGTTGAGAATGCGAGGCGTGACTCTAGAGGCATAACCCCAAAAGGACATTGGCAACGTTGTTAGACTCATCATAGATCGAACCATGTCTAGCAAAGTACGATTTCTCCTTCGAGATACACCATTATGTTGTGGTGTATGTGGAGGAGTGAATTGTGAGACTATCCCACACTTTTTAGATGATCTAAAAACTCTTGACTCATATATTAAGCCTCCACGATCGGATCGAAGAGATTTTATAGTCTTATCGAGTTGATTTTCTACCTCACTTTGAAATACTTTGAACGTTTCAAAGACTTCATGTTTATGTTTAATCAAGTAAACATAACCATATCGACTGAAATCGTCGGTAAAAGTGACGAAGTAGTTAGCTCCTTCCCTAGACATGATCCTAAATGGGCCACATACATCAGTATGTATGAGTCCAAGTAGCTCCTTCCCTAGACCTTCTAAAAATCATTTTACCACAGAAAATTAAGCCTTAGGGGCTGTTTTCAAATCGTTTCAAGAATCGATTAAAACAACGCGATTAAAGCCATTTTTAGCGTACCGAATACATTGTTTAATTAACAAATGCGAAACCAATGGCCATAGGACCAAAAATCACAGATGTTTATATTACTAATAACATTCTTAATCCATGAAAAATGGAGCCCTCGGGGCTGTTTTGAAAGTGGTTACAAAAAACACTTAAAAACTCGCGTTTTGACCATTTTTCGCATACCCGATAATCATATGGCACATATGATGGCTCTTGATACCACTATAGGTGATGATGAATATAATAAACATATAAATATCAAATAAGCGCAGCGGAATCATCACCAACAACGGATCCATATTGCCATATGATCAATCAAATAAAACATAGATAAGGTTTATACCTTTGTAGCGTGATTCCGGTAACGAGACACCAATCACCTCCACGAATGGAACCAAGAAACCAAAAGACCAATAAGGTTGGCCTTTACCAATGTGTGAAACACACTACACGTCTAACGATCACCCTTTGATGCTAGTCTAACCCTTTCACCGATCCTTGCACAAGACTACACCTAGTATTATCAAGGAATCAATCACAAAACCAAAACCCTTGTTTTTGGATGTGTGTTGTGCCGTACACCATAAGGGGAGGGGAGGGGATAATAAAGTTGATTTTGTAACCTCCCAAAATCTAATGAATTATCATCAATTATCATAAATGATAATTGATGTCAATCCATAAGTTACACAAATGGTCCTTCAAAGTCCAAAATCTCCTCTTAACACCCTTATGTGACAAAGGTTATACATAATGTAAATACTATAAATACATTATGATAATGGTGTCTAAGTGTATATGTGTGTGACCCCATAGGCTCACATACGACTAGCCATATAATTATTTATTATGACACGAGCATACTCCAACACATTGGAGGTCTATCAAGTGAACCAGCCTCATGAATTGATTGTTGGCTGCTTAAAGTTTCAAACATCTTTGCAAACCAAGTGGGTTCCCTCATTGTGATCCTTGATGGATGTTGATTAAAGTCATTTGTGTACGGTTGAGCTTGAAGACTTTGTGGTGGTTGAACCATTTGAGGTTGTGGATTTGTAGCAAGTTGTGGAGTATGTTGTTGATTAAATTGTTGTTGATAAATTGCTTGTTGTTGATTCCATTGTTGATGTTGTGGAGTTAGTTGTTGTTGACGTTGAGGATGAGGATAAGTGTAAGGGAAATAGTTAGAGTATGGTGGTTGTGACATGTTGATAAACTTGTGTTGGTAAAAATGGATCTTTGTAGTCGAATGAACCTTTGTAGATGAAGTATCCTTAGGCGTAGAAATAACCAAGAACCAAGTAGTACTTATGCGTAAAAACACCAAAAATTACGCGTAACAATAAGGAGATACGCGTAGGTTTTAGCTTCGCTGCGTAAGGAGGGAGAAAAAGGCTAAAGTTATGCGTAGACAACAAAGTTAAGCGTAGAAACTTAGTAAGGATTTAGCTTATGCGTAAGACAAGGCTTAGGCGTAAGAAAATCTTAGGCGTAGGATTTCTACGCGTAAGGTTGAGCTTACGCATAATTTTAGGTTTTATCCCAAATGATCTTTTACACTATCACAGTGCAAAAGATATCCAAAGTCGACGTATTTTCGGACTTATCCAAGTAAGAAAACACGGAATAAACCACGAAAATGAAGATCAAACTAAGGATAATCTTACGGCGTATTTTAGGGTTTCAATACGCGTTAGGATTACTCGTAATTTTGATTTTGCCCAAAGATGTTTCTAAACCAGTTTTTGTGTGATGAGATAGCTTCAATAACACCAAAATAACACAAACGTGTGAGACTTGATGATCCAAAGCACTCAAAACAGTTATGCGTAGAATGACACCCATGAATAAAAACTAGTTCAAAAACAATGATCCGCGATAAAGTTTGAAACTTTTGTCAAAAACAAGTATTTTAACACCTTAAAACGTTGAAAGTACAAGAATCTTGGATTAAAAATGTAAAAACCAAGTTTTGAAGCGTACCAAAGATCACGTTATCTTCTGGCGTATAACCAAAATAAAAAAAAATCTTCAAAAACAAAAGTGTGCACCCAACTATTTGGCGATTGATACCCTGTTAGGTCACAAGGTTTACCACACAAGCTTATAAGAAAGATAGAGGCGCGATTGAACAAGATATCACACACACACACACGAGATAATACTGACCGGTTATGCGTAGAGTGTTTGTGAAAGAAATAACTTGAACAACCAACCTTCAAATGAAGGTTTACAAGGGGTATTTATAGGAGGGAAGCTAGGGAAACACTACTAGTTCCCTTCCTTTCCTTATTGGGCTAGGCCTAGGCTTATGGGCCTTCTACATAAGCCTAAGGCTAATAACAAACATAAAGGCCATAATAAGCTAACTATTACATATGAGTAACTAACACTTGAATAAGGTTTAAGAGTGATTCCAACACAACAGTATAAGCATGATAGTCACATGTATCAGGTAGGAATACCAAACGAACATCATAATTGAATGAATTAACTAAACAAGAATATAGCATGGCAAACTAAACAAGTCAACTAGACAAATAACATAAGTTGAACCATATTCCTTCATCAACCAGTAGCATGAACAGAAGTGTACACATGGCAGATCAACAAGTCAGGTAAACATCAATTACTAAGCCAAACCAATATCGTAAGAAACGGAAAAATACCAACCAAAAGTACAAGAATGGTAGTCACAATAGCAAATAGGAATACTAAATGATAATCATAGCCCACGGGAAATACTGAACGAGGTATAACATGGTAAACGGATGAGTCAAATAATTACATACTAGCATGGCAAATGGGTGAATCAATTAGTCACATAATAGCATGGTAAACAGATAGTCATATGGAATGAGAGTATGACAAATTAAATGAACTGGAGTATATTATGGTAGTTGGATGAATCACACAAGGATACTGAATGAATGAGTAATCAACGGAAAACTAAAAATGAGAAATACAGAATATGGTGCATTGTGGAATAACATGAGGCATAACAAAGATAAAAAGGTCATGAAAGGAAAATATCACTAATCTACCATGAGCCTGAAACGAAACATATCATAACATAAGTAACCAATGGAGTAGCTAACTCCCGAAATGTGAAGGACGTGTATTGCACACAACATCAATCACCAAAATAAATCAATCATGTCATATCATATCATATACGGAACAAATCTAGGATGCATCCATACGCCCCTGCAAAGATATTAGTGGCCAAACATATATAATAATCTTGAGCTCATAATATATATAACGAAAAAAGGACGGGATGGTTCATCACTCGACCACCCTGGAGTCATGCCATTGGTACATCAATGACATGGTCATGTTACCTTCATGGCTAGGAAAATGGCTCGGGTATTAAACTGAAGAGGCAAGGTCAAAGTTTTACAAATATCTAAGTCATCAAAATAGTATAATCAAAGGTTCATAGCAAAGGTTTATAGTAAAGGATCAATTCAAAGGTTCACATAAAGATCAAAAGATGTGTAAGAGATCATGAGAAACCTTAAGAGGAAGGTTAAAATATCTGTACCTTACAAAAGAAATAAAGAGGAATGACCAAAAGAGTAGGATCACTCCGACTTCACCCGATCTACACGAATTATTATAACATATTACTTATGCGTACAAATTAATGTCAAAATTACGGTTATTACGGATTTTAGGGTTTCTGCCATTTATAGAAACTTTTTAGGTCAAAACATACTTAATCAAGTTTTACGAATTAATCATGTAGGGTTTACGTGAATGAAATGATCAATTACAAGGTAAATGAGTTTTACTCTTATTAACACTTAATTAGGGTTTCATAAAGGAATTTAATTACACTTATGAACAAAAGTATATTAGGTTACTTAATAATAAAATTAAGGTTCACATATCATCAAATTAGGGTTTTAGTGATCATATATACAAGTTTACACAATTATAAAAGTTCCCAAAACAAATCACAACAAACAAGACATACACAAATTTATAACTAGTTATTAAACTCATATTCAAAACATTTACCCCGAAACTAAGCTGGTTTACATGAATTAAATAAAAAAGTTAGGATGTATATCAGGTTCTCCCATTCGACACAGAACTACCTATATGTCTCTAGTATTTATATGAATTTTCTCAAAATTTATAGACATGCCTATGTATTTTATAAAAATTCGTGTTCACAAACAGTTCCAAATTTCACAGCTTTAGACACTTTACAAGTTTACATTTTTAAACCATATTTAGACTATTCTAAAAATTCCTCAGAAATTCCAGAAATTTAGTTAAGACATTAATTAACATCATATATAAATTGGGGCTTCCTAGACCTTACCATTAATTTATGAAAAGTCCCACAAGTTGGCTGAATTCCCAAACCTGTATATCAGTTTTAACATGTTAACTTTCAAAAATCAAACGGGTGTCTTTCCAACCACCAATGACCCCGAAACTCGACACACAAGTAGTACAGACGTTAAACTAAATCCCAGAGTCAAAAACCACCCAAATATATGTCGTTAACATTTTATTATACCCTTTACAATTCGGACATATTCTGAAACAGTTTTTCACATGAAATAACGATCATATAACACCACGTTTATAATTTCAACGCCATCAAAACAACACCTAGGGTTTTACTGATCATCATGCATGCTTATTAGTGTCTTATTAACATCACAAAATTGGTCTTGCATGTTTTTATTCACTGAGTACAAAATTAAAAATGATTTCAAAACGAGAAAACCCTAATCGGCCTATAATATACCATCCGACTTCAATAATTTACATAAATCAGACGGAGCACCATACAATCATTACAAATTCGTTTTTATCATCATAATAGGTTAGGTTTTACATAAAAATTAACCACTTAATTTTGTATAGATTTCCGGATACAAAGGGGTTAATCGATTTCTCCAAGCTTGCAAACACCTTCAATCGACCACCAAAATTACCTTGCTGTGTTTTTCTCTTGGAGAGGGAACGGAGAAGTCGATTGAACTTTATGGTTAGGGGTATAGAAACCGTATATATAAAAAAATAAGGTGTGTATATATTTATGCAAGGAAATTAATCCATTTAATGTTATTAAAATCAAATTAATTTTACAACAAATGGGCTGGATTTTTATTTATTTATTTAATTATTTATATTTTTCTTTTTTTTTCTTTTTCAAATGTATATTATTTAAAGTATAGGTGCAAAAATAAATACAAAGGTAATTTGTATAGTTAAGTTTAGGTTATTTCAAAAATATTAATTTGTCATAACTTATATAATTTATCATATAGTTTCAAATTTTGCATAATAATTATAATTCTTATATTATTATCGTGTGCGAAACAAATATTATGAATTCGAATTTGCGGGTTTTACATTGCGAATACCTTCAACTTCGAGATTAAGGGACAATTCATGAAGGAGTTGAGGGAAAACATGTTTTATGGTAGAGAAAAAGAAGATGCTTATGAGGACATTGACAAGGGTTTTGGAGTTGTGGATTTGTTCAACATTCCAGGAGTTAACCACGATCATATTATGCTACGAGTGTTCCCGATAAAACCCAAGGGTCAAGCTAGGAGATGGAAGGACAAAGTCGTTCCTGGGTCAATTGACACGTGGGATCTTTTAAAGAAGGCATTTCTTCAAAAGTATTGTCCTCCCTCAAAGACTACACAACAAATGGAGGAGATTCACAGTTTCAAGCTGGATATATTTGAGACATTGTACCATGCATAGGGAAGGTACAATGACTTGCTTTTGAAGTGCCATCTACATGATTTAAATGCACAATACATGGTTCAAGTGTTCTACAAATGTTTAGATATTCCTACTCGTCAGATGTTGGATTCTCATATGTACCAGTTTTTTCATATGTACCAACACTTTCAAATAATATAGAAAAGATGCACATAAAAGTAGGGCTGAGCAACGGGCCAAACCCAAACCGAACCGAGCAAAACATACCCTAACCAAAAACCGATTTTCAGGAAAACGTAAACCGAGAACCGAACCGAAGTTAACTTAGCGATAACGAAACCAAACCGAGTAAAACCGAAACCAAAAACCATAATTATATAAAACCGAAAACCGAATCGAATAAGGTCAGTTCGATTTGTCGGTTCAGTTAGGTTTTCGATTGATTTTGCTCTGCACTACATAAAAGTCAAATATATCATCTTGAAGAATCTTGATAATTATTACTACCTCCGTCTCAAAATTATTGTCCCCTTTTAACTTTTTCGGTCTTTACTTTTCAACTTTGACCTTAAGTACTTTTGTTTATATTATATAATACTTGATACAAAATATATGAACGGATTGAGTTTTGAATGTATTTTCATTTGGTATAATTTTTATCAAAAATTGTATAACACAAATAAAAATATTTATAGTCAAAGTTGAGAAAGAAAGACCGAAAAAGTCAATAGGGGACAATAAATTTGGGACGGAGGGAGTATATAACTTCCTACTCACTTAAAACTTAAGAAACACGATTTAAACTTATAAATATTTAGTTAATTTATTCTGAAGTTTCGGTTTGATGAGAAGTTAAAGATGGGACGTTAGTGTTAGCGTTAGCGTGTAATATGTATGTGTAGACTAAGAGGGTGTATGGGTAAAAATTGGCGGATACTATTGTCATTTACGTAGTACAAAATGTTAATGCTGTTAGAATGTTAATGGTGTTAGAAACAAAATGTTAATGGTGTTAGAAACCATAGGCGTGCAGATTTGAAAACCACATAAGCTATCACTTTGTTAGTCTAGCATTCAAGAGCTAGGGACTAAAATGTGAAACTATGGTACCCACAAGGACTATTTATGTAATTTACTCAATAAATAATTTGAGTCCATCCGAAAGCCCCTCTTTTTCATTTCCCGCTTCTTCCCCCCTCCATTGTCACTCTCATCTTCCCAAACACAGAAAACCCTCACACACTAAAAAAAACACACACACACACACACACAGAGTTATGGCAGATTCGGGCACCAACGCCACGTTACTTCTGACAAACGCTCGAATCATCAACTGATCTAACCTTAATTCACACACTCTTCAAATCCTACCTCCAACCATTCCTTCTCGTTCTCGATAAACCCTCGAAAACCAATATCGAAACGTGAACACTCGCCAAAAACTTCCTATAATTTCTATCAAAATTCCTAAAGCTTCTCCCTAAACGCCTGAATCAAACACCCAAACTCGATGCTCGTCACGCTAATGAGTTATTTAAAACGTATAAGTTGTGTTTTAAGCTGTTTAGAAGCGATTAACTCGCAATTAACGTGTAAATCATACTCGATCCAGGTTGAACGTGTTAGGTTAGTACATTTTTATATGAATTGGGGGAGGTATGAGGATGCGAAGATGCAAGGTTTTTGCGTGCTTAGGTTTATGAGTGATTTGTTTGGTAGAAGAGGAAAAGTTAAGGAGCGAATTGTCCCGGAATTGAGGAACGAGAATAGGGACAAGGATGCAGCCATAATGATTGTGGATGTTGTTGTGACGATTGTTAAGTGTTTTGCGCATGTCAAATGTGATGATGAGGGGAGTGTGATATGGTTTTGATATCGAGCCGTGGTTGAGGTATAATCCTAAGCATTATATTATATTTAAAAAGCGGTCAACGACGGTCAACAGTGGTCAACGCCAGTCAGTGGCGGTCAGCGCATTTTTTAAAATTTAAATTAGGTTTTTCTTTCAATTCGTCGGATCTTGTTTTTAATGAAAAATGAGGCTTTACTTAAAAAACCCCTAATTTAACTAAGTTAAAGTCATAATTTACATATAAAGCCCAACATTCAATATTTAAGCTAAAATTTATCAAAATACTTATAATTTTAAATTTTATATATAGAAAAGCTCAATCCGTCAAGGCGGCGCTAGGCTCCGACTAGGCGCTAGGCCTGGTCGACCGCCCGACTAGCGCCTAGTGCTTTTTGAAACCATGAGGACAGCTACTTAAGAGAACAAGCTATACTATGACAATAGACTTCTGTTTCATCCTTATATTCCGTATAATGGGCATGCTTAGTCGATGGCTTGTCAAAATATAGAAATAAGGGAACATGGCTTTAATACTCCCCTTGGAAAAATTATCGTTATAATAAGAAAGACTAGTAAAGCTACAAACCAACAAAGGACTTTACAAACAAGTTTGGGTGACTACTCTATGAGGGATGGTAATGTATGTCACTGTTAAATGCTTGAATTTCGAAATTGTTTTATTGGTTGTTAAAAAATGTATTACTTCATGGCAGCTTCGTAAGGAGACATCTCTTGTTATCTTTCTGGAATTTGTAGACTATTGTGCCAAAGTATGTTGAAATGCAAGTGTTGTGGTGAAGTTGCAACTCACTTTGACAAACTAGCAATGACCTCTTTCAGGTAATTATATATGCTTATGCATGTAGCTTTTGTTTGATGGACTGTATTTGAAAGAATTCGGTTTTACTAACAGTCATTTTATAGGTCAATTTATCGGCGATTGATTTGATCATGATACTCTATGCTTTCTCTTTGTCTCTGAGTGACTTGAATTATTATTCAAGAGGGGGTAACCTCAAAATGCCAATAGCTGGAAAACACATTTCTATCCCCAAACCTTTGCTTGACATGGAGAATTGGCTGCAAAGGTTCACTACTGTCCATGGCTGTTTACTCTCAAAGGTTGGCAATGGAATGTCGATGGCTGCAGATATGGGGACCTATATGTCTTTTTACTTTGCTACATTAAAGTTTTTGTGTGAGCCTCTTTCCAAGCTGATAATTTCTGAGTGTGAAAATATACTTTGTGGATTTGAACACAACTCTTATCCTATAAAGTTACCTAATATTGAGGATGCTTTCCATCAGTTCAGAATTGTTTATAGGTAAGCCAATTACATGTTGATGCCAGTAACTAGAAATGCTTTTGACATGATTAACTATGATTACACTTACATTGACAACGTGGTACGTCGAATAGTTGAAGTGTTTTTTGACAACTTTTCGTTTCTCCTTTGTTTATAGCTTCTTAGCTAAAAGGAAAAAAAAAAAAAAAAAAAAAAAAGAAGAAGAAGAAGCTACAGTATTCAAACCAATGTTATCTACTTGCCAATCAGGCTATTTAGAAAGTCCCATCTTTCTTTTACTTGTGTTTACAGTGCATTTGACAAGGATGGAGATGTATAAAACAACCCAACTCTACTTTCTATAGCTACCTCTGCTTTTACACTCTCATTTGCTACGAAGAAAAAACTGAGGTTCTGTATATTTCAAAATACAGTTACATTCTATGTTGTTTATTGTTGTTGATTGAAGCAAATGTTCTTGAAATTCCAAGGATATACTGACTTTATATTCGTTTTTACTCACTGCAGGTGTGTACTAAATTTCTTAGGGATCTCATTTCAACCTATTGTTTACAAGCGAATAGCCTGAAATATCTCTATTCGTCTTTAGACAATGTTGGTTTAGTTTTGTACAGTAGTAATAGATTAAGAGAGGTACTACACCGATCACTGCATACTAGAGTTTAGATTATTTATTTATTATTGCGACAAGGGTATATTCTATCACAAGGCCTTAGTGAAAAAATCTAGTAAGTGAATAATAAAGATATTAAAAAAATGTGTTATGAGTTATCACATGAGTTGTTGAAACTGAGCTTTTATGAAAACAGTTTGAGATGTTGCTACTGTAATACATATGAGTGGAATGATGAACTTGCACATCTAATTGGCATCTTATTAAATTTCAATGCTGCAAGGGAATGAATAAGATGCTTCTGATCAGTAGCTATGTACTTAACTAAATATATTATTCTCAGTTTGACTGTGATGACTTTGCCAATACTATTCTTATATTTGGTATATACGTAGTAGATTATATGTCAATGGTTTTTGGGCTTTCACTGATGCTGCATTCTGTTTGTAGGCTACAAAGTCGTTTGAATTGTGTTGCCAAGCAGCATGATGCTGTGTAGTACATTTATGCAAGATGTTTGCTTCAAGTATAGATGCGTCTTCAAGTGATCTCTCAGAGGACGCCATAACTGTTTTTGGCACAGAAGCATGTGCAAAAAGTGATTTTCTATTGAAAATACTTCACCAATGTGGTAGTAAGGAGATATCTAGGACTCTGATAGTTTGTCTTGAAAGACGGTCTGTTGCTCATAGCTCGTATGACAAGATTCCAAGACCAGTAGCTCTGGTTAGACAATTGGTGAAGGTCAGTGACAAAACAATGCTGTTTCACATATTTACTAATGGGGTTGAGATGGGAAGGTCAGCTTGGCTGGGCAAGATGAGTCGGGTGGGGTTGGACCAAAAAGCTTATTTTGTTTGTTGACAATTACCTTCTGAACTCTGATTACAACAGCTACTCAAATTTAATTGTAGTCTAACTTTAAATAAAATGATTTAGAAGTTTTATACATTTAAGGTACACTTTGTGCAACTTTGAACCTGATTGACCCATTTGACCCGTTTCAGTTAAAGCTACTTTTTGCTTAAGCTTGTTTGATTCTTTCAGAGATAAAATGTAAAGCAAATCAACTTACTTACAGGCATATGGATCGAACAGAGTCACCCAATATTCACCTTTTGCTTGCAGATTAAATGTAAAGAAATAAAGGTTCCTGAAGCTGGACATAGTGCCACAACAATATATTTTCTAATGTCATCTTCTTTGAAAATGTCAAAGGAAACTCTAAGTATATTATCAAAGCAGGTTCTCTCTCTATCTCTCTCTCCATAATCATGTGTATATCCCCTTTATATTTCACTACAAACTTGTGTTAGTTTCTCCTTAGTTTACTAGTTTTGTACCAATAGTAACTTATTTTAATGCGCATATATAATAAGACTTGCTTATTTTACTTTCAGGAGCTTCAAGCGTATATGAAGTTTATGTCTCTTAATCCAGAATTATCTAAAATTATGCAAGCGAAAATCTTAAACCATCTTCTGAAAGAGATCTGTAATACAAAAGATATCTTCTTACTAACATCCAGAATTCTTATTGCAATTGCAAGAGAATCACTAGCACGTGGAATTGAAGGTCTGAATGACTATTAAATATATGTCCAAAGCGATATCTGTAATGGTGAGTTACCTTCAATTTAGATTCAAACTTTCTATATCTTTTCTAATACTTTGTTTAAGTTAGCAATTCTACATGTCTTTAAATGAAATATGTTTTTATTGAGCCAGAGTGAGCTGTACAATAAGGGTGAGTATGCTTGTGATTATTCAGCTCAAGCTTATTCTTTACGCACATTAGAGGTACTACTTCATAAAAGTCGAAGTCTTGCACAACTGAATATTTAGGCTTTCTGGCTGTAGATGTTTTATTCATAAATTGTTATATACTATGAGGTGGCAATTTGAACCATTTTGGGATTTGTTGTTTTCTAGATAGGCCAAATTTGTAAATAGGTCTTTTTTAAGTGCATACAACCTTCAAAGTCATCTTATTATGAGATTTTGGATAATTGTTGTTAACTTGTTATAATGTTGTTTATGTATCCATGAATGAGAGTATACGACATCTACTAGGTATAACACTTTAGCAAAATGTTGTCTGATGATCCACAACCTGGCTTGCCTGTTTTCACCAGAACTTAAAAATGAGCTCTACAACTTAAATTCTTATTGAACTTAGCTTGCCTGACCTGCTTAGGTGCTTATTTTGCGAGATATATGTATTATTCTACATATTGTCTCTTATTTACTCTTTTTATGCAAACAACTTTTTGTTCATGATATTGGCAATGCTTTAAACCTATGGTTGAGCCAGCAATATCCTCAATCTGCTGAACAAACTTGTATTGTGTCTCAGAATTCTCTTACGTTACTATACGATTTACTATCACTCAAGGTTCGATTTCTTGCAGGCCTTAATTTTTCTTTTGGGATGTTATTGTTGCAATGCCTTATTTTTCATAATGTCTTTTTTATTATAGGGCTGTGTGGAAGATCCTTCTGACATATATGAGATGATCTTCAGATTTTTCACATGGATGAATGTTCCTTTGAATGTGTGCATTACCATTCTTTGGCAATCCAGAAGCCTGCGTGTATAGTCCAATTAATGACTGTGTATGCAAAGTACTTATGTATGTTTAGTATAGTCAATATGGGTCGAATTATAAGGCTGCATAGGTCAAGGTTTGGGCCAAAAGGCAACCAAACCAAACAACCTTTTATGTGTCAATTATGTGTCAGTTTACAGTTATGGTTGTTAGATAGCAGTTAGGGTAGTTAAGACAGTTAGTGTCCAAACGACACAATGGTTCATTGTAACTGTCATGTCATTTACTTAGTATATATAGGATTAGAATGGAGTCTGTAAACAATCATCCAACATTCATATCAATCAAAGTTCATTGTTTACTATATTGATATTCCAACACAGTTTCCATTCACACTTCAATAATGGTTAACTACAAACATATTATGAGAAGAAATTGGCTTCATTATCAACATGTGAACCAAAACCAACATTGGTATCAGAGCCAAGGTTCTGAAACCTGGAGAAAGCCAATTCAAAGGCAAGGGCAGAGAGAAACTCCACAGAGATTGGTATCACGGAACAATCAAAAGAGAAAACTATCCCCTGAAGGCAAGGAAATGTTAAAGCAGAAGGTGAAAGGAATTGAAGCCTTCAATGCTTCAAAATTGTCTGCAAAGGTCAGAGACCATGGAGAAGTAAGCACAAGTACTTCAAAGGAGAAAAGGGCAAGATGTTATATATGTAAAATTCGTGGCCATGCATTTTGGAAATGCCCAAACAAAAAGAGCAAAGCCAGGATTGAAGATCAAAAGGAAATGGTGAAACCCTCAGTCAATAAGGTTGAAGAAAAGTTGAAGTACCTTGAGAAATTACATGTAATCACTGATTACATGGTAGAAGGAACAAATTGTGGACATTGGGACAACATATGGTATGTAAGCAGTGCTTACAAACAACACATGTGTCCAACAAAGTCATTGTTCAAAAGAATGATGAATAGGTTTCGAATGGAAGGGACTGACTGAAGGAAGAGAGAAGAAGTTTATTCTTTCTTATGGAGTTGGTGAAGCAACTGTGGAAACAGGAGATGGAAACTTTGGGATACCTTGTGTACTTTACACACCAGAAACGACTAAATGTTCTTAGTATTGAGCAATTGGAGGATCAAGGGTACATGGTGGAGTATAACCACAATAGATGTAGTTTACACTACATGTTTGATGACAGAAAGTATGGAACAAAAGTGACACAAGATGAAGATACCAAGGAAGATGATGGATCAGAAAATATAATCACAAGACACAACAAGTTTCTTGATGATTATTTTGGATCAATAGATCCAAAGGAAAAGTGCCTACTGGTCAAAGGAATTGAAGATCTCAAGTGGGATATAGATGATGTACAAGACTATCTAGATGATGAATACCTAAGTTTGAATGAGACTTTATATGCAATGAAAGTGACTTCATTTCCTAGGTTTATATCCTTTTTGAATTTAATCAAGAAGGACAGTTTGGTATACAAAATCTGGGAGATACTCAGCAAAAAGTTTTTGGACATGATAAAATGGTTCTATCTGGTTTACTTGAATCAAGATGTGTTGGAGGAAATGCCACTAGTCATTGGAGTGGTAAAAGTTGATCTGCTAGGTTTGTATAAAATGGTAGATAGCCTAGAAGGTTATCTAAATATCACTTTTGGTGACAAATGGAAGAAGGTTGCCTTACTACTTGGACTCACAGAAGAAGATGAGGAAGCAGTGAAGAATTGTTACAGGAAATTCATAGGAATGGTGCAGGTTTACTATAAGACAACAAAGAGATCCCTGTATGGAAAAGAGCTAAAGATGAAGTGGTTGGGAGTGGCATTGGTTATGCCAAGGAAAAATGTCCACAAGGCTATGAAGGGACAAATGTTGAAGTAGGAAAAACACTTGAAGAAACTGAGAACATGAAAGGGAAAATTACTCATTTTGGAGTCAACTTAGAAGGCAACATGGGAGAAACTGCAGATAATGAAGAAACTGGAATCACATCAAGCAGTAATGACTTTATTGTCATTACTTAAGGATCATAAGAACAAACTGAAGAAGATGTCAGCATACAGACATTAGGGAGGAGATATAGTCCAATTAATGTCTGTGTATGCGAAGTACTTATGTATGTATAGCATAGTCAATATGGGTCGAATTATAAGGCTGCATAGGTCAAGGTTTGGGCCAAAAGGCAACCAAACCAAACAGCTTTCAGTTTACAGTTATGGTAGTTATATAGCAGTTAGGGTAGTTAAGACAGTTAGTGTCCAAATGACACAATGGTTCATTGTAACTGTCATGTCGTTTACTTAGTATATATAGGATTAGAATGGAGTCTGTAAACAATCATCCAACATTCATATCAATCAAAGTTCATTGTTTACTATATTGATATTCCAACATAGTTTCCATTCACACTTCAATCATGGTTAACTACATACATATTATGAGAAGAAATTGGCTTCATTATCAACCTGTGAACCAATACCAACAACGTCATTCCCTTCGCGCTTTACCTATCAGTGATGAATTGATCATGACATTGCCAAAGCATTGTGAATTTTCCAATTCTATGGAGTTTTGGATATGTTGTATGGAGAGATCAAAATCATTAGAAGTTGGTTTTAGCCAAAGTTTGTCAGTAACCTCAACTCTTTCTTCCCCTGATTCTTACAATCATGAACATGCCACTCAACAACTTGCAACAATTGATAATGTCAAGCGGGCCGCTTTTGATCTTATTAGCAGTCTATGATCCTTTGGCTGGATTATAGCTCATGTTGCATAATAGGCGGTTCGGGATGGGTAATTGGGTAGAAAATTAGGCTGGCTTGGGTCAGTATGCAACTTTTTTTTCCTTTCAGTTTCTCCTTTTTGAGTTTTATAAATAGTATATATGCTAAATGTGATTACATAAACACAATATATCTAACTTATTTGAAAAAAACAACTGAGGATGTTTTATGCATTTGAATAACTTTGGATGACTTCTAACTTTTAATTTATTTGACCCACTTTTTTTTATATACTTCTTTTGGCTGAAGCCATTTGACCCCTTGGAAATGAAACAAATTTACTCATTTTAAAGTAAATAGGTTAAAATTGCTCAATGTAGTTTATGCAGTTACATCTAGAATAGATTATAAATATGTTGCTTTTTATTCATCATCACTGCTTGTTGTAGGTTCCTCCATCCAGCAAGTCATTGTTTTTGGCAGCACAACTCTATTATGATCTCTGTGAAAGACTTATTGCAAAGGGATTGATGATTGAGGTATGTGATTTGGTTTAAATCTTCTATTGATCGATGTTACCTTTTCAGATTGAGGTCCTACTGTTGGGATACAGAAAGTTAAAGTACTGAAGAGTTAAAGTGCTGAAGATTAACAAAGTACTGCAGAAAGACAAAGTACTGCAGAAAGTCAAAGTACTTCTAAGTAAAAGTCAAAGTACTGCTTATTCATCAAAGTACTGCAAAGATTAAAGTCGGTTGTATTTGATTAAAGATAGAAAGTAATGTTTATCTAGAACTTTCTAAGTATTGTTTACTTGACGTACAAGGATAAGAATTGTAAACCGATTAGGGTTATCCTTGAGCCTATAAAAGGACCCCTAGATTGGTATTAGATATGTGTGTTTTTAGAATCCAAAAGTACGGTCAATATTAGAGTTTTAGAGAGTTCGATATTTAGTGTTTTAGAGTTATTAATAAAGTTATATTCTTCTTAGCTTTGTTAAGTAAATTCCGCATACTTGATAAAGATTACTCAGTGTTTCATTGTTAATAACTTAGGATTTATCCGAGGTTATTAAACCCTTAACAAGCTATTTAAGTTAGTTTGGTTAGAGTTAGAGCCGCAATTTCTGACACGGACCTGTTAACACGACACGACACGACCTGCTCTTAACAGGTTTCGTGTCAGGTCTTAACAGGTTTCTTGTCTTAACAGGTCCGGACCTGTTAAGACACGAATAAAATTAACAGGTTTCGTGTCTTAACAGGTCCGAACCTGTTAAGACACGTTAAGAGACATGTTAAGAGAGGTTATATATATATGTTAGAAAAATAAACCCTACAATACTTCCTCTTTTCTCTGGCGCCTCCAATCCTAAAACACCAATATCACAGAGACGAGCAATCCTAAAACACCAAATCACCAATATCCTAAAACACTTTGCTACTTTTTCTTCTTTCTACTTTTTCTATCTATCAACGGCGATTAACCCGGTACCGGAATATTCCATCCATCAATGTCTTCTCTATTATCGTCTTAAGGTATTCATCTCATTATATCAATCAGATCTATTAAACCACTTTATTATATTTCATTTTTAATATCTTATTTATTTAGTGACCATATGTTGTTATTAGGGACTATTAGCTGTGAATGATTGTGTTAATAATTATAAAGTTTAAAATAGACTACTGATCTATATAGAAAGAAAAAAAATTAGTTGAGATAGACTATTGTTGTTTGTTTATCTCATGTTTGAAAGTTGCGTTTAAAAAAATGTTCAGCTTTTTTTCAATCTGTTACAGAAATGTATTGCATCAGCTCACTGAAGATATAATGTTGCTTGGTATAAACTTGTTTTGGGTACTAAAAGTTGTTTTTACCCTCTTGACTTTCAAAGTCAATCTCATTTTAAAGCTTTTATTTAGTTTTTACAAGATTCAAACTGATATCTTAAGTTTTGTACAAGTTTTGATAACCAAAAAAAAAAAGTTCTGTCCTTTCTGTCCTGCTCACCAGAACAGCAGCTATAGCTACTGTTCAGCCCTTTTTTTTAGCTTATTTCTCATCAAAAATTGTCCAAACTTGTTTTTCTTATATCTCTACACACCTACCTTAATATGTCAGTAGTTTACTTGCACTTAGGATCACTTTACCTTAGCTAAAATTGCACTCAAAATCTGCCATTTGTCCATTTTTATTTCTGTCTCAGTCACCAAAGTGCTCCAAGTGGCTTCACTTTTTGATTTTTAATTTGCTATTTATTAGGACTTGTAATCTGAAATTTTGCATGCATCTTATTCAGTAGGTTAGCTAGTTAATAGTATTTTTTATAATTTTTAGTAGTAGCTTATTATCAGCTTATTTTGCTCTTGAAGTAGCCCCTATAGGACTGTTTATGCCCTGCTCTTCAGCAGCCTTTTCTCAGCTTATTTATAAGCTGTAAACAGCTTATCAGCCTATTTAGTGTATTAAGTAAGTTTAGATTGTTATAGCTTATCAGTGTTTATTATTAATATTTTAGACTAGCTTATGTCCGTTTTTCTTAGTTTATTATTAATATTTTTGGGTTTAAGACTAAACTTGTTTAGTTTTGTCGTTAAAGTTCTATGTTGGTTTCTTTCCATCTGATACTTGGTATATTAAATGTTGGTCAGTGCGTAGTCATCTTTAGATTGCATATGATTATTAAAGGTTTCTAATACTCGTCTTCTGATATGTTACTTATCAGGGTCGCATCCAGTTTGCGGGACACTAGGAAATCTGTTGCAAAGGAGCTGGTGTGTTTACAAGAGAAGCTTGATTCTCTAACACTCGTAAATCTGAAACCGAGTGTGGAAACCGTGTCTAGCAGGAAAAGGTTACGCATTTAGAAGAGGATGCTAGCCAGGAGAAGTCTGATCAGGGACAAGCACAATCAGATAGCAATGTCGTCTCACTGAAGATATAATGTTGCTTGATGTTAGTGTTGAATCGGATGCTTCAAACTCGGTCAACGTTTGAAGAGGGGATCCAAGAAGGAACAACCCGAGAAGGAAGAACCCGAGAAAAATGTCTTTGAATAATGTTGCTTTGTACTCTAAAATCCAATAATGTTGCTTTGTACACGTAACTTATTAACCGTATGTTAACGCTTTGTTTTGGCTCACCTTTTGGGCATTAGATATGGAAAGTGCACGTATTGTTTCGTTATGTATTTGGTATAAATTTAGTATTTTTGTTAACAGGTCCCTTAACAGGTTCGTGTCGTGTAACCTGTCAATATTCGTGTCGTGTTCGTGTTCGAAAAAAATGACACGATTTGTTATCGTGTCGTGTTCGTGTTCGACCTTAACAGGTCCGTGTCTTAACAGGTTCGTGTTCGTGTCGTGTCGTGTGGATCTGTTATGCCAGCTCTAGTTAGAGTACATCGATCCAACAAGTGGTATCAGAGCTTGTGTGGAAACTCTAACTAAGAAGAAACCGTTTAAACCTAGTTAAACAACAAAACCCTAAAGATGTCGACTGAAGCTGTTCCACCCCCATCCATCACCTCACTACGGATTCCAATCATTAAGAAGGGCGAATATGATCTATGGAGCATGAAGATGAGGCAGTATATTGCAATCACAAACCATGCATTGTGGAATGTGATTTTCAATGGCAATGAAGTAGTTCCAAAACCTATAGAGGTTCCTGGACAACCTAAACCACCCAAACCGTCTTACCAGCAAGCACTAAGTAATCAAGAGAAGGCTCTCAACATACTGTTGTCTGCCATTCCAGATGGACACCTACTCAAATTTCATGATGCTAAAGATGCCAAGCAACTCTGGGCTGCTCTCAAAACTAGATTCGGAGGTAATGATGCTTCCAAGAAGATGCACGAATCTGTTGAAGCAGCCAGTTTGAAACATTTCGTTGGAGAAGAGAAAGCCTTGATGCCTGCCTATGACAGATTCAAAATCTTCTCGAGTATCTTTGGAGATATACAAAGCAGAGGTCTCAGTAGAAGATGCTAATTTAAAGTTCTTAAAAAGGTTGCCATCGACATGGCATGTGATTGCTACTATGATCAGAGGACAACCTGGATTGGACACCATGGATTTTGATGATCTCTACAATCATCTGAAGGTGTATGAGCATGAGATGAATGGCCAAACAAGCTCAAAGTCTCACAATATTGCTTTTGTGTCATCTGAAAAGAGGCGATTACTTCTACTAAAAATCTCTACGCTTCCCCTCAAGTAATCTTGTTGCTCAAAGTACTGCTGTCTACACTACCCCTACTTATGCTCAGCAACCCACACCATCTAATACCATCCACTCAGATGACGTTGTGTGCTCCTTCTTTGCACAGCAAGCTACTTTGCCTATTACCTATGAAGAAGATCTCTCACAGAATGAAGAGGATGCACTTGAAGAAATTGACATCAGGTGCCAAGTTGCTATGATCACTGCAAGGATCAAGAAGTTTATGAAGAAGACTGGAAGAGGCATAGACTTCAAACCAAAACAGGGAATCACTTTTGACAAATCCAAAATTGAATGCTTCAATTGTCAAAAGACTGGACATTTTGCAAGGGAATGCAGGTTTGCTAAGTATCAAGCAAACAGGATGGCTGAGAAACCAAAGCTAGAGTTAAAAGAAATCCCTATTACAGAAACAAAAGCTTTGGTTGCTCAAGAGAATCTATCAGAGGTTGACCTTGAGTCTTTGAATTTGATGATGAACCATAACCTCTGTATGGTAGCTGTGGAGGATTCAGTGGAAGAATTTGATGGAACAGCTTTTGATGAAGAACCGGACATCTGCTATGGAGTCTAAAGATGGTTTTGGAAGTTTTGACTGGAGCATGGAGAGTGAAGATGATCCTGTTCTACTTGCTATGATGGCTACTTCACCAAGTTCACCCCTATCTCTGAGGTATATTCCAATTGTCATGATTTTTATCAAAAGTACTAAAATAGTTATGTGTTTGAAAGAGATAACTGTATAAAGGCTAGGTATGAGGTAGCAGGTTATCAAATAACTTTAGAGTCAATGGAAGCCAAAATTATAACACACGAAAATAATGAAATGGCTTGGGTAGAAAAGTATGAACAACAAGATTATCAGTTGAAATTAAGTGAATGGAAGTTAAACTGTAAGATCTCTGAAATTGAGAAATTAACTAAAGAGAGAGATGAATTACTAGAAACGTTTAATGCTTGGGGACAATCAGGTCTTTCTCATGTCACTTATGTTGAAAAATAGAGAAGATCTTATATTAAAACTGGCCTAGGTTTTGGTATGGATTTTAATAACATAGAAAACCCACCTAGTGATCAGAATGAATGTGACTTTGAGGATATAACCACTAGTGATTATGAACTCATTAATTATGTAGACACATCTAGTAATGAGGAATCAGTTAGTGACACACCTCCTGAGTTTAAGAAAGATAATGCCTATCATGCAGTCCCTCATCCTACTGGTAGTCATCAACCTCCTAGGCCTGATGTTTCTCGTTTTGGAGTAGATAGCTTAGAGTTTAGGAAGAAACTTAAAGGTCAATCTAGGTCTGAAATCTCAAAAGAAACTGTTGAAACACCTAAGGTAGACAATGTTCAAAGCCAAGCAGTACTTTCACACCAAAGTACTGCTCCACCTCAAAGTCTTTGCTACATCTTAGATACCTTTAAGAAAACCTTTTCAACAGACTGCTAAACCTTTTTGGGATAATTTTGGTCAAAATAGTTTTCATCATTCACCTAGAAGACAGGATAGGTTTGGTCATACACATAGAAGAAGAAACTTTGGAATCACAGATCAAAAACTCTGTTTTGTTTGTTTTAGTCCTACTTATTTGATTAAGGACTGTAAATTACATTCAGAGTACTTAAGTAAGTTCCCAAAGAACAGAACTACTAACCAAACATCAAAGGAGACTAGACCAGCTTGGAATCATTCACATAGGGTTAACCATAGAAACTTCTCACCAGACTATAGGCACCCTCACCAAAGAAGACCCTTTTCAAAACCTTCAGTACCTTCAAATACTTTCCAAGGTACTGCTAAGCCAAGACCGGTACTTTCTCCAAGTACTGCTCAGTTTTCACCAAACACCTCTTGGAATAGGAACCCTAGGAGATCTAACTACTATCAATATAGAAGGCGTTACAAATCCAAGAAAGTATTTAGATCTAGAGACTCTTCACCAGAAGTTAAAACTCAATGGGTCAAAGAAAGAAAGTACTAATGATGAACAAACAGTTCTTTCAACAAGTACTGCTGAAAAAGTGATTTTTGATGTAGATGATTTTGTTGAAAATAAAAAGGAGGTTTTTGTTGAAAAAGAAACTTTTGCTAAAAATCCACCACAAGTTTTGAAACAAAAGATAATGCTTGATTCTGTCTACAAAAACTGTGAAGATTACATACTCAAGGAATTTAAGTATGTTACTCCACAAGGGGAACACAAGTCAGTAATGGCTTGGGTTCCTAAAAGACACTAACTTATTTATCTTTGTGCAGGGCAACCCAGAAGAGGAGCTTAAAGATCATCTTATTGTGGATATTGGTTGCTCTGGAAGCATGACAGGAGACAAGGAGATTCTGTCAGATTTTAGGCCATATTATGGAGGAAGAGTTGCATTTGGGAATGATGCTAGTGGAGGAAGAATTAGTGGAAAAGGAACTATCAAGACATGAAGCATAGATTTTGAGAATGTTAGATATATGAAGGAGCTTAAGTTCAACCTTTTGTCAGTCTCTCAAATCTATGACAAAAAGCATCCTATGTTATTTACTGACACAGAATGCCTCATACTTTCACCTGAATTCAAGCTTGATGATGATAATTTGGTGATACTCAAAGTACCAAGAACCAATGATGTGTACAGTTTGGATATAAAGAGTCTTCACTCTTACGAAGAGCTACATGTTTAGTAGCAAAGGCATCACTTGAAGAAGCACATCAGTGGCATAGAAGATTGGGCCATGTGAATTACAAGAATATCAACAAATTGGTCAAAGGAAATTTAGTTAGAGGTTTACCTTCAAAGACTTACAAGAATGATCACTCCTGTTTGGCATGTAAGAAGGGTAAACAACACAAATCTTCTTGCAAGAAGCTTGAGGAAAGGACTGTTAGAGAACCATTGGAGCTGTTACAGATGGATCTATTTGGTCTGTACTGCTTACAAGTTTGAACAAGAAGAAGTACTGCTTAGTAGTGACAGATGATTGCAGTAGATTTAGTTGGGTATTTTTCTTAGGATTTAAGGATGATAATTTTGATACTATTCATGATCTTATAATAGCACTTGAAAACCAATGAGCGAAAGTTAGAGGTATTAGATGTGACAATGGAACTGAATTCAAGAACAAGCTTATGGATGAATTTTGTGCTAACAAAGGAATTAAGAGGGAGTTCAGTATTGCCGGGACACCACAATGAGAATGGTGTTGCAGAGAGAAATAATAGGACTTTGATAGAAGCAGCCAGAACAATGCTTGCAGACTCACACTTACCTATTCAATTCGAAGCTGTAAGTACTGCTTGCTATGTACTTAACAGAGTATCAGTTACCAAACCACATATGAAGACACCTTATGAGTTCTTTGATGGGAAACAAACCCAACATTCGATTTATGAAGCCTTTTGGATGCCCTCTCACTATTCTTAATACAATTGATAATCTAGGTAAATTTGATGGCAAGTCGGAAGAAGGTTATTTATTGGGCTACTGCACCAACAGCAAGGGATTTAGAGTGTACAACAAAGTCACTAAGAAGGTTCAAGATTGTCTTCATGTTGAGTTTTTGGAAGATCAAGAAAATCAAAAGGGTAAAGGTCCTGATTGGATGTTTGATCTTGAAGTTTTGACTCCTTCAATGAATTATGTTTGTAGCCACCTGTAAAATTTCACTATCATCAACCTTCGTATTAATAAACTAGATTGTTTATCAAAACTTATTTGAGCATTTTAGCATGTACGTTTCATTTTATTGCATAAAAATTTATGCAACTCCGAGTAGTCTCATTTAATCATGCCCGATATTTACTGATAACTGAAATCAGTCTCACAAGAAATTTTCTTGTCTTGAGCATACGCGTACCGACACTAAAATAATTATGGCTAAAGTCAAATAAATATTTCTACAAGTTAGAATTAATATTTTACTTTTATATTTTTAGTTACCTTTATAAAAACATACTAAATTATATATTATACGTCGGTCAAAAACATCAAACCGGGACACCGTGACTTACATTTAAGCTCAAACGGGACACGATATACATTTGGGATCCTTTCTTTCTTTTCTTCCTTGTAACCGAATGTACCTACAAGACATTTACACATCTCTTCAAAGTTTGCAAATGCATTGACTTTTGAGAACAATGCTTGAGAAGTAAATATATTGCATAACATATAACCAAGCACTATGACACTCTTTTCACCTCTTTTGCCCTTGGTACGAACACCCTCACAAAAGTACTCCCATCTCACTCAAAAACTTGTAAACTACATTAACCTTGAAACCTTGTAAGTGAAATAAACATAATATACAACATGTATCCATAATAGTTGACTTTTGGGAAGCAAGTTCCCCATGCACACAACTCATTTCTTGTCCCCTTTGTCCTTGTATCAGCCGAAAACCACTCAAGAAGCCAAAGACCATGTGCTTGTTCTTAACATACTACCTAGATACAAGTGAAATCATGTCTCATGTACCTAAGTTAAACAAAGACTCTTGGTCTTTAACCAAAGGCTTCTTCCTCTTTTTCTTCTTAAAAACCCACGAGCCTTAGTTCATTCCATATTTCACTTACAAAATTTCATTCAAAAGCCTCCAAGTGTATGCAAGGTATAGCATTTGAAGTTTGGTTTTCCCTTGGTTTACTCTAGCTCAAGTCGACACTCTTACTCTTCCACACCCTCATTAAAACTTCCAAACACTCAAAGGAAAAACTAAGGTAACGAGCATAAGGGTTTAGAAGCAAGATAGTCGGGTTTACTTTGGAAAACATATCGGGTTCTTTTGGTTACCATTCTCGCCTACACGTACTCTCCACCACCATTCTTGGTGTCGTAAGTCCTTTCCTCTTTCTTTTTCGTACATAGGACGACATGATTTCTTAACCATTTGATAACATATCGATGCATTTTCACGGCACTTATACACGACCTTATTACAACTAGCTACGTTGTCAAACCAACTATATTTCGAAACCAACCCATTTCGAGACTAACTAATAAGCTTGAATGGATAGAAACTCGTTTTGTTGTCAACCTATTTCGGAACTAACAATAAACACGAATGTAAGGCTTATATTGTACCCTTGGTACACTCGACATCTTTGTTTAAAACCAACGAACAAGAGAAAAAGGCAATGTATATGCATGCATAAGTTTCAAGCATGATTGTTTAAAAACCACCAAACAAAGAGAAGTCATGCATTGCATGAAAAAGTCGAACATGGCTACTGTGAAAGAAATGCAAATCAAACATGAAACAGTCAACATGATCCTTAAATAATATAACGCTACGAATCCTAACACAAAAGGTCCTTTGGCTCAGTTGGTGGGAGCGCTAGCTGTGGCAGAAAAGGTTGTGGGTTGAAACGCCTTATGGCGCATTTACCCATTCCTTTTTTGTAATACTTGTAACATTCAGGACTTGACAAAACTAGTCCCCAAACTTCACACCTTTTCTCATTTTCTCAAGGTCTCTTATAAACTTTGCAAACTAATACTAACATCTACGATTTCAACCCTCTACTTTGAACCACTTAACATGTTTTTCTTAAAATACTTATAAAATTTGAAACTTATATAAACCTTTACAACTTTGGACCCTCCAAGATCTACACTTAACGCTTCCCATCCTAAAACTTCTAAAAGATAATAAATTTATATTTTCTACAAGTCTTCGTCACATAAATAAAATTGGTACATATTTCTATTTGACAACCACATTTGCATAAACTAGAAAATATTATGCTTTTCTAAATATAATATTTTCCCGCAACTTAGATAAAATATATATTGTACGTATATATATATATATATATATATATTTTTCAAAACTAAACAAAATCAAATAAATATAAGTTGATTTATAAATATTTCCACTTTAATAAATATACTCGAGCCAACTCTTATACGAATGCTTCGTAAACTGTCCCACTCACTCTTTCAAGAGCTAAAGACTTATAAGCATTTCGAAACTTATTTAAACTTAACCGTTGCCACATAAGCGTTATTAAACACAAACTCTCGAGAATGCTTCAACCGTTTAAATACACTAAGTCATGAATAAAAACAATAAACTAAGACTTGCCATACTAATTATAGGTCGCGTGACGGTACTTCGTGCTCATACTACTTGATCTTACACTACTCGGATACCATTTGCTAAGGTGAGTTCATAGCCTCGCCTTTACTTATTTATTTCAAACCCCGAGGAGATGCATGCTATAAACTAGAACACAAGTCTTTCTTAAACTGTATGCTGCACGATCATTATTATTATACCCTAAGTTACCTGCCATAAGTCCCTTACATCATGAACCATTAATCACTACTAGTGGCAGAATATTGTGGATAGTACTATGGGAATTAACGAACCCGACTCGGTTATCGGAAATAACCGGGGCGCACTATATTTGGTTAACTATGGAATTGGCAATTCCATCTCTGAGGGCAATATTATTACTTACACCAGTAATTAGGTGTATGCAGTTAGTTTGGTGTCATGAGCTTAGCGCATAATAATAATCTATGTTTTCTATGGTGATTGTATTCGAAGCAATTATCATCTTTTACTTGTGTTCAACTTATTATTTAAACCTATGAATATCACTCAACTTTTGTTGACTTTTAAGCATGTTCATCTCAGGTACTAATTAGAATTTCGTGAAGGCGTGGAGTGGACGTCGTGGGACACTTGAAGTGGTGTCGTTTTCAATTAAAGCTATCATTTCATAAATATTTGAACTATCTTTTGTGTAACTCCAAAACATGTGGTATTCCCTTTTTGTGTTCTAAACGCTGAGATTTATGAAATGGTAACTACTTTTTATTAAAACGTCTCTTTAGAGCCGTTTTCTATAACTTGTGACTATGATCCTCTAAGTAATACCCCAAATAGTCTTCCGCTGTCACATTGTGATTTTGGGGGTGTTACAGATTGGTATCAAAGCCTAGGTTATAGAGAACCAACTTGTATTTTCAAAACAAATTGGACTATAACCACGTTTTCAAATGGACCATTTTACACCATCACTTCACGTCCTCCGCGCCTACTTCGTACCGATAACATGTAGGAGATTCACTTAGTAGATACTACATGACTAGTAAAACTTTGCATGAAAAACTTATGATGATAGCTTTCATTTGGTTAGGCATTTAGATTTGCGTGGCAGATTATGCGCGACTAACTAAATCTTATTTACTGCATAACTTTATTTACTTATGAGTACATATTTTCTTTTGGGTTGTTACAGTACTATGTCGTCCGCTACTCACCCTATCGACCTGACATCCGACACCGAGATGGAGGATGCTATGTCTTCTGACTCTACTCCGGCTCTCGTTGCACCTATGTCCGATGAGACTGAGCCCTTCGAGGAGGGTGAAGTCGCTGCCACCCCACTTGCTTTGACCATACTGACGTTTGCCTGTCTTTGGTCCCCTCACTTATGACAAATATTTGGAGTCACAACAGTGGCTATCACCCTCGATGTTATGTCCCGACACACTCATCCACTGATTCCGTATCTTCTATCTCTTGCCCATCACCATTGCCTATCCGCGAAGGCGAGGCGAGCTAGGGTTCTCAAACCCTACGAGCCCGCGCCGTTTAGCCAGCCATTTCGTTATCGAAAGAAGGGTGCTACCTTCATACATACTTGTCGGAAACGAGTAAAGGCACCCATCACTTTTATTCCACCATCTGACATACCATCGTCCTCTGTTTTTCCACCATCAGCTACACGGCACCACCACTCATACTGTTTCACCACTACCTCCACCTACCACATTCATTTACCAGACCACCACTGCATCGGTTTCATCCTCATCCCGTGCACCATCACCCTTGGTGACGCATTGACTGAGCCGTGACATCTCTTGGGAAGAGAGCCCGTCTCTCACCCACACATTCTGACCCATATTACCAGGCTATGTTTGGTACCTCTGAGCCGAGAGCCCGTAGGAGGGTCGATGCTAGACGTTGGTCATACATGATGCCGCTCATTAGTCGATGGAGGTCGGAGGAGGGTGCACCTAGCGCGGAGCTTGGGAGCATCGGTTTGCTGCTGCTGAGACTCTTCCGGTTACGGGAGAACCCCTTCATCATACTATTCCATTGATAGCTGTCCGAGTTCTACGATTTGAGGATCAGCTCGAGGATGTTGTGGCATTCGTTGATGAGGTTCCGTTGGTACGTGTCGAGAACATTGAAGATGAGGTTGGAGAGCTCCTGAAAGGGAGGAGTACGATGGAGAGAGAGCTTGAGAGGATTGGTTCCCAGAGTGAGAGAGCTAGTGGAGCGATTACAGTGTTAGAGAGGAGGATGGAGTGAGATAGATTAGGACTGCTGGACGAGCCAGATGTTGGAGGGTTGTGCGACGGTCAGAGAGGATGACTATTATGGAGACTCGTGCTACTGCTTTGGAGCAGAGATTGGAGGCACGAGATAGAGAGGTGGATGAGTGGCGAGCTAGTCCATGACCTACGACGCCGTTTGAGGAGCACACCTGACAGCCTCTAGAGTGGTGATTCATCTATTTAGTTTTTTGGTACCTTAGCCTGCCGCATGTGGCACTAATAAAGGCCTTGTATTCGCATGTTTTGTAAACTATCGAACAAGCTATTTATGCGACATTGTATGGTTTTGTATCACTATGTATGGATGATAGACATATGGCACTATGGTTGTTATTTCTTGATGTTCTCATGTATGATGATCTTTCTTATTTATCAGTGTATGAATCGAAGTGATCATTTATATATATTCTCTTGTGTGGTTCTAACATGTTACGATTCTTCTTATGATGATTATACTCTATTGATATAATGTGATGATCTTGACTATTATAAATTTTTTTTTATAATAATTCACAATTATGTTGAATGATTCTAAAATTTGAGTGTATGTCTTTAGAAAAATGGCAAGAACAAGAACTACCTCTACCTCTACTGAAACTCGAGATGACCCCGAAGCAATTCGGAGGCTAGTTACTAATGAAATCGGTGCTGCTTTTCTGCAAGACCTGCTGGCAGCTCGAGCAAATGAAGCTCCAAATCAAACCAACCAGAATGAAGCTGTGGCAAATCGCAAATGTGGATACAAAGAGTTCATGAATTGCAAACCCACTTTCTTCAAAGGAACTGAAGGCGCAGTTGGCCTTATTCATTGGATCGAAAGATCTGAAACTGTATTTCTTTTAAGTGATTGCTCAGAAGATTGCAAGGTGAAATTTGCTACTGGTACTCTGCTGGAAGATGCATTGTCTTGGTGGAAGGCTCATGCCCAACCTATTGGCATGGAAGAAGCCTACAAAACCACTTGGACTGAACTAAAGCAATTGATGATGAAGCAATACTGTCCAAGGACCGAGATCAAGAAACTTGAAGATGAGTTCTACCATCTGACTACTAAGGGCAATGATCTCAAAACCTACTTCAAGCGTTTCCAAGAATTGAAAGCTCTATGCCCTTCCATGATTTCTGATGAAGTTAAGTTGCTGGAAAATCTCATTGGGGGATTACCCCGAAGCATTGAGGGCAATGTTACTGCATCAAAACCCAAAACCGTGGAAGAAGTGATCACAATTTCCTACCAACTCATGGATCAAGTCTTGAAACATGGATCCGTGCAAGGCAACAACGACAACAAAAGGAAGTTTGATGACCGTCGAGGCAACATTTCAAACAACTTCAACCACAACTCTTTCATTCACAACAATAACCGCAACAACAACAACCAAGGCCGCAACAATCACAATCAACACCGCAACAACAACCCCAACCCATATCACCAAAACCGAAACAACCACCACAATCAACAAAACCGTAGACAAGAAGTTGTGAGGGCTTACGCGGCTACACCCGCCAATGGAAGAGGCTATGCTGGACCACACCCTTTGTGCACTCGATGCAACCTGCACCATGTGGGACGTTGTACTATTAAGTGTGGGAAGTGTAACAAGGTGGGCCATACCCACAAGGATTGTCGAAGCCCTGCTATTGGAAGTAACCTCCAACCCATGGGGATAACTTGCTTTGGATGTGGAGAAGCTGGGCATGTCAAGAGTAGGTGCCTAAAACTGTACGGGAACAACAACAATAACAACAATAACAACAATAACCCTGCTAGAGCAAGAGCTTATGTGCTAGGAGATGGAGATGCACAAGAAAACCCGGACGTCGTTACGGGTACGTTTTCACTCAATCATCATTTAGCTAAGGTGTTATTTGATTCTGGAGCCGACAAAAGCTTTGTGTCTTCTAAGTTTGCACCCTTACTAAAAATCACCCCAACCGTCCTAGATACCACATATGAAGTAGAGCTAGCCGATGGAAAAATAGTAGGAACTAACACTATCCTTCGAGGTTGCAACCTGTCTTTATCAAACCACCCATTCGATATAGACCTTATGCCTATCCAACTTGGTAGCTTCGATGCTGTCATTGGCATGGACTGGCTATCCAAGAATCGTGCAAGAATCATCTGTGACGAGAAAGTCGTTCACCTTCCCTTCAATGGCAAAACTCGATCATTCGGGTGATCGTAAAACCGATTGAATATCATCTCGTCGTCAAAACGCAAAATACATAGAAAAAGGATGCCACATTTTTCTAGCACAAGTAACGGAGAAGGAGAAAGCGGATGAGAAGCAACTAAAAGACGTCCCCGTGGCTAGGGACTTTCGAGTATTTCTGAAGACTTGCCTGGTCTTCCTCCGGTTCGGCAAGTGGAATTCCAAATCGAGCTAATGCCGGGAGGCGGCACCGTGGCACGAGCACCTTATAGATTGGCTCCCTCTGAACTACAAGAATTGTCCGACCAACTTCAAGAGTTGTCCGAAAAAGGATTCATTCGACCGAGTTCTTCGCGGGGAGCTCGGTCTTATTTGTCAAAAGAAGGACGGATCTTTTCGTATGTGTATCGATTACCGTGAGTTGAACAAGCTAACGGTGAAGAACCGATATCCATTGCCTAGAATTGATGATTTGTTTGATCAACTGCAAGGGTCAAGCGTCTACTCCAAGATTGATCGAGATCTGGTATCACCAAAGAGTTAGAGAAGGAGATATTCCAAACGCTTTCGAACGATATGGCCACTATGAGTTCCAAGTGATGCCATTTGGTTTGACAAACGCCGCGTATTTATGGATCTGATGAACCGAGTGTGTAAACCTTACTTGGACAAATTTGTGATTGTGTTCATTGATGACATTCTCATTTACTCCCGCAACAAGGAAGAGCATGCGGAACACTTGAAAGCCATTCTAGAGCTACTCAAGAAAGAAGAACTGTATGCTAAGTTTTCAAAGTGCGCTTACGGATTCAAAAGTTCAATTCCTTGGTCACGTGATAGATAGTAATGGTCTTCATGTTGATCCTTCAAAAATCGAAGCTGTCAAAGATTGGTCATCCCCTACTACTCCTACCGAAATACGCCAATTTTTAGGTCTTGCGGGTTACTATCGAAGATTTATCGAAGGATTCTCGAAAATCGCTAAACCTCTAACGAGTTAACCGAAAAAGAAGAATTTTGGTGGGGTGAGGAACAAGAGTTAGCCTTTCAACTTTTGAAACAAAAGCTTTGCGAAGCCCCTATCTTAGCCTTACCCGATGGAGTGGAAGATTTTGTGGTCTATTGTGATGCATCACACCTAGGGTTAGGTGCGGTATTGATGCAAAGGAACAAGGTGATCGCTATGCTTCAGCGACAACTCAAAACTCACGAAAAGAACTACACTACCCATGACTTGGAATTAGGAGCGTGGTTTTCGCTCTCAAAATATGGAGACATTACCTATATGGAACCAAGTGTACGGTGTTTACCGATCATAAAAGTCTCCAACACATTCTCGATCAAAAGGAGTTGAACATGCGACAACGCCAATGGCTAGAATTGCTTAGTGATTACGACTGTGAAATCCGTTATCACCCGGGAAAAGCAAATGTCGTGGCTGATGCTCTTAGTCGAAAGGATCGACCTAAACCTCTTCGAGTAAGATCTTTGGGAATGACAATTAAGTCACCCCTTCCATCAAAAATCCTTGAAGCTCAAGTTGAAGCTCTCAAACCTGAAAACCGTCCCCACGAGAGAATCTTTGGAATGCCGAGGAACGAGCGGTTTTGCACAAAGATCGGATGGAACCTTATGTTTTGGCGATAGAAGTTGGATACCACTTTATGGAGGAATACAGGAACTCATCATGCATGAGTCTCACAAGTCTAAATATTCCATTCACCCGGGATCCGACAAAATGTACCAAGATCTCAAGAAGCTTTATTGGTGGCCAAACATGAAAGCTGAAATTGCAACGTACATTGGGAAATGTCTCACCTGTTCTCGAGTCAAAGCTGAATGTCAAAAACCTTCTGGATTGTTAACTCAACTGAACTTCGGTTTGGAAATGGGAAAGAATTACCATGGATTTCATAACCAAACTACCAAAGACTGCTAGAGGTTACGACACCATTTGGGTCATCATTGATCGCCTTACCAAATCGGCTCATTTCCTACCCATCAAGGAGAACGATAAAATGAAAACCCTTGCTCAACTATACCTGAAGGAAATTGTATCCCGTCACGGAGTACCAATTTCCATCATTTCTGATCGTGACAGTCGTTTTACTTCACACTTTTGGAAATCTCTTCAAAGGCCTTAGGTACTCGTTTGGATATGAGTACCGCATATCACCCTCAAACCGATGGCCAAAGCGAAAGGACTATCCAAACCTTGGAAGACATGCTTCGAGCTTGCGTGATCGACTTTGGAAAAGGTTGGGATAAACACTTACCGTTGGCGGAATTCTCTTACAACAATAGTTACCACGCTAGCATCAAGGCATCCCCATTCGAGGCACTTTATGGTCGAAAGTGTCGATCACTGTTGCTGGGCCGAGGTTGGAGATGCCCAACTCACTGGACTGAGCTTGTCAAGAAACAACCGAAAGATTGTACAAATTCGTCAACGACTTCAAGCTGCTAGAGATCGACAAAAGAGTTACGCTGATGTTAGAAGGAAACCCATGGAATTTCAAGTTGGTGATCGAGTCATGTTGAAAGTATCACCTTGGAAAGGAAAAGTTCGATTCGGAAAACGAGGCAAGTTACACCCTCGATACATTGGCCCTTTCAAGATTCTCGAAGAATCGGCCGGTTGCTTACAAACTTGATCTTCCGGAAGAACTTAGTAGAGTTCATCCTACCTTTCACGTCTCAAATCTGAAGAAATGTTTGTCGGATGAATCTCTTGTCGTCTCACTAAAAGAGATTAAACTCGATGACAAACTCAACTTTGTCGAAGAACCTATTGAAATCATGGATAGGGAAGTCGTGCGACTTAAGCAAAGTCGCATCCCTATCGTCAAAGTTAGATGGAACTCAAGAGAGGACCGAGTACGTGGGACCGCGAAGACACCATGCGTGTTAAGTACCCACATCTCTTTGCAAATTCAACTCCGACAACCACTGTAAACTAAAATTCCGCGAACGGAATTCTCTTAAGGGGTTGGTACTGTAGCCCACAGTAAAATTTCACTATCATCAACCTTATTATTAATAAACTAGATTGTTTATCAAAACTTATTTGAGCATTTTAGCATGTACGTTTCATTTTATTGCATAAAAATTTATGCAACTCCGAGTAGTCTCATCTAATCATGCCCGATATTTCTGATAATGAAATCAGTCTCACAAGAAATTTTCTTGTCTTACGAGCATACGCGTACCGACACTAAAATAATTATGGCTAAAGTCAAATAAATATTTCTACAAGTTAGAATTAATATTTTACTTTTATATTTTTAGTTACCTTTATAAAAACATACTAAATTATATATTATACGTCGGTCAAAAACATCAAACCGGGACACCGTGACTCACATTTAAGCTCAAACGGGACACGATATACATTTGGGATCCTTTCTTTCTTTTCTTCCTTGTAACCGAATGTACCTACGAGACATTTACATCTTCAAAGTTTGCAAATGCATTGACTTTTTGAACAATGCTTGAAGTAAATATATTGCATAACATATAACCAAGCACTATGACACTCTTTTCACCTCTTTTTGCCCAACGAACACCCTCACAAAGTACTCCCATCTCACTCAAAAACTTGTAAACTACATTAACCTTGAAACCTTGTAAGTGAAATAAACATAATATACAACATGTATCCATAATAGTTGACTTTTGGGAAGCAAGTTCCCCATGCACACAACTCATTTCTTGTCCCCTTTGTCCTTGTATCAGCCGAAAACCACTCAAGAAGCCAAAGACCATGTGCTTGTTCTTAACATACTACCTAGATACAAGTAAAATCATGTCTCATGTACCTAAGTTAAACAAAGACTCTTGGTCTTTAACCAAAGGCTTCTTCCTCTTTTTCTTCTTAAAAACCCACGAGCCTTAGTTCATTCCATATTTCACTTACAAAATTTCATTCAAAAGCCTCCAAGTGTATGCAAGGTATAGCATTTGAAGTTTGGTTTTCCCTTGGTTTACTCTAGCTCAAGTCGACACTCTTACTCTTCCACACCCTCATTAAAACTTCCAAACACTCAAAGGAAAAACTAAGGTAATGAGCATAAGGGTTTAGAAGCAAGATAGTCGGGTTTACTTTGGAAAACATATCGGGTTCTTTTGGTTACCATTCTCGCCTACGTACTCTCACCACCATTCTTGGTGTCGTAAGTCCTTTCCTCTTTTCTTTTGGTACATAGGACGACATGATTTCTTAACCATTTGATAACATATCGATGCATTTTCACGGCACTTATACACGACCTTATTACAACTAGCTACGTTGTCAAACCAACTATATTTCGA
The DNA here is from genome assembly GCA_910596185.1 of Chrysanthemum makinoi. Taxonomy (NCBI): domain Eukaryota; kingdom Viridiplantae; phylum Streptophyta; class Magnoliopsida; order Asterales; family Asteraceae; genus Chrysanthemum; species Chrysanthemum makinoi. The sequence continues at coordinate 175,691,956 of OU343220.1, forward strand.
AACCAACCCATTTCGAGACTAACTAATAAGCTTGAATGGATAGAAACTCGTTTTGTTGTCAACCTATTTCGGAACTAACAATAAACACGAATGTAAGCCTTATATTGTACCCTTGGTACACTCGACATCTTTGTTTAAAACCAACGAACAAGAGAAAAAGGCAATGTATATGCATGCATAAGTTTCAAGCATGATTGTTTAAAAACCACCAAACAAAAGAGAAGTCATGCATTGCATGAAAAAGTCGAACATGGCTACTGTGAAATGCAAATCAAACATGAAACGTCAACATGATCCTTAAATAATATAAGAATCCTAACACAAAAGGTCCTTTGGCTCAGTTGGTGGGGCGCGAGCTAAATTTGGCAGAAAAAGGTTGTGGGTTCGCGCCTTATGGCGATTACCCATTCCTTTTTTGTAATACTTGTAACATTCAGGACTTGACAAAACTAGTCCCCAAACTTCACACCTTTTCTCATTTTCTCAAGGTCTCTTATAAACTTTGCAAACTAATACTAACATCTACGATTTCAACCCTCTACTTTGAACCACTTAACATGTTTTTCTTAAAATACTTATAAAATTTGAAACTTATATAAACCTTTACAACTTTGGACCCTCCAAGATCTACACTTAACGCTTCCCATCCTAAAACTTCTAAAAGATAATAAATTTATATTTTCTACAAGTCTTCGTCACATAAATAAAATTGGTACATATTTCTATTTGACAACCACATTTGCATAAACTAGAAAATATTATGCTTTTCTAAATATAATATTTTCCCGCAACTTAGATAAAATATATATTGTACGTATATATATATATATATATATTTTTCAAAACTAAACAAAATCAAATAAATATAAGTTGATTTATAAATATTTCCACTTTAATAAATATACTCGAGCCAACTCTTATACGAATGCTTCGTAAACTGTCCCACTCACTCTTTCAAGAGCTAAAGACTTATAAGCATTTCGAAACTTATTTAAACTTAACCGTTGCCACATAAGCGTTATTAAACACAAACTCTCGAGAATGCTTCAACCGTTTAAATACACTAAGTCATGAATAAAAACAATAAACTAAGACTTGCCATACTAATTATAGGTCGCGTGACGGTACTTCGTGCTCATACTACTTGATCTTACACTACTCGGATACCATTTGCTAAGGTGAGTTCATAGCCTGCTTTACTTATTTATTTCAAACCCCGCGAGGGAGATGCATGCTATAAACTAGAACACAAGTCTTTCTTAAACCTATGCTTTCTGATCATTATTATTATAGCCTAAGTTTCCTGCCATAAGTCCCTTACATCATGAACCATTAATCACTTACGAGTGGCCGCGAATATTGTGGATAGTACTATGGGAATTAACGAACCCGACTCGGTTATCGGAAATAACCGGGGCGCACTATATTTGGTTAACTATGGAATTGGCAATTCCATCTAGGGGCAATATTATTACTTACACCAGTAATTAGGTGTATGCAGTTAGTTTGGTGTCATGAGCTTAGCGCATAATAATAATCTATGTTTTCTATGGTGATTGTATTCGAAGCAATTATCATCTTTTACTTGTGTTCAACTTATTATTTAAACCTATGAATATCACTCAACTTTTGTTGACTTTTAAGCATGTTCATCTCAGGTACTAATTAGAATTTCGTGAAGGCGTGGAGCGGACGTCGTGGGACACTTGAAAGTTGTGTCGTTTTCAATTAAAGTTATCATTTCATAAATATTTGAACTATCTTTTGTGTAACTCCAAAACATGTGGTATTCCCTTTTGGTTGTTCTAAATTTGAGATTTATGAAATGGTAACTACTTTTTATTAAAACGTCTCTTTAGAGCCGTTTTCTATAACTTGTGACTATGATCCTCTAAGTAATACCCCAAATAGTCTTCCGCTGTCACATTGTGATTTTGGGGGTGTTACAATGTTCCTGTTAGAGAAGAGAATCAACCTGTACACAATGGAGAATTTTGTCTGATATGTTGTTCATAGAGTCCATAATTGGAATCTTTGTTCATGATGAAGAACCTAAAGCTGGCGAGACAGAGAAAATCTTGATGAGCCAAAATCCTCATTGATTTCTCTTGAGGATCAATCTATTCAAGATGAACTTAATCAGATGCTTCTTCAAGATGTCTTAGCACATTCTTATATACGATTCAAAGAAGAGCTTATGAAGAAGCAAGAAAAAGAACAAATCTGCGAGTACTCTCACCGATTACTTTTGGGCCAGATACTTTTGACCAAAATCTTCTTTACGAAGATTACCCGGCACTTTGGATGATCCTACCATGCCTGCACGGATTAGAAGATCTTGATGATGAGTTTGAAGATGAAGGTATTTTTCACCGATTCAATGAAGATGCTAATTTCATTAATTTGGATGATACTTATGGAGTTCCACAGTCTCCAAACTTAAGAATTCATAAGAATCATCCTCTTTTTGATCAAATCATTGGTCCTTATACTTCTGGAGTGATGACTAGACACAGAGCTAAGAGTTTTTCTAAAACTCATAATGTTTTACTTAGCTTTGTCTATAAACAAAACAGACTTAATCATAAGGATCATCAAACATGTCTGTTTACTTGTTTTATCTCTCAAGAAGAACCCAAGAATATTGCTCAAGCATTGACTAAAGAGAGTTGGATTGAAGCTATGCAAGAAGAACTGCTACAATTCAGACTTCAAGTAGTTTGGGTATTATGTGATCTTCCTGATGGTAAGAAGGTCATTGGTACATGATAGGTGTTCGAGTCAAGAGTTGAAAGAGGGAATGCTATAAAAACAAAGCAAGGTTAGTTGCACAAGGCTTCAGACAAGAAGAAGGAGTTGATTATGATGAAGTGTTTGCTCCTGTAGCAAGGATTGAAGCAATTAGGATTTTCCTTGCTTTTGCATCATATATGGGATTCCAGGGTTTATCAAATGGATGTCAAGAGTGCCTTTTTATATGGCAAGATTACAGAGGAAGTATATGTCAAACAACCTCCTGGTTTTGAAGATCCTAAACATCCAAACAAAGTCTACAATGTTGTCAAAGCTCTTTTGGCTTACATCAAGCACCTAGAGCTTGGTATGAAAGGCTCTCTACCTTTTATTGCAACATGGTTATAGGAGAGGAGCTATAGATAAAACTTTGTTTATCCAGAGAGATAAGAAGGATATCATGCTAGTTCAAGTGTATGTAGATGATATCATCTTTGGAGCTACCAAACAATCTATGGTTAAGGAGTTTGAGAAGCGATGCGAAATGAATTTCAAATGAGTTCAATGGGTGTTAACTTTCTTTTGGGACTTCAAGTTAAGCAGTCAACGGAAGGAATCTTCATAAGTTAAGACAAGTATGTAACCGACATACTTAAGAAGTTCAATTTTGATGAAATGAAGCCTGTTACTACACCTATTAAATCTATCAACTCATTGGGCAAGGATGAAGATGGACAACTAGTTGAAGTCAAGTTATCTGAATCCATGATTGGGTATGCTTATGTATCTTACTTGCATCAAGGCACGATATCATGTTTCTTTGTTTGTTTATGTGCAAGATATCAAGTCTCACCCAAGGTATCTCACATGAATGTAGTGAAGAGAATTTTTTGTTATTTGAAACAACAACCTAAGTTGGGGTTGTGGTATCCAAGGGATTCACCTTTTCACTTAGAAGCTTTTGGAGATAGTGATTATGCGGTGTGACTATATGAGAAAGATCAACCACAGTGGATGCCAATATTTTGGAAGAATTAGTTTCATGGTGTAAGAAGCAAACAATGCACAACATCATCAACCAAGCGAGAATATGCATTTTGCTTTTTATGTGGACAAGTGTGGATCCGGGAATCAACTCTTGGATTATGGGTTCAATTTCAAGAATACTCCTATCAATATTGATAATGAGAGTACTATTTGTATTGTGAAGAATCCAGTTTATCATTCCAAGACCAAGCATATTTAGATTAGGCACCACTTCATCGAGATTTATGAGCATAGGCTCATTAATGTTGTCAAGGTACATACGGATGATAATGTAGCGATTACTCCCAAAAGTTTGATGTTTCAAGATTTACTCACTTGGTGGTGAGTATTGGCATGATCAATTACTGAGCTACATTTAAGGGGAGGACTATTTAGTGTACGTATAGTCTTATGCATTGCTTGAGGGGAGGATATTCATGTCTATTTGCTGTATATGCTATTATAAGGAAGAGAATGGAAAGTAATCTGCTTTTGATTTTATGAAAGTTTGCTTGGATAGTCTTGCTTGGAAAGTACTTCACATGTAAAGTCTTGTTTGTCTATCGAAATCTGTTCCACGGTAATATTGAGGGGTAACTACTACTTGATAACTGTTATTAATGGGTGATTTTTAAATCTCACCATATCTTGCTCTTCTACCTCTCATATTACTCTCTTATAATCTTTTCCATATTTCTTTCTCTATCACCCATATTATTTGTCATCTCATTTTCTGTGTAAACATATCATCAATGGCAAATCGTAATGCCGTTTCTAAACATAACATGGTGTCTAATTTGGACAAGACTGAAGCCAATGAGATCTTTCATGATATCATTGATTTTCTAACTGGGTCACCGATTAGTTATGCGCTGTTAGTAGAACCGGATGTTATTGAGCTGGATTCAATTTTGGAAACTATAGGATTCATATGGATAATGATGAATCATATATTCAAACTCAGATTCTTTGAGAACTGTGAAGATTCTGAAGCCTCCCATTACGTGAAGATCTAGTATTTGATGATGAAGAAGGGGCTATTCGTTTTGATAAGCAACTGATTTGGGATACGTTTAGGGACATTGGCTATGAAGGGTCTTTAACTGAACAGACATTCAAGAAACCCTTATTTTGTCCTCACTGGAAGCTTTTGGTTCATGTATTGCTTCATTGCATTAGTGCTAAAAGTACCTCTTGGGAGCAATTTGGGTCTAACATAGCATCTGCTATAGTGGGATTAGCTCTGACGCAAATTCAATTTTCAGGCTAATTCTAGATGGAATGCTTTCACATCACTCATGCTTCAAAATGGTTGTATCGGTTTATTCAAGTGTTCCTCAATAAAAACAACTTTCAAATGTACCAAAGCCTACAAGTGTTTTGCACTTTGTGGTACAACAAGCCAATATTTTCACTTTCATGGCTAGGAAGAGTGATTTATTCACTGAAAGGGACACTCCTTTAACTACTTCTATGATGGAGATTGTTCATTTATGAGGACGGATGGGGAACAGGTAGTTCACAAGTACTGCAAAGTAAGCTGCGCATCTCAGTAATCACGTCATCACAAATGTTCAAGATGATGTTCTTGATTTTTCACCTTCACCATCTCCACAAATATCTGTTCTCGCTTCTCAACGAAGAACATTCACCAATTCGAGGAGATGATCCACCTACTATACCCCCTGAAGGTTTGGTATTGGATAATTATGTTATGACAAGGGAGTTAGTTAAATTGAAGAAAACAACTGAGGCTCAAGCTAAACAAATTAAGAAGTTGAAGCTCAAGTTTAGACGACTCAGGAATTTTAAGCCATTGGTTCAACATCATCGATCCCATGGGTCAAAGCTAAAAAGAAGGAGCAACGGCAGTTTAAAAAGACCAAACGCCAAAAGGTTCAAAAGCAATCTTCTTTCAAAATGGGGAGGAATTCGGAAGATAAGAATTTGAATGAAGAATCGAGCTGAACCTCAAGGTACAAATATTCAAACTCAAGATACTGAAGAACAGGTTATTGAAAGTACTGAGGAAGAAATCAAAGTTCAAAGTATTGAGGAGCAAGTTATTGATGTTCAAGTTCAAAGTCTTGATGATCAAGTCGCTGATCAAAAGTCATCGCTTTTCTGAACTTACAGACAAGGTTAATTTCACCAAGGTTTGATGGATGAGGAAAATTTGGTCCTTCAACTGTCATACCAGAAAAGGAAGCTGATACACCCAAACCTATACATACCGCAAGTGATGATGAAACTATTCTTTGAGATTTTGCATGATTTATCAAGGCAAGGGGTGTTAGCATTCGAGTGCAAGAAGAACAACCAGAGCTTCTCAACTGTTATTGATCCAAGGATAAAGGAAAAGGTATATTGGTAGAAACAAAGAATAAAAAGAAACCTACTTTACACGATAAGGAATGCTCAAAATGCTATAAATGAGGCAGCTAGAAAGGTACAAGTTTGAACTGAATCTTGAGGTTGCTATTGAAGAAGAATCTATGAATGAAGAAGCATTTAGGAAATTACAAGAAGAATTGAATGCTAAAGCTGCTATACCATCACCACTTCCTATTTCTTCTCTACCAAGAAGACCAAATCTTGCTAAGGAAAGAAATGCAATGATGGCTTATCACGAAAGGAAGAGGATATGTTGGATTGAACAAAATTTGAATTAGTGTTATGAAAGAGTTATATGGTGAGAAAGGGAGTTGCTTTAATATTAAAGATTTTAAGATGATGATGCTTCAAAGAAGAAGAAAGAAAAGGCTAACTTAAAAGAAAAAGAATAACTGGAGTTAAAGATCAACAGTCATCAAAGAAAGTTGAGTTAAGGTCTGATACTAATGATGAGCTAAGGAATTACTTAAGAGTAATAGATTTTGAGTATTCTAAAGATGATGTTGAATTCAAGATGAACAAATCTCCAATAACTACTTTTGAAGTTATAGAGTCAAAAGAATTATCATGTTTCATAAAGAAGATGAAAGTTTCAAGGTGTTCAATATGCTATAGGATTTATTGCATATAATTGATAGAGTGGATTTATTTCATTTATATCATGTGGTAAAAGAATATTATGAACACAATCCATCAGAAGGATTTGGTTTAGTCTTGCTTGGAGATCTCACAACTGTTTGGGAAGCTGAAGAAACAGAAATCTTCTTGAGATCCGGAAAAACCAAGAAGATTGGGAGATTACTTGCTGGAGATTCTTTGAAGAATATGGAGTACATGTTCTAGAGCTAGAAGATGGAACAATGATTCACATGTTAGCTGATAGAAGATATCCTCTTATATCGATCTTTTGAGGATGTTGGAGCATGGAATGGAAGTTGAAGAAGATAATGAAATAGCATGTCCGGTCATCAAGCGTTTATCGGATGGACTACAATTCTGATGATGATGAATAACGGTATGAATCTTAATTGATTAAATTTTTGATATATCGATTACTTTATTCAAAGTTCTTTCGATCAAACGATACTAATCAAAGTCGCGCTTGACTTTTAACCGATTCTTGATTTTGAAAAACTTTGTTAAGTAATAAATGTTTTGAAACAAAGGTTAAAAGAAATAAATGGTTTTGAGATGGTAACACCAATAGGTTATCAATCCACCATGGTTACAAAAGGATTGGCTAATCCATGAGCAAACGGCTCTGGTAAAGATATTTCAAATCCGTTTAATAGTTGACAACTTGCTAATAAGTTGTATGGTAATCAACTCACCATATCAATAATGTGAAGAGTTGGCTAGCCCACAAGAAAATGGCTTGTGGTAAAGGCTGTGGAAAACCATTATATGGTAATTAGTTCACCATGATGAAAGAACTAACTAGTCCAAAAGGGTACAGCTTTTGGTAAAGATAAATCAAATCATTAATAGGCGATGATTTGCAAAAAATCATATGGTTATCGTGCCATGGTCTTACATTCAAAACATTTGGCTACTCCAGAGTTAATGGCTTTGGTAAAGAGCACTTAAATCCATTAAATTTTCAATGATTCACCTCTCACAGGGTTTACACACTGGAAGTGATGAGAATAGACTGAAACTTAACTAATTAAATGTACAAATTGTCTTATGTTCTGAAGATGGAGCTTCTGAATGTTGAGAAAAGAAATAAAATTGTCGTCTTTGAAAAGAATTATACAAATAAAGACTACTTTGAAGATGATATAAGCAGAGAATCTACAAAGATGAAATTTGAAGATAAAGTCACAATTCTCTTTAAGACAAAGATGTTAAGCTAAATCTACAAAGGAACTTGAAATCAAACAAGTAGAATTCAAGTTAGGGGAGGATTGTTGGGATACTGAAAGTTAAAGTCTTGAAGAGTTAAAGTCTTTGAAGATTAACAAAATGCTACTTGAGAAAGTCAAAGTCTTTGCTAAGTAAAAGTCAAAGAAATCTTTGCTTATTCATCAAATCTTGCAAAGATTAAAGTCGGTTGTATTTGATTAAAGATAGAAAGTAATGTTTATCTAGAAATTTCTAAGTATTGTCTACTTGACGTACAAGGATAAGAATTGTAAACCGATTAGGGTTATCCTTGAGCATATCCCTAGATTGGTATTAGATATGTGTGTTTTTAGAATCCAAAAGTACGATCAATATTAGAGTTTTAGAGAGTTCGATATTTAGTGCTTTAGAGTTATTAATAAAGTTATATTCTTCTTAGCTTTGTTAAGTAAATTCCGCATACTTGATAAAGATTACTCAGTGTTTCATTGTTAATAACTTAGGATTTATCCGAGGTTATTAAACCCTTAACAAGCTATTTAAGTGAGTTTGGTTAGAGTACATCGATCCAACACCTACTTAATTCTATATCTTTGATAGCTTAGATAGCTTCTAATAAAATTTTCCTAATGGTTTTTTATTGCCATTTTCTTTTCTTATGAAAACTAATCTCTGGGGAATCAATGTTGAGAGGATGTCTTTCAGTTTCTATTATTGATTAGTTTAATGTTGAGGTGTCTCTTTGACCAAAACTACATTTTTATCTTCTTCACCTGTATTTTAACCTAAATTTCTTTCTCGTTTACTGAACACCAAATATAATATGAAGACAAGAAACAATTTGATTTGGGATCCTGCTTTTTAATCTGAACAGTTTGAACAAATAAGATCCTATTTAGTAATGAATACACGTTTAGTTTGGGTTCCTGCCTTAGAAGCATATCTGATTTTCTGTTTACCCACGACACCATGTTTTTTTTAACGGAGATATTATTTTTCTTTGCATCAAATGCTTCATTTATAAACAATATACCTATTTTTTATTTGACGTCGAAACTCATTTTCTTGATGCCAATATTAACAGAAAAGAACTTCTATAAATGAACTCTTTTATTTTACAATTCTTGCTGATTTGTAGTCAGTTTTTTGGCTAATAGCCACCTATGAGAGCTAACAATACTTCCTTTTAGTCTGTTTTTAATTCTTCTAGATTTGGCTTCATAATTTCATATCATAAATAAGTGTAGCCTTAGTAGGTTTGTTGGAATCACTCCTAAACCTAAATCAAGTGTTAGTGATTCATATGTAATAGTTAGCTTATTATGGCCTTTATGTTAGTAATTAGTCTTAGGATTATGTAGAAGGCCCATAAGGCTAGGCCTAGCCCAATAAGGAAAAGGAATGGAGTAGGAGTGTTTCCCTAGCTCCCCTTCCTATAAATACCTTGTAATAACCCTCACTTGGGGGTTGGTTGTTCAATTTATCTCTTTCACTCATACTCTACGCATAACCGGTCTAGTATTTACGTGTGTGTGTGTTTGATAGTTTTTCATCCGACCTCTATCTCTTCTCTATTCTTTCTATTGATGCTTGTGTTTTAAACTTAGTGACCTCACAGTGGTCTCAATCGCCTACTAGTTGGGTGAATCGTATTGTTTTTGAAGTAGGTTTTGGTCCTACGCGTAAAGCATACGAGTGATACTTTGGTTCGCTTAAAAACAAATTTTTTACACTTTTGAATCCAAGATTCTTGTACTTTCAATGTTTTAAGGTGTTAAAATAACTGTTTTTGCAAAAACGTTTCAACCTTTACGTGTGGATCATTGTTTTTGAGCTTGGTTTTTGACGCGGTACTCGTTCTACGCATAACAGTCTTAGACACTTTGGATCATTAAATTTCACACTTTTGTGTTATTTTGGTGATATTGAAGCTCTTTCATCACAAAAATCTGGTTTAGAAACATCTTTGGGCAAAAGTCATTTTTACGAGTAAGTCTACGCGTATCAAAACCCTAAACTTACGCGTAACTCACTCCTTGTTTTGATCTTCAGTTTCGTGGTTTACTCCGTGTTTTCTTGCTTGGATAAGCCTGAAAATACGTCGACTTGGGATATCTTTTGCACTGTGATAGTGTAAAAGATCACTTGGGCAAAAACCCTAAAATTACGCATAAGCATAAGCTTACGCGTAGAAACTTCTACGCATAAGATTTATCTTACGCCTAAGCTTTGTCTTACGCATAAGGTCATCCTACGCCTAAGTTTTCTACGCCTAACTTCTTGTTTTACGCATAACTTTAGTGTTTTCACCTTACTTACGCGTAACTCTTGTACATTACGCTTAACTTTGTTTTTACGCATAAGTGCTACTTGGTTTATTGTGATTTCTACTCCTAAGGATACTTCATCAACACAGGTTCATTCGACTACAAAGATCCATTTTATAACACAAGTTTTTCAACATGTCACAACCACCTTACTCTAACTATTTCCCTTACACTTATACTCAACGTCAACAACAATTAAGTCCACAACATCAACAATGGAATCAACAACAAGCAATTTATCAACAACAATTTAATCAACAACATACTCCACAACTTGCGGCAATGCCACAACGTCAAATGGTTCAACCACCACCAAGTCTTCAAGTTCAACCCTACACAAACGATTTCAATCAACATCCATCAAGGAACACTATGAAGGAACCCACTTGGTTTGCAAAGATGTGTGAAGCTTTAAGCAGCAACAATCAATTCATGAGGCTGGATCACTTGATAGACCTCAATGCTCACTCCGAAACTACGATCAATGGGTGATTAGGTTCTTTAGGTTTTGTGATCTGAAGAAGCCACATGGAAAGTTCTTAAAGAAGGTTATCTTGGAAGGTCCATTTCAGATGCCTACTGTCATTGTACCCGGAGATCCAAATGCTAATCCACCAAGAGATGAACAATCAAACATTGCTACTGTTGCAGACGTGAATGCAGAAGAACTTCTACAATATGAAGCTGATGAGCTTGCAATGCAATATATCCTTTTAGGATTACCAAACCCAATTCTTCGAGGTGTTGATGCTCAAAAGACTGCAAAGGCGATGTGGGAACATATTCATCTTCTTATGGAAGGATATGCACTCAATCAGGATATGGAATCCAAAATTTACTTGGCTTATGAACACTTCATGATTGAACCTGGAGAGACACTAGAGTCTTATCATCATCGATTCTCGGACATCATAAATGATTTGGATAAACACAACATCATCATGCCAAGAATTGTTGTTAATACTAAGTTCCTGAGTAGTCTTGGTCTGAATGGGAGAAGTATGTCATTTTTCTCCGTCAAGCGAAGAACATGCATCATTCTACATACGGATTGTTGTACGATTACTTGAAGCCTCATGAAAAGGAAGTTGATAAGGAAAGGATTCTTCGTGCTCAAACTGCTTCACCTTCACATCCGGAAAATCAACAACTTGCCTTGTATGCTCAAAACAATTATCCTCCTCAACCAGCAACTCAACCAACTGCCACAATCACACCACATGATCAATCACAGCAAAATCAAAAAACTCAATTGGTTCCTTACAACAACAACACTGATCGGGCACTTTATAGTCAAGCTAATGATGAATCCGATCCGTTCGAAGCATTGCAACAAGGATTTGTTATGATTGCTAATGCTTTTGGCCGTTATACCAACAAATCCAACAATCGTATTCGTTCCTTATCTAACACAAGGAATCGGCATTTGTGAACAATGGACGAGTTGAAGTTTAGAATCGTGGTTATGGTCGTCAGATGGGCGGTGGTCAAGGGTTTAATGCTATGGGTAGGAATAACAACAGATCTCAAGTGGTGGAATAGGGAAATGCTCAGAATGGGTTGTATGGTCTTCGATGGTACAACTGCAATGAGAAGGGACACTGGCTAATGCATGCCCAAAGCCGAGGACTAGGGGCAGTGCTTATCACAAATAAGCTCTTCTTTTGGCTCTTAAGGATGAAGCTGGTGGAACTCTCACGACAAAGAACGAGAGTTTTATGGCAATGCAGACTCAGATGATGATATGGAGGACTTGCGGCCCAATGCATTTGTTATGTTGATGGCTAATATGCATGAGTTACACATGAGTGACACAGGCCCAGTGTATGACACCGATGGCTTGTCTCAGGTACCCGAACAAACCATATTTATCTCGATCTAATATCTCCGCCAACATCGAATCCGGCAAGGTTCAGAATGTTCAAAATGAGTAGTCCACATCTCATTCCGACGATTTTCAACTAGAACCCGTAGTTATATTTGACGATCAAGATGACCTTATGGTTTCCCTTGATAATCAAATTGACTCCGTGGTTATACTTGAGGATCTAAATAATGATCATGTTGAGAATCACGTTGAACACACAAACTTTGCCTCGTCCGGATGTTGATCTGTTGCTTAAAAACCAACAATCCATAATGGAAGAATGTCGTGCAGTAAATCAGGACTTGAAAAGTAAAAATGCATTATTAACCAAGGATTTTGAATGTTTACAAAAGCAACTCAACTTTTTCAAAACTCAAGAAAAACGTGAAAAAGGTTTTGAAGCGCCTTTGCTAAATCTCATCAAAACGAAAAATATTTAGAGAGACAGATGCGATCTAGCCGCGAAGAATGCTTTGTTGTCGAAATAGAACAATCTGAAACATGAACATAAAAAGCAAATTAACGCTCTCACCTTGGAAAATCAAAAAGCTAAGGCTGAGTTGTTAACTTGTCAAAAACAGTTCTCTGCATACAAAAAGCATTCAACGAAACGAATAGATGCTCATCTTGAAGAAATTATCGGCTTGCAAAACAAACTTAAAGAGTTTAAAACTGTTGTTTACAAACATGGTGAGTCTGTCACAGCTATTGAAAAGTTTACTTTAAAACCCAATCCAAATGGTTATGGACCGAATCTCGCTGATTACAAACCTAAGCTTTCAACCAAAGCATTCAAACCAAATCCACGAAGTTTCCAAAGTGCAGAATATAAAATTGATAATTCTGTTATGAGTGTTGTTGAATATCATCGTCAAGAGGAATTAGATGCAGAAGACGAGAGTCGATCAAAATTAGAAACTTTTGTTTACAACAAACCTTTTAACTATTCAAAAGCGGTCACTTTCGTCACACCAACGGATTCTTCTAACACACCAAGGATTATCATAAAAATGTCTGAGTCTTCTAATGTTAATCCCAAACCAGATTATGCACAAACTTATGGTCCTTTACCTTCCATCAGTGAAGTAAACTCAAAACCTGAAAATCACAAAATTCTTAGATATTTTGACCTTTTCATGGCTGACCTCAAAACTTTACAACATGAGATAGAATATCATTCTGAAATCAATGTTCAACATTTTCAATCGCCTCTGGCGCGAGAACAAAGAGACATTTTTCAGAAAACTCTTTTACCAAATGTTAAAAATTTGAAAAATTTTGCATTGTCTTGGGAACGGGACTTTCATAAGGAACTTGGATTGATGAAGGTCGTTTTAGAAAACGAAACATCTATTTCTAATACTAAACGTAAAAAGAAAATGTTGAGAAAAGATGTTGATCGACTCTTGGAAGATGTTATCTGTGCTGATGTCCATAATGTTGTGTTATTGAATTCTTTGTCATATGTATCTGATTATATCTCTGCTGATACTGTTGATTCTGTGGTAACTGTTGAGTATTCTGATAATGTGCTTTAGAACGAGTCTTTAAAGGTTGAAAATGAACGATTGTCAAACGAGCTTTCTAATGCAAAACGTTGTCTTAATTGGTGTCAAAAAGATATTTACGATCAACAACTTGCTTATCAAAACAAAATCGCCCAGTTGCGTGCAAAATCTTCTGATCCAAAAATTGAGAAATTGGATGATCAAAACGTGTCTTTCAAGTGTCAAATCTCAAAATATGAACAAGAACTTGCAAAAGTTAAAAAGGAATATGGTGTCATATTTGATTTACTCAAACAGACTCGTGATGAAGCATCCAACGAACTTGATCATTATCTTGCATACACTAAAGAAGTCATGAATTTTGCTGGAAATCTTCGTTCTGAAAATCAAGATTTGGTGCACACTCTCATTAAGTTATGGGAAATGTTAGGAAAGTATGAACAAGTTCAGCCTAGCATCATTAAGAGATTTTCACCTGTTACACTTAGCAATCATGTCCCCAGAATACCTACCGACAAAACACAAGTTACTAATGTGCTTCCCTCTACTGAAACATGACTAGTTGCCTCTTTGCCAAACATCCGCACTTCATAGCCTAGGAGCAATACAAGGAAGAATAGGAAGTTGCAACCTAAGAAAAGACAAATAAAGAATGTTGAAGTAGAAGAACACTATAGGACTTTGAATAAGACTCCAGTTGCACCCACTTTAGATATTGCGTCTGGCAAATGTAATGGAAAAAGTGTTGTAACTAATATTGAACCTTTAAGTACTTTTGATATTCAGTCTGATGCATCTTGTGTTATTTTTCGTAAAAGTATGTGTTCTGATTGTCATGATAAATGTGTTGCTAAGGCTATCTTGTCACGTTTACAGAAACCTAAGATTCGGGATACTTCTAGGCCCACTAATGCTTCTAAGTCTGTGCTTGGTAAACCACCTTCTTTAGATTCTAAGAAACGATTTGATGTCCCTGTAGTTCCAGTATCACCTCCAAGGATTGTTGTACCACCTAGCACATTCACTAAGACTAAAGCTAAGACTAGTTGGAGATGGCAGAAATGGTTACATAATACACTAGGATTTAAATGGATGTCTAAAATCATTGATGTGTGTATTTCTACTATAACTGCTTCGGAACCCTCTAACACTTCGGGTTCCACGTCTACTTCTATTCCATCTGTGTCATCTGTGTGTAATGCAGGTGATACGGATCATCCTTTGGATTGTTGATAGCGGATGTTCCCGACACATGATAGGCAACCTTAAACTGTTATCAAACTTTGTTGCAAAGTTCATTGGCACTGTCAGATTCGGGAATGATCACTTCGCAGCTATCATGGGCTACGGAGACTACTTTAATGGCAACATCGAAATTAGCAGGGTTTATTATGTGGAAGGCCTCGGTCACAATCTATTCTCAGTTGGTCAATTTTGTGATGGAGACTTGGAAGTAGCTTTCAGGGAGAAAACTTGTTTCATTCGTGATCTTCAATGAAATGATCTTATGTCGTAACGCTCATCCAGTCTCTACACTATCTCCATGCAAGACATGATCGCTTCATCTCCCATTTTTCTACTCTCAAAGGCTACATCTACAAAATCTTGGCTATGGCACCGTCGTCTATCACATCTAAACTTTCAAACCATAACCAACCTTGCTTGACACAAACTTGTTGAAGGTCTCCCGCGATTCCGGTATTCTAAAGATCACCTATTCTCAGCTTGTGAACAAGGGAAAAGCACTCGTGCTCATTTTCCTTCAAAGGTGGAACACAGCTCTCAGCATCTGCTTCATCTTCTTCACATGGATTTATGTGGCCCGATGCGCGTGCAGACGATAAATGGCAAACGCTACATCTTGGTAATTGTTGATGACTACTCAAGATGGACTTGGGTTTATTTTCTTCGAAGTAAAGATCAAGCTCCATAGATGATCATCACTTTTCTCACGAAAATTCAAATTCAGCTCCGGAACACCGTAAGACAAATTCGAACAGACAAAGGAACTGAATTTGTGAATCAAAATCTTCGGGAATATTATGAGAAAGTGGGAATTGAGCATCAAATATCTATTGCCCGCACACCAGAACAAAACGGAGTTGTTGAAAGACGAAACCGAACGTTAGTGGAAGCCGCTGAACAATGTTAATCAATGCTAAACTTCCGATTACTTGTGGGTAAGCTGTCTCAACTGCATGCTACACTCAAAACCGTTCAATGATCACAAAACGTCACAACAAAACACCATTTGAGCTTCTCCACAACCGTAAACCGAATCTTAAAAACTTTCATGTATTTGGATCCCTTTGCGATCCGACTAATGATCGTCATGACTTTGGAAAGCTCAAAGCCAAAGCTGACATTGGAGTATTTATTGGATACTGTGAGAACTCAAAAGGTTACCGGATCTAGAATTGTCGTACAAAGCAAGTTATGGAAATGATTCATGCTAATTTTGATGAGCTTACTGAAATGGCTTTTGAGTATAACTGCTTGGAACCCGGTCACAACCGCTTAAACTTCCCCCAAACCCCATCATCCGCTGAACAAAGCCCTCGCCTACTCGTCAACAAATGGAAAGACTTTTTGCTCCGTGCTCGAAGATATTGATGAACGTGCTCGGTGTATCCGCTGCTTCCGCTACTCAACCCCGATACTACTCTTATACCGATACACACTGCACAACAACCACTATTGAAGAAGCACCACCAGTTGACTCCAACACAACAGTTGAACAAACCGCTTCCAACAATGATGAACCGGCTGATGATGTTCTTAATGAAGTACCCCCACCTGCAGATTTTGATCCAAATGCGTTCTTTAACCCGTTTGCTAATGAGACTGCTACACCAGATGTCGCGGAATCTTCAACAAGCCATTTGAATCCTCAAAATCTTCACAACGTATACCAACATCAACCCTCTACACCTCGATGGACAAAAGACCATCCTCTAGAAAATATTATTGGCAACCCGAATCAACCAGTCGTTACGAGACAACGTCTTCACTCAGATGGTGAACATTGCATTTTATGCACTCACTGCTCTGCCAATTGAGCCTAAAACATTAAAGACGCAATGACAAAAGACAACTGGATTGAATCCATGCAAGAAGAACTCAACCAATTCAAACGTCTTGAAGTATGGGAACTGGTTGAAAGACCATCAGGGTCTACGTCATTGGTCTAAAATGGATTTGGAAGAACAAATTGGATGCTGAAGGGAATGTCATCAGAAACAAGTCACGTCCGGTGGCTAAGGGTTATAGACAGGAAGAGGGTATTGACTTTGAAGAATCATTTGCTCCGGTTGCTCGTCTTGAGGTCGTTCGGATATTTCGGTGTTCGCAGCTCATATGAACATAACGGTCTTTCGGATGGACGTCAAAACTGCTTTTCTGAATGGTCAACTGAAAAAAAGTTTATGTCACCAGCCGAAGGATTCGTTGATCCCCCGCTTCCGAACCATGTCTACAAACTGAACAAAGCTCTGTATGGTCTCAAACAAGCTCCTCGGGCGCGGTATGATAAGCTACCATCTTTCCTCCTTGCCAATAATTTTACCAAAGGTTCGGTCGACCCAACTCTTTTCATACAATATCACGGGGAACATATTTTAATTGTTCAAATTTACGTGGATGACATCATTTTTGGGTCAACACATAAAATGTACTCAATCGCTTTTGCTAAACTAATGAAGAAACATTTTGAAATGTCAATGATTGGTGAACTTAAGTTTCTTTCTAGGACTGCAAGTTCATCAATCACCATGTGGTATTTTCTTGAGTCAATCCAAATATACCCTTGAAATTCTGAACAAATTCGGAATGAATACTTCTGATACTTATGCCACACCAATGTCACATACCAAGAAGTTGGACGCTGATTTGCATGGGAAACTAGTTGACCCTACAAAATACCGTAGTATTATTGGGTCTCTCATGTATCTAACAGCCAGCAGACCTGATATTGTCTTTGCCATTTATCTTTGCTCCCGTTATCAGTCGTGACCAACTGAAACCACCTCTCTGAGGCTAAAAGAATCCTCCGATACATCAAGGGAACCATTAATTTGGGGATCCGGTATCCGAAGGATTCTGGTTTTGAACTAATAGCTTTTTCAGACGCTGATCACGCAGGCTTCTTAGACTCTCGGAAAAGTACTTCAGGAGCACTACAATTTCTTGGTGACAAACTGGTATCTTGGCAATCGAAGAAGCAGGACTGTACATCGTTGTCCTCAACCGAAGCAGAATATGTAGCCATGTCGGCGTGTTGTGCTCAAGTCATTTGGATGAGAACACAACTCAAAGACTATGGTTACGTATTTGACAGAATCCCGATGTACTGTGACAATCGGAGTGCTATTGCGATCTCGTGCAACTCCGTTCAACACTCAAAGTCAAAGCACATCGATCTTCGATATCACTTCATCAAGGACCACGTCGAACAGGGTACTTTTGAATTATACTTCGTGGGTACAGAATACCAATTGGCAGATCTTCTCACCAAAGCCTTAGCTCTTGCTAGGTTTAATGAGTTGGTCCACCGAATTGGTATGAGGTGTTTGACTTAAGAGGAACTGGATGAACTCTTAAAACATTCTTAAAATCCAGTCAAACACCAAAATCTCTTTTGTAAATATTTTCCAAAACAAAATACAAAAATATAAAATCTGATAAAACAACAAAAATATTCTTCTACATCTTTTTCTCTTAACATGGCAAGTACATTTCTTCCGTCAACACTCTAATCTTTCAAAATTCAGTATTTTTCCGATCAAGTGTTGAGGGGGAGAAAAATTAATACTCAATTGTTTCAAAATAACCGTGTACTTGCATGTTACCCATTCCCGGTTGTTTCTTTTAATAATGGTGGACATATTTCTGGTTTCTGACACTCCTCGGACTAAAATTTATAAACTTTCATTATTTCTTAAGTCGAGGGGGAGTGTCGTCAATGTTATTTCCAAATATTCTTCGTTTGGTAACCAAAAAGAAAGTTAAAAGGCTTTGGATGAAAATGGAAAAGTTGGAGGGACTAAAACTGCCAAAAGCTCAAACTCTTTTTTAATAAAACTCCTCCACCTAACTTACAATTCACATTTATTACTTTCACCAAACAATATCCTACGCCTAAGATTCGGTTTACAAATCCATTTATCTGATCTTCAATTTGTAAGTGATTTTGTGTTCTTAACAAGTGTTTAAACAATGGTTTTGAATTTCATGTGAATCCAACAGTTAAAACTTAAGATTTAATCATTTTTGTGTTTTACGCGTAAGTGTTAGAACACATAATCTTGTTCATGTGTTTAAGGTTAAAAGGATTGTGTTAAAACATTTCTTTTACATCACTAATACCATTCGTACACTCAAAACACACCCAGAATCACGTATTGATGGAATTTGAAAAACTAGGGTTTATGCGTGGGTTTGGGTATTTTCAAATGTGAATGTTTTTGGTCAAAAATATTGTTGTGTGATGTTGCTATCATGGTGAATTGATGATATCTAGGCTTTAAAACAACCCAGAAACACTAATTGATTGAGAATTAGAAATTAGGGTTTAATGTTCTTGAGATTTGGGTATTTTTGATTCACTGCGAATTTGATGTTAAAACTTGGTTATTACACTCACATGACATCTAAGAACCACCAGAAAAACTTTGTTGCAAAATCCATGGCTAGATTTCTTACGCGTAATCTTTGAACTCTAGGGTTTAAGTCTACGCATAAGTTATCTTACGCGTAAACTGTTTGATGAGTTTTCATGCCATGATATGTTATACAATGAATGTATGTGTTAATATTGTTACTATGATGAATTTATTTCAGGTTTGCTACTCGTAAAACTCAGAATCAAGGTTGTTTAGACATCTACGCATAAGGATCACCGTACGCGCAACATGTTATGCGTAAGAGAAATCTTACGCGTAGCATTTACGCGTAAGGTTCTACATAAGGGACTACGCGTATCCTGTGAAGGATATGCGTAAACAGTGACCTCTACGCATAAGGTCTACTCTTACGAGTAAGCCTTATGCGTAAGGTTTTATATACGCTTACGCGTAAGCTCTACGCATAAGGTCCCCCTGTTCCTACGCATAATATTTCTTACGCTAAGTAGTCGATCATACACATAAGCTTGTGTCTACGCGTATAACTCTTTGTTTACGCATAAGCTACCATTTCTACGCCTAAGTCTTGATCAAACCTTCATTATGAATTGTTACGCGTGCAAACTTGTAAATAAATAAATCATAACGTCACGAAACCAATAATGTCACTAATAAGCTTAAACGTTTAATATGTTGTGAAAATATGTGATAACATAAACTTTAAAACCTAAAGTTAACTAACTCACGAAACTTTTCTCAACGTCATTGGACTCTTGGACAAACAAGTGATTTTGGACTCGTAACAATCATCGACATTGCACATTCAATAATTAGACAATAAAACCATCTGTTGACTAACATTATGTCTTTCGATATGTTGGTTCTTTTGGCTAAATGTGTTTCATATCACGACATGGAAGCTCAAATGAATGTGGATGCACCAAATGTTCTCACCATTGCTGATATCTTCCCTCATGGCTATCCAATGAAGATTGGAAAGAACAATCTCAGACTTGACTTTGACACCCTCACCTGCTCGGAATCTTCTTGCCTCATTGCAGTGGATATTCTAAAGAACCATCCTTATCAGAACATGCTCACCAATTCTGCTACTATACCGGAGATCTACATTCAGCAGTTCTAGAATACAATGCAAATGGTCAAAGGTCGATATGTTGTGACGGTGACGCTCAATCACAAGCAAATCACCATCACTCCTGCAGATTTAAGAGTTGTTCTCCTCATTCCTGACATCATACCAACTGAATTCTCTGCGCACCATCAAGAGACTGTTCTGCAATTTTGATTGATATTGGGTACGACGAAGCTTCAGGAGTAATCAATAAGCATTCACACGTGGATGTAAAGAACATTCCTCAGCCTTGGAGAACCCTTTATATCATCATCACAAAATCCGTTCTTGTGACATTGGCGGCTATGAGCATCCCAAGCTCGTAGAACTGCAAATCTTTTAGGCTCTGATCAACATGAAACACATCGAAATTGAAGCTTTGATATGGGATGACATGATGACATTCCTCAAAAAACTTGGATCAAAGATTCCTTATATCAGATATACAAAACTATTGATCCAAAGAGCACTTGGGTATAACCCTGATATCCCCAAAAGAATCAATGACCCCGACAATCATGACATGTTGACTGAACCCACTCTAACAGTCAGATTTAAGGAGTCAACTACCAAGAAAAAAGGTGCTGTGTTGCCAGACCACCTTATTTCAGATGAACTCAAAAAGCTCAACTCTTACAAAAGGTATCTGAAAGCTGTGCAAGAGAACAAAGTTGGTTTTCTAGATGAAAAATCTTCTGGCACGCCTACAAGGAAAACCAGAATTGGAAGTGGAGGAAGTGCTGCAAGCACTGAGAGTCAGAGGAAGTTCCCCAAGAGGAATCCTCCACGTAAGAGGACAGTTCCCGCCAAGGAAGCTGTTCCTATTCCCGTACCTAAGCCTGAACCGCAAAGACAGCTAGTGGACGAAAGCTCTGAAGATACACAAACAGACGAAGAGGTCTTCTACTCAGAAACTGCAACCGATATGACTCCTCAAGTAGTCAAGCCTCCCAGTCCTATAGCTGAACACGGCAAAGGGAAGAATCCAGTAATTGAGCGTGAAGAAGAAAGTTCAGATGAAGAGCCACTGGACACTGATTACAGGAAAAAGTTCAAATTCATTAGACTCCAACACGTCGCAAAAGAATTTGCTAAGGATCAAATGGGTGGCCCCGGAGGGTCAAGTGGTGAAGTTCAACCTACACCAAGTCCTGATGCGGTTAATCAACCCGATAAGGGATCTGGTGCCATCCCTTTGGAGCAACAACAAAAGCGCGTGGAAGAAAAGTCTGAGGAAAAAGAGGGAGACAAAGAAAAGTCGGAGAAGGAAAAGACTGAAGAGAAAGAAAAGTATGAAAATGATGAAGATATGGATTATGATAAGTTTCTTCTAGACAGTCCAACACGTCCCAAGGAGAAAACCTCGTAGCCTCCTCAGGGCCCCGAGCCACCTCATGTCTCTTCGTCATCAGATTCATCTTCTCATTCTTCACCACCACCATCAAAAAGATCAACCAAATCATCATCCAGATCAGTGAAGAAGCCAACTGCATCTTGGATCTCTCATGCAAAGTCACGAATCGTTAAAGCGTTAAACAGTCGAGAAGAAAGACGTGCTTTACAAGAAGCTGAATTTTCTTGCGATCAAATACGATATCTTCATGACGAGAATGAAAAGATGCAAGCTGAAAGGGAACACGTCCGAAGTTTATCAAGTGGAGATTTCCAAAAGGAATTGGAGAAGATGGCAAGAGAAGACACTCACAAATTCCTTCTTGACACCATTCCTAAAGTGACAAGGGAGTTATATTTCAAACTACTTACTCCAAACATCGTTACATTGGTCAAACATACAATGGCCAAAGAATCGATTACTCTGAAGTGAATTGATTACTAAATTAGTGATGCAAATGTCAAAAGAGTCGAACCTTCACTTCGGATGAAGCTAAATTTTTGAGACTCTTTTAGACTATCAACTCAAGTCTTCATGCAAAGAATCAGCAAATCAACCAAAACGACCAAGAGATGACGATGATCAAGGCAAGGATTCTGCACCTAAACATTCAAAGAAGTCTGGTGAATCTTCCTCAATGCCACCTCCACCCCGAAGGATCTCACCACCAAGACGGTCTCCTCCTCGTTCTTCAACTAAAAAACCTCAGGATTCTGAGACACCACCCCAGACTCAGAAAACCAGTGATCACTTTGAGTATACGGGTGGTGACGATGAGGAAATCCCTGAGCCCCAACAACAACCCATCTCTCCTGACACAGCCAAGAAACCCGAATCCTCCTCTAGGCCAAAGAAAAAGAAGAAGAAGGCGCCTATGACTGACATCTTATCATCGCTGGACGAGGATAACACAGAATTCGACTGGTTCTCAAGGCTTGTTGATTCCACACCCTACCCACCTAAAGGTCAAGATGCGGTAGAAGGTCGTACATTGGAGCACGCTAAGTTCTTGCAAGAAAATTTTCGTGTGAAAAAGATGACGAAATCCGAGTTGAAGCGAATCAAGAATGAAGCATTTCAACTTCTCAAAGACAGCTTGGAAAGTGCTATTGAAGTTGAGTATCACCTTGATAATATAGCACGAGCTATGTCTAACAACATGGATTGGCTCAACCCCGAAGCAAACATCGACTTCACCAAATGGGACAACCCTCCATACTACACCGACTGGTCTAAACCTCTACCAACAATTGGCCAACCAGATCAGCCTAAGATTCCATTCTGATATTTCTTCAACAAAGACTTGGAATTTCTTCTACACGGTGGCGATGGTTCAAAGAAATACGCTACATCCACACACCACCGTTCCGCTCGCAGCCATATACTCTAACTGGATAGCCATCGAGGAAAGAGCTAACCACATGTTCTCCAACAATGTGGAAGAGTATGACCGTGATGCAATGTATGGGATTCACCATTGGCCGAAACGCCAACGAATCTACTACAGAAGCTGCCAGGTTCAGAAGTCTCAACATGAAATGTTCAGTACTAAAGCAATCGTGGCTATTAAACATGTTGATCTTTCGTCTAAATGGGACTACACTTTCCTCAAGAATATCGTGGTCAAAAGGCAAGACGAAAGGGATTATGCATTCTCTGAAGCAGACTTTGAGAATTTGTCTATCAACGACATTGAAGATATGTACCTTGCCAAAGTCAGGTGGTCGCATGAGACAATTCTCGACTGAAGTGCAACGTGAATTCATCAAATCCTTGCTTATCTTCATAAGAAGAATAGTAATCAAAGAACGTGTAGAAGATCTCCAGTTTGCAGTTGAATCATATCAGACCCGTCTCAACTTCACTCCACCTCAGCTAAATCTTTCCGACATCAACCAGCTTCCACAATACACTCTCATCAGCCAACCATTCGGAGTAGTTTACCTTAATGAACTACAACGCAACTGCTTGATGGCGTGTAGAGATCTTCACAAGTTTAGGGATCACACACTGAAGAAGGTTAGGGACGGATTGGCTTATATGTTGAAGGACATACATGAAGGAATTGGGTCACAAAATTGATGGAATTCTAAGGATAGACGGGATGTGAAGAGGATCATTACCAGGATTGATGAAAGGTTGTATCGAAGAGATCAGTTCAGAACACTAGAGAGCTTTGTAGGTGGTCGACCCAGGATTCCTCTCGCTGGCTATCAACGCCTAGTTCGCATTCCTGGCAAGATTGATGGACTTCCTGGTACCCCTTGAACTACTTCTATTTCATATAATTTGGATGTGTGATTATATATGACAATGGCTTGTGTACACATAACAGTGTACAACCCGATCTTGTAAATAAAAACCCGTGGTGCCACAGGTGCCACAATCCTTATAAAGCGAGCTTCTTTTACTTTTGAGTAAAACCTATCAAACCTTTCAATTTTCAAAGGTTTTTGCTCAAAAGAACAAGTACTTCCCCTTATGATTTTCAAACCTCAACCGTTTATATCACTTGTTGAGGGGGAGTATTTGACTTCAAAACTTTGTTCACAAAATATTCTTTGTGTTATCTTCCCACAAAACTCAAAATGGACATATTTATTCTCAACATTTCTTCAAAAATAACATTTATATGCCATTTTTGAAGGGGAGAAAACTATGTGATAAGAAATATGTTGTGTAAATGCAAATGAATCTTTGGGCTACAGACTTAACCAACGAATTGACGAGATCTTAACTGTTAGTGACTCAAAAAGACTTGTCCGGGATAGGTAATAATTTCAAGCTAGTTCGCTAGTGATGTAACGTGTCTCGCAAAGGACTTGTCCGAGTAGAATGTACCATTCGCGAAACTCTTGGTAGACATGATCTTTGACGGGTTTGACAACCTTTCGAGGTTTGTCAACACCTTCAAGATAGTTATTAAAGCTAGTTGTCACCTAAAATCTGACAATGTAACTCTTTAACTATTCAACGTAACCGTGTCTCACAGGGGATTGTCTATCTTGAGTCGATCAATTCAAAAGTGCGCGCTCTTCTCTCACCGCACAGATTTTTGTCTTAACACTTAAGCACGTGTGGAGGGGGATTATTTTTGCTAAAAGATAAAACTCTCACAGTGGTACAAAATGTTTTTCATTCACAAACACTTCGAGAGATTTTCATGAAAAATGGTTTTATGGCAACAAGAGTTATAAGGTGATTAAGGTTAGGAATAACCGTCCTATGATCCGCCAGAGCCGGAGGGATCTACCCAAGGACACTACCAATAGTTAGAATTAGAAGTCCTTAGGTATGATTGTAAAAAGGAGAAAATGAGAATCGGAGAAAGTAGGAGTTGAAGAATTAAAAAGAAATGTAAAGAAAAAGGGTGAAAAGAAATAGCCCTCCAAATTATTCAACTTAGGGCAGACACCGGGTTCAATTCATATGCTACGGTTGTCACTAGATGACACCGTATTGAAGATTAAAAGTCGTCATGGACCCAGTGACGCATGCACTAAACCTTCTTAGCCACTCAAGTTTCTCTCAACAGAAGCTTGTTTCATTCTCACAGGTAACCCTACATAATCTATCGGCTTTCTCTTACAGATTGCTGATATTGAAGAAGGAGACCCTCTCCCTAATCCCCGCTCAGGAAAACCAAAACGCACTATTGAGTCTAGAGCCACGAGATTCATCAAAAGATCTCTTAGGTACACTTGACATTTCATCACTTGCTGTTCAACAATAAGAACATCAGTGGTACGTTATCAAGTCCTTCACAGATCTTAGCAATCTATCGAGAACTTTTATGAGAGGTTCAAAATTGTGATCCTCAGTGATTGAATGGAAACTCCTACCAGGGTCAACATCAAACAGCCACGACAGCAGTGGTCACTTCGGTAACTCCCGTGGATTACGCTTAGTGGTCTCAAATGGTCTACATCGTGAGGTGATGCCGGTGTACCTCAGCGACTAATCTGAACCGTAGATGTACTTTGGTACATCGCGTTATCTCACTTGTGGGACTCCGTTCAGGAACGGCCTTTGTGAGAATTAGAGTTGTGTTTTCACACTATGCCGTTAACACTCTCGAAGTTCAAACTTATAAGTGCCGGAATCCGCTTATTACTAACCTTTCTTATGTTTTCTTCTTATGGAAGCTATGGAGCAGACTGATCGTGCAGATTCTTCACATGCTCATGCCAACATCATCACTAATGGAAGTTCTATCTAAAAGCAAAACAAAAGTCAGAATGATTCTACGTCAAATCAAAGAATCTACAAAGTTTAAAGACTTAAAGAACTTCATCAGTACAAAAATCCAACGCCAAATAGCGTCGAGCATGTTGAAGAATGACGTGGAGACACTTCGGCGCGACTGCACAGCGCACTGGGACTTGATGCGCATAACAACAACATACTATCACTACCATCACAAAGAACAATGATCAAAGAACAAAGATAAAGTTGACGTCAAAGCAGAATGCGTTTAATGAAACAATTTCTCTACACCGGGAGATTGTTCAATCAAGGCAATTCTTCTCACAAGAAAGAAGAATGTCAGAAGACGTCAAAGCTACTATTACATGTGTACCTTAACCATTCATATTCATTCATCACCAACACTTAGGGGGAGATTGTTGGAATCACTCCTAAACCTAAATCAAGTGTTAGTGATTCATATGTAATAGTTAGCTTATTATGGCCTTTATGTTAGTAATTAGTCTTAGGCTTATGTAGAAGGCCCATAAGCCTAGGCCTAGCCCAATAAGGAAAAGGAAGGGAGTAGGAGTATTGCCCTAGCTCCCCTTCCTATAAATACCTTGTAATAACCCTCACTTGGGGGTTGGTTGTTCAATTTATCTCTTTCACTCATACTCTACGCATAACCGGTCTAGTATTTACGTGTGTGTGTGTTTGATAGTTGTTCATCCGACCTCTATCTCTTCTCTATTCTTTCTATTGATGCTTGTATTGTAAACTTAGTGACCTCACAAGGTTACTTGTATAAAACTTAATCTGCACTGAAGATAATATTTTTGTTTCATAGGCCCTTTCTTATGCAAAAGAAGCCTACCGTTTGCGTATCAAACTTCCTCAAAAAGGATTCGTGTACTCAACAGAGAAACATGATGATATATTTGGTGCTAATGGTGAAATCATTCAGAAACGTGGATATGGACTAAAGAGTTTCCACACGCATCCTTCAAAGTGACTTATTTTGACTCCATGGAGTTGTTAGTCGTATATTGTTAGCAGATTTATGTTTATGGGCTATAGTGTTAGTATTGGATTATAATTAGTATAGGCCCATTTGTAACTTATATATTCACATGTACGTATCTCATTAAGCAATCAATATACAAAACATTCATTACTTACATGTGAATATATAAGTTACACATGGGCCTATACTAATTATAATCCAATACTAACACTATACCCATAAACATAAATCTGCTACCAATATACGACTAACATGAGTGTTCTTCAATGTTACCTTGAAAGCATCCTTCAGGTGGACTTTCCAAATTCTTAGCTTTATATAGACTTGAAAAATGAGAAAGAGAATACGCTATAATCCATGTTATAGTGAAACAGGATGTATATCCAACTTGAACATACAATAAATAAAAGAGTTGATACATAAAGGCATAAAGCAAAGCTATGTGAAATTTATTTTTGGCTCTATACCTTTTGTTAGAAGTTCTAAACGAGCTTTATACAACTCGAATTGAAGCCATAAATGAGTGCAACTTAAGCTCAAACTTCAGTTTAATAAAGATGATTTAAAAAAGATAAAAAAGCTTTGAGCTCAAGCTCGAAAAGTAAAAATATATCTGAGCTCAAGCTCGAGCCCTTTTACCAAAGCTTATTTGAGCTCGAGCTGAATAGTTTCTAAATGAGCCCACTAGTATAAGCTAATATTTGATTCGACTCTGATCCTTAACACCACTATATATTGTTAATATGTGTGTATTATTTTCTAGAAAGGTGGCCTACATATGTGCAGGGGCGGAGCCAGTATATTTTTTCGAGAGGGGGCAATTTTGTTAATTATTTTTTTTACGGCAACCCGTAAAAGAAACAAATTTTTGCATGAGTATAAAAAAAAATAAAAATAAAAAAGACTTTGTCCAAACAAGTAAGTAAACTAAATACCTCGAATAAAACCAAATCAAACCGATAATCTTACATTACGATACGATAAAAATAATACCCCGATTTGATATTATAAACGAAAGAACACTTTTCTTTTAGTGACTTAACACATATAAAAATATCAAATAAACAAAAATTAAGTTTAAACAAATACGGAGTAGTAGTTATCACATAAAGACAAAAGTTCAATGCAACAATATTTATCTAAAGATCAATGTAGCAAATTTTGACCCTTCATCCTTATATCATCCAACGGCATAGATCCCATCATCCCATAATTTTAAATTAAGTGGAGGGGTAGCTTTGTAAATTAACTACGCCCATCTTATTTACTCACACACTCTCATTTTAACTTCCATTCATTCAATTTCACCAAACTGTTATCCCCATTTCTCTCTCAATAATTGCTCCCTAATTATCTCTCAAACCCTAACCCCCCAAATTCATCTCAAGTTGATCTAAATCACTGCTGTTCAATGGACGTACGAGATGAAATAGCACTATCTAAAGGTGAATTGTTGCTCTAATCATCTTCATCAGCTCTCGCTAATGACGATATTGGTGAGCTGTTTGTTCATTTTATTTTATTTAAAATGTAACCAGTAGATTAATGTAGCTTTGTTTTTTTTTTGTTTTTTTTTATTGTTTTGATGTGTTGTTATTTGCATGTTATTTTTTCGTGTTTTTTGTTTTGGTGATGATGATTTTGTTAGTTAGTTATTTTGCTGATTTTATTATTTTGATGTGTTGTTGGTTATTTTTTTATTGTTAGTTATTTTTTGTTTATTAGTTTTTATGTTTCTTTTTTTCTTTTTTAATAACGAATCACATTTGCTTTTCTATTATTAGTGTTGTTATTAGGTAGTGTTTGTAGTTTTTATATGTTATTGATGTGTTGAGATTATTGTTGCTGTGGTTGTTTGTTGTTATGATTTTTGATGCACATCATGTGTCTGATGAAATGCATCTGTGATAATCACACGTGATTTAGCAAATATGAGTATATATTTTAGACTGTAAAATCACATGTGATTCTTAAACATATATCTATAATTGATTACTCAAAAATGTATTTATTGTTTCTTTATGCACGTCAACTAGGTACTCAAAGGTTAACTTCCCGGTTTTTTGTTCCTGAAGGACATCCACTGAAAGGTTCTCATAAGAGCCATTGAGGGTTAACGTTCTATTCAAACATATTCAAAATATTTTGTCCTGTGACACAACTTTGGTTGCTAATACAGGTGATTCTTGGTTTAGCTGCCATAAACTAAAATTGTCTAGAAAGGATGCTGGGCAAGCAAAAAAGGGTGTCGATTTGTTTTACAAGATGAAACTGTTAGAAGATTCAAACTGGTATTGTTGTGAAGGATAAGGAAACGGCTGATATTGTACGGTCTAAGGCTTCAGCTAGTTTTGCTGGTCTAAGCATAAGTTTTATAAATCACATGTGATTCACTTTGAATCATATGTGATTCAGTTTGAGTCACATGTGATTCTTTTGTCTATTATATGTTAATGTAAGCGAAGTATTTAGGTATTCACATTTTTGTTTTTTTCATATAGTGAAACTATGTTTGAAACACAATCTGGGGAGTACAATGTAGTTGTTTATGGTATATCAGTTTATGGTTGAACATCACTTTTATATTGTGAATATCGACATGGAGTTGGTACTTTAATGGAGTTCATCTATATTTTCATCTTGGCATAGTAGAATTCGTCTTTCATTATGAAGAATACTATATCAATCTGAATTTCCAAGTGTTAGGTCACTAGTTTTACAAACACAAGTTATATAGAAAGGAGATGAGGCGATTGAACAAGTATCAAACACACACACACACGATATAGTATACGGTTAGGCGTAGGAATATGTGTGAAAAGAAAACTTGAACAACCAACCTTCAAATGAAGGTTATTACATGGTTTATATAGGCAAGGAGCTAGGGCAACACTCCCTCTCCTTCCCTATTCCTTATTGGGCTTGGGCCTAAGCTTATGGGCCTTCTACATAAGCTTGACCTTAAACAAACATAAAGGCCATAATAAAGCTACCTATTACATATGAAATATAAATACTTGAAATCCTGTTTAGGAGTGATTCCAACAATCTCCCCTCAAGTATATATGAATGTAAACAGTGAAGGCGTTGATGTAATAGTAGCGTGGCGTCTTCGACATTCTTCTTTCTTGTGAGAAGAATTGCCTTGATTCAACAATCTCCCGGTGTAGAGATAGTTATCTTTGAGCGGTTATGCTTTGGCGTCATCTTTAACTTTGTTCTTTGATCATTGTTCTTTGTGGTGAAAGTGATAGTATGTTGTTATGCATCGATCAGTGCCTTCGTTTGCTCAGTGTCTCACGTCATTCTTCAACATGCTCACACGCTCTTTGGCGTTGGAAATCAATCTTGATGAAGTTCTTTAAGTCTTTGACTTTGTAGATTCTTTGATTGATGAAGAATCATTACATTTGTGTTGCATTGAGATAGAACTTCCATTAGTGATGATGTTGGCGTGAGCATGAGAAGAATCGGCACGATCATCGCTCCGAGCTTCCATAAGAAGAAAACATTTCAAGCGGTTAGTAATAAGCGGTTTCCGGCACTTACAAGTTTGAACTTCGAGAGTGTCAACGGCATAGTGTGAGGACACAACTCTAATTCTTACAAAGGCGTTCTGGAGTCCCACAAGTGAGATAACACGATGTACCGAAGTACACCTACGATTCAGATGAGTCGCTGAGGTACAACGAAGCATCACCTCACGACTGTAGACCGTTTGAGACACACTCCGCGTAATTCACGGGGAGTTACCGGCGAAGTGACCTTGTGAGGATGTTTGATGTTGACCCTGGCAGGAGTTTCCATTCAATCACCGAGGATCACAGATGTGAACCTCTCATAAATGTTCTCGACAGATTGCTAAGATCTGTGAAGGACTCGATATGAACCACCGATGATCTTATTAGTTGATCATCAAGTGATTAAATGTCAAGTGTTCCTAAGAGATCTTTTGATGAATCTCGTGGCTCTAGACTCAATAGTGCGTTTTGGTTTTCTGGAGCGGAGACTAGGGAGAGGGTCTCCTTCTTCAATACCGGCAATCTCTAGGAGAAAGCCGATAGTTTACGTAGGGTTCCTGTGAGAATGAAACAAGCTTCTGTTGAGAGAAACTTGAGTGGATAAGAATGTTTAGTGCATGCGTCCTTTGGGTCCATGACGACTTTTAATCTTCAATACCGGCGTCACTAAGTGACAACCAGTAACATATGAATTGAACCCTTGTGCCCTAAGTTGAATAATCTGGAGGGCTATTTCTTTTCACCCTTTACTTTGCATTTCTTTTTGATTCTTCAAGTCCTTCTTTCTCCGATTCTCATTTTCTCCTTTTTATAATCATACCTAAGGACTTCTAACACTAACTAATGGTAGTGTCCTTGGGTAGATCCCTCCGACTCTGGCGGATCATAGGACGGTTATTCCTAACCTTAGTCACCTTATAACTCCATGACTAACCTATGTTTGCCATTAAAACCACTGTATGAAAAATGTCTCTCAAAGGGTTTGTTAATGAAAAACATGTTTGAACCATTGTGAGAGATGATGTTTTGCATAAATACTCCCCCTCCACATGTGCTTAATAGTTTTAATGGTTAAATGCACAGTGAGGAAAGAGCGCGCACTTTTTGAATTGATCCACTGAAGATAGACAATCCCCCCCGAGACACGGTTACGTTGCATAGTTAAAGAGTTACATTGTCAGCTTTTAGGTGACAACTAGCTCTAATAACTACCTTGAAGGTGTAGACAAACCTTGGAAGGTTGTCAAACCCGTCAGAGTTCATGTCTATCAAAAGTTTCTCGTATGGTACATTCTACTCGAGACAAGTCCTTTTGAGACACGTTTACATCACTAGCGAACTAGCTTGAAATTATTACCCGTCCGGGACAAGTCTTTTCGAGTTACTAACAGTTTAGTACCGTCAATTCGTTGGTTAAGTCTGAGGTACACAGATTCATTTGCATTTTGTACAACATATTTCTTATCACACAATTTTCTCCCCTCAAAAATGGCATATTAAAGTGTTATTTTTGAAACGTTTGAGAATAAATATGACCATTTCGAGTGTTGCGGGAAGAATGACCACTGTGAACAGTTTATGAACAAAGTTTTGAATCATACTCCCCTCAACAAGTGATATAAGCGGTTGAGGTTTTGAAAATCATAAGGGAAAGTACTTGTTCTTTTGAGCAAAACCTTGAAAAGTGAAAGGTTTGATAGGTTTTACTCAAAAGTAAGAAGCTTTCGCTCCTTTTATAAGGATTGTGGCGCTGAAGCGTACCACGGGTCCTTTATTGACAATTACGGGTTGTACACTGTTATGTGTGCACAAGCCATAGACATATATATAATCATACATCCAAAATTATGAAGGAAACAATTCAAGGGGTACCGGGAAGTGCGGTGATGTTCGAGTGCGCAGGGCGTTGAAAGCCGGTGATGTTTCTCCTGGGTCGACCACCAACATAGCTCTCCAATCGTTTGAACTGATCCCTTCGAACAACCGTTCATCAATCATGGTGATGATCCTTCTCACATCCCTCCTTTCACGAGAATTCCGGCTTAGGAGACCCAAACTTTGGTATATCCTTCAACCTGCACGCTAATCCGTCCCTAACCAGCTTCAAAGTATGATCCCCGAATTTCTGAAGATCACTACACGCCATTAAGCGGTTTCTTTGAAGTTCACTGCGGTAAACAACTCCGAAAGGTTTGCTGATGAGTGTATATTGAGGTAGCTGATTGAGATCGGGAAGAGTAAGCATTGGAGGAGTGAGGTTGACAGCGTCGATAAGATTCAACGCCATCGGATATCTTCAACGTTCTTTGATCACGATCGTCTAATGAAGATGAGAACCTGACTTGATAAATTCACGTTGAACTTCATCGAGAATTGTCTCATACGACCCGTACTTTGGCAAGGTACATGTCTTGATGTCGTTGAGGACAAGTTCTCAAAGTCAGCCTCGGAGAATCCATAGTCCTGTTCATCTTGTCGTTTGACTATGATATTCTTTAAGAATGTGTAGTCCCACTTAGACTTGAGATCAATGTGTTTGATGGCCACGATGTCCTTAGAACTATTCACTGCATGTTGAGACTTCGAACGGCAGCTTCTGTAGTAGATTCTTCGGCGTTCGGGCCAATGATGAATCCCATACAATGCATCTTGGTCGTATGCTTGCGTTGTCGAGAAAACAAGTGATTTGCACGTTCCTCGATAGCTATGCAGTTTGAGTAAATAGCCGCCGGGAATGGAAGAGTCAATGATGTAGCGTATTTTCGCGAACCATCGCTACCGTGTAAGAGAAAATCCCGGTCTCTGTTAAAGAAGTATCGGAAGGGAATCCGTGGTTCGTCTGTTTGGCCAATGGTCGGTAGGGTTTGGTCCAATCGGTGTAGTATGGAGGGTTGTCCCTTTGTGTGAAGTCAATGTTTGCTTTCGGATTGAGCCAATCCATGTCGTTAGACATAGCTCGAGCGATGTTCTCAAGATGATATTCGACCTCGATGGCGCTTTCAGAGCTGTCTTTAAGAAGTTGGAATGCTTCATTCTTGATTCGCTTCACTTCAGATTTCGTCATTTTCTTCACATGGAACTTTTCTTGCAAAAGTTTTGCGTGCTCCAATGTAGAACCGTCTACCAATTCTTGACCTTCATCAGGGTAGGGAGTTTGATTGACAAGTGTGGAGAACCATTCAAACTCTTAGGTTTTATCGTCATCTAGCCATGAGACGACTCGGTGAGTCGTCTTCTTCTTCTTTTGGAAGGCCTTGATGATGATACTTGGTTTTGCACTTGTTTGGGTGAGGTGGGTTGTTGTTGGGGCTCAAGGACCTCTTCATCGTCACCACCCGTATACTCAAAGTAATCACCTGTTTTATGAGTCGGGGTGGTAACTTCGGAATCGTCGAGGTTTATCGATAGAAGACCGAGGTGGAGGAGACTTTTGTTGAGAAGAAGTTCGTGGTGGAGGAGGTGGCGTAGAGGTAGATTTACCGAGGCTTCGGCGTTTAGGTGCAGAATCCTTATCCTTATCATCGTCATCTCTTGGTCGTTTGGGTTGATCGGCTGACTCCTTGCATGATGATCTGAGTTGAAAATCAAGTAGATTTTTGAAAAATTTAGCTTCATCCGAAGTAAACGTTCAGATCGCTTTGACATTTGTATCACAAGTTTAGCGATTAACTCAGTCGAGAGATCGGCTTCTTTGGCCATTGTATTTTTAACCAATGCTACGATGTTAGGGGTGAGTTATGTCGGAAAATATTTCTCTAGTCACACGGGGATGTCGAGAAGAAACTTGTGAGTATGATCTCTTCTTGTCTTCTCAGTTCCTTTTGGACTTTAGGAGCGATATCACGAAGGTACTTGTTAGTGTAACCTTCGATCATTTCGTTCAGTTCCTCTTTACGATGACTCTTCATGAACTTCCGAACAAATTCCCTTTCTTTCTCCATCTTGTCATGCTCGTCATACATATGTTGTATGTGATCAGAAAAGAAATTTAGCTTTTGTAGAGCACGTTTTCTTTTCGACTTGTTTGGCTTTGTGAATCCGTTTATGAGCTTGAGAAATCCAAGATCGAGGTGGTTTCTTCACTGATTTGGATGATGATTTTGTTGATCTTTTTGATGGTGGTGGTGATGAGTGAGATGAAGAATCTGATGAGGAGGGGACATGAGGAGATTCGGGGTCCTTTGGAGGTGCCGAAGTATCCTCCTTGGAGCGAGTTGGACTGTTGAGAAGAAAGTCATCATAATCTTCTTCGTCATCATGTCCAGATTTAGCCTTTTCTTCCGTCTGTTCCTTAGCTTCTTCATCAATTTTCTCTTTCTCAGTCTTATTCTTTTTTGGTTCCTCAATTAAGATCGGTAGACTCCTTCACAAGCGTTTGTTGTTGCACAAGAGTGGTGGCACCAGATCCCTTATCGGGTTGATTAACGCATCGGGACTGGTGAAGAGTGGACGACACCACTCGATCCTCGGGGCCACCCATTTGATCTTTTGCAAATTCTTGACTTTTGAATTTGTCTAACTAATTTAAACTTCTTCTTGTAGGATTGATCCAGTTGCTCTTCTTCTTCTTCAGAGCTTTCATCATAAGACTCAAGTCAGGAGTCTTTCCTTTTCCATGTTCAGCTATTGGACTTGTAGGTTTAGCTGCGGAGGAGGGATTACGGTTGCGGTCGAGAGAAGGTAATCTCTTCATCGTGTCGGTACCTTCGAGCTTTAGTCCACAAGCTTTCTTTGCGGTTGGGCTTGGGGATTGGGAATGGGAGTAGCTTCCTGAGATGGAACAATCCTCTTTGAAGGAGGGTTCCTCTTGGGGAACTTCCTTTGACTCACGGTACTTGCCGTACTTCCTGCACTTCCTCTTTTGGTTCTCCTTACAGGTGTTCCAGAAGATTTTTCGTCGAGATGACCAACTTTGCCTTGTCTGACTGCTTCCGGATACCTTTATGCGTTTCGAGCTTTCGACATCTTGATTAGAAGGAAATCGGTAGCACAGACACCTTGTTTCTTTGTAGGCGTTTCCTTGATTCGACAGATAGAATGGGTTCCGTCAACATGTCGTGATTGTCGGGGTCATTGAGCCTCTTGGGAATGTCGGGATGAAGTCCAAGTGCTCTCTGGATCAACAATTTAGTATATCCGATGTAGGGAATCTTTGAGCCAAGTTTGTTGAGAAATGACATCATGTCATCCCAAATCAGAGCTTCGATAGCGATGTGTTTCTTGTTGACCAATGGCCAGAATATTTGCAGTTCCATGAGCTTAGGGTGCTCATAGCCGCTGTCACGACCAGAAGCAGACTTGGTGATGATCATGTAGAGAGTTCTCCAGGGTTGAGGAATACTCTTAAGCTCTACGTGAGAATGCTTGGTGATTACTCCCGTAGCCTCGTCATAACCGATATTGATTAAGAATTGGAGAGTGAGCTCTTCAGCAGGTGTGGCATATAGTTTGGTTGGATCGACATCGGGAATTAGGAGAACAACCCTTAAGTCTGCAGGTGTAATGGTGACTTGTTTGTGATTCAGAGTCACCGTCACAGCGGTTTGTCCTTTGACCCTTTCCATAGTGTTCCAGAACTGTTGGATGTAGATCTCGGGAACAGTTGCAGAGTGTGAAAGCATGTTACGTACGGATGAGTCCTCGAATATCAATAGCAATTAAACATGAAGATTTTGAGCAAGTGAGGTTGTCAAAGTCAACACGGAGATTATTCTTTCCTATCTTCATTGGATAGCCATGAGGATAGATATTAGCAATGGAGAGAACTTGGGTGCATCCATATTCATTTGTTCGACCATGTCGTGATCGAAATAACATTAGCCAAAAGAACCAACATATCGAAAGACATAATGTTAGTCAACCGAAGGTCTTATTGTCTAGTTATTGAATGTACAGTGTCAATGATTGTTACGAGTCCTAAGTCACTTGTATGTTCAATAGTCCAATGATGTCGTGAAATGTTTCGTGAGTTAGTTAACTTTAAGTTTTAAAGTTTATTTTATCACTTATTGTTCACAACATATCAAATGATTTAAGTTTATTAGTGACATTTTAGGATTAGTGATGATATGATTAGTTTATTTACAAGTTTGTACAAGTAACAATTCATCATGAAGGTCAATCCAGGGTTAAGCGTAGTTTTGGCAAAGTTATGCGTAGACAGGAATGATATATGCTTAGGCGTAAACTTACGCGTAGAATCCTAACTTACGCGTAAGAAGTGTTACGCGTAGGAAAAGGAGACCTTATGCGTAGAGCTTATGCGTAGGCATATATTAACCTTACGCGTAAGGCTACTCGTAAGAGTTGACCTTATGCGTAGAGGTCACTTTTTACGCATATCCTTCACAGGATACGCGTAGTCCATTGTAGAACCTTAGCGTAGGCGTTATGCGTAGGATTATTCTTACGCGTAACATGACTACGCGTAGGGTAATCCTTATGC
Source organism: Chrysanthemum makinoi (assembly GCA_910596185.1). Classification (NCBI taxonomy): domain Eukaryota; kingdom Viridiplantae; phylum Streptophyta; class Magnoliopsida; order Asterales; family Asteraceae; genus Chrysanthemum; species Chrysanthemum makinoi. The sequence continues at coordinate 175,728,980 of OU343220.1, forward strand.
GTAGAGTTTCAAATGACCTTGATTACGATTTTTACAAGTAACAAGCCTGAAATAAAACATCATATCATCAATTATTAACACATAACATTCATTTTAACAACAGATCATGGCAAGAACAGATGTTACAGTTATGTAGAACTACATACGCGTAGTCTAAAACCCTAAATCTACGCGTATGAGTTTTAGCCATAGATTATGCACTAAACCTTTTCTGGTATGTTTAAGATGTTGTGAGAGCATATTGACCAAGTTTTAACACTTAATTTGCAGTGAATCAAAAATACCCAATCTCAAGAACCTTAAACCCTAATTTCAAATTGTTAACCAATTCGTGTTTCTGGGTGGTTATAGACCTTGGAAATCATCAATTCAATAACACAAGAGCATAACCCAACAATCTTTTTGACCAAAACACTTCACATTTAGAAATACCCAATTCGACTCATAAACCCTAAATTTCAAAAATCATTAATTGTGTTTCCGGGGATGTTTGGGTATGAAATGTGTTATATAGATGTAAAGGAACATTTTGACACAATCTTTTAACCACAAACACCATTCTTGATCATGTGTTCATACACTTATGCGTAGAACACTAAATCAAGCATAGATCAAGATTTGACCGTTGGATTTGTATCAAAATCAAAACCTATGTTTAAAAACATGTTGAGATCATGAAACCACTTACAAATGATGATCAAATGCACGGATTTCTTGAACAATTTTGCGTAGGATGTTTTTAGGTTTGTAATAAATGTGAAGTGAAAGTGTTAGGTGGGGGTGTTTTATTAAAAATAACTTTAAGGTTTTTGCAGTTTGGTCCCTCCACCTTTTCCTTTTTCAAACAAAGCCATTTAACTTCCATTTTGGTTACCAAACAAAGATTTTTAGGAAAGAAACTTGACGACACTCCCCTCGACTTGAGAAAATAATGAAAGGTTATTAATTTAGTCGAGGAGTGTCTTTGAACGAAAATTACCACCATTTGTAAAAGAGTCAACGAGATATGATAACATGCAAGTACACGGATGTTTTGAAGCAGTTAAAGATTATTTTCTCCCCTCAACACTTGATCGGAAAAATACTGAATTTTGAAAGATTAAAGTGTTGACGGAAGAAAATGTACTTGCAATGTTGAAAGAAAATTAGATTAGAAGAATATTTTTGTTGTTTTTATCAGGTTTTATAATTTTGTATTTTGTTTTTGAAAAATTATTTACAAAAGAGAATTTGGTGTTTGACAGGTTTTTAAGACTGTTTTAGGAGATCATCCAATTCCTCTTGAGTCAAACACCTCATACCAATCCGGTGGACCAACTCATTAAACCTAGCGGGAGGCAAGGCTTTGGTGAGAAGATCTGCCAATTGGTATTTCGTACCCACAAAATATAATTCAACAGTACCCTGTTCCACGTGATCCTTGATGAAATGATATCGAAGATTTATGTGCTTTGATTTCGAGTCTTTGGAGTTGCACGAGATTGCAATGGCACTCCGATTGTCGCAATACATCGGGATTTTGTCAAATACGTAACCATAGTCTTTGAGTTGTGTTCTCATCCATATGACTTGAGCACAACATGCATACATGGCTACATATTCGCCGGTTGATGACATGATGTACAATCCTGCTTCTTCGATTGCCATGACACTAGTTTATCACCAAGAAATTGTAAAGCTCTGAAGTACTTTTCCGTGAGTCTAAGCATCCTGCGTGGTCAGCGTCTGAAAAAGATATTAGTTCAAAACCGAGAATCCCGGATACCGGATCCCCAAGTTAATGGTTCCCTTTATGTATCGGAGGATTCTTTTAGCCACAGAGAGGTGGGTTTCATTGGTCGCCCGATAACGGGAGCATAGATAAGCGGCAAAGACAATATCAGTCTGCTAGCTGTTAGATACATGAGAGACCCAATAATACTACGGTATTTTGTAGGGTCCACCAATTTCCCATGTAAATCAGCGTCTAGCTTCTTGGTATGAGCCATTGGTGTGGCATAGGTGTCACAGGTCTTCATTCCAAATTTGTTTAACAATTCAAGGGCATATTTGGAGTGACTCAAGAAAATACCACGGGGTGATTGATGAACTTGCAGTCCTAGAAAGAATGTAAGTTCACCCATCATGGACATTTCAAAATTTTTCTTCATTAGTTTTGCAAAAGCGATTGAAAACTTTTTATGTGTAGACCCAAAAATGATGTCATCCACGTAAATTTGAACAATTAAGATGTGTGCCCCGTGATATTGTATAAAAAGAGTTGGGTCAACCGAGCCTTTGGTGAAATTATTAGCAATGAGGAAGGATGATAGCTTATCGTACCATGCCCGAGGAGCTTGTTTGAGACCATACAGAGCTTTGTTCAGTTTTGTAGACATGATTCGAAACTTCGGGATCAACGAATCCATCTGGTTGGCTGACATAAACCGTTTCTTTAAGTTGTCCATTGAGAAAGCAGTTTTGACATCCATCTGATAGACCGTCATATTCATATGAGCTGCGAACGCTAGAAATATCGAACGACCTCAAGACGAGCAACCGGAGCAAAAGATTCTTCAAAGTCTATTCCCTCTTCCTAACGATAACCCTTAGCCACGGGACGTGACTTATTTCGGATAACATTTCCTTGACATCAATTTGTTTTCCAAATCCATTTTAGACCAATGACGTAGACCTGTTGGTCTTTCAACCGTTCCCATACTTCAAGGCGTTTGAATTGGTTGAGTTCTTCTTGCATGGATTCAATCCAGTTGTCTTTTGTCATTGCGTCTTTGATGTTTTAGGTTGATTGGCGGACGGTGAGTGCATAAATGCAATGTTCACCGTCTGTGTGAAGACGTTGTCTCGTAACGACCGGTTGATTCGGGTTGCCAATAATGTTTTTCAGAGGATGGTCTTTCGTCCATCTATGTGTGGAGGGTTGATGTTGGTATACATTGTGCGGATTCTGAGGATTCAAATGGTTTGTTGAAGATTCCGCGACATCTGGTGCAGTCTCATTAGCAAACGGGTTGAAGAACGCATTTGGATCAAAATCTGCAGGTGGGGGTACTTCATTGAGAATATCATCATTTGGTTCATCATTGTTGGAAGCGGTGTGTTCAAGCTGTTGTGTTGGAGTCAAGCGGTGTAGGTGCATCTTCAACGGTAGTTGTTGTAGCGGTGTATCGGTATAGGAATATTATCGGGTTGTGCGTGAAGCGGCGGATACACCGGAGCACGTTCATCAATATCGTCACAGAATAGAGGAGCAAATAACCTTTCCATTTGTTGACGAGTTAGGCTGAGGGCTTTCTTGGTGATGATGGGGGTTGAGGGAAGTTTAAGCGGTTGTGACCGGGTTCTAAGCTGTTATACTCCGAAGCCATTTCCGTGAGTTCATCGAAATGAGCATGAATCGTTTCCATCACCTTTTGTTACGACGATTCCAGATTCGGAAACCTTTGGAATTATCACGGTATCCGATAAAGACTCCAATGTCAGCTTTGGCTTTGAGCTTTCCAAAGTCATCACGATCATTATTCGGATAGCAAAGAGATCCAAATACATGAAAGTGTTTTAGATTCGGTTTTTTGTTATGGACAAGCTCGAAAGGTGTTTTGTTGTGGCGTTTTGTAATCATAGAGCGGTTTTGAGTATAGCATGCAGTAGATACAGCTTCTGCCCATAAGTAATCTGGAAGTTTAGCATTGATTAACATTGTTCTTGCGGCTTCCACTAACGTTCGGTTTCGTCTTTCAACAACTCCGTTTTGTTCAGGTGTACGATCAATAGATGTTTGATCTGAATTCCCACTTTCTCATAGAATTCACGAAGGGTTTTGTTAACAAATTCAGTTCCTTTGTGCTGTTACGATGATTCGGCGGTGTTGCGGAGTGAACTGTATTTTTGTGAGAAAGGTGATGATCATTTGTGGAGCTTGGTCTTTGCTACGAAGAAAGTAGACCCAAGTCCATCGTGAGTAGTCATCAACAATTACTAAGATGTAGCGTTTGCCATTGATCGTTTGCACGCGCATCGGGCCACACAAATCCATGTGTAGAAGATGAAGCACATCTTTGAGAGCGTGTTCCACCTTTGAAGGAAAATGAGCACGAGTGCTTTTCCCTTGTTCACAAGCTGAGCAAAGGTGATCTTTTGAATACCGGAATCGTGGGAGTCCTTCAACTAGTTTGTGTCGAGCAAGGTTGGTGATGGTTTGAAAGTTTAGATGTGAGAGACGACGGTGCCATAGCGAGGATTTTGTTGATGTTGCCTTAGAAAGTAAGCAAATGGGAGAGGAAGCAACCATGTCTTGCATAGAGATAGTGTAGAGACTAGAATTACGCGAGTCGGACATAAGGTCATTTCCTTGTAGATCACGAATGAAACAAGTTTTCTCCCGAAAAGCAACCTCCAAATCTCCATCACAAAATTGACCTTCTGAAAACAGATTGTGACCGAGGCCTTCCACATAGTAAACCCTGCTAATTTCGATGTTCCCATTGACATAGTCTCCGTAGCCCATGATAGTTGCGAAGTGATCATTCGAACTGACGGTGCCAATGAACTTTGCAATAAAGTTTGATAACGATTTAAGATTGCTGTCATGTGTCGGGAACATCCGCTATCAACAATCCAGAGAATGATCTGTATCACTGCATTACACCGGGCGACACGGATGGAATAGAAGTAGATGTGGAACCCGAAATGTTAGAGGGTTCCATAGCGTTATAGTAGATATACACACATCAATAGCTTTAGGTATCCACTTAAATCCTAGTGTGTTATATATCCATTTCCGCCATCTATAACTACTCTTTGCTTTAGTCTTAGTGAATGCACTAGGTGGTACTACATTCCTAGGAGGTGAAACTGGAGCTACGGGGACAGCAATGCGTTTCTTAGAATCTAAAGATGGCGGTCTACCAAGCACAGACTTAGAAAGATTAGTGGGCCTAGAGGTATTCCGGTTCTTAGGATTCCTTAAGCGAGAGATGATAGCTTTAGCAACACATTTATCATGACAATCAGAATTCATACTTTTACGACAAATATCACAAGGTGCATCGGACTGAATATCAAAAGTACTTAACGGTGTAGCATTCGTTACATCACTATTTCTATAACATTTGCGAGACGCTTAATATCTATAGTGGAGGCAACGTGAGTCTTATTCATAGTCCTAGGGTGTTCTTCTACTTTAGCATTCTTGATTGATCTTTTCTTAGGTCGCAACTTCCTATTCTTTGATTGAGTGCTCTTAGGCTGTGAAGTGCGGACGTTTGGAAAAGGCTCAACTATTCTGTTTCAGTAGAAGGAAGCACGTTAGCTACTTGTGATTTGGCAGTAGAGATTCTAGGTGCATGAGTACTAAGTGTTACGGGGGCTAATCTCTTAATGATTGTTGGCGGAAGTTGTTCATACTTTCCTAACATTTCTCTTAACTTGATGATAGTGTGAATCAGATCTTGATTTTCAGACCGAACATTTCCGGCAAAATGCATAACTTCTTTAGTGTGTGCAAGATAATGATCAAGTTCATTTGATGCTTCATCACGAGTCTTTTGAGTAAATCAAATATGACACCATATTCCTTTTTAACTTTTACAAGTTCTTGTTCATATTTTGAGATTTGACACTTAAAAGACACGTTTTGATCATCCTGTTGCTCAATTTTAGAATCGAAGGTTTTGCATAGCTGGTTGATTTTGTGTTGAAAAGCAAGTTGTTGATCGTGAATATCTTTTTGACACCAATTAAGGCGACGTATTGCATTTGAAAGTTCGTTTGACAATCGTTTGTTTTCAACTTTTAAGGACTCGACCAAGCACATTATCGGTGTTCTCAACATTTACCACGAAACACGATATCGGCAGAGATATTATCAAATGCATATGACAAAGAATTCAATAACACAACATTTTGAACATCAGCACAGATGACATCTTCCAAGAGTCGATCAACATCTTTTCTCAACATTTTCTTTTTACGTTTAGTATTTGAAATAGATGTTTACGTTTTCTCGAAAAGCGTTTTTCATGACCCCAAGTTCCTTATGAAAATCCTTTTCCCAGGCAATTGCACAACTTTTCAAGTTTTTAACAATAGGTAAAAGATTTTTAGAAAAATGTCTCTTTGTTCTCGCGCCAGAGGCGATTGAAAATGTTCAACTTTGATTTCAGGTCGATATTCTATCTCATGTTGTAAAATTTTGAGGTCAACCATGAAAATGTCAAAATATCGAAGAATTTTTCGATTTTCAGGTTGTGAGTTTACTTCACTAATGGAAGGTAAAGGACCATAAGTTTGTGCAAAGTCTGTTTTGGGTTTAACAATAGAAGACTTCAGGTGTTGATGATAACTCTTGGTGTGTTAGAAGAATCCGTTGGTGTGACGAAAGTGACCGGTTTTGAATAATTAAAAGGTTTGTTGTAAACAACAGTTTTTAATTTTGATCGACTCTCGTCTTCTGCATCTAATTCCTCTTGACGATGATATTCAACAACATTCATAACAGAATTATCAATTTTATATTGTGCCCTGGAAACTTCAGGATTTGGTTTGAATGCTTTGGTTGAAAGCTTAGGTTTGTAATCGGCAAGATTCGGTCCATATCCATTTGGATTTGGTTTTAAAGTAAACTTTTCAATGGCTGTGACCGACTCGCCATGTTTGTAAACAACAGTTTTAAACTCTTTAAGTTTGTTTTGCAAGCCGATGATTTCTTCAAGATGATCATCTATTCGTTTCGTTGAATGCTTTTGTATGCAGAGAACTGTTTTTGACAATTTAACAACTCGGCCTTAGCTTTTTGATTTTCCAAGGTGAGAGCGTTAATTTGCTTTTTATGTTCATGTTTCAGTTGTTCTATTTCAGACAACAAAGCATTCTTCGAAGCGGCTAGATCACGCATCTGTCGTTCTAAATATTTTTCGTTTTGATAAGATTTGGCAAAGGCTGCTTCAAAACCGTTTTCACGTTTTTCTTGAGTTTTGAAAAAGTTGAGTTGCTTTTGTAAACATTCAAAATCCTTTGTTAACAGTGCATTTTACTTTTCAAGTCCTGATTAATTGCACGACATTCTTCCACTATGGTTTGTTGGTCTTGTATTAAACGAGCAAAATCTGGATGAGGCAAAAGTTCGGCGTGTTCAATGTGAGTCACAACATGATCATTACTGAGATCCTCAAGTATAACCACGGAGTCAATTTGATTATCAAGGGAAACCGTTGGTCATCTTGATCGTCAAATATAACTACGGGGTCTAGTTGAAAATCGTCGGAATGAGATGTGGATGGATCATTTTGAACATTCGAGCCTTGCGGATTCAGATGTTGGCGGAGATATGAGATCAGAGATAAATATGGTTTGTTCGGTGCACTGAGACAAGCCATCAGTGTCATACACTGGGCCTGTGTCACTCATGTGTAACGCTTGCATATTAGCCATCAACATAACAGCTGCATTGGCCTGCAAGTCCTCCATATCATCATCTGAGTCGGCATTTGCCATAAAGCTCTGTTCTTTGTCCGTGAGAGTTCCACCAGCTTCATCCTTAAGAGCCAAAAGAAGAGCCTCTTTGAAATAAGCACTGCCCTTAGTCCTTGGCTTTGGGCATGCATTAGCCAGTGTCCCTTCTCATTGCAGTTGTAGCATCGAAGACCATTCAACCCATTTTGAGCATTTCCTGTTCCACCACTTGAGCTCTGTTGTTATTCCTACCCACAGCATTAAACCCTTGACCACCGCCCATCTGACGACCATAACCACGATTCCGAACTTCAACTCGTCCATTGTTTACAACAGCTTGATTCCTTGTATTAGATGAGGAACGAATACGGTTGTTGGATTTGTTGGTATAACGGCTAAAGGCATTAGCAATCATAGCAAATCCTTGTTGCAATGCTTTGAACGGATCGGATTCCTCATTATGAAGTGCTTGATCATTGTTGTTGTAAGGAACCAATTGATTTTGTTGAGGTTGATGTGATTGATCGTTTGGTGGGTTTGAAGCATTTGGTTGAGTTCTTTGGTTGAGGAGAATAATTTTGTTGAGCATATAAGGCAAGTTGTTGATTTTCCGGATGTGTTGGTGGAGCAATTTGAGCACGGAGAATCCTTTCCCGATCAACTTCCTTTTCATGAGGTTTCAAGTAATCGTACAACAATCCGTAGGTAGAATGATGCATGTTCTTCGCTTGACGGAGAAAAATGACATACTTCTCCCATTCAGGACCAAGACTACTCAGGAACTTAGTATTCATTGCAATTCTTGGCATGATGATGTTGTGTTTATCCAAATCATTGATGATGTCTGAAAATCGATGATGATAGGACTCTAGTGTCTCTCCAGGTTCAATCATGAAGTGTTCATAAGCCAAGTAAATTTTGGATTCCAAATCCTCCTGATTGAGTACAGATCCTTCCATAAGAAGACGAATATGATCCCACATTTTTTGTGCAGTCTTTTGAGCATCAACACTACGAAGAATTGGGTTTGGTAATCCTAAGAGGATGTATTCCATTGCAAGTTCATCAGCTTCATAATGTAGAAGTTCTGTGGGATTTAAATCTGCAACAATAGCAATGTTGGTTTGTTCATCTCTTGGTGGAATGGCATTTGGATCTCCGGGTACAATGATAGTAGGCATCTCAAATGGACCTTCCAAGATAACCTTCTTTAAGAACTTTCCATGTGGCTTCTTTAGATCACAAAACCTAAAGAACCTTATCACCCATTGATCGTAGTTACCTGGAGTGAGCATTGGAGGTCTATCAAGTGATCCAGCCTCATGAATTGATTGTTGGCTGCTTAAAGCTTCACACATCTTTGCAAACCAAGTGGGTTCCTTCATAGTGTTCCTTGATGGATGTTGATTGAATTCATTTGTGTACGGTTGAACTTGAGGACTTGGTGGTGGTTGAACCATTTGAGGTTGTGGATTTGCAGCAAGTTGTGGAGTATGTTGTTGATTAAATTGTTGTTGATAAATTGCTTGTTGTTGATTCCATTGCTGATGTTGTGGACTTAGTTGTTGTTGTCGTTGAGGATAAGTGTAAGGGAAATAGTTAGAGTATGGTGGTTGTGACATGTTGATAAACTTGTGTTGGTAAAAATGGATCTTTGTAGTCGAATGAACCTTTGTTGATGAAGTGTCCTTAGGCGTAGAAAAGACAAGAACCAAGTAGCACTTATGCGTAAAAACACCAAAAGTTACGCGTAACAATGAGGAGTTACGCGTAGGTTTTAGCTTACGCGTAAGTAGGATAAAAGCACTAAAGTTATGCGTAGACAAAAGTTAGGCGTAGGATTACCTTATGCGTAGACCTAAGTTTACGCGTAAAGTGAATCTTATGCGTAGAATTTCTACGCGTAAGCTTATGCTTATGCGTAATTTTAGGGTTTTTGCCCAAATGATCTTTTACACTTCACAGTGCAAAAGATATCCAAAGTCGACGTATTTTCAGACTTATCCAAGTAAGAAAACACGGAATAAACCAGGAAAATGAAGATCAAACCAAGGAAAAATCTTACGCGTAATTTTAGGGTTTTGATACGCGTAGGATTACTCGTAACTTTGATTTTGCCCAAATGTGTTTCTAAACCAGATTTTTGTTATGGAATAGCTTCAATAGTACCAAAAGAACACAAAAGTGTGAATTTTGATGTACCAAAACCGCTAAACGGGTTACGCGTAGAACGACACCCACGAACAAAAACAAGCTTAAAAACGTAAATCCACGCGTAAAGTTTGAAACTTTTTGCCAAAAACAAGTATTTTAACACCTCAAAACATTGAAAGTACAAGAATCTTGGATTAAAAAGTGTAAAAAACGAGTTTTTAAGATAACCAAAGATTGCGTTATCTTTACGCGTAAGACCCAAAACCAAAACTTCAAAAACAAACGAGTACACCCAACTATTTGGCGATTGATACCACTGTTAGGTCACTAGTTTTACAAACACAAGTTATATAGAAAGGAGATGAGGCGATTGAACAAGTATCAAACACACACACACACAATATAGTATACGGTTAGGCGTAGGAATATGTGTGAAAAGAAAACTTGAACAACCAACCTTCAAATGAAGGTTATTACATGGTTTATATAGGCAAGGAGCTAGGGCAACACTCCCTCTCCTTCCCTATTCCTTATTGGGCTTGGGCCTAAGCTTATGGGCCTTCTACATAAGCTTGACCTTAAACAAACATAAAGGCCATAATAAAGCTACCTATTACATATGAAATATAAATACTTGAAATACTGTTTAGGAGTGATTCCAACACCAAGCCAACAAATAGACTACTTTGAAATATCATTTGATGGTGAACCACAACTTGAGCTACTTAAATTGTTATTTTTAATCTCGCTACCCAAAAAAGCTTACAATGAGTTTGAATGTAAGATAGTGCATCGGCCTGTGAAGTGAAA
>OU343220.1:175739904-175935793 GCA_910596185.1 Chrysanthemum makinoi
GGTCTTTACCCACTGTATGCCTGACCCACAATCCGACAGGAGGACGTATGCTTTGTAACTATAAATACCCCTTCCATGGATGGAAGGGGTGGTGCTTCTTTCAATCTAACATTTACATTCTGTGATACAACTCTCTACCAAGAACACCCTCTCTTATCTTTCTCTCTCTAAATGGCTAACATGTATTTCAATCATCCAAGATCACCCGAATCATCAAACAACACAATATTTATGATCCTACAAATGGTACCAGAGCCTAGGTTTTGTTGTTTTAAAGATTCGTATGGGTTTTAGCGGTTTTCTTGTATGCGGTTTGTGTATGGTTGATATGGTTTGATTCGTTTTTGGTGATGTTTAAATGAGTTTAACATGGTTTTGATGAAGTTTGTTGTTGTAATAATCTGTTTTTAAAAGCTTATGTCTTAACTGATTTTTACAAAATATATGCTGTTTTTGAAACTTGAATGTTAAATTGAATCTGTTGTTGGTTTCAAAACTGTTCTTGTAAAACTGTCCAATATTTGTGGTTCTGCTGTTGTAAAACTACGGTTTGCTGCTTTTTGTTAAACTGCTTATTGGTCATAGATGGCAAAACTGCTGGTGCTGCTATTCTTTAATGCTGTTTGTGGTCAAATTCTTGGTAGAGACTTGTCCTAATTATTGTCCAGATTCATTGTATGGTCAAAAGGTCAAAGGCGAGTTGTGACTTGCGGTCCTTTATTGAAAGCGACTTGTCATTTGTGTCTAAATCTGCCTAGCGACTTGTCCTTTTTTTGTTGTCCAGATTCAGTGAATGTCCTGAAGCGACTTGTCCAATAATGTTCTATAGCGACTTGTCTAACTAAAATGGTACTATGCAGTTTGTCTGTCACAAATACTGGAAGCGACTTAACATTGGTCAATAGCGACTTGACATTGGTCAATAGCTACTTGACATTGGTCTATTGTCATTGGTCTGAAGCAAGCGACTTGTTACAAGCTTTTTGAGGTTTGTAAGAATTAGATGAAGATAAATGAGCGATTTGTTTAAGAAATGACTACGAAGAAGTAAGGATTACAACAAACTATCATTCTACATCAACAAACATATGAAACACCATCTACTACTATCAATCTATTTTCAAACATCAAATCTAATAAGGTCTTATCAACATCATTTCATCACTGATCTTGACTCATACAACCATTACATAATATGAAAAACAAGAATGATCTCATATTGGGTGTGTTTAATTAAGTTTATCATCTAAGACTGTCATGAGGTCTATCACACGTTACCATATCATCACAGATCTAAAAGTCTTTGACATATCCGAACTAAAAGGAAAATGACTTATAACAAACTTGTTATTATCCATTCCTGGTTCGATCTCTTACTCGAAAACAAATAAACAAACTCGTTGGGTCATTAATCCACACTTGATAATATTCGAAATAAAGTATTAAGTTTAACAATTATGTCAACTCATTTCCTTGGCTCGATTAAGACTCAAAATCAACAAAGAACTATCCGGACTTACCTTATGCATCCGAAGGAATCGTTGAACTAATCAGATTCTTGCCATCCCTGTGCCATCTAATCCCTCGTGCCAAACCTGTGGCTAAGATGAACAATACCTCCATACCATCCCTGTGGCAAATCAAATCCGAATCTAGTACCATCCTTGTGGCAAGCGGATACCTAAAGGAATAATTAATTGTTCCTGTTCTCGTTTTTGGATGATCGATTGTTTGATTTGAAAAGGATTGATGAGGTTTGAGAGATTATTGGGAGGCTTATCAGATGAGAGTTGAGATTTTTACAAAATCAAGACAAAAGAGTTTGAGATTAGGGTTTGAGGTGTTGAGGAGTTTAGGGTTGAAATGAGTTATAAGTGTGTGCTTTTATATATCCCACATAATTAGGGTATCACTTGATTAGGTCGGTTTTTTTTAAGTGGACTGTAATGTGATGTTAAGATGGGCCTTGTGTATTGGATATGGTATAGTAGATATTAACATATGGTCTTGTGGATTTGGATCCGTTTAATGGAATGGGCTACAAGAATGGAATGGACTGTAACTATGAACCGTAATTTATTTGTCATTTGACCTATGTGCGTCATTCATATCATGAACTTCTTGAGCTAAGTTTGCGTGGGCATATTTTGACATGAGTCATTAATCTGATGAAGTTGGATCGGGTGTGAATTAACTTGGGCTTGACTTGATAATTTGAGATTTCATGATATTTGGATTAGATGGATTTGTTGAAGAGATTTGTCAATGAAATTTGTGATAATGAGATTTGATGATGAGTTTTGGTGAAATGCTGAGATTTGTTGTGTTGTGCGGGTTGATACCTTGGATCATACATTTTCACGGATAACATTATGTCATGGCTTGAACGGATAATTGAACATGGTTGACAACGGGGTTGTTTATACGGTATTTCTTATTTGGATTTGAAGTGAGGTTTTCCAGGCGCTTTTACTTATTTCATCTTCTTTCTTTCTACCCTTCCACGAAGATGACTTATTTGGGCATTTATAGAGTGTGATAAAGACTTGGCTATTTATTTACGTTTGTGATTCTTTCTCGCTTGACCCACAAAGTAACTATCACTTCGGTGTCTCACGTAGTTGAGGATACGTCAAGAGGTTTTGTACATTGGGTACACCGTTTCTTTTTCACGAGGATTAGTACAAGTTTAAGTAACAAATCTGGGGAATTCTACTTCATAATCAAGTTTGGCATATCGGGTTTACCTCTCCATGTTGTCACTGCAATAGCCAACAGAATGTGTGAACGATGTGTTTACCAAAGTGTTTTTTGGATGGTTGATGATATTGTTGATGTTGGATAATGAACCGTTGATGAACCGCTGCATGTTCCCCTAAAACAGATATTCACCGAAACCAAAGTTGTCATAACACATTCAAGCTGACATTGTTTACGGTTTTGTCTTGATTTTGTAAAATCCCGCGAAAGAATTTATTTCTCGGTTTAAATCATAGACTTGTAAAATCCCATGACAATGGATACATCCTGGTAATTGTAAAGTGCATTTCCGGATATATCTTACGGTTTATTCTTGGTTTTGTAAAATCCCGCGAAAGAAACTATTTCTCGGTTTAAACCATAGAATTGTAAAATCCCGTGATGATAAATCCATCCTGGAGAAAGAGAAAGTGTAATTATGGATCTTATCTGATGCTGGTGCTACGGTTTCTACTTCGAGAAGGGATAAAAGGGTGTACTTCATGAATTGGGTGTCTGCTTGGATTGTCTCCATGGCAGTTTGGTTATTACATGGTTTTACGGGGTTATGTGCTTTTAACCATGATCGGGATGAAAACCATTATCATAGTTCACTTAAAACGTCAAAGGAGGCTAGATTTGAGCTTTTAACCAGAAGATGTGACAACGGGGTTAATTCACTATAATTTATTTGAGGTTGAAGTGAAATATCACGGGCAAGTGTACTTAGTATCTGAAGGTATTGGGGATGGTTGGATGAAGATTCTTCATGATCCTTGTTCGAGCTTATTATAAAAAACGAAGACTTGGAAATCTAGTTATTGTTGGGTGACTTTTTCCTTTTCTTTTACCACTTGGGGGAATTGGGCTCTTATCACCACAAAATGACTATCACTTTAAGGAGTTACGTTGTAGTGCTCAGTGTCACATTCAATTATGGATTTTCAAGAGGTGATGTACGTCTTATACTTGATGGTTGATTGGATGAAGAGTATATAGTACTTAGAGATTCAATGGAGGATGAAGTCTCGGCACCGCACTTTGTTACATATGTGCAAGTTTAAGTGACGTGTTCGGGTTAGTTTACTTCAGGATCAAATTCATCATATTGGGTTTTCTCCATCAGGTGTCACGACAAAGAGCCTACTGAATGATAATGGGGTTGATTACAAGTTTGCCAAGAGAGGTAGAAAAGAGAGAGATTATGACGTTTGAACACAACAGTTCAAGCCTCGTACCTCAAAGAAAAGGAAAGTGTACGTTTCAGTGCGCTTTATCTTCTGAAGAAGAGAAATCTTCTCAATTATGACCATTCTCATCAACATGCTTCATGCTTTTTCCATGCGCTTTCAGTCATCAAGTGAACCGAACTACTGTTGATTGTCTTCTTATTCCACTTGCTCGATTATAATGGCGATGGCGACATCATATGCAATTTTTGCGGGGGAGAAGTGTGAATAGACCACAGTTGGATGATTACACTTATTCAATCAAGAATGGCATCTCCGTATGCAATTCTTGAGGGGGAGAAGAAGTATGATAATTCTACATGTTGAGTTATATCTGAGAATAAATGGTCAAACGGCTCCAAACTCATGTAAGAACCGAGCTTCTTCTTATCGGGTCATCTTCACATGGAGTTTTCTTCTAAGAGCCGTTGGTTAACATCTTCACATGGGCTAATATGATTAATGACAAAGTGCTTCCAGTTGCGAGGCGGATTTTCTTGATGAACATCTTTCTGTTCTTGTTTGATTGGGAGGGATTTGAGTTAAGGGGATTTGCTATTTGTAAGTTAACGGGAATGCATTTGGTGAGTTGAATATGTTGAATTTCTATTCCCCAATTGGACAAACTTGAAGAAGGTCGAGTCTACAGTCGGTTCTACATTTTCTTCTACATGTTAGAAGACTAAAGACGAGTTGCATTTAAAGATCTAAAGAGTTCTTCTTAATTCAAGAATTCATTATAAAGATTGTCAGTTTAGGGGAGAGCACTAATTGGGGGAGGGTGAAATGTCTGATTTAATCCCTAATTAGACTTGCTCATATTCTTCAGCAACTTGATTCTCACAAGAGTTCAAGTGTTCTTCTCAATTGATTTCTAGTATACGGGCTTATTATGTGTTGCTGATTTTGAAGCATCAAAACCAGCAAGGGGGAAGGAGACACGCATCTAAACACGAGTAAACACTAATGTACTTAATAATTCTAAGTGATTGAAGATATCCCGGGAAGACAAATGTCATTACCGCAGAGAAACTCAAGGTTTGACTTATGGCGTTTAGTGTTTATTCCAACTATGTGGGGGAAGAGATGTAAGAGAAAGTTTCTGAAGATAAAAGAGGTACACAAGTGTGTGATGATTTCGATGGTATCGCAATCATCAGGGGAGAGAGATTGTGTACATTGGGGACGCTCAGCTGTTTCACTTGAGTGCTTAATCAGTGATTCAGAGATATAATCACTTATTCTGGAGTTGACATCCGCAGAGATTGTCATCCGCAGAGATAATCAGTGATTCGGCCTGCTTCTTCAATATTATCGGTTATTCTCTCTTTGGGCATTCGGGTACTTCGGGTTCTTGAGCTTCATACACTTTCTTCAGGGGAGAGAAAAGTATACATCGGGGTTATTCTTTGGCTATTGGACTTAATCTGCTACTTCGATGGCATAAGTTTCTCTGTCTTCGGGTATATGTGTATTCGGGTTCGTGAGCTCTAGTCTAAGAGACTGACTGCATCAATTCATCTACTTGGGGGAAGTGATCTCTTAACAACTTTTTGGTATGGATCGCTTCAGACTTCAGTGGAAAAGGAATTTGAGAAGATTATTTATACGTGGGATGATACGTTGCTGTTCTTCTATTGGATGATATAACCTCGAACGAAGAATCACAAAGATTATTCTTAAAAAGAGCAGCAAGATCGATGATAATGGTGTGCTTCTTTATGCACCTGGCTAAGGCAAGCTTGAAATAGAGCTTCGAATCTGCTCAACAAAAGGATATACGGTTTGAGGGGAAGCTGCCAAAGTCTCACTTTCAGATGGTTCAATTTCTTTCTTCAATTCAAGAGCCTCGAAAGCTTTGGTGGTGAAAGTTTAAGAGATGGCGATTTCTATCTTCTACAACGGGGTTGTTCGATATCCTTATCTCGGTACTCGTATCATCATCTTTGTTAAACTATATCATCTATTCTATCTGTGTATATATTTTTATAAAAGCAAAATACAAAAATATAAAACCAACAAAAAAAACAAAATAGAAAAATATAAAATCAACAAAAACCCATAAAAATCAAAAAATTTGAAAAAGACAAAAAATATTGCATTTATCAAGACATGTCTTCTGGTATCGATAACATCTGCGGTCTTAGAAATGTCATTCAACAATGGCACGGGACCATAGATGAAGTTCGAGCAGAAGGTGTAAATATTTCTTTTCAAAACATGTCACAAATCAAATGGCTTAGAGTTAATTCAGACTGTAACCCGCTCTTCAAAACTATGGCTTACAGTTATTTCAGACTGTAACCCGCGCTTCAAAAATGGCTTGCAGTTAATTCAGACTGTAACCCGTGCTTAAACCATGGTTTGCTATTATTTCAGATAGCAACCTGAACTTCAAAGAAAGGAAAGTGTTGCGCTAAACCAATTTTCAAATATTTCGTGCACTTATCCTAAAACTATTTGAGGAAAGTATGTCGAAGGACAGCTGTTCCTACAAAAATGTTTTTCCGTCTAAAATTCTTCAGAAAAATATTTGTTGTTTTTCAATATTGGTGGTAAATGAGTTGCTTGTAAATCAATCAGTTTCAGAGTTTTCGTAAAAAAAATTGAAAACTCAATCAATGACTTCAGCGCTTTTAAACTTTTCAGAAAATAAGTCATTGATTGAGGGGGAGAATGTTTTCAAATTTATAACATCTAACGGGCTTATCCAATTATCCTATATACTTAAATGTAAAACATGTTAACCTACGTTGAAGGACTAGGTGCCTAGGATATGATTGTTAGGATTAGATGGTTAGAGTTTGATAAACACATTATTCCCATGCTTTACATGATCTGATTGATATGTTGAATTGACTTTTATTAGTTGATTGCTGTTTGGGTGATATCGAACACCATATATCTATTTGTGTGTCCACTAATGTATGCAGATATCATGGTTCATAAGAATGTTCCCGATCCGGATCCCACAAATGAAGATGATTGGATGCCAAAAGGAAAGGGTAACTATATCTTGGGTTGACAAATGAAGAAACGGAGCTTAATTTGACTTCTATGGAGAGTTGGCATGATAAAATGCAACGTAAGAGGTCTCACTGCATCAGCAGATGGTTTTCTTCATCATCAAATGAAGAAACGGAGCTTAATTTGACCTCTATGAAAAAATGCAATGAAAGAAGTCTCACTGCATCAGCAGACGGTTTTCTTCTAGCCCTACAGCAACAACAGAAGCTTCTCAACCACCTAACGTATCTTTGTGCAGGAAAATTGATACCATTTTTTTAAAACAATTTTTAAATAATATTGTTTTGAAAAATGGAAAAATATTGTTTTGAAAACAAATTGGACTTAATTTTGGAAATCAACCGGACTTTATTTTGTCAAATCATAAGTGATTTCAAATTAAATATTTTCAAACGATATTTCTTCATAAAAGTCCGGTTTGTACAACATAAAGTGGTGATCTAAAGATTTAATGTTATGTCATGGTATGATTTTCTTTAAAAATCAAGATCTTTCAAAATGAAATTTTTTCTGTTCTTGTTTGATTGTGAAATTGTTTTTTTTTACTTAAAAGATCTCTTAAAAACTATCATACCTGACACTAACAATCTTTAATGTCGAAAAACTGTTCATTATTAATCATTTTTCAAAATTAAATTTTGCCACGTCTTTCCCTAAAATTTTCTAAATGATTTAAATCAATCGGGATCCAAAATCTCAAGTGGTTTGAAATTTTCGATCGGGGGAGAGATCGTGATTTAAATCTCAAATCGGTTTTAAATGGTGATTGTTTCAAAAGCACTCCTTCCTTCATGTGTCAAACGATTTCTAATACATAATGCACATGATTGTGGAGGAGCATTTAACCATAAACCAGAAGAGCTTTTAAATCAGGCACATTTTCTCCCATGTTTTCCAAACCTTATTAAATCACTTGGGATCCAAAATCTCAAAGGGTTTGATATTTTTGATCGGGGGAGAATTTATGATTTAATAATAAAATTTGATAATAGGTGATCGTTTTGATTCAAATGTGCATACTGCTCTCCCATATGTGCTAAACTCTTTCGAATCTCGAAGCACATATTGAGGGGGAGCATTTCAAAAAGAAAATAAACTCTCAAGGTACAAAGATTTCTATGTTTCAACATAAAGTACCTTGATTGATTTTCTAATGGTTTCTTAATGGCTTTTGTGATCATGGATGTGCTTCAAAAGAATGTCTTTCCTCTATGTGATAAAATGATTTCAAATATCCTATGCACATATTGAGGGGGAGATTTTACCAAGAAAATCAAATGGCTTTTTCTACAGAAATTGTGATCAAGAAATTATTTCAAAGAACTCTTGCCTCCTTGTGCTAAACAATTTCAATATATGATGCACATGTTGAGGGGGAGCATTTCTAAAAGATCAAAAACAATTAAGGTACAAAATGCTTTGATATTATATCACAAGTACCTTGATTGATTTTCAAAATGATTTTTCAATTGGTTTCAAGAAGGAAAGAACAATACCAAAAGACCGACCAGTTTACTTTATGCATGGTGTTATAAGGATGGTTAGGTTAGGTATTCGTTCCCACGATCCCGCCAGAGCCGGAGGGATCTACCCAGGGACAATCCACTAGTTAGTGTAGAAGTCCTTAGGTATGATGAAAAAAGGAGAAAAGTGAGATATGGGAAGAGTGCTGACTGAGTCTGAGCTAGTACTGGAATAAACCCAACAAGGTTCTAGTTATGAAGTCTCGTTAAGCACTGAAGGGGTTGATGAATGAAAAGGAATTAAATGTGAAAAGGGTGAAAAGAAATAGCCCTCTAATAATCCAACCTTAGAGTAGAATCTGGGTTCAATACATATGATACTGGTTGTTACTAAGGTAACACTGGTATTGAAGACAAGACGTCATGGACCCAGTGACGCACTGTACTAAAATTCCCAAGCTACTCAAGCTCCTCTTAAAAGGGCTTGTTTCATTCTCACGGGGAACCTACAAAATCTATCGACTTTCTCTTAGAGATTGTTGATATTGAAGAAGGAGACCCTCTCCCTAGTCTCCGGCATAGGAAACCAAATGTGTACGATTGAGTCTAGAGCCAGGAGATCATCCACAATATCTCATTAGGACACAAAATTAATGAAGACTTGCTATTTCACACAATGTGGAAAGTAAGAATATATTGAGAGTCCTACGCATTATCCTTGTGGTATTGCCAGAACATCCGAGTGATATGTAAAATATTCACGATGAAGATGGAAAGCCTTCTAGAGCCAACATCAAACAAGCTCTTGGTGGGTGACATGTGAGATCTTTTCAAAAGATTAATCTTGTGACAACTGGATAGAAACGATGGGGTGATTCACTCGTGAATCAAACTTGGTCCAGGAAATGAATTGACGAATACTTTTGGAAAAACCGTTCGATGTGCAAATCTCTTCTTTTCTCTAGCACATCGAATGTGTATTCATGTTTTCAAACACAAAAAGTATCTCTGATTGAAAAAAATACTTTTGGAAAAACCGTTCGATGTGCAAATCTCTTATTTTCTCGAGCACATCGAATGTGTATTCTCTTTCAAATACAAAAAGTATTTTAAATTGAAAATTTATCTTTATCATAAAACCTTCGTCGCATTGCAAAACTCTTTCTTCAATCAATACGCGATTGTTTTCAAATCAATTTTTCATCAATCAGTGAATCTCAATTCGCTGGTTCACTCACTCTGTGTTGTCTTCTTTGAGACGTTCCGGTTTGAGAACAGCTAGAGCAGCTGCGAAACCCAGTCAAGGAGATTCTTTGGAATTCTACCTGATCACAGCCAGTACTTGTACTGATCAACGGGGAACCGTGGGCCGTGTACCTCAATTCAACGAAAGTGATCAAAGACACTTTCGTGTGTTTTATTGCTAACTATTGTTTGCAGGTACATTTGGACGGTTGTAGCTGATCAGAATTAAGGAGTCAATCCAAAGCCGCATGCTCACAGCATCCACACTTAATTGAAGAAATCATGACTTGTGCATATCTACAGAACCTGGCTCTGATATTTTTATACTATGTTTCTGCTACGCTGCTGCAAATATCATGAGCCAGTAAAGCTTCCACTACTATGATGGAAAGATGTCATGATCTTGAAAGTGCGAGCATGTCGGTCCGAAAGTCACAACATCACATGAAGGCAACACTACAAAGGGTGATCCAGAGATTTACTGTGGCTGATGATCTCAATGAAAGCTCGAAGATCATCAAAGATGTGGATCAGTTAAAGGCGTCCACTAAAAGTACAAATCAATGCGGACTTTGAAGAATCGCTACTAAAGCATAAAGATGCGGAAGATGAAGAATTGAAGTCTACGAGCTCAAGAACTAAAGACAAAGAAAGAATGCTAGGATGCAAAATGTATTTCATGGGGTGACCTCCCTAAGGGGGAGATTGTTAGGAATTGGAAATTCCATGTTAAAGTGTCGGTCACCCCAATTATGGTCTAGCATATGTTAGCTCGTAAACTTGTAGTTATTTACGTTATTCAGTAGCTAATTAGTTAGTTAGTAGCGTAGAATAGTTTAGTGTAACACCATGGAGGAAGGACGGGTCTTTACCCATTGTATGCCTGACCCACAGTCCGACAGGAGGACGTATGCTTTGTAACTATAAATACCCCTTCCATGGATGGAAGGGGTGGTGCTTCTTTCAATCTAACCTTTACATTTTGTGCTACAACTCTCTACCAAGAACACCCTCTCTTATCTTTCTCTCTCTAAATGGCTAACATGTATTTCCATCATCCAAGACCACCCAAATCATCAAACAACACAATATGTATGATCCTACAAATGATCTTTGAACAATTCGTATGTTTATTAACCGATCTTTTGCTGAAAGTTTTAACATTTGTCTTTTTAATTTTGGTCAATATGATAACCGATGGTCGTAGCCTGGGAAAGTTATACATCTAGATCACATGTGATTCATGAGAACATCATATGTTATTTTCACATGAATCACATGTGATAATGAAAATCATTTAGTTTTTGACACGAATCACATATGATTTTGAGATAAATCACATGTGATTTTGACATGAATCACATGTGATTTTGAGTTGAATGACAAGTGATTTTATTCAGTGTGATACCAAATCTGCTAGAACATCAAACAAAATAGTATTCAAGTAGAATTCCATTTATTCGAATTAAAATCGATATAACACTTTTACAGAAGTTCAAATGAAATGAAAAACTTGAATATTAAAAAAAGTATGAAATTCAAGAAGCATTAGCCACGTTTTTAGCCATTTTTAATGGTTTTGAAATGAAATTTTGGATTTAACGGACATGTTGACTTGTTGTGTTCTTGTTAGTCTTCCCTCCGCAACATCCATATTTCTTTCTCGGTTTAGCTCTAGCTTGAAGTGCTATTTCTATTCCATTTTTCCATTCCACTAATCCGTATTCAAGAGAACGCAGAAGTGCATAACCTTATTATAGAACAAAAAGAAAACAAAATTAATACTTATGCTAGAATCACATGTGATTAATATCAAAATAGCATGTCATTTTTACAGAAGATCACATGTGATTGTTTTAACAAAGGATAACAACTAATACACTTTTTAAAATTATAAATTAATTACCTATTCTGCTACATTTTCACATTCTTTGAGTTGAATTATAAGGTCCTCAACAGAGTAACCATTGTTACTAAGATGGATGAAACCTTGCAAATGAAATGACACTTTTCACTACCCTTTTTACCCCTAGTATCAAACATGAGTCACAGTTTATGAAACACCAAACTGTTTGACAATCGACACACAAGGTAAAAGGGTAGCCAACATCACATCCAACCAAATATAGCATTTCTTATTTTTTTTTTAATTATTTTTAACCTTCTACAATGTGATTGGTAATGACCAATGACAAACATTTTTAGAGTTTGTACTCTCGACAACAACTACATCAAGTATGGAACTGATAACGATAAGATGGGTGCTTACCTGTCATATGAATTTCCTGTTACAAAATCACATATGATTTTGCTTCAGAATCACATGTGATTTTTTCTTCAGAAAACATGTGATTGTCGCAGACGCATTTCATCAAACACATGGGTGTGCATCTGGATCATCAACAACTTCATCCATAACCTGGATTTCAGAATTCACCACATGATTTTCAGCATCCACAACTGCAACAACAACTAAATCTGCTTCGTTTCACTGATAATCATCTATTTTTTTTTAACAAATCGATTGTTATTTATAGTATAATTGATTAAAAAATAGATCTAAATTAGATCAAAATCAACGTTTTTGATATTTGATTTTCAACCATTTTTAAAGAATAACAATTATGCTATGGTTTAATAGGAAGATTTTCGGTGATCTTTTTGTGTTTTTTTTGTGTGTTTTTATGGTTAAACGGAAGTTTTACCATGATTTGACTGTTAAACGGGAAGTTTTACGGTTAATCGAAAGTTTTTCCGGTGATTTTAGAACGTTTTCCACTTAACTGAAATTTTTTGGAGAAGAAGACATGGATGAGTGAGAATGTGTGTTTGCTACGATGTGTTTAAATGACAGGTTGTGATAAGATATTTTATGTTTTTTTATTTTTACATTTTTGCCCTTGCTGTTTTAATTGTATGCATTTGATCAGCCATTGGATGAAGATGAAATGGATGGCCAAGATGGGTGGGGTTGTTCTTTAAAGAATTGAGTTTGTAGTGAATCACACCTCATTACATAAATATGAACCAACATTTCAAATAAAATTATGTCACACAACATTATATAAAACTTTTGAGAAAATCTTAATATAGTTTACTACTCATTCATTTACAAACTTTAAATTCATATAGAATCTCCTAATTATACTTTGATTAAAGATCATTTACATACAAAACTTTTCTTATATACCAAAAGATCAATCTCTACCATCCATCTTTATTTGATCTAATAGATGATACTAATCCCAACAATTTTAAAAACTCACTTTCATTTTTTTTATTCAAATATTAATATCTTTCAAAAAGTTAATCGTTAAGCCAAAAAAATATACCATTACGAAGAGAATTTAATTATCTTTCTATACATAGGCACTTTGATATACTTTCGACATTTTTTTTTCATGTTTTTTACTTTTTTTGCGTTATTTTCGTTTTTTGATTGCTGAAATTTGAATGAAAAAATTACATGTGATTAAATACTAATTTGAATATTCTAATAATATCACATGTGATATTATAAACACTAATATCACATATGATATTATTAGAATATTCAAATTAATGTTTAATCACATGTGATTTTTTTATGCAAGTTTTAACAACGAAGAAAAAATGAAAAAAAAAGTGAAAACAAAATGATTTTTTTTCTTTCGAAAGTAGATCAAAGTATCCTTCTATAGAAAGATAATTAAATATTCATCGCAATGGTGTAATTATTTTCTCTTAACTATTAAAAGTTTAAAAGAAATTAAAATGCTTTTAATCTAAGTCATTGATTTCTTTTTAGATGAAAGGTGATGACGAGTCTCTTGATATGTGAGAAAAGTTTGATATATAAAATAACTCTTCTCTTATAGTTTTATATTTTTATCACTCATATGGTTTACATTTGAACAAAAGAAAGGAGACTAAATGTCAAAAGTAAAAAATAAAAATAACTAAGAAAATGATTAAAGCACATGGAGTAAAAAGAATAGACCAATTCCTTCACTATATACATCACGTGACTAATAATGAAGAGAGATAATATTCATCTTCATTGCTAATCTTATGCCTTATTTTCTTACCGATTTTTTTTCCGGCAAGGTCACCTTTTTTTTCCTCGTTTTCCAGCTCTACCGATTCTTTCATGAATGTTCACATTTACCGGCTTTATTTGACTTACTTGTAAGGGGGGCAAAAAGATGAAAAACTCGAGAATCTATGAAAAACTTACACTACACCAAAAAAGTTTGGAGGGGCACTTGCCTACTGTGCCCCCTCCGTAGCTCCGCCTCTGCATATGTGAATGGCTCGATCAATGGTGTGCTTGAAAATGTTAAAAGTATTGGACGGTGGCATGATATATCTGTCAAATATAGATGCATGCTAGGTGCCTACTTTCTTCTTGTTTACATGGACCAGAAGGTTACTACTACTATAAATAGAGGTATATGGAACTATTAGTCATGCATTTGTATATGTTTCATATATTCTGTATGTAGCCCTTTTAGTATAGATAGTCCAAGCCCATAAGCCTTAATCTAGAAAACTCTTGTAATTGTTTATATATGGTAGTTTGTAATCATTCAAATCAAGGAAACCATTAACCTTCAATATGGTATCAAGCCATAACTAACCACGATCTTTTCCCCCTCATATCTCCCAAATAATTCTTGGTGCATCTCATTCATTCTAAAACAAGCAAGTACTAAGTCTCCTAAAGTGTGTGAGGTTATTAGAGAGTTTGTGTATATATCCTAATTACAAGAGATAAATATTGTTAATCTTTGTAATTAGAGAGAAGGTGTAACTCCTAATTTTCATCATAGTAAAAACGTATCTTTTCTTTCCTGTGATTTTTACCCTATTCGGGTTTTCCACGTTAAATCCGTGTGTCATCTTTTATCGTATTTCTTATTTTAGTTGTGAGTTTGCTTCAATCCGGTATCACTTTTCTCAACAAGTGGTATCAGAGCTAAGGTTGGGTGTGTATAATTGTTTATCGTATGCTTTGTGGTTGCGAGTAATAAGTGGACCCTCCATATCAAAAGATAAATAAGATTATACACACTCAAAAAAGTTTCGTTACTATTCTCAACAAATAGTAGTTTTGTTAAAAAGAATATTGTGATTATAGCAATGGCGGAAAATTTCAAAATTGAAAAGTTCAATAAAAATAATTTCTTATTGTTGAAATTAAAGATGAAGGCTATCCTTAGAAAGGCTAAATGTTTGGCAGCCATTGGTGAAAGGCCAGCTGAGGTCACGGATGACAGTAAATGGGACTCGAAGGACGGAAATGCTATTTCAAACCTTCATCTTGCGTTAGCAGATGAAGTTTTGTTAAGCATAGAGGAGAAGAAAACTGCAAAGGATATCTAGGATCATCTTTCATGACTGTACGAGGTAAGGTCACTCCAGAATAAAATTTTCCTTAAGAGGAAACTTTATGCTCTTCGCATGACACATGCGGAATCTACTTCAGTGACAAAGCACGTTAATAGTCTGAATAATCTAAATACTCCATTTTCTTAGCTCACGTCTTTGAGTTGTAAAATAGAGCCACAAGAACGTGCTAGAATTCTACTTTAGAGTTTACCTGACTCATATGACCAACTTATTATCAACTTAACCCAAAATGTTCTTTCTGACTATCTAGTCTTCAATGATGTTGCAACCGGTATTCTGGAAGAAATAGGGAGGACATACATACCAGTTAAAAACAGGTGGAGACTTTGGTAGTGATGAGAGGAAGGTCAATGGAACGTGGCTCTAGTGGGAGTCAGAATCATAGTAAATCTAAAACATGAAGAAAGAAGAATTTTAAATGCTACAAATGTGGCAAGCCGAGTCACTTTAAGAAAGATTTTCGGGGATTAAATACCTCTAATCGTCAGGGAAATGTCGTTGGCACTTCAGAAGATGGTAACGCTCTATGTTGTGAAGTAGCGGTTACAAATGAAGGCAGAAAGAGATTTACAGATGTATGGTTGTGTAACATATTGGTTTTCACAAACACAAAATCAAGTACATATGAATTCGAATTAGATGAGGTTTTAGAGAGAGAAAGTGAAGAGAGTTGGGAACTTCTATTGAGACAAAGAAAAATGTATATTGAAGCTCCAACCCTTTGCCTTGCTAGGGAAAGTTTATTTATAGTGTGTTACATGAAACGCTTTCTACGGGCTGTAGATCAGGCATACATTGGGTAAAGACCCGTCCGTCCTCCACGGTGTTGCTTAACTAACTACTATCTGTCACTAAATGACTACGACTACGAGCTTTCTAACAAATGCATATACTTGAGGTGACTGAGTCTTTAACTACCGGATTTTCTAAATCCTAACAATCTCCCCCTAAGGGAGGTCACCTCAATTACAAACAGATATTACATTTTGATGTTCTTGAATTCTTGATTAAGTTCTTTGCTCTGTAGCTCGTAGCCTTTGATTCTTCATATTCTGCATGTGTTGTATTTCAAGTGGAGGTCTTTAACTGATCCACGGATTGTTTGTTCTTTAAGCCTTCTTTAGAGATCATCAGCCACATTAAATCTCTTGTCTCATCCTTTGTTATATAGCCAATATTTGAAGTTGTGACTTTTGGACCGACATGCTCACAATTTTGGATCATGATATCTTCTCATCAGAGTAGCAGAAGCTTTGTTGATTTATGATATCTTCGCAGCTACGTAGCAGAAGCATGGTTTGAAAATGTCAGAGCCAAGTTATCAAGATATGCACTTATCCTGAATTCTTTAGATGTGAGTGTGATGTGTGACCATGCGATTATGGATTGACTCCTCAATTCTGATCAGCTGCAACCGTCGAGTGTCCCTGCAAACAACAGTTAGCAATAAAGCGCACGAAAGTGTCTTTGATCATTTTCGTTGAATGGGGTTGCAAGAACCACGGTTCCGTGTGATCAGGTAGAATTCCGAAGAATCTCCTTGACAGGGTTTCGCAGCTAATCAAGCCGTTCTCAAACCGGAACATCTCAAAGAAGACAACATGGAGTGAGTGAATCAGCGAATTGAGATTCACCGATTGATGAAAAATGATTTGAAAAATAGTCGTGTATTGCTCAATAGAAAGCGTTTTGCAATAGAACGAAGGTTTTACGGAAAACATCAATTTTCAATCATAAATACCCTTTTATTTTGAAAAGTTAATACATAGTCGATGTGCTAGAGAAAAGAGTTGTTGAGCACAACGACCGGTTTTTCAAAGGTATCCGTCAATCCATTTCCTGGACCAAGGTTGATTCAAGAGTGAATCGCTCCATCGTTTCTGTCCAGTTGTTACAAGTTTGATCTTTTGAAAAGATCTCACATGTCACCCACCAAGAGTTTGTTTGATGTTGGCTCTAGAGGGATTTCCATCTTCATCGTGAATACTTTACATATCACTCGGATGTTCTGGCAATACTACAAGGATAATGCGTAGGATTCTCAATATATATTCTTACTTTCCACATTGTGTGAAATAGTAAGACTTCATTAATTGTGTGTCATAACAAGATTTATTGGTGATCTCTAGGCTCTAGACTCAATTGTGCACATTTGATTTCCTATGTCAGAGACTAGGGAGAGGGTCTCCTTCTTCAATATCAACCATC
This sequence comes from Chrysanthemum makinoi, assembly GCA_910596185.1. NCBI lineage: Eukaryota > Viridiplantae > Streptophyta > Magnoliopsida > Asterales > Asteraceae > Chrysanthemum > Chrysanthemum makinoi. The sequence goes on from OU343220.1 coordinate 175,757,207, forward strand.
TCTAAGAGAAAGTTGATAGTTAATGTAGGTTCCCCGTGAGAATTAAACAAGTCCTTTTAAGAGAACTTGCGTACCTTGGGAAGTTTGGTGCATTGCGTCACTGGGTCCATGACGTCTTGTCTTCAATACCAGTGTTAGTAACAACCAGTAGTATATGAATTGAACTCGGTTTCTGCCCTAAGGTTGAATTAATGGAGGGCTATTCTTTTTCACCCTTTTCTCATTCAATTCTTTTTCATTCTTCAACCCCTTCAGTGCTTACCGAGACTTCATTACTAGAACCTTTTTGGGTTTATTCCAGTTCTTTCTCAATCTCAGTCGGCACTCTTCCCTTATTCTCACGTTTCTCCTTTTTTCATCATACCTAAGGACTTCTACACTAACTAGTGGATTGTCCCTAGGTAGATCCCTCCGGCTCTAGCGGGATCATGGGAACGAATACCTAACCTAACCATCCTTATATCTTCAATGCATAAAGTAAATTGGTCGGTCTTTTGGTATTGTTCTTTCTGCCTCGAAACCAATTAAAAACCATTTGAAAATAATTCAAGGTACTTGTGATATAAAATCAAAGCATTTTGTACCTTAATTGTTTTTGATATTTTAGAAATGCTCCCCCTCAACATGTGTTTCAAGTATTAGAAATCATTTGGCACATGGAGGCAAGAGTACTTTGAAATCTTAGATTGAGAATGAAAGATCCAATTCTTGATTAACATTTTCTAAAATGATCATCATCACTTCTCCGATCAAATATAGTATTTTAAATACTTTGGATAAAACATTTTGGGAAGGATGTGGTTTTCTTTTGATTGCCCCCCCCCCCACGCCCCTCAATATGTGCATCGAGATTTGGAAGAGTTTTGCACATATTAGAGGGAACGTGCACTTTAAGACAAATCAATCACGTTTTAATCCCTTTTGGTTTAAGATAAATGCTCCCCCTTAACATGTGCATAAAAAACTTGAAATCGTTTGGCACATGTAGGGAGGAGAGCCTGTTGATATTTCTAAAACCACTTGCCAAATTATCAGTTTATTTCCAATTTAAATCACAAATTCTCCCCCGATCACAATTTTCAAACCCTTTGAGATTTGTGATCCCAATTAATTTAAATTGTTTTCGAAAACTTTTTGAGGAGAAATGTGACTTGCTTTTAAAACATTTAACTGATAAGGATTAGATTTTGAAACTTTAAACTCCAATGATCAAACATGCTTAGGTATCATATGAAAACACAACATTAGCCTTGGTCATGATCCAATTGAAAAAAAATGTTCTTTTTGATTAAACAAATGTAGACCTTGCTCATTTTAGTACCAATTGTTTGAGAAATAACCTTTTTGATTTGTTTGAAATCATTCTCCCCCTCAATCAATGACCTGAGTTGTTGATTGAGAGATGAATATTTTGACAAATGATAAGTCAAAATGATTTTCAAAAATTAAGTCTAAGTTATTTTCAAAACAATTTTGTTTTCATTAGATGACAAATATTTTCCAAAAGAATCTTTAGAAGGAAAAATATTTGTGAGGAAACATTTGTCTTTTTGGCGACAAATGTTCCTTATGAACTTTTGTTTTTAGGAACATAGCATGAGATTTTAAAAATAGATTAAGCATGGCTTTGTCCTTTCTTTAAAAACGGGTTACTTCCTGAAATGACAGTAAACCAACATTTTTCTCCATCTCATTTTTTTAAACAAATTAAAAAATATTTATTACTTCTGTTCGAACTTCATCTAAAGACCCGTGCCATTATTGAATGACAATTCTATGTTCGTAGATGTTATCGAAACCAGAAACATGATAAGTAAAACAATCTTTTTGAATTTTTTTCAAGATTTTCTGATTTTTATGGGGTTTGAAAATTTTATATTTTTCTATTTTCTTTGATTTAAAATCATTTGAGGACAAAAGATTATTTACATAACAAAGGATCAATCTCCACCATCCATTCTTATTTCATCTAATGGATGAGATTAATCTCAACAATTTAAAAAAACCCACTTTCATCCTCTTTTTTCAAATATTAATAACTTTCAAACCGTTAATCGTTAATCGAAAAAAATATGATTGCGATGAGCATTTAATAATCTTTCTATAAATAGGCACTTTGATATACTTTCGACAAAAATTTTTTCTTCGTATTTTTCACGTATTTTTTTATTTTTTTTTGTTTTTTTACGTTACTGAAATTTGTATTAAAAAATCATATATGATTAAACACTAATTTGAATATCACATGTGATATTAGTGTTATATCATATATGATATTAGTGTTATATCATATATGATATGTAATATCACATGTGATATTAGTGTAAAATCACATATGATATACATTCATATCACATGTGATATCACATATCATATATGATTTAACACTAATATCATATGTGATATTCAAATTAGTGTTTAATCATATATGATTTTTTTCATGCAAATTTCAAGTAACGTAAAAAAGGCGAAAAAACATGAAAAAAAAGAAAATTTTTTCTTTTTTCGAAAGTATATCAAAGTGCCCGTCTATAGAAAGATAATTAAATTCTCTTCGCGACGGTATAAATATTTTCACTTAACGATTAACGGTTTAAAAGATATTTAAATTATAAAAAATATGTGAAATAATAAAATACTTTTAATCTCAGCGATTGATTTCTTTTTAGATGGATGATGGAGATGAGTCCCTTGGTATGTAAGAAAAGTTTGGTATGTAAAATAACTCTCCTCATTTTCTTTTTGTTGGTTTTATAATTTTGTATTTTGGTTTTTGGTAAAATATATACAAGAAAATAGATGAAGAAACACCTTTACTCCTCTTCTTCCTCCTAAAGACGTTTGAGAGTCTCAGGTTGTAGGCTCTTCAAGCCAATTCGTGGCAGGATAAACTCAAAACGTTCTCTTGGAAGAGCTTTAGTGAAGATGTCTGCCAGCTGATATTCAGCCCTTACGAAATATAGTTCAACCACACCTTTCTCCACTTGTTCCATGATGAAATGATGTCGAATGTCAATGTGCTTTGCTCTTGAGTGTTGAACATTGTTGCAGCAGAGAGCAATGACACTTTTTTTATCACAATACAGAGGAAATTTGTTGAATACAAAGCCATAGTCAGATAATTGGGATCTCATCCATAAGATTTGAGCACAACAAGATGACATGGCTATGTATTCAGCCTCTATAGAGGATATAGACGTGCTCATTTGTTTCTTTGAGGACCAGCTTAATAACTTATCTCCCAAAAAACTGAGCACCTCCTGACGTGCTTCGACGTGTATCTTGACACCCTGCATGGTCCGCATCTGCATAGGTTGTTAGTGACATATCGGTGTCCTTCGGATACCAAAGTCCCATGTTAATGGTTCCTTGGAGATACTGAAAGACCCGTTTAACCGCTTCAAGGTGCTTTTTGGTAGGCTTAGCCTGGTATCTTGCACACATGCATACATCGAACAGAATATCAGGTCTACTGGCTGTGAGGTACATCAGAGATCCAATCATACTATGATATTTCGTTTGATCAACCATGATCCCTGAGTGGTCCTCATCTAGTTTTGTACGCTCCACCATGGGAGTGTCAACAGGGTCACAAGAATCAAATCCAAAATTATTTAACATTTCATTTGCATATTTAGATTGATTAATAAAAATGCCTCTGGGACCCTGTGAAATTAGTAATCCCAAGAAAAATGACATTTGTCCCATCATAGACATTTGAAATTTGGAGCCCATCTCCTTTGAAAATCGGTCACATTCATTAGGGTCAGTCGAGGCAAAAATAATATCATCAACATAAATTTGAACGTGAATTAAGTGTTTACCTGACTTTCTGGTGAACAGTGTAGGATCAACTGCTCTTTTGTTGAATCCATTTGACAAAAGAAACTTTGACAGCGTATCGTACCATGCCCTAGGAGCATGCTTCAGACCATAAAGGGCCTTCTTCAAGCGGTAGACATGGGTCGGATGTTCTGGATCCACAAAACCTTCGGGTTGACTGGCATAAACCACCTCTTTAAGATCTCCATTGAGAAAGGCAGTCTTTACATCCATTTGATAGACCACCATATTCTTACTGGCAGCATTTTCTAGAAAGATTCCGATGGCCTCAATTCGTGCAACCGGAGCAAATGATTCCTCAAAGTCAATCCGCTCCTCTTGACGATATCCTTTAGCCACTAACCTTGCCTTATTCTTCAGGACATCACCGTGCTCATCAAGCTTTACTTTGAAGATCCACTTGAGAGAAATAATCATAGCACAATCTGGAGCAAGTACTAATTCCCATACATCAAGACGATCAAACTCATGGATTTCTTCTTGCATAACACTAAACCAACTGTCCTCAGACATTGCTGTTTTAACATCTTTAGGTTCAATCTTTGATAATACAGAGTTGAAGAAGCACCATAAGGCAGCAGTAGCAAGTTGTTTACGAGTGGATACCGAACGAGAAGGATTCCCAATGATGTTGTCCAATGGATGATCATGTGTCCATTTCTCAGATGTTCATGTGGTTGTTGGTAAGGAACTGATGTAGTAGATTTAGGATACCTTGGTGAAGATGTTTCTGGTGTAGGTTCAGGGGTAAATATGTTTTCAAATGGAGCATCTTCGGGAGTTGCAAAGGGATTGTCTTCACAACAATTCCAAGCTGCATTTCCATGATGTACAGCCGAAGATTGAGGATTTGAGGATGATGATGAGTGATCAGCAACTGGCGCTTCTTGAGATAGAGACATTGAAACGGATGGACCATCTGTATTGGTCGGATTAAAAGCAACTACAGTTGGTGGTGCGGAATTTTCATTAGCATGAGGTTCATAGTATTCATCAAACATCGGATCAAACAATTTCTTCAAGTCTTCTTCTCATGGAGGTACTTAAGGAACTGTAGGGGAGTGATTCTGTACAAGAGAAGAACTGATGGGACCACTTGACAAAAATTGAGGTGCGGGTCCAAAACTGGATTGTCCAGGAGCCGTTTGCTCAGTCAGCTCATCGAACGTAACGTGAATAGTTTCTAAGATGTCTCAGGTTCTTTTATTGTAGATTCGGTAACCCTTCCGATTCGGTGCATAACCAACGAAAAATCCAATATCCGCCTTAGCTTTCAACTTTCCCAAATCTTGTATGGAGTTTTTCCATGAGTTGTATGTATTAGGGTACAGTTTTGGGTGTAACATGCAGTGGCAATGGCTTCCGCCCAGAGAAACATTGGAGCCTTTAAATAGATTAGCATAGTCCTTGCGGCTTCAACAAGAGTTCGATTTCGTCTTTCAACTACACCGTTCTGTTGAAGAGTACGTGGAACACTTCTTTGATGGCTAATTTCAATGCTTTCAAAAAACTGACTTAGTTCTTTGTTTACAAACTCAGTTCCATTGTCTGTTCGGATGATTCTAACTGTTTTATTAAGCCGAACCTGCAACTGTTTAATAAGTTTGATGATGATGTCGGGAGTTTCATCCTTTGATCCTAAACACTTAACCCAAGTAAACCGAGAGTAGTCATCAACAATGACTAGCACATATTTCTTCCCATTTATAGTCTGCACTCTCATGGGTCCACACAAATCTATGTGAAGGGTATGAAGAACTTTCATGTTGAAGTTTGTAGGTTTGGGTTTGTGGGCATACTTTGTGTTTTTGCCCAATTGGCATGCCGAACAAAGATGATATTTTTCATACTTTAACCTGGGCAAGCCTCTTACGAGGTCCTTTCTAGAAAGATCATTGATGGTGCCGAAGTTCAAGTGATTGAGACGACAATGCCATAACCATGACTTTGTTTTGGATGCTTTTGACAACAGACAAATTGGAAAAGACTTCATCATGTCTTCAATAGAGATTGTGTACAAATTAGTTCCACGAGTTCCCTTTAAAAGCTCAACACCGTCCAATTCTCTAACGAAGCAAGTGTGTTTTCTGAAAGCCACTTCAAGATCAGAGTCGCAGAATTGACCAACAGAGAACATATTATGACCAAGACCTTCTACATAATATACCCGGGAGATTACACTATCACCAAATACATAATCTCTGTAACCCATAATTGGCCCAAAGTGGTCGTTCCCAAATCTAACAGTCCCGATGAATTTATTCATGAAGTTCTTGAGCCGTGAGCGATCTCAAGTCATATGCTTTGAACAGCCTGAGTCCAAATACCACAGAACGATTTGTACGACCTGCAGTTGAACACAGACAAGTATGGATGACTGGATAATTTGGATCCCCATGAGAAAATAGGTTCCAATTGGTTAGTAACTGAGATTGGAACACCCACATCACTATTAGAAGCTATGACATCATTAGTGGTGGAAGCAAGACTAGTAGTAGCATTGGGCCTATGTGAAGTATGACTACTTCTTAAGGGGATGATCCTACCAGTAGGTTTCCATTCCTTAGTGGGCATAGATCTATACCTTTAAGCCAAAATTCATTGATTTTGAACATACGGCCAGTAGGTTTCCATTGATAACCCATATTATTGAATTTTATCTCTGTAGGTTTCCAATAATTACTAAACTTTTTCCAAATTGGCTTCATGACTTCCTTAACCTGTTTAGCCCTTCTGACATTTTTGAATGGAGATTTAACAACATTTTTTAACTCATTCACAACACATTCATGATAAATACCAGAAACCAAACATTCGTTACATGTTTTGCAAATAGTAGCAGAATTCGAATTAATTACAGTACGCTTATAGCTAATACTAGAATCAACACGATTCGTCTTATTTAACTCAAACTTATTATTCCTAGGGTGGTCTTCTACTTTGTTTCCTTGATCACTCTTGGCTCGCGTGGTCCTATCTTTCTTTATATTGCCTGGAGGCTTTGACCCGCTTACCTTAGTGTCACTGATTACTCCTATAGAAGGAACGATGGGAATATTAGTTGGTTTCACTACTTTCTGCATTCCTGGTCTAGAAGTGAAGGGATCTGAGATTCTAGGAGGCACATCAAAGGTCACATGCAATTATTCATTCTAAGATTTCTTGAGATCGTTTGGCATATAGGCATGCATGCCCAATCACATTATCGAGTGGTTTCTCTATCTTATCCTCTTCTACAATCTCCCGAAGACACTCTAGACTATCCTTAAGGTACTAAAGATATGTATGAAATGCAAGTTCATTATTCCTAAGATGAGGGGGAATATACTTCACAATCATAGCATATTTAGTACAAACAGGCACCTTTGGTGCGACATATTCACCACTGGTGATTGGCGTTTTCCCTTTTACCTGACTCTTCAAATTCTCAATTTCTTTTTGCAAAGACGTTATCTTTTCATTGTTCTTGTCACGAGTGACTTTAATTGATTCATATAACTCCTTGAAATGCAGTTTAACCTTTTTATTTTACTCTAGAAAACATTCATTTTCATGTTGTAAGATATTAATGAGGTTTTGAAGATGGAAAATTTGAATATTCTGAGAATCTAAAGGAGGAGGCATATGGGAGCCAGACACTTCACTCTTTTCACCCTTCAATTGGGAAATTTGGGCTTTCAACCTTTTGATCGTGTTACAATGAGCTCGAATCAGTTCATCACGTTTGTTCATTTCAAAAACTGCATCAAAGTCAGGAGCATTTGAAGATGTCTTGGCATTTGAGGTTTTAACATTTTCTTTAAGATGTTGATATTTTAATTGTAGATCAAGATATTCAACTTCTAATTTAGAAAAATTTCTGATCATGTTATCATGATCATCCCTTTCGATTTTATCATGCAATTTTGAATTTTTGGTCTCAAGCTCAATGACACGATCTTGGGAGACTTTCAAAGCAATAGACAATTCATGAAATTGTGAAGCAGTAATGGAGTAATTCGTAATAGTGTAGAACACATCTTGAGCAATACATCTAGAAATTAAATTATCATTTAGGATGTGAAGATTCTTCCTCTCAATCTCATTGCTTTTAAGCTCACATTCATAGTCTTTAACCTCGTTTTCCATTTCATTAAACATCCTTTTCATTTCTTTAATCTCTATATCTATGGCCTTTTGAAGACTTTCAAATTGTTCTTTTAGTTGTTTAAAGAAAGGCATGACCTCAGTTAAATAACATTCTTTTGTTTGCTCAAAACCCCTTTCCCCTTCAGTGATTCCCGTTGGAGTGATTCTCTTCTTACATGTTTTCTCAAAGTCAACGAATAGTTGGTAAACTACATATAAGCTGACTAAGGTTTTGCTTTGAGTGGAAAGAGTTATAGGCACTAAATGCGTTGGTGTATTTGGCGGATACACAGTAGCTGGAGGCAATTTCCTAAGGGGAGGATTCTTTTCAACAAGATCATCAGTTTTTTTCTTATCCATATCTTTCTTCCAAAATACTTGTTCAGGGTTCAATTGAGTCTGAGGTCTAAACTTATTGAAGGCTTTCCAGTTTTCCTTAGCATAATTGGGAGTTTTAAATGATATATTCTGATTTTTACACTCGGGATCTTCTTTTAATTTCTTTTCCATTTTCTTTCTAGAGGCATCTTCTAACTCTCTATCCTCTTTAATGCTCTCTAAACAAGTAGGATTTTGTCTAGGCTTAAGGATTTCATTACCATCATAGATCACCTTTTGAGCCGCTTTTGCTTTCTTACCATACTCAGGATTGGGTTCCTCTACAAGGCTAGTACTATGCTCATCGCTTAACACTCTATGCTTAGTGATCATGTGAGCAGTCTGAATGGTGTTACCTTGTACGTACAACTTGTTTTCAAGTTTGTTTTTCAAAGTTTTTAGGTTGGAAAATTCATTAAAAAGTTTTGATTCCTTAGCATTGATTTCCTGCTTAAGCACTTTAACATTTTCTTGAAGTTCTTGATTTTGCTTAACTGTTTTATTAAGTTCTTCTTGTAAGGAATTTAACTCTTGTTTTTAATATTTCTTCCCTAAAATTACTTTTTCTTATAAGTGTACGCATTTGGTTATCCATCTCCTGCTCATGGGTAGTCAACTCAAACTTAGCACACTGTTCATATATAGCAACTTGTTCCTTATAGGCATTTAGTTCAGTGGTCATCGAATCATCAAGTGCATATTCAGTGTATTCATCAAATATACATTCATCATTGATAGTAGAAGATGCATCACTTGGTACAATTATACTTTCATCTTGCTTCACATATTGATCATATGGGACAACATCGCTATTACCCATATTTTCAATATCTGATTCAATGATTTTTGTTGATTGTACTTTGTTGTGAATCTTTTGCACATCAACCACATCGTATAGTTTTAATACCTCTTATATTATGGATTCCTTGGAGGGATTGGCTTGTTGAGGTGGAGAGACCATTGGAGTGATGTTAGCCATAAAGATGGTTTGTGCCGTTGGTTTATCATCAACATCATAGTCAAATGCATCACAATCTGCAACTAGAAAGACATTGGGATTGTTCTGAGCCACACCATGCACTAGTTTTTCATCCACATCTGCATCATAAGTTTTGGCATTTCCCTCAGCAAGAAACAACAACTCTTCCTCATCCAAAACTGCTCCATTGTCTTGAGCTTGCACCAGTAGCATCTTATCCCAGAAGTACTCTGCATTATATGGACGTTTTAGTTGAGTGCAGTTCCTAGTAATGTGTCCTTCCCCTCCACAATTGTAGCATTTGATTGGCTTCCCTTGACCTTGAGCCATGATTCTTCCTCGATTCTGATTGACCATATAACCAGGTCCAGCTCCTAGATTCCCATAACCAGTTCTAACACCTACATTCCCATAACCAGTTCCGACACCTACATTCCCTTGTTTATTATGTGGAAGATAAGCATTCTGTCTTCCTTGCACGTTTTTCACTACAACCCATCCATCTTTAACAGTAGCATGATTGTGTAGATTAGATGCAGTTCTGAGATGATTGTTGGTGTGGGGAGTGAGGTTTAAGTTTTGCTTTACCATCAGGGCCAGTTGATTTGCAAAGTGTTCCATGAACATGTCCGATGGCTTATAACCTGGATCAGGAATAAGTTTGTGGTTATGATCCCCAGTAGGTATAACTTGTGATGCTTTGGTACTTATCCCCACATTTGTGGAGAATGCAGTTGAATCATTTGAAGAACTTGCAGCAGGAGCATTAGTATTGAACTTTTCCATGATCATACGTTCAAAAGCTGCATACTTCGCATGTTGGAGTAACTAAGCATAAAGTTGCTCATAATTGGTGTTCCTCAGTCCTTTGTTTGGTTTGACAGCAATGACAAATTTGTGTCATTCGAGATTCATGTTGTTCACGAACTTGGAATTGAGCTGGATATTTGGCATTGTCATTTTGATATTTCTCATATCATTCACAAGCTTGTGGAATCTCACATGATATTCAATGACACTTTCCTCTGGATTCATTTCAAAGTTCTCAAAGTCATCATACAACTGAGACTCTCTATCTTCCTTGGTCAGTTTTGAACCAGAGAGAAGCATCTTGACATTATTCCAGACTGCCTTGGCTTCAGTGTTGTGATTGATCATCTTATAAATGTCTTTTGGCAAACCTTAAAGTATGATGTTTGAGGCTCTAATTTCAGCATCATATCTCTTCTTGTCCTTATTATCAAGCTCATCATACATTCTTGGTCTGTCCAACCCTAACACAACATTTCTATCAGCTGCAGTTTCAAGAATATCCCTGGTAGTTTCAATTTGAAATGGTCCTTCATCAATTGACTTAAGGATGTTAACGTCATTCTCTTTTCCTAAGCAATACAATCTGATTCTTTGAGCCCAAGAGTCATAATCCGTTCTATCAAGCATGGGAGGACGAGTATCAGATCTTGCAGCTTGAACGTCATCAGCAACGGAAGAAGTGATTGTAGACATGATTCCTAAGTACACGGGATTTTACTACTCTTTGATTAAACAGGGAACTAGATTCTTTCACGGGATTTTACTAAATCAAGAGAAAATCGTAAATCTTATCACAAAGAAATGACAAATCTCAAAAGACAAGTCGCACAACTGACAAGTCGCAGTGAATCAAACCGCTTAGTTGAAAAATAGCTTAACTCAAACCGCTGGTAATCAAGTCGCTTCAGTCAAACCGCTGTATCAAACCGCTTAGAGACAAACCGCTTAACACAAGTCACTTGATGTCAAATCGCTTGAATCAAACCGCTGTATCAAACCGCTTAGAGACAAACCGCTTAACACAAGTCGCTTAATTAGATAAATCGCTTAACATAAGTCGCTTAACACAAGTCGCTTAGAGACAAACCGCACAGTATACAAACCGCTTAGTTAGACAAACCTCAAGGGAACACAAGTACCTCCACTACTTTGTCCTTTTTGTCTCTTTGTCTTAACACTCAAACCGTATAAGGATCAAATCGCATAAGAAGTTGATCAACTCGCATACACACAATAGGTCAAACCGCGTAAAAGAAGTATCAAACCGAATAGAAATCTGATCAAAGCGCATGAAACAAGCGACAAACCGCATATAAGAATAGTATCCGTGAGTCAAACCGCTTACTTGAAACTCTTTCAAAACCAAACTTTTCAATCCAAAAACACTCCAACCAAGATGATTCAAGCCTTCCAAACTAAACCCTAAACACTTATGATGATTCTAAACACAAAAGTACTATCAAAATTCAAACTTTAACATGAAAAATGATCAAAATGATGAAAGCTTCTCAAAACTCATTCAAACTCAAAACCTATGAAAACCACTTCAGAATCCAAGAACATGAACGGTAGATGATCAAACCATGGCTCTTGATACCAAATGTAACATATTGGTTTTCACAAACACATAATCAAGCACTTATGAATTCGAATGAGATGAGGTTTTAGAGAGAGAAAGTGAAGAGAGTTGGGAACTTCTAGTGAGACAAAGAAAAATGTATATTGAAGCTCCAACCCTTTACCTTGCTAGGCAAAGGGTATTTATAGTGTGTTACATGAAACGCCTCCTACAGGCTGTGGATCAGGCATACAGTGGGTAAAGACCCGTCCGTCCTCCACGGTGTTACTTAACTAACTACTAACTATCACTAAATGACTACGACTGTGAGCTTTCTAACGAATACATATACTTGAGGTGACCGAGTCTTTAACTACCAGATTTTCTAAATCCTAACAGGTTGTTCAATACAGGAGCTACTTTCCATATGACCGCAAGAAAAGAATGGTTTTTATTAATGTAAACCAATCTCTGGAGGCGGATCTGTGTACAGTTTCAATGATCATGAACTAAAGATCGTTGGAATTGAAAATATCATGGTGAAGGTGCATGATGGTACAGTTCGTACTATTCGAGATGTGCGACACATAGAGGGCCTGAAAAAGAATTTTTTTTCTTTAGGACAATTGGATGATCTTGGTTGTAAGGTTGAAAAACGAAACAAGATCATGAAAATTATACAAGGCGCGCTTGTACTAATGAAAGGAGAAAAGGTGTGTGCAAACTTATACCAACTGAAATGAGAGATAATGGAAGAGTCGGAAGCATTTGTTTCCTCACATATTCCAAGTCATAGAGTTGCAGTAACATGACATCAGAAGCTTGGACGTATGTCGGAACAAGGAATGAATATTCTTGTGGAAAGGAAGCTAATTCCTGGCCTCACAAAGGTTTCTTTTCCTTTCTGTGAGCATTGTGTTATCAGTAAGCATCATCGCCTAAAATTTAAGACATCAAATTCTAGAGATGTTTCTTTCACTCTAACGTATTGCAAGCACCAGTTCAGTCCCTGGGATGAGTAAAGTATTTTGTATCTTTCATTGATGATTATTCTAGGAGATGTTGGGTGTACACCATCAAGAAGAAGTCTGATGTGTTTAAAGTTTTCAAGGTTTACAAAGCGCATGTTGAACTTGATTCTGGAACTAAGATCAAGTGTTTAAGGACATATAATGGAGACGAATATACAGGTGATGAATTTGATACTTTTTGCTAGCAAGAAAGAATCAAAAGGAAATTCACTACAACATATACTCCTCAACAGTATGGAGTGGCAGAGTGGATGAACAGAACCTTGTTAGAAAGAGCAAGAGCAATGTTGGCAATTGCAAGCTTGAAAAAATTGTTATGGGCAGAAGTAGTCAGTACTCCTATTAGTGATAAATCGGTTACCTTCAACTGCAGTTGAGTTGAAGATACCGATGAAGATGTGGACGGGAAAGCCAGTCAACTATTCATACCTTCATATATTCAGTAGTCCTATGTATATGATGTACAATATCCAAGAAACTACAAATCTAGATCCAAAATCCAAAAAATGTTTGTTTTTGGGGTATGATGATGGAATAAAGGGGTATCGCTTGTGGGACCCCACTGCCTACAAAGTAGTTGTCAGCAGAGATGTTGTCTTTGTGGAATACAAAATTCAAGAGAATGAAGGTGATAACACTACAAATTTTTGAGTATGAATTAAGTATGTTTGCGGAATGTGAGGTATGGGACTTAATTAAGGAACCCTTAAGTCCAAGGTTGTATGAAGGATAATATTCCATTTGTTGTGAGAATACCGCATACATGGTTAATGCTTTCAAAGAATTAAGGATTGAAGCTAGGATGATGCTTTTATCCATTCATGAAGGAATCATGGAGTAGCTAACCACCATCTCCAAAATGAGTAGGAAATTGGAGGATGACAAGTTCAAAGAAAAGGAGATGAAGGTGAAGGAAAAAGATAAGTTGGAGTGAAACCTAAATAAGTAAACCTCTTACTTGGTGTAGCTAGATATTACTAGTATAGTACTTTTGTGAGAAGTACTAGGATAGTTCTTGTAGAATAAAGAATGTAGCATATTTTGCTCATGTATGATTGGAATGAAATGACATCCTCTAAATCTAATATCACATTTTATTCATAATAACTTTAAATGTTGTGGACTAACTGCAAACATCCAAATGGTTATCTAACCCATTTTGGACTTCCACATGTGAGGATTGTTTGTATGTTGCGTGTTGTTTGTTGTGTAGCCTAGAATACTGCAAAGGTAATGCTCTTGACCTATGGATCACCGCCTTGGAAAAAGGGGGAGTAACGATCAAGGGGAGCTATGTTCAAGGGGGAGAATATAGTGGCCCATATCCTACAGGCCCCAAGTTCAAAACCTGGCTTGATAGGTATCCCCATAGTCCTACCTTTTTTATTCGAAAAAAGGGTGAGAAAGAAAGCAAGAGCTCAAGCTCGGGTGAAGACCAAGTAAAGAAAAAGGTCGAGCTTCACCAAAGTACAAGGCAAAGTTCAAGACGTAGTGAAGACCAAGTAAAGACAAAGTTCGAGCTTCACTAAATTCCAAGGAAAAGGTCAAGATGTAAGCTACATCAAAGGCGTTCTTAATCTTCGTTATGTTTTGTAATTTTATTTGCTTTTGGAATTTATATTGTCATTATCAAAAAGGGGGAGATTATTGGAAACAAATTAAGTAGGTATCCTTTTATTTAATGGTGACAAATAAACATTCGCAACAGATAAAATCACAAACGTTATCCAAAACCCAAAAGTAACCAAGTATTGGGCCTAGCGCGCTGCTGGTGCTCCGCCACGCGGCCAGCGCACCAGAACCTGTCTTGGTTTATCTTGGTTTTTGAAATTTGGCTTTCCCTTTACCAGAGAAATGTGGATCTTTCAATACAGGTATGTATATGATATGTGCTTCATTGAGAACACTCGAAATGAGTTTTATAATTAGAGGAATCCAAAATCACAACCTCTCATTTTTAGCAAAATGTCAACTCAAGTATTTTATCAAACGCCTCTAACCAAGGCTTTTATAAACCTAGGAGACTCATACTTTTCACATGAAATCTAGTGAAAGTATTCATATGACCATAATCCGTATTTACGTCTTCTCTAATCACATAAAAGGTTTTCTCCCTTATTAGTCAAACAAAGTCAAAGGTCCCTTTACGTAAACGCATCCTTTCCCGTTATGGGATATGCTTTACGATGATGCAAAACACTTAGCTTGTATGCATCAAGATGATTATTGATTACGTCAAGTTGTGGAAAATCAAGAATTATGATATTGTGAATACTTGACATTTGAGTTATTTGGGGATATGGGTATTCTTTGATTTTTTTGTCAAAGACACAACCCATAATCATCAGTGTCAATTGTTTTCTTTCTTAATGACAATGTGATTAAGCCTTAAAAAATATTTTGATTATCCCCTACACCAAATAAACCTTCAAACCATTTCACAACACTTCAAACCTTATCTCCAACATTCTCTAAATATTCCCTTACACACCTTGTACTTGCGTGTACTTCTTGTCTCCCAACATTTCAACACTCTACATATCAACCTCTTTTTCACCACATTCTCTCTAAACCACTAAGATTTGAACACATCAACCGCGTTCCTATTCACTATCTTCTCCAACTCATTATACTCACATACACCACATTTTGAATTCAAATTACACACACTACTCACATCCTTTCCCTTACACACACACCAATCTTCCTTCACACACTTCACTTACTTAGACACTCTCACATTTAAATTTGAATCCCAAACATATGCTCCCCATTACCTCAACATCACATCCTTTCAACCCATCATCTCTCCATCACATCAATGCCAACTCACTCTCTTGTCACCCTCTTCTCCAAGAATAATATATTCTTTGATACCTTTGGCATATTCCCTTCTTAACCTAATCATTCCAACACCTAACCAAACCATGGTTCAACCTTAACCAAGCTTCTCTTATATTCTTCCCTCTCACACACATTTGAATTCAAATTCTTCCCCTCTCTCTATCTCATAACATCCATACTTACTTTCCAAGAAAGGAATATTCCAAGGCATATTCTTTATTTTTTATCAATGCTATGTAAGGAATACCCAAACAACCCCTATCCAATTATCCTTTCTCTCTTTCTCTCTTTGATAATTGGTTTTACTTAAACACTTCACAAAATGAGTTTTAGCAAAGGGCTATTTGAGTTGGTTAACCTTGAGGATGAATAATGGAAAGATGTAATGTGTGAAGTACAATTGGGGATTTAGAAAGGTTGGGTAGTTAAAAGACCAAAGTCCCAAGGAAAACCTTTACAGGTTCTGGCGCACTGTTGGCGCTCCGACACGCCAGTAACGCGCCAGCCTCATAAACGTTTTTCAACTTTTGGGAGTTTAGCCTATAAATACCCACCCTTGCGTATTGTATTCATCACCCCTTGACATTACTTCTTTCTCTCTAATTTCTTTTCTCTCTACCCTCTAATTCTATCTTGTGTACTTGATCTATCAATTATCATCTTTGGAAGAACACATTTTTTGCAAGGGAAGAGTCACAAGAACCTAATCCAATCTTGTGATTGTTTCGAGGGTCTTCTTATCTATACCCTTTCTATTACAATCGAGTCTCAAGGTTAGGTTAGGGCTTGATTGAAAAATCAAACATTTATTCTTTCGATTTGATAATAAGGGATGTGTTGTGTCTTGGTGACAAAGCCTAGATCGTTGGAGTTCTAATTGGGGTTTGATACTTCCGGTGGGAAGTTTTTGTGGTCTTTGTGGGAGGTCAAATCACGAGTTTCTTTTGGGTGGTTTCTGAGAGCGGAATACCGTTGGGAGTAACTCTTCTTTGTGAACACCGATCATAGTGCATATCGTTGGAGTGAAGTTGTAACTGTTTGTAGTCTACCGAAAGATTTATACTTAGTGAATAGTATCTTGTCGTAGATTCGCAACTGGATGTACGATTGGTATAAAACCACCATCCCTAACCACTATATATATCGTGGTATCTCTTTACTTGCTTTACCTACTTTGGTTGTGATTGTGTTTGGTGTAATTGTAATATAACTACAAGTCGATCTTTAAGGCTTGAAGTATTTAAACTTTGAAGAAGCCGTATTGGGCTAACATTAATTAGGTCTCCTTTTGTATTAATGATGAAAAATAAACCTTCGCAACACATAAAATCACAAATGCTAGCCAAAAGCCAAAACAACCAAATAGCTGCTCCTGACGCGCTGCTGGCGCTCCGATGCTCAGGTAGCACGCCAGGGTTCTATTTAGTTTGGGACGGTTTTTGAAATTTGGATTTCCCCTTACCCAATAAATGTGGTTCT
Organism: Chrysanthemum makinoi; assembly: GCA_910596185.1. NCBI lineage: Eukaryota > Viridiplantae > Streptophyta > Magnoliopsida > Asterales > Asteraceae > Chrysanthemum > Chrysanthemum makinoi. The sequence continues at coordinate 175,774,260 of OU343220.1, forward strand.
TTCAATATAGGTATGAGTATGATATGTGCTTCATTAAGAACACTTGAAACAATTTCTAGAGTTAGAGATATTCAAAATTACAAGCTCTTGTTTTTTATAAAACGCCAACTCAAGTATTTTATCAAACGCCTCTAGCCCAAGGCTTTTTTAAACATAGGAGACTCATATCTTTCATATGACATCAAGGGAAAGTATTTATATGACCATGATTCATGTTTACGTCTTCTCTAATCATGTAACATGTTTTACTTTTTTTTGGTCAAACTAAGTCAAAGGTCTCTTTGCATAAATGCATCTTTTCCCATTATGGGAAATGCTTTACCATGATGCAAAGCACTTAGCTTGTTTGCATCAAGATAATTAATGAATACATCAAGTTTCGAAAAATCACGAGTTATGATGTTATGAATACTTGACGTTGTGTTACTTGGGAGTATGGGTATTCTTTGATTTTCATACCTAACACATACAACTCATAATCATCATTGTAAATTCTTTTTATCCTTAATGATAATGTGATTATTTCATAATCAATCCTTTGATTATATCCTTCTTACCAAACAAACCATTCAAAAAATAAACCTTTCAAAACTCTCCAAATCTTATACTAAACATTCTCTAAATATTCCCTTACACACATTCTACTTGGATGTACTTCTTGTCTCTCAACATTCCAACATTCTTCACATCAACCTATTTTTCATTACATTCTTTCTTTACCAATAAATATCAAACACATCATGCACTTTACTATTCGCTTTCTTCTCTAACTCTTTACATTCACACACACCATCATTTTGAATTCAAATTCTCACATACTACTCATATACTTTCTCTTACACACACTTTCCTTCTCAAAGTAGAAGCCAAGGCTCACCATCACATCACATACACACACTTGAATTCAAAATACTCACAATATTCACATTCACTCGAACATGATTTCTTCACAGACTAGATATCACACATACCCTCACACAACCAAGATTCTCAAGCACACCTCTTTCAGTTACTCACACACTCTCTCACATAGGCTCTCAATCACATGACTATCAAATCACCATCTTATCCTTTCACTCACTCTCTCAAATACTAGAATTCAAATTTATACAGACTACTCACATACATCTCTTATAGGCTCCCCATCACATCTCACATCACATCAAGCCAACTCACTCACTCTCATCCCCTTATCCCTGTGGAATATTCTTTGATACCTTTGGAATATCCTCTCTAACCTAACCATACCAACATAGTTAATCTAACCATGGTTTAAACCTGACCAAGCTTCTCACACACTCTTCCCTCTCTCTTTCTCTATCTCACAATGGAATATTCCATGGCATATTCTTTCTCTCTTATATATGCCATGTGAGGAATACCCAAACTACCTCTATCCAATTATCCCTTCTATCTATCTCTCTTAGATAATTGCTTTTACATAATCTCTTCACAAATAATTTTTATCAAATAGCTATTTGAGTTGGTTTACCTTGAGGATGAATAATGGAAGGTCAAACTTTGAAGTACAATTAGGAGTTTAGCAAGGTCAGGTAGTTAAAGGCCAAAACCCAAAGAAAAATATTTTTGGGTTCCTGGCATGTCGCTGGTGCTCTGATACGCCAACAATGTGCCAGCCTCGTTAAATATTTTTCCACTTTGGGATTTTAGCCTATAAACACCCCACCTTGGCTCTTGTATTCCTCGCCCTTCCCTTACTTCTTTCTCTCTATTTTCTCTTCTTCAATCCTTTAATTCTCTCTTGTGTTCTTGATCTATTACATATAATCTTTTGAAGAAAAAATATTCTTACAAGGGAAGATTCAAAAGAACCTAATCCACTCTTGTAATTGTGTTGAGGGTCTTCTTTATATACCCTTTATATTGCAATTGAGTCTGTAGCTAAGGTTAGGGCTTGATTGATATATCATTGATTGATGTATCAAACATTATTATTCAATTTGGTTGTAAGGGAAGTCTGGTGTCTTGGTGACCAATCCTAGATCGTTAGAAATCTAGTTGGGCTTTGGTACTTCCGGTGGAAAGTCTTTGTGGTTAAGTCGAATCACGAGTCTTTGTGGGTGGTTTCCGAGGGCGGAATACTGTAGGGAGTAGCTCTTCTTTGTGTACAGCGATCTTTGTGCATATCAGTGGAGTGAAATTGTATACAGTTTATAGTCCACCATAAGGATTATACTTAGTTAATAGTAAAATGTCATGGATTCGCTACTGGACGTACGGATGGTATAAACCCCCCCATCCCGAACCAGCAATACTTGGATTTAAAAGATGATGAAAAGAAGAAACTTGGAAAGAATGATAAATCCAAGATGACGATCTAAAATGCCTTTTCTTGAAGGGAGTTCAACAGAGTCGACACTTGCAAAATCGCAAAAGAGATTTGGCATACACTTATCAATACTCATCAAGGTAACTTACAAGTTAAGGATTGCAAGATCGACTTACTCATTCAACAATATGTGTTAGGAATTAGAAAATTCCTTAGTGAAGTATCGGTCACCCCAAATATTATCTAGCATAAGTTAGCTCGTAGACATTACGTTATTTACTAGTCATTTAGTTAGTTATTTAGTTTAGTGCAACACCGTGGAGGAAGGACGGGTCTTTACCCATTGTATACCTGATCCACAGGCCGTCAGGAGGTCATTTATTTTGTAACCTATAAATACCCTCTACCTTGCAAGGTAAAGGGTTGGATGTTCTTTGGTAATCTAACCTTACATGAGTTTCTCTTTCTAGAATATCCCACTTTCTCTCTCTCTTAAATCATCTATACGCCTAAAGTATTAATGTTATGATGTGTATGTAAAATCCAATATGTTACAATTGGTATCAAGAGCCATGGTTAGATCATCTCTTACATATCTTTGGATTTCTAGTTGTTTTTAGGAGGTTTTTGAGTTTGAAAAAGTTTAGTGGTTTTTGCTTCATTTGGTTGATTTCTAGTGTTAAAGTTTGGATTTTGATTGTATTTTTGTGTTTAGAATCATCACAAGTGTTTAGGTTTTGATTTAGAAGGCTTGAATCATCGTGGCTGGATTGTTTTTGGATTGAAAAGTGGTGTTTATGTGTTTTTCATGCTAGCGACTTGAGCCACGGAAAAGTTTTCTTGGTAGCGACTTGCTTTGCAATTTGGTAGCGAGTTGTTGTTAAAGGAATTAGCGAGTTGGGTTAGCGACTTGTCTATTGAGACAAGCCGACAAAAAGTACACGTTGTGGATTATCCACTACACGTAGCGAGTTGTACTTTATATTGTTGGCGATTTGGTGTTAGCGAGTTGGTACCTAGCGAGTTGGTATTTAGCGACTTGTCAAATTAGCGACTTGGTGCTTAGCGAATTGCTGTCAAAATTTTGCTAGCGACTTGGATTGTAGCGAGTTGTTATATAGCGACTTGGGACTATAGCGACTTGGCACTTAGCGACTTGGTTCAAAGTTTCCTAGCGACTTGGGTGATATCCTTTGAATACGGTTTTCTCTTGATTTAGTAAAATCCCGTGAAAAAATCTATTTCCCGGTTTAATCATAGAGTTATAAAATCCCGTTTAATCAGTCATCATGTCTACCAACGTTCCTACATTCATCTCCACTGCGGCTGAGGTCGTTCATGCAGAAGATACTCGTCAAAACAGAATTTCTTACATCACTGATCCTTTCATCACCAAAGAACTTGAACTCTATGACACCTCACAGAACAATGAAACTGGTTGCATTTCTGAATGTTCAACCTTGATTGATTCATCAAAGGGTGATCTTAACTCCTCACCATCTGAGTCAAACCTCAACAAACCACATCTAATGAACAATGATGCTAAGCAAATGGAATACAACATTGAGCCCTATCAACTACTTCATCAGCATCTCAAACTACTCTTATCTACTACTATGGATCGAACAAGTAGTGCTATCCTTCGTCAGGACTTTCCCACTTTGACCAGAACTGTGTTACTCAACTTAGAACAACTGAGGTGTCAAATTACCAATGAACAGTTCTCAACTGATAAATCTAATGCAGCTCTTCAAGTAATCTTCAATCAATTTCAGCCACTTATCAAGTGGGAATATTCCTCAGATTTTGATGATGACTTGACTGGAATCTCATTCAAAAAACACACTGGAATGGAAATCCATGAGTTCAGAAACACCTTTATTCTACTTATGGGTAATATGGAAAAATACATTAAGGAAGCTGCTAAAGAAAATGAGAAGCTGAATGAAATGAAAGGGTGTCAAGTGATGCTATGGGAAGATTTTGATAGGTCATGCAATGGATCAGGTAAACCAATGAATGATACCGAATGCAGAAGTTCAGTTGAAATTAAAAAGAATGGAGACAACTGTACTGATCTAAATAACTTAGTGTCAGATAAGGTTTCATGTGATGAGGTACACTTAACTAATCAGAGTAATTCATATGTTAAGAAATCTGATTCTAACTCGATCTTAATACGTGAAATCGATCGTGGTTGAGCCTGAATCTAAAACTGTTAAAGCTGATGACATGATTGAAAAAGGGTATATGATGAACTTTCAAATAAATACTCAATTCTTGAAAAACATTGTATTTCTTTGGAAATCGAAATACAACAAAAAGATGAACGCTTTTACGCAAATAAAACGTGCATTAATCAGGAATTTCCAGAATTTCGAGAATTTTTTGAAATTAATCAATTAAAAACCCAGATTCAGGACAAATACTCAACCATATGCAATCTGAAATTATTACTCTCAAATGTGCAGAAGTATGACTGTCATGAGATGAGTGATACACTTGAATCTAGAAATGCTGAGCTTGCTCTTTGTGTGTCCAACCTGTTGAGAGAAAATGAATCATTAAGAAAGAACTTAGAGGAGACCAATTCCAAGTTGATCAACCAATCTAACATCTTATTGAATGACATTGATGACCTTAAACCCCAAATTCAGGATAAGAGCTTCAATATTGTTGCCTGATTCGTGATGTAGGCTTAGGGGTGTGTGTTTATGGATAAAACCACAATATCGATATCAAAAATAAACAAAGGAATGATTTAAAATCCATTTAGGAAAAAGAATAGTGAATCAAATCCCGTGAGTGATAGTGATACGGATTAGGAAATCCGAGTCGTGTCCCAACGAGGTGTGAATGGGCAACGTCGTTATTGGTTCGTTATTAAAATGTTCGATGTTTTGGATTTTTGATTTTATCTAAACTACGGGAAATGGGAAAGCATATAAGGGAAATTACACTACGGGGAATCCTAAATATGCGAATTATTCTAAAACGTAATTAATAAAACGTAAATAAAATGCAACTACGTCTAATCTAAGCCCTAAAAATGATCAAAATTACTTTAAAACTAAAAATGCAATTTAAAACTTAATTATGATTTAAAACTAATTTTTATGATTTTTCTTTTATTTATTTGAATTAAAAACTAATTTATAACTTTTTAAAACAAATCTAAAATACTAAAAATTATGAAAACAAAGGGGAAAATTATGAAACTATTTTTAAAAACTATAAAATAACTAAAAAGACTTTTCAAAATTTAAATTGTATTTTTCTGATGATTTTTCGAATTTCTATGAAATTAAAACTATTTAAAACTAATTTAAATGCTAAAAATTATAAATTTAACTAGGAAAAATTTGGAAAAAATATTTTTTTGCTTTATATATTTTTCTTAATCTATGTAAATTGAAAACTTATTTTTTTTAAGCTTTTCTGCTTTATTTGTATTAAAAGCTATTTAAAAAGGATTAAAAACTAGTTTTAAATAAGAAAAATAGCAAACAAAGTTGGAAAAATATGAAAAATTAAGGAAAATTCTAAAATATTATTCTAAAACAATGAAAAATGATAAATTCAAGTTTAGAGTACAGGAACTACAAACTGAGATGAAAAGTGCTTATTAATAAGCACCTAAATAAGCTATAAGCTGTTCTATTAAACCAAAAGTTACCAGAAATGATATTATGCTAATATTGAATGAAAAGAACTTGAATCAACTAATACACACTTCTAAATTACCAACTATAAGCTTATGAGCCTTAAATCACACAAATCCAAATCAGGCCTAAGGAGCTATCTTTAAGCTAATGCATAAGCTTAACCAATAAGCTAAAAAGGAAAACAGAACCTAGGTCCTTTAGCTAACCAACCAAAAGGCTTATGTACCAAATTTCAGCCCATGACAAGCTAAAGTAAAGCTTGTACAACTTCTGCTCCAAAACCTGTTTTGACACCACTGTGTGCACAGGGCACTTTTTACCTAATTGAACAGCTGATTAAGACCTTATAAAAGCTTCCAAAAATTTCACAAAAATAAGATTTTAATACTTGACCAATTGAAGTTATTACACCCAAAATCTCAACAACTTTGAACTAGAATTGAGCTCATGAAAAATATACAAAGTTTGGTGAAAATTGAGATTCTCACTTTTGACCTTTTTGAAACAGTTATGAAATATTGACTAAAATGACTTTTGATTTGAAATGATGAAATGATTTTGTTGTTTTAGGCTAAATTGAAGCTATATAAAGCTACTCCAACATTATCTAAAGATAAATCAAGCTTTTAATCCTCAAAACTCAAACTGATATGAAAATTAAAACTGATTTAAGTGAATTTTGACTCTAATGCAAACACAAGTTCTGTTTTAATCTCAAACTAACCTTAATGCACCTAGAGGTAAAAAACTACTCTATTCCTAACCTTTGTACTTACCTCTAAAGTAGTCTATCCTATTGATCCAAACACTACTTAAAATATTGAAATGCAAGCTAAACTAGTCTAGACTCAAATCCAATCCAAGTCAGCTTTACTACTATAATCAATTAGTAAATTCAACTATCAAATGCAATAATAACAATAAAAGAACAAACAGATTCAAGTGAAATAAATTTGAACTTACAAGTGGTCCTAGCCACTATGGCTTGTAACTGAGATTATGAACCACTATTCTAATCCTATTCTCAACCCAATCCACAGCTAAGCTAACCCAAATCCATAACAGATCAGCTACTTAACCCAATCCAGCTTCCAAATGCATCACCGTTGACTTTGTTTGACTGTTTTTATGATTTGAGTATGTAATGAATTTGAAATGGAGTTAAGCTCACTAAAAGCTATAAGAAGCTTAAGTGATTTTAATGAAATAGTAGCTAAGCTTAAAAGAATATTTTAGAATATTTTTTTATTTTTCAACTATTTTTTTCTGATTTTTTTTTTTTTTAGAAAAACTGAGAAACAAGCTGCAAATAAATTTTAAGAGTAACAATATTAATCAAACATAAGAACTAAGCTGAATTTAAAGCATTAAAACTTAAACAATAACAATAAGCTAAAACTGAATTATATTAAAATAAGGAAGTTGAGTACAAGTAATGAATTACAAAAGCTGGAATTTAAAACTTAATACAAAACATATTTAAGCTACTGAAATGAAGAAGAAAAGAAAGATGTCTTTCCATCATGAATGAGGAGGTCTTTATATACTTGAGCTTGAGGCTAAGGAAGGATCCAGAAGGTGTGATATGTGCTTTCTCTGAGCATTTGTGGCCCTTGGATTTAATCCCATCAGTCATCCTTTCATCACGACCCTTAGATTGATATCTCCACGTATCTTCGACCAATCAGGTGAGAGTATGATGTGATATGACACACGGATTGCCAGCGTGGTATCCGTGTATCAGTCACGTGTCAGAATTTCATGTCAATTTCAGGTGAATTAGTGTTGGATTAGGCGAATTAGTTTTGTTGGGATTTAGGGTTCATAAGCTGGGTTTAGTTTTGGGGGTGTTTTTGGCGCCTTGGCGTTTTTTTATTTTATTTCATTTTTGTTTGACTCGCTGACCACAGGTTTAAGTGAAACCGGGTATGGGATTTGGGATACAGGTAAGGGCTGGGTAAGGGTAGTTGGATTTGGGCTTTTGGGATATTTGGGCTATAAGTGTAGTAATAATGGATTAGGATATATCATGGATCCATTTAACATTTAAAGGACTAAAGGTGTAAAATCTAAAACTTCAGGGACTAATCATGTTCATTCTGAAAATGTGATCCAAGGGCTAGAATTGCCAATCTTCAATAGACCGAGGGCCAAATTTGCCATTTTTTTAAACTTGAGGGTATATTCTGCCAAATGCTCAAAGTTGAGAGACTAATTCTGACAATTCTTTAATCTTGGACATAACTTTCAGAAATTATCTTTTCAGCCTGAAAATCTTCACAGATGCACAATTTTGACCTTCCGGCTCAACTTTAGCACTCTTTATCTCTCGTGCTCGGGTTTTTGTCTGATTTGGCTATCTTTTACGTGTTTTGACATATCCGTACCTGCACATGCACAAACTCAAGAAAACAGCAAATATTAGCAATAAACGGCTCTTTCTTGGTTATTTTGGGTCATATTTGATAAAAAATGATATGTTTTTTTGCACATATCAAAATACCCCAGACGAGACCATTGTCGTGTCCCCATGCAATGCAATCAACTCACGCTACTAAAACCTAGGATTTCAATCTCTTTCTACTAAACCTATGAAGAAGTAGCAAAGATTCCTCAAAAGAGATTAAGAAGCCCTTAATTCTAAAAACGCCCCGTTTACCTTTTATTTCACATATAGATATTACGATTAAGCACATTCCGATTATGAGTGACGGTTTGTTAAACTTTCATGTCGATCAATAACTTCAACATTTTTCAAACGACACGTTAGGATCACGGAGTAGGAAACACAACACAGCGTGAAGTGACCATACGGATAGAATACATCGTCCCTGATTTTTCACAAGTCCCCAAACTAAGCGTAAAATCGAAATCATTGTTAAATATGATTCTAGATGCTAACACTACCCATGGAAGTTACTTGTGTAATTACCTTTTGCTCCCATTTTCCTATTATCCTCTAGATTTTTTTATTTTTGTGAGAAATGAATTTATTCAAGTTCCTCGTTTCGATAACTTTTATTCCGATAAAGATATGAAGCTAAGTCGCTAATTAGTTATCCATCTTCCCTCGAAAACCACTGCACACAAGAATGAGGTCCATATCAAGGTCCTAATTTCGCACGATTTAGGGAGATATCTCCCGGATTCAAAGTTTGGCTTAACACTATTTCAACACATTTGCATTTTTGCAATTTAGGCCCTTTGTCTTTTCAACCACTAACTCAACGGGATTACCGTTTTATCAGAAGTCTTATTATGACTTTGGATTTTTCCTCTGCCTTTTTGAAAGTCTATGACAACTTTTATGGCTTTGGATTTTTCAACTTTAATACATTTGGGCTTTATTTCATGTTAATTTTTGTGCCAAACTCCGAATCCTACGGCTTTTAAAACAATAGAAACAATAGCACAAACTATCGAATCAGTTGTCTATTACACCGCAACACCGACCAGTACCTTGATGTGTACCCAACTCTCATGGGCAAGGATTCTCTAAAGAAGAATAAAGAACTAACTATCGTCAAAAACTCAACATCTCTAATTATTATTATACAGATATGGGGTGAAACAATTTTGTGGGAACAAAAAGCCATAAGTACCTTCGATGGGCTCTAAAGAGAACCAACTACTCCACGTTTAGCATCTAAATTCATAAGTAACTCTATCATTCCTCGATCTCCGCAAATTTAAAATCCCAAATAATGAGATCCGCGGATGCTTAGCCGATAATTTTGATTATCTATGGTTAAGGGAACAAGCTAGAGCTCAACACGCCCGGTCAAGTCAGAATTCCATTCCTACTCTCACCAGCGGAAAGTTAACAAGGTGTCAAAACATATATTAATTTAGCAAATGCTTCGTCAAATAATCTCAAGTCTCGCATTTTTAAAGTCACTTATTAGAAACTAGCAAATTCTTGTTTAAGCTTCGCATATTTAAAATCACTTAGGGAGACTTGCAAATTCTTGTCCTTGTGAGCTAAAATCGTATTTTATAGCCTCTTGTCTAAGCAATTAGCAAAGGCTAGGACAAGAAAAACACATATTTAAAGTAACTTCTAAGAAACTCGCAAAGACTTTTCAATCATAAAACTAGCAAAAGCTTACAAAAAAAATTTAAATTTTCTCATATTTGCACATTTTTTTCATTTTCTAAGGAAAAACGGGGTTGCGAGAATACACGACAAAAAATAAGCAAGTGCGGTTAAATCAAATCGAAGATTACCCACCCCAGACTAAAACGAAACATTGTCCTCAATGTTTAAAGGCAAGGGTATCAACGAAAATCTAAAAGCCGTTTATTAAGTATGCTAGAAGATAAACGTTAGTCGATAAGATTTCGGATATAGGATTTCCATAAGCAACGATCATGAAACTCGAGAAAAGAAAAGACAAACTTCGAGCACGAGAGTCTTCATATCGGGAATATCCTAGACAAAACATCACAAACAACCAAACACGAGAAATCGAAGAGGCTAACCCCTTCACGTCACTTATTAGAAAAGAGAAAGAAGATAGAAGGATAAGCATGGGGTGCCTCCCACGAAGCGCTACTATTTTTGGTCACCGAGTCGCTAGCCTGACTCGTCCCCGAATTCATTTGTCCTTGGGGAAACAAGCGGGAAAGATACCCGGATCAAAAATGGTATCCTCATTCCCTGAGGAATGAGATTGGGTGGGTTGGGAGGGGAAGAAAATGTCGGGCTCAAACACATAAGGGATAACTCCTCCCAAACTTACATAAGGTATATGAAAGAATGATCCATCATCCGGTAGTTTTGCGGGCGGACGAAGGGATGACGGATCAGAATGAGAAAACTCCAAGAAAGACGGGAGCTCATGGTAAGAGATAGGACTTAAAGGCTCAACAGTGAAGGCATCCATCGGAGGATCCTTATCTCGAATGACATTTTTAGCATAAAACTCATCAACGCGTATCCCGAGGTTGAAAATCTTGTCTTCTGAGAGGAACGAAATCAACGTATCATCTTCATGAAAATCCTCACGAGGAGAGGAATCACTTTTGGATAAAAAATAATATTGGACCTCAGGATCAACAAGTTCATCTGTCGAAATCTTCACTTCCTTATCTTTCTTCGGGAAAAACGGATCATCGTATTCTTCTTCATTCTCAGAGAAAATCGAGTTAGTAAGAGCAAGTTCATCGGTGAACTCCTCACTTTCTTCGTCAAAGAGTGGATTGTCAAAATTTAGAGTATATTCAGAATCAAATTCAAACAAGGGATTCGTGAATGTTTTAAAAGATTCTAGATCGAAAGATATCTCAGAAGAAGGTTCCATAATTTCAGAAGGAGTGGGATTGCCACTCAAAGGAAGGTCGATTTTTTTAGAAATCGGAGGTGGGACAAGTGGTGTGCTCTTAGAGCTAAAATTTTCCACCACTACCGTTGTAGTCTCCTTTTCTTGTTTCTTTTTCCGTTCAGCTCGTATTGTCGACATACTCTTAATCGTAAACCTTGAAAGATCAATTCTAGACGGTTTAGGTTCAACTTTCTTCACATCATTCGGATCATCCGGAGGGAGGTAAGAAGACGGCTCATTATATAACAACTTTTCGAGTAAAAGGATGTCCCCCTCCGGGTCAAAAGTAGCATTATTATTAATCTCAACTGGAACTGAATCATCATTAAGAAAGGCCTCGATCTCTTCCCAAATGGGGTCACTATCCGTAGTGAGAGACGGGAAAGAGTCGGTCATAATCGGGTTAGACGGTAAAATGGGATCGCCACTTTCTTGAGAAAAATCAATCATACCGATGCTATGAATAGAATGATCATCGGGTAGAGGTTTTGAAGTTTGTTCGGCATAAAACACAATCTTTTCATTTCCTTTTCTGATCGTTAACATTCCTTGGTAATGATCCACAAGGACTTTCGCGGTTCTCAAGAATGGTCTTCCTAAAGTGAGAGGAACTCGGGCGTCAACCTCTATATCAACTACGGCAAAATCCATGGGAAAATGGAATTTATCCACTCATACCATAACATCGTTGACTACACCAACTGTGTGAGCAATTGTTCGATTAGCTAATTCAATAGTCATATGAGTCGGTATAAGAGTCTTCAATCCAAGCTCATGATATATCGCAAGAGGCATGAGACTTATGCTTGCACCCGAATCGGTTAGGGCATTACATTCCTCAATATCATTCAAAGAACAAGGAAGGAGAAATTTCCCGGGATCACCAAGCTTCTCGGGAGCTTGGTTCGATGAAGAATTAGACGGTGTAGGCTCAAGTGAAATCTTTGAAATTTGTTCCAATTTCTTTTCATAAATCATGTCGTGCTTTGATCATATCGTCGTAAGTTTGAACTTTGTTAGGAAACAACTTTCATTTTGTCGAATCTTGATTGAATAGATTTGCACGTTGAAAGGTTAGAACTTGGCATTTTAACAGAGATAGAAGGAACTTGGGCAACCAGAGGTTGGACGTATTTGGCTTTTCCATTATCAAGAGGAATTATCGGGTCCTTTGTCACCTCGGTCTCTCGTGCTACACTCCTCACCGGAGAGGAAGTAGTCATCGAGGGCCCATCATCTCGAATGGTAACGGATTTCATTTCTCCCTTCGGGTTTGGAATGGTGTTACTTGGGAGAGAACCGGAACCCGAGGGTTGACTTATTTGGCACAAAACATCGTTCAACATGTTCTCAAGTTTTTTCTGCGAAGCATCCATCTTGTTGTTCTGAAGTCGAATTTCGTTCTTAAACTCATTGCTTTGTCTAGTTAACGAAGATTGGAATTCATTTCTCAAACTTGAAATCTGAGTTTGCATGGTGTGGATGGTAGCATTATTGTGTTGAGCGTAAGTTGTGAATTCATTTGAAGGCAAAGGCGGAGCTTGATAGCTTGAATTTTGATATCCTTGATTGTAATTGACTCCTTGGGTCGGGTATTGATTTGATGGGGCTTTGAATTGGTTTTGAAAATTTGGTCCACGAACTTGATTCTGATTAAAACGAGTCTGATTGTTCGATTGAGAAAATCCCGGAGGTCCCATTTGATTACTAACACGAGGATTCGTTTCAACTTGAGGACGGTATTGGTTACCTCCGGTTACGGCATTAGCTTCGAAAGGATTTCCATCGGTGGCGGTACAATTGTAGTAAGCATGCGGGCCACCACAAGTAGTACAATTCGATTCCACCGCTTTGACTTGGGCGGGTGGAGAAGAATTAATCTTAGCCGTCTTAATCTTAACCAAAGCCTGTATCATATCCGTAAGTTTATCAATCTTAGCATCGGTGCTAGACGTATTTTCGTAAGACGAGGACGATGGTGAAACACTCACTCGGCGAGCAACCGATTTGCTACGTGAGGTACGAACTTTAGATTTGTTCTCAATAATAGACAAGGCATCTCTCGTTGATCGGGTCAACAAATTACCACCCGCGGCGGCATTGAGAGAGTCTTGATCAGTTTCATTCAAACCGTTATAAAACGTATCAAGTTGGTGTAATTCCGTAAAACCATGATGGGGACATTGCCTAAGCAAATCTTTAAATCGGTCCCATGCCTCACTAAAGGATTCATCAAATCTTTGTGTGAATTTTGTAATTTCATTTTTTAAGCTTGTTGTTTTAGACGGTGGGAAGAATTCGTTCACGAATTTTGACACTAAATTCTCCCATGTGGTTATCGATCGAGGGGGTAGTTTTTCGAGCCAAATCCGGGAGGCCCTCTCAAGTGAAAATGGGAAGAGTAGTAGCTTGATAGCCTCTTCAGGAACGTTACGGTATTTGATCGTAGACGTGAGCTTGTTAAACCGTCGGATATGAGATTAAGGATCGTCCCTCTCAAATCAGAAATTGGCTCGACGAAACCAAATTGATCAATCCATGTTTAAGCTCAAAATTATCGGCAACGATTGTCGGGACGACGATGGCTTCTCCATAACCCTCGGTGGGTGCTTGTAGTTGCTCTAGCATAGATCGGTTGTCCTCTGCCATTTCGACGATGGGCGGAGTCGGATTAGTTCAAATCTCGGGTTTGACTAATTGAGCACGTCTATTTCTCGTAATTGTAGCGGTTTCGTATCGGTCTCCGTAGTTATTAGAACGAGTGCGCATGCACTTTCAAAAACCAAGGCAATTAAAAGAGAACTGTATTCGAAAACAACAGTGAACTTAACCAATAATCCCAAGTGAATAAATCACTTCTATAAGACAAACGCACAAGCGAGCGGAGAAGCTATTTAGGTCAGCGCGAAGCTTATTAAAAACCCGCCTCTTTTCAGCCGCAATTTAATGTCAGGCCGTCCTTATACCCACCACACAGTTTGTTTATCCAATAGAAATAAATCGACTCACAAGCGACACAAAGGCAAGTTTTTGATCTTTGGTTCGGGAACTTACTAATGATAACACCTCAGTTGAGAATATTATATAAATGATGTATTCTATTTTAGCTCAAAAACAAAAGAAAAAATCTTTTTGTATTTTTAGTATGATATATATATAAAAAAGAAAAAGGAAAATAATTTTTTTACTTTTTTTTTATTTTATTAAAAAAACAATAACTTCACGAAAAGGATCTCGAGTCGCTAATCGTCAAACCGTTAACGATATTGTCGCGACACAACCTCCCCGGCAGCGGCGCCAAAATTTGATTCGTGATGTAGGCTTAGGGGTGTGTGTGTATGGATAAAACCACAATATCGATATCAAAAATAAACAAAGGATTGATTTAAAATCCCTTTAGGAAAAAGGATAGTGAATCAAATCCCGTGAGTGATAGTGATACGGATTAGGAAATCCGAGTCGTGTCCCAACGAGGTGTGAATGGGCAACGTCGTTATTGGTTCGTTATTAAAATGCTCGATGTTTTGGATTTTTGATTTTATCTAAACTACGAGAAATGGGAAAGCATATAAGGGAAATTACACTACGGGGAATCCTAAATATGCGAATTATTCTAAAACGTAATTAATAAAACGTAAATAAAATGCAACTACGTCTAATCTAAGCCCTAAAAATGATCAAAATTACTTTAAAACTAAAAATGCAATTTAAAACTTAATTATGATTTAAAACTAATTTTTATGATTTTTCTTTTATTTATTTGAATTAAAAACTAATTTATAACTTTTTAAAACAAATCTAAAATACTAAAAATTATGAAAACAAAGGGGAAAATTATGAAACTATTTTTAAAAACTATAAAATAACTAAAAAGACATTTCAAAATTTAAATTGTATTTTTCTGATGATTTTTCGAATTTCTATGAAATTAAAACTATTTAAAACTAATTTAAATGCTAAAAATTATAAATTTAACTAGGAAAAATTTGGAAAAATTATTTATTTGCTTTTTATATTTTTCTTAATCTATGAAAATTGAAAACTTATTTTTTGGAAGCTTTTCTGATTTATTTGTATTAAAAGCTATTTAAAAAGGATTAAAAACTAGTTTTAAATAAGAAAAATAGCAAACAAAGTTGGAAAAATATGAAAAATTAAGGAAAATTCTAAAATATTATTCTAAAACAATGAAAAATGAGAAATGTAAGTTTAGAGTACAGGAACTACAAACTGAGATGAAAAGTGCTTATTAATAAGCACCTAAATAAGCTATAAGCTACTCTATTAAACCAAAAGTTACCAGAAATGATATTATGCTAATATTGAGTGAAAAGAACTTGAATCAACTAATACACACTTCTAAATTACCAACTATAAGCTTATGAGCCTTAAATCACAAATCCAAATCGGGGCCTAAGGAGCTATCTTTAAGCTAATGCATAAGCTTAACCAATAAGCTAAAAGGAAAAAGAACCTAGGTCCTTTAGCCAACCAACCAAAAGGCTTATGTACCAAATTTCAGCCCATGACAAGCTAAAGTGAAGCTTGTACAACCACTCAAAACTGTTTTGACACCCACTGTGAACAGGGCACTTTTTACCTAATTGAACAACTGATTAAGACCTTATAAAAGCTTCCAAAAATTTCACAAAAATAAGATTTGAACACTTGACCAATTGAAGTTATTACACCCAAAATCTCAACAACTTTGAACTAGAATTGAGCTCATGAAAAATATACAAAGTTTGGTGAAAATTGAGATTCTCACTTTTGACCTTTTTGAAACAGTTATGAAATATTGACTAAAATGACTTTTGATTTGAAATGATGAAATGATTTTGATGTTTTAGGCTAAATTGAAGCTATATAAAGCTACTCCAACATTATCTAAAGATAAATCAAGCTTTTAATCCTCAAAACTCAAACTGATATGAAAATTAAAACTGATTTAAGTGAATTTTGACTCTAATGCAAACACAAGTTCTGTTTTAAGCTCAAACTAACCTCAATGCACCTAGAGGTAAAAAACTACTCTATTCCTAACCTCTGTACTTACCTCTAAAGTAGTCTATCCTATTGATCCAAACACTACTTAAAATATTGAAATGCAAGCTAAACTAGTCTAGACTCAAATCCAATCCAAGTCAGCTTTTTTATTATAATCAATCAGTAAATTCAACTATCAAATGCAATAATAACAATAAAAGAACAAACAGATTCAAGTGAAATAAATTTGAACTTACAAGTGGTCCTAGCCACTATGGCTTGTAATGGCGAGATTATGAACCACTATTCTAATCCTATTCTCAACCCAATCCACATTTGCTAACCCAAATCCATAACAGATCACTACTTAATCCCAATTTCCAAATGCATCACCGTTGACTTTGTTTGAATGTTTTTATTATTTGAGTGTGTAATGAATTTGAAATGGAGTTACTAAAAGCTATAAGAAGCTTAAGTGATTTTAATGAAATAGTAGCTAAGCTTAAAAGAATATTTTAGAATATTTTTTTATTTTCCAACTACTTTTTTCTGATTTTTTTTTTGGAAAAACTGAGAAACAAGCAAATAAATTTTAAGAGTAACAATATTAATCAAACATAAGAACTAAGCTGAATTTAAAGCATTAAAACTTAAACAATAACAATAAGCTAAAACTGAATTATATTAAAATAAGGAAGTTGAGTACAAGTAATGAATTACAAAAGCAGGAATTTAAAACTTAATACAAAACATATTTAAGCTACTGAAATGAAGAAGAAAAGAAAGATGTCTTTCCATCGTGAATGAGGAGGTCTTTATATACTTGAGCTTGAGGCTAAGGAAGGATCCAGAAGGTGTGATATGTGCTTTCTCTCGAGCATTTGTGGCCTTGGATTTAATCCCATCAGTCATCCTTTCATCACAACCCTTAGATTGATATCTCCACGTATCTTCACCAATCGGGTGAGAGTATGATGTGATATGACACACTTGACGCAGCCGTGGCATCCGTGTGTCGACCACGTGTCGTAATTTCATGTCAATTTCAGGTGAATTAGTGTTGGATTAGGCGAATTAGTTTTGGTGGGATTTAGGGTTCATAAGCTGGGTTTAGTTTTGGGGGTGTTTTTGGCGCCTTGGCGTTTTTTTATTTTATTTCATTTTTGTTTGACTCGCTGACCACAGGTTTAAGTGAAACCGGGTATGGGATTTGGGATACAGGTAAGGGCTGGGTAAGGGTAGTTGGATTTGGGCTTTTGGGATATTTGGGCTATAAGTGTAGTAATAATGGATTAGGATATATCATGGATCCATTTAACATTTAAAGGACTAAAGGTGTAAAATCTGAAACTTCAGGGACTAATCATGTTCATTCTGAAAATGTGATCCAAGGGCTAGAATTGCCAATCTTCAATAGACCGAGGGCCAAATTTGCCATTTTTTGAAACTTGAGGGTATATTCTGCCAAATGCTCAAAGTTGAGGGACTAATTCTGACAATTCTTTAATCTTGAACAAAACTTTCTTAAATTATCTTTCAGACTGAAAATCTTCACAGATGCACAATTGACCTTCTCAAAGCTTTAGCACTCTTTATCTCTCGTGCTCTTTTTTGTCCGATTTGGCTATCTTTACGTGTTTTGACATATCCGTATTCTGCAGCACAAACTCAAGAAAACAGCAAATATTAGCAATAAACGGCTCTTTCTTGGTTATTTTGGGTCATATTTGATAAAGAAATGATATGTGTTTTTGCACATATCATTGCCTTAAAAAATGAGCTTAGGAAATCTATTGGAAATAGGATGAACACTAAGTTTGCAAAACCATCAAATTTGGGGAAGTCAACTAGTCAGAACCACTCTAAACGTACAGTAGTTAAGCAGCCTAATGCCTTTAGAACTGAAAGAGTTAAATCATCGAAATCTAGGCTTGCCTCCCAAATTGATGAGAATATTGTTTTACCAAAACCAGTCACTTCATTGCTTCGTTCCGATATGATGAATCTCAAACTCCAGGGAAATGTTCAAAGCTCAAAGTTTAGAAATACTAGAAGTACGACTAGTTCTCATAAGAAACATCATTTGGCTGATCAATCCCTTAAGAAACCATCAAAACACAAAAGAACCAATAGCCAAAAAAGGAAGTGCACACATACAAATCTACTACTAACTGCTTCAAATGGATTCCTACTGGCAGATTATTTAAGTTTTTAGAATCCAAACGGACTTACATACCTAAATCTTGCCTTAAGTGGATGCCCACTGGAAAACTCTTCAAGTATATTGAGCCTAAAATATCTCTAATATTGATACATCTGATTAACCAAGTGTTACATCAAATAGTGAAATTATTCATGTCACTAACCCATCCATTGAAATTCTACATGTGCTTCTAGTACAATGTGCTCTCGCCTTTTTCTGTACAATGCTCAACTCAATCGAATTTCATGACTTGGTTCCCATCGAAATGAATATAGCTCATTGGGGAGCTATAGCTTGCCGAATTGATGTACATCTTACTTTGACTCCTATTCATCTTGAATCGGGACTCGCTCTTTTATATCGTGTACTAATCAGTTTTATTTAAAAAAATTATACCTTTTAAATATTTCATTCTTTAAATTCATTTTTTCATTTTCCTCAAACTAATAAAGAATACATTCTTTGTTATCGATAACATCTACGGTCCTAGAAATGTGATTCAATAATGGCACGGGATCATAGATGAAGTTTGAACAAATGATATATTCTTGTTTTATAACGGGTGACGTTAATTCAATCAATGGTCTTTGGTGACATTGATTGAGGGGGAGAATTTTTCAAGTTATCTTGATTGTATATGCGCCAGTGTTAGTTATGTTTTGTGTTCAAAGGCGGGTTGTTATTGTTTATCCATTATGTTAGTGTGCTTATCTTATTATGTTATCTCGTTATGCTATCTGTGCTTGTTTGCAATCTGATAAGTTCATAAAACTAATGAGTCTGTAACACATAATGTGACAAGAGAGCAACTTACTTTATAATGTCTTAGCAACTTGGTTTGGTAAATTTGAGGTTAGAGACTTGCTTTGAAAAGTCTTAGCGACTTATTATGACTCTAGGATAGCGAGTTGCTAATCTCTCACAAACTACAGGACTAAATGTGACCACCCGGTTATCTTACTTAAACCCTCCCTATACGTTAGCGACTTGCCTCTTTATATTTCCAAAAACTCAAAATAATCTTCTCTTTCTCTCGATTCCTCATAGCGACTTAATTTTATCGTGTGGTAAGGCATCATTGATTTGTCTTTGTCTCCAAATATGAACAACATAATGCGTTCCTAACTCTTATTCCTTAATGATTCCACGACCTTGATAATCATCCCTCGCTTCTCTAGACGTTTGTTGTTGGATCTGTTGAATGGAACAATTGGGATATATGTTAATGGTTTAAGGGTAGTTTGGATGCACTAGGGTTGTTGAAATTCTAATGAATTTGAGAGCGTATTCTTTGTGTTTCGAGTTAGGTTGTGTTTCTAAAATAGTTTGTGTATGTGGATTTTCTGAATGGGTTGGATTGTGTTTCATATTAATTAAATGATCTGAATATGTTGAATGGTTTGCAACGATTAGTTGATTGATATGATTGAGTTCTTGGTGGCGAGTTGTCTACTGTGATAGTGTTCTTGGTAGCGAGTTAGTGCACAAATTCTTCATGGCGAGTTGTTACTTTTAAGTGAGTTCAAGGTAGCGACTTAGTGAACTAAGTTGTATGAATTAGCTGTATTCTTGTTGGTAGCGACTTGTCATTTCAAATTAGCTTACTTAGTTAATCAATGCGACTTAGCAATATTGCTGCTTGATGGCGACTTGTTCTTTACAAGTTAGCAGTTAGTAAAGTTAGCAACTTAGTGAACCCATCTGTAGCGACTTAGCTATGGTTGATGGCGACTTGTCTTTACAAGTTAGCGTTTAATTTAGTAATTGTAGCGATTTAGAAGCTTAGAACTGCTGGAGTACCAATGAGTTACTTTGTTGATGGCGACTTGTCTTTACAAGTTAGCGACATAATATGTTCTCATGTAGCGACTTAGCCTTGCTTAGCGACTTTGTCATTTATGATTAGCGACTTATTTGGTTTATTTTTCATACTGCGACAAGAGTTATTAAAATGTTTTAAGGCAACTTGCTAGGATAATCTCATGCTTACAATTGATTCAGATTTCAGTAGCAACTTGTATTGACAACTTACTTTTGTGGGCTATGATCAGTTCGTTGAGCAAATTGTTCATGGATTATCTTGTAGCAACATAATATCACAACTTGCTTCATACAAACTATTATATCATTTCCTTACTTGTATTTTGTCTCATGATGTTATTTCCTAGCAAATATGCTTTGTAAATATTTTAATTTCAAATCAACTCGTCTTGTGAAATCTATATCAAATGGAGCCCTTATCCTTAAACTCTCGCTTATGCCACTCAATCTTACTCAATATGCTTATGAGAACCCTGTCTGAGCTTCTAAGTTTATGTGTTTATGACACAAGGGTGTAATTCAATGTTTTCTAACTAACCATCTATAATCTAACTTGGTCCCAATCATTGTTGTTGGTTGTATTTATCTTCAGATCTTCAATGGCATTCACAACCTCACCAGAACATTGCATCTCCCGCTCCACCCAAAGTCCTTTCAAATGACAAATCCTTCCTAAAAAGTCAATGGGCAGAGATTGGAAAAGTAATCTGCTAGTGGACCTTCAAAAGCTGCAACAAAATCCTATTCTCAAAGTATCTATTGATATCCTAAAAAACACTAACTTCTTCGGTGCACTAACAAAGTAATGCACAATTCCCACCATTTACATACAAATACCCTGGAACACCCTTGAATGGAACAAAATCACAACTAAATATTCCTCAAATTGGATAATAGGAATTTGAAATAAATCGACATTCTTAGCAAGGCTCTAGGAATCACTCCCGGCAACCCCTACGCACGTCAAATGTACCTCCACCTAGTGCCGACGATCTAATAGTCTTTCTAATTGGTTTGGGGTACCGGACTAGCATTACAAGGGCTTCGACATCATTTCCGGCACATGTATCAACCCCGAGAGCAATGACAACAGCTTCTCAACATGTGCTTATCCGCAAAACATCGTGGCTTGATAAAGTGAGAATTCCCATCTTGAAAATTCTATGGGGCATTGTCAACAGTGTGAATGTGAATGTCTCGAACGATCCGGGAAGAATTTCGGTCAATGAACACATTCATATCTGATAGAACAAACTTTCAAAACAAAGCTGAGGGACGAAAGAGACTCAACAAACTTGTGATTCCTAGCATCAGATTCTCTAAGCTTGTTATCCAAGTACTGCAATGCACTTAACTTCAACCCTAGGATTGAATGAACTACACAATGCCGAGGATGAATTTGTTCTCGACAATCTCAAATATATTCCCAGTGGAGCCAATAAAGAGATCTTTGGACTACCGATTCCTGATTCTCTTCTCACTGAAGATATTAAGAAGACGGATCATTTCAAACTGTTCAAGAAAAGGTCCTCCAGATACAGTGATGAAGTTGATGTCTCTCCCACTAAACCACAACCCAAATCTGCTAAGTCTGGTTCTAGCTCAAAGACTTCAAGGACTTCATATGCTGCTCTCCCAAAAAGAGGACGTGAAAAGTCACAAACTTCTGACAAAATCACCCGTAAGAAAGAAAAGAAAGAAGGAAGGGAAAAAGTAAACATTGAGGAAACCGAGGTCCTGTAAGATATGAGGTTGATCGATGAAGATGATGCCGCTCTGCAACTTGGAATCAAGCAAAGTCTAGAAAGTCAAAACGTGAGTACACCAATTAGAGGTATTGTGTTCAGAGAACCCGCACTGAGACGAGCCATTCAACTCCAATCACTCAAGACAAAGGAAAAGGGATTGTTAGTGTTGATAATGAACAAGCCGCACACATGTCGCTAACAATCTCATCTTCCAAAGAAAGTACTACCAATCAATATGAATCAAGAGAAGAACTGAATCCTCTTCGCCTAATGTACAATCTGGTTTGTGAACGTGTCGAAACTTTAAAAGAACCTCATGCATCAAGTGATACCTACCGATCAGAATGTTGATGACTTGTTGTATAAAGACTCACAGGAGAATCTTGAGTCAAGATCTGATGAGACCATGCACTTGGATGAACCAAATCGCTCACCGGTTCTCTGTCTTCATTGAAGAACCTAGATACTCGACATCACTTCGGTGATCAATTCTTAAATGACAAACCCATAGATGATGTGTCTTCTAAGCAAGATAATGATAAAGAGGATGCACAATCCATGTTCAATGTCAAAATTCAGCAAGACACATCATCCGTTCCACCTATGACAAGACCTTTACTAACAACCGCACTTCCACCTCCCAAACCTGATCAAGTAACCGCACGCTCACCACCGAATCAGCAAAGACTCTATCCCTTGAACCGTGGTCACGCTTGCGATGTAGATACTTCACCGCTTCACCACCTCATATTCTTATTTCTCGATCAACCGCTTGACAAAGCAAAGTGAAAAGAATTGAAGCTTGAAAGACAACTACCAAAACCGTAGAGTCCCTTGTGGATCGTGGTCTATAGGTCGGAACACCTCAACTTTGATGAAGGGGTAAGGCACGCCATAGCGAAGTTAAAGATCTTTGTGGAATAGGTGATATGTGGTTTAGGGGTTATGTGTGGGGATAAATCCTTAATATCAATATCAAAAATACTCACTAAGATAGATTCAAATTCTCTTAGGAAAAAGAATAATAAATCAAATCCCGTGTGTGATCGTGTAGTACGGATTAGTCAACCCGAATCTTTTTCCCAACGAGGCGGAATTGCCAACGTCGTTCTTGGTTTGGATTTTATGCTTGATGATTTGGATTATAGATTTTGATTTTATTAACTACGGGAATGGGAAAGTAATTAAGGAAATCTATCCTACGGGAAATCCTAAACGCGAATTAAACTAAAACGTAATTAACAAACGCGACTAAAAATGCAACTACGTCTAAACGATATCCTAAAAATGCCTAAATTTACTTTTACTCTAAAAATGTGATTAGAAAACTATTTTAGAATTAAAACTATTTTTTTGGATTTTTCTTGATTTAATAAAAATTAAAAACTAATTTAAACTAATTAAAACTAATTAAAATTCTAAAAATTATAAAATTTAAAGAGAAAAATAAGGAAAAATCTTTTTTATGTTTTTTATATTTTTCTTAAACTATTGAAATTGAAAAATTATTTTTTGGAACTTTTTCTCAATTATTTGCAATAAAACCTATTAAAAATTGATTAAAATCTACTTTAAATTGAGAAAAATAGCAAATAAAGACCAAAAATTATGAAAATCACAGGAAAAATCTAAAATTATATTTAGAATCTATGAAAAATGAAAAACAAGCAGCTTATGTGTAGAATATGGAAGATGTAGTGCAAATTGATTCTAAAATAAGCTACTAAGATAAGCTAACAAGCTTATAAGCCAACCAAATAGTGAGCACAGCTAATTTATACTAAAATGAACTAATATCAACTGTTTCTAACTACTCCTATCAATTCTAAAGCTCAGAAGCTTCAAATAAGCCAACTGCTTGAATGAACCAAACAAAGGGTTTAGGACCACTGTTTGAGCTTATGCACAGCTTAACCAATAAGCAAATCCAAAAGACCACTTATGCAGTCCTACTAAACACCTAGCCAGCTATGATTGTGCCAAATCTCAAGTCCTAACTCACAGAATTGAAGCCTATGCAACAGATGCATTGCCTGATTCACCTAAGTGTGCAGGCGATGGCAAACTACTTGAAGAGCTTATTTGAAGCTTAAAATGACCAAACCGATTCCTCAAAAGTTATTCTCAAATTTAGACCAGTTCAACTTGTAAATACCAAAGTTTCAAACACTGAATCCTAGAAATGAAGCAATGATTTGATTCACAAGTTTTGTGAAAACCTGCTTTAGCAAGGTTTTGACAGATTTTGACTTATTGAAGAACATTTATCAAAGTTTGACTAATCTCAAATTTGATCCACACTAATGAACTGAAAATGATGATATTATCCTAATGATTTTGACAATAAGCTAGATCTACAAGTTTTGAGCTAATTAGTAACTTATTTCACCCATCGATTAACTAAAGAAGCAACTACTAGATCGATACACTATGATTTTGACTTAATGAGTAAAAACTGCTATGACCAAGACTTCAAATGATTATCAAATAACTAAATAAGCATGTAACAACTATCACTATCTGTCTCACTGATCTCTAACACAATATATTAAGCAAATCCAAACACTAGTTACAACTACTGATTATGAACTAATAGGTAGATTATCACTAGATAACACTAAATAAACATCAAACAAAGATCAACTACACTGGGATTACTACTAATAAACAGATGCAAGTAACAGTTAATGATCAAAATCGAAATGATGAACTTACAATTTGCCTAGCCACTGTGGCTTGCCAAGTGAAGAAACTAGAACTACTAACCTAACCAACCTCTAACCTATTTCAATTCCAGCTTAATATCAACCCAAAACGTTTTAGAACCAATCCAAACCGATCCAAACCAAGCAAACTGTCAAGAAATTAATCGTAGCATCTGATGTGATCTAAGATTTTTGTGATTTTTGATTATGAAACAAGTTTTAAGCTCACTATAAGCTACTAACAGCTTAAATGAACTTAATCAAAACAATAGATTAGTTCAGAATCAATCCATAAACAGATCTAGAGTTATTTTTTTATTTTTCAATGATTTATTTGATTTTTTTGTATTTTTGAGATTTTGAAAAAGTTAAGCTAAAACAAATTTGATAAAACTATAATAAGTACTGAAATAAGTTTATAAGCAGATTTAGTATATAAGAAACTTGAACAAACAATTGGAAATAAAATGTAAATTTATATTAATAAGGAGATTTAGTACAAATACGAATTACAAACTATTTAAAACATTGAAATATGTAAATAACCACTACAAATAAATCTTAGAGAGATGAAAAATACAGGAAATTAAGGTCTCTTTGCGAATGACTAAGAAGGTCTATATATAGTTGAGCTAAGGGTCTTGGAAGCTTCCCGAAATTCTTCTCTTTGTGCTTCTTTGCAGCTTGTTATCACCCTTGGATCATAATAACCGTTTCCCACTTGATCTCATCCATTGGATCATGATTGATGACATGCTTCGACTAATAGGAGAGCGACATGTAGCCTATATCACACGGATCGATGAGTTGTCATTCCATGTGTCAGTGGAATGTCAGAGAAAGTACGAATGTACCCTTAATCACGGTTAATTTGATTAATTACACGGGTTGGTAAACTAGGGTTCTTATCTGGGTAAAAGGGGGAAAGGGATTGGCGCGCTTTGTTTTTTTATAATATTTCGGACGTTTGACTGGTGGGTGGGGGGTTGACCTGGGTTATTCTCGGGTTTAGTTGGGTTTCGGGTTAGGATACCAACCGGGTAGTAGTATTAGTTTAGTTGGGCTCGGGTTTTTCTATTTTTGGGCCGAGTGTTTTAATTGGATTGGACTTTGGATATAATTTGAATCCAAGTGATAGCTTAGGGACCAATCTTGTTAAATTCAATTCCAAGGGACCACAAGTGTAATTCTGAAAATCTCATCAAGGACTAATCATGTAAAGCTCAATAATCCAAGGGTGACTTTTGTAATTTCTGAATCTTTGAGGGACCAATCTTGTCAAAAGCTCAAACTTGAGGGACTAATCTTGTCTTTTCTTCAAACTTTGCTGAAACTTCACAAATCGTCTTTTGAGAATAAAATCTTCCAAAATACATAATCTTGACCTTCCAAAAGCTAAAACTCTCTTGATCTCTCGTGCTCGGATTTACATCTGATTTGGATCCTTTTTGCGTGTTTTTACATATCCGTACCTGCACAAGCACAAACTCAAGAAAACCACAAATATTAGCAATAAACGGCTTTTCCTTGGTTGTTTTGGGTCAGTTTTGATAAAGAAAAGATATGTGAATAAGCACATATCAAAATACCCCAAACGAGACCATTGCCGTGTCCTCACGCTAATGCAATCAACTCACGCTTCTAAAACCAAGGATTTCAATCTCTTTCTACTAAACCTATGAAGAAGTAGCAAAGATTCCTCAAAAGAGATTAAGAAAGCCTTAATTCTAAAAAACGCCCCGTTTACCTTTTAATTCTCATATAGATATTACGATTAAGCACATTCCGGTTATGAATGACGGTTTGTTGAACTTTCATGTCGATTAATAACTCCAACATTTTTCAAACGACACGTTAGGATCACAGAGTAGAAAACACAACACAGCGTGAAGTGACCATACGGATAGAATACATCGTCCCTGATTTTTCACAAGTCCCAAACTAAGCGTAAAATCGAAATCATTGTTACATATGACTCTAGATGCTAACACTACCCATGGAAGTTACTTGTGTAAATACCTTTTGTTCCCATTTTCCTATTTTCCTTTATATTTTTTTATTTTTGTGAGAAATGAATTTCTTCAAATTCTCGTTTCGATAACTTTTATTCCGATAAAGATACAAAGCTAAGTCGATAATTAGTTATCCGCCTTCTCTCAAGAACCATTGTCGTAAAAATGAGGTCCACATCAAGGAATTTTATTACTAACTTTTGACTTTTTCAATTTCATTTTCCTTCATTTTTCAACATCAAAATTTTTATTATTTTTTTTTTTATTTTTTTTTTTTTTTGCATGAGCTTTTACTTTTACTTATATGAGCTGTGAACCACGGAGCTTCACGGGGTAATTCCAAGACTATAGGCTTCATGAGATGAGAATCCCGGCTGGCTAGGCTAAGACCTCATTCAATCCCGGCTAAAGATCCAAGGGTCCGATCTCGACACCGCAGCTCACAACTTTACTTATTACATTTCACTTATCACATATTACTTATTTATTTATTACGGATCCTTGATGTGTACCCAATTTTTAAAACAAAGATTCTTTTAAGAAGAAAAAGAACTAACCATCGCCAAAAACTCGACATCTCTAATTATTTAGACAGATATGGGGTGAAACAATTTTGTGGGAACAAAAGCCATAAGTACCTTCGATGGGCTCTAAAGAGAACCAACTACTCCACGTTTAGCATCTAAACTCATAAGTAACTCTATCATTTCTCGATCTCTGCAAATTTAAAATCCCAAATAATGAGATCCGCAGATGCTTAGCCGATAATTTTAGATTATCTATGGTTAAGGGAACAAGCTAGGGCTCAACACGCCCGGTCAAGTCGTAATTCTATTCCTACTCTCACCGTGAAAGTCAATCAAGGTGTCAAAACATATATTAACTTAGCAAATGTTTCGTCTAATGAAATCAAGTCATGCATATTTAAAGTCACTCACGGAAACTTGCAAAATCTTGGCCTTGTGAGCTAGAATTCGCATTTTATAGCTTCTTATCTAAGAGACTAGCCAACTTTTCAATCAAAAAGACTTAACAAAAGCTTACAAAAAAATTTAAATTTTTCACTTTTTGCACAATTTTTCAATTTCTAAGGAAAAACGGGGTTACGAGAGAAACACAAATTTAAATAAGCAAGTGCGGTCAAATCAAATCGAAGATTACCCTACCCCAGACTAGAATGGAACATTGTCCTCAATGTTTAAAGCAAGGGTATCACGAAAATCTAAAAGCCGCTTATTAAGTATGCTAGAAGATAAACGTTAGTCGATAAGATTAGGATATCGGATTTCCATCAGCATCGATCATGAAACTCAAGTGGAGAAAATGACAAACTTCGAGCACGAGAGTCTTCATATCGGGAACATCCTAAACACAACATCACAAACAACCAAACACTAGAAATCGAAGAGGCGCACCTTCGCCACTTATTAGAAAATAGAAAGAAGAGAAGGATAAGCATGGGGTGCCTCCCACGAAGCGCCATCGTTTTTGGTTACCGAAGTCGCTAGCTTGACTCGATCCCCGAATTCAGTTGTCCTTAGGGAAAGTTTGGAGATCCGGGACAACCATGGATGGAATGTACCCTCCGAAATAATGTTTCACACGATGACCATTCACCTTGAAATTAGGACCATCGGCCGAGATAGCTCCACCGCTCCATACGGAAAACTTGAGTGATGGTGAATGGTCCTGACCAACGGGTTTTGAGTTTGCCCGAGAAAATCTTCAATCGAGAGTTAAAAAGGAGAACTTGATCACCAACGTTGAAAACGCGGTTTTTGATTTTTGCATCATGAATCCTCTTAGTCTTCTCTTTGAAAATCAAAGAATTCTCGTAGGCCTGATCCCTAAGCTCGTTTAATTCATTCAATTGAACTTTTCGGTGATCACCCGCGGTCTTAAGATCGAAATTAACATGTTTCAAGGCCCAGAATGCCTTATGTTCGAGCTCGATGGGCAAGTGACAAGCTTTTCCATATACCAACTTGAATGGGGTGCACCCGATGGGTGTCTTGGTGCGGAAAGCCCATAATGCATCATCTAACTTATCGGCCCATGAAGCTCGATTCTCTCCTACGGTTCTTTCTAAAATCCTCTTTAAACCACGATTCGAGACCTCAACTTGTCCGCTGTTTATGGTGATACGCTGTAGAAAGACGATGGGTAACTCCATATTTAGCCATAACTTTAGCAAATTGTTTATTACAAAAATGGGTACGCGATCATCGATGATAGCACGAGGTGTCTCAATCGGGAAAACAAATTTTTCAGAAACTTAACAACCACTCGGGCATCGTTGGTGGGGAGCGCCTTCGCTTCAACCCATTTGGACAAGTAGTCGACGGCCACGAGGATATACTTATTTCCTCTAGATGACGGAAATGGTCCCATAAAATCGATGCCCCATACGTAAAAAATCTCACAGACTTGAATAGCATTTTGTGGCATTTCATCCTTCTGTGAAATTTTTCCTTGACGTTGGCAAGAATCACAAGATTTGACTAAATCATGGGCATCTCGATATATGGTCGGCCAATAGAATCCGGAATCAAAAATCTTCTTGGCGGTGTAACTTGCACCATGATGGCCACCAGTGGGTCCGTTATGGCAAGCATTAAGAATATCAATAGCCTCTTGGCCATGAACACACCGCCGGATTACTTGATCCGCACAAATCTGAAACAAGTAGGGGTCGCCCCGAAATAATGCTTAACATCTTTGAAAAACTTTTTCTTCTGTTGGGACGACATCCCTTTCACAATGAAATTGCCCGCATGGTAATTTGCAATGTCGGCAAACCATGGGGTGTTTGGGTCTTTCTTAGCAATCATCCCAAGTGTCTCAAGAGGAAATGTTTCCGTGATCTCCTTTTTCTCGAGCACACTTTGATGGGGATTTTCAAGTCTAGACAGATGATCGGCACAAGGTTCTCCGCTCCTTTTTTGTCAAGAATAGTAACATCAAACTCTTGAAGGAGGAGAACCCACCAAAGTAATCGTGGCTTAGCATCTTGCTTTGCCAAAAGATACTTAAGGGCGAATGGTCAAGATACACTATGGTCTTCGACAAGACAAGGTAGGGTCGAAATTTTTCAAAAGCATAGACCACGGCCAACAATTCTTTTCAAGAGTCGTGTAATTGTGTTGGGCTTCAGACAATGTCTTACTCGCATAGTGTATGGGCTGAAAATGTTTCGACTTTCGTTGCCCCAAGACTGCCCCAATTGCGTAATCACTAGCATCACACATAAGCTCAAAAGGCAAATCCCAATCGGGGGCAACTAAAATCGGTGCCTCGCTAGTTTCTTCTTAAGAAAGTTAAATGCCTCAATGCATTCGTTAGTGAAGATAAACGGAGCATCCTTTTCAAGGAGATGGGTCCGAGGGCGGGCTATCTTAGAGAAATCTTGGATGAAACGGCGATAGAAACCGGCATGACCCAAAAACTCCGAATACCTTTGACGGTAGTGGGATGAGGGAGTTTAGCTATAACGCCGACTTTAGCTCGGTCGACCTCAATCCCAGATTTCGAAATCTTATGGCCGAGGACAATGCCCTCTCGAACCATGAAATGGCACTTCTCCCAATTCAAGACCAAACTAGTGTCTTCACACCTTTGAGCATGTGGTCTAGATGAGAGAGGCAAGAAGTGAAAGAATCTCCATAAACCGAGAAATCGTCCATGAAAACTTCCATAGACTTTTCGATCATGTCATGAAATATAGCCATCATGCACCTTTGAAAGCTGAGCATTGCATAAGCCAAAAGGCATGCGTCGGTAAGCAAAAGTTCCATAAGGGCATGTGAAAGTCGCTCTCTTGATCCTGCGGATCAATCAGAATTTGAAAGTAACCGGAGAAACCATCGAGAAAGCAATAGAACTCATTTCCCGCTAAACGTTCGAGCATCCGATCCATAAAGGTAGCGGAAATGATCCTTCCTTGTAGCATCATTTAACTTCCGGTAGTCAATACACACTCTCCATCCGGTGACGAGGCGTGTGGAAATCAATTCGTTATCTTCATTGGCAATGACGGTCATTCCTCCTTTCTTGGGAACACAATGGATAGGGCTAACCCATGAGCTATCGGAAATTGGGTAAATGATTCCGGCATCAAGGAGTTTCAGAACTTCCTTTTGGATAACGTCATGAATTTTTGGATTAACCCTACGTTGTTGTTGAATAACGGGTTTGCAATCATCCTCCATCAGAATTTTGTGGGTACAGAAACGAGGATTGATTCCTTTGATGTCGAAATTTGCAGCGATGGCACTCTTATGTTTACGAAGAATCTCCAAAAGTGCGGTTTTCTCCTCATCTTTCAAGTTTTTAGCAATGATGACGGGAAATTTGTTTGGTTCTTCAAGAAAAGCGTATTCAAGATGAGGAGGTAAATCCTTGAGCTCGGGCTCCAAAGGTTTTTCGTTAGACGTTTGTACTTCTTTAATCTCTTCTATCGTAATCTCCTTCGGAGGGAGTGACGGTAATGGATCTTCGTTCAATAATTGTTCAAGATAACGGATATCTCCCTCCGAATCATAAACACCATCATCAATTCCCGGTGGAATCGATTCATCACTAGCAAGAAACTCATCGATCTCTTCCAAAAGGAAATCACCTCCCTCAAATGGAGTGAGAGAAGGGGAAGAGTCGGCAATGATTGGTTCAGAAAGTGAATCAGAAGAAGTGGA
This sequence comes from Chrysanthemum makinoi, assembly GCA_910596185.1. Classification (NCBI taxonomy): domain Eukaryota; kingdom Viridiplantae; phylum Streptophyta; class Magnoliopsida; order Asterales; family Asteraceae; genus Chrysanthemum; species Chrysanthemum makinoi. The sequence goes on from OU343220.1 coordinate 175,805,705, forward strand.
ATTGTTAGCAAAACCAAGAACTTCTTGAGCGCATTCTCACAAGAAACATCAATGACGTCGATTCGATTAATGGAAGCATCGTCGAAATTTGAGGAGTACCTCATCGTTTGATCAATGTTGAATGTGACTGCTTCTTTTCCAACTCAGAAAGTGATCTCTCCTCCATAGACATCAATCAACGCATGTCCCGTTCTTAAGAAACTCCTTCCGAGAATTAAAGGTACTCGAGGATCGGCATCAAAATCGACTACAACGAAATCGTGGAAAATCAAACTCCCACTTTGACAAAGACATCCTCGGCTATACCCTTTGGACGGGTCGTAAAACGATCGGCTAGCTCGAGGGTCATACACGTTGGGGTAAGTGGGGTAACGAAAGCTTTTCGTAGATTGAGTTTGGCATTAGATTGATACTTGCGCCAAGATCGGCCAAGGCGGAGCATTGAACAATTCCTTGAAAATCACACGGGATGAGGAATTTGCCGGGGTCACCTAACTTTACGGGAAGTTTCTTGAGGATAACCGCGAACAATTCTCATTCAGAGATGTCGTAGCAAGCTCATATAGTTTCTCCTTGTTCGTAAGCAATCCCTTTAACGTAGAAGCAAGTTTGGGCATTAAAAGAAGGGCATCCAAGAAACTGATCTCCACATTCAAGTCTTTGAAGATTTGGAAAACGTTTCCATCGATGATTCGACTTCTCACCTAAGAGTTTGATCTTTAAGACGAGACGGATATGGGATAGACGGTTTAGCTTTCTTCACATTAACGGGAGCATCTTCGGGCTCGAATCTTGGACAACCGTGGGTTGGACATTCACAAGATACTCCCCTTATCAAGAGGAAGCATCGGGTCCTTTGTCACCCCGGTCTCACGGTCTACCACACGAGAAGAAGAAGAATGAATGGTAGGAACCGTAGGTCCATCATAAGCAACACCACTTCGAGTAGTGATAGCTTTCATGTCACCTCTCGGGTTTGGAATTGTGTTACTGGAAGAGAACCGAACCCGAGGGTTGAGAATAAGAAGTAGACGGTTGATTGGCCCGAAGAAACTAGCCATCATATTCCCGATTTCACCATTTGTTTGTTACTCGTAGCTTCAATTTCCTTCTTGAAATCCGACCTCATGCCATTGATTTGATTTTGTAAACTCTTGATGGTGTTGTCTGAGCTTTTCATGTAAGATAGAAATTCGTTGTTCGGTTGTTGGTATTGTTGTTGAGGAGGAAGTGGTTGTTGGTAAACTTGAGGTTGAGGAGCTTGATAATGTTGATTTCCATGGTTAACTCCTCTGTTTTGATTGTTGTTACCATTGAAACGGTTTTGATTATGATTTTGTTGTTGAGGTTGGTTGAAACCGGGAGGTCCGAGATAGTTATTTGAACGGTAGCTAAGAAGATTTCGATCTCCTTGCGGTTGATTGTAATTCCTCAGCAAAGATAAACATTCTCATGTGCGAAGCCACTGGAAGTTGGGCACTCAGAATAAGGATGTGGACCTCCACAAGTTTCACAAGTTGGGTTCACCGCTTTCACTTGCTGATTTAGATGCATTTGGTACATTTTCAACATAGCCGTGTTCAAGTCATCAACTTTCTTATGAAGAGCCGCGGTCGTGAGAAGAAGATGAAATTGATCTAGATGATTCACTCCTTTCGGCAGAAGAATCCCAATAATTATGATGAGCGGTCATGTTCTCAATAAGATCGTAGCATTCCTCGGACGCCTTTTCATGAAAGTTCCACCGCAGCAGATTGATAGTATCACGATGTCTCAACGTCAAACCATTGTAGAACGTATCGATTTGGGTGACAAGCAACATATTATGATTCGGACATCGATCAATCGCAAGCTTGTATCGTTCCCAAGCTTCAAACAAAGATTCGTCGGATATTGTCTGAAATTATCGATATCGTTTCTCAACTTCGTCACCATCGATGGTGGAAAGTACTTTGCCGAAACTTCAAACCATCTCCTCGAAGGTATGAATTGAATTCTTCGGGAGTCGATCAAACCAAGATGTGGCATGATGAGTCAAAGAGTATGGGAAGAGATAGAGACGAAGGCGCCATCGGAGACCCCATTTTGTTTCATACTCTGAGTAACCGTTAGAAACTTATCAAGATGCTTGTTTGCATCGTCATCTGGTAAACCATGAAATTGACAACTGTGTTTTACTTGTTCTATCATATGATGTTTCAAGCTAAAATCGGTAGCTTGAATATTATTCGGTGCAATGGGTCCACCCTCCCGCATTACATGGTAGGTTGACATAACTCCTCCATCGCTCGGAGATCGGAGCTACATTTTGATTAACGGGAGGAGGATTAGGACCAGGGTGTGGTGGAACGTTAGCAGCAGCCATATTACGTAACTCGGGTACGCTCGATTACATGAAGTCGCCTAGATCGAGAGCGAGTGCACATGCACTTAAAAACCAAGTTAATTAAAAGAAACCGATATTCGAAAACATAGTGAACTTAAACCAATAATCCCAAGTGAATAAATCACCTCTACAAGACAAACGCACAAGCGAGTGGAGAAGCTTTGTAGGTCAGCGCGAAGCTTATTAAAAACCCGCTTCTTTACAAATGCAATTTAATGTCGACCGCCCTTATACCCACCACACAGTTTGTTTATCTGATAGAGATTAATAAATCCACAAGCGACACAAAGGCAAGTTTTTGATCTTTTGTTCGGGAACTTATAATGATAACACCTCCGTTGAGAATGTTATATAATTGGTTTCTTCTATTTATTAGCAAAAACAAAGGAGAAAATCTTTTTGTATTTTTAATCTGATATATATATACAAAAGAAAAAGGAAAATATTTTTTTACTTTTTATTTTTATAGAAAAATAACTTCACGAATGAAGGATCTCAAGTCACTAATCGACAAACTTCAAACGATATTGTCGTGACACAACCTCCCCGGCAGCGGCGCCAAAATTTGATATGTGGTTTAGGGGTTATGTGTGGGGATAAATCCTTAATATCAATATCAAAAATACTCACTAAGATAGATTCAAATTCTCTTAGGAAAAAGAATAATAAATCAAATCCCGTGTGTGATCGTGTATACGAATTAGTCAACCCGAATCGCTTTCCCAACGAGGCTGAATTGCCAACGCCGTTCTTGGTTTGGATTTTATGCTTGATGATTTGGATTATAGATTTTGATTTTATTAACTATGGGAAAGTAATTAAGGAAATCTATCCTACGGGAAATCCTAAACGCAATTAAACTAAACGTAATTAACAAACGCGACTAAAAATGCAACTACGTCTAAACGATATCCTAAAAATGCCTAAATTTACTTTTACTCTAAAAATGTGATTAGAAAACTATTTTAGAATTAAAACTATTTTTTTGGATTTTTCTTGATTTAATAAAAATTAAAAACTAATTTAAACTAATTAAAACTAATTAAAATTCTAAAAATTATAAAATTTAAAGAGAAAAATAAGGAAAAATCTTTTTTATGTTTTTTATATTTTTCTTAAACTATTGAAATTGAAAAATTATTTTTTGGAACTTTTTCTCAATTATTTGCAATAAAACCTATTAAAAATTGATTAAAATCTACTTTAAATTGAGAAAAATAGCAAATAAAGACCAAAAATTATGAAAATCACAGGAAAAATCTAAAATTATATTTAGAATCTATGAAAAATGAAAAACAAGCAGCTTATGTGTAGAATATGGAAGATGTAGTGCAAATTGATTCTAAAATAAGCTACTAAGATAAGCTAACAAGCTTATAAGCCAACCAAACAGTGAGCACAGCTAATTTATACTAAAATGAACTAATATCAACTGTTTCTAACTACTCCTATCAATTCTAAAGCTCAGAAGCTTCAAATAAGCCAACTGCTTAAATGAACCAAACAGTGGTTTAGGACCACTGTTTGAGCTTATGCACAGCTTAACCAATAAGCAAATCCAAAAGACCACTTATGCAGTCCTACTAAACACCTAGCCAGCTATGATTGTGCCAAATCTTAAGTCCTAACTCAGAATTGAAGCCTATGCAATAGATGTAATTGCCGATTCACATCAAGTGTGAACAGGCGATGGCGCCTAATTGAGGAGCTTATTTGAAGCTTAAAATGACCAAACCAGATTTCTCAAAAAGTTATTCTCAAATTTAGACCAGTTCAACTTGTAAATACCAAAGTTTCAAACACTGAATCTTAGAAATGAAGCAATGATTTGATTCACAAGTTTTGTGAAAACTGCTTTTAGCAAGGTTTTGATTTTGACTTATTGAAGAACAAATTATCAAAGTTTGACTAATCTCAAATTTGATCCACACTAATGAACTGAAAATGATGATATTATCCTAATGATTTTGACAATAAGCTAGATCTACAAGTTTTGAGCTAATTAGTAACTTATTTCACCCACTCGATTCTAACAAGTAGCAACCACTAGATCGATACACTATGATTTTGACTTAATGAGTAAAACCGCTATGACCAAGACTTCAAATGATTATCAAATAACTAAATAAGCATGTAACAACTATCACTATCTGTCTCACTGATCTCTAACACAATATATTAAGCAAATCCAAACACTAGTTACAACTACTGATTATGAACTAATAGGTAGATTATCACTAGATAACACTAAATAAACATCAAACAAAGATCAGACTACACTGATTACTACTAATAAACAGATGCAAGTAACAGATTAATGATCAAAATCAGAAATGATGAACTTACAATTTGCCTAGCCACTGTGGCTTGCCAAGTGAAGAAACTAGAACTACTAACCTAACCAACCTCTAACCTATTTCAATTCCATTTTAATATCAACCCAAAACAAAGCTCACGAACCAATCCAAACCAGATCCAAACCAAGCAAATCCGCCAGACTCTTGAGTATCGATGTGATCTAAGATTTTTGTGATTTTTGATTATGAAACAAGTTTTAAGCTCACTATAAGCTACTAACAGCTTAAATGAACTTAATCAAAACAATAGATTAGTTCAGAATCAATCCATAAACAGATCTAGAGTTATTTTTTTATTTTTCAATGATTTATTTGATTTTTTTGTATTTTTGAGATTTTGAAAAAGTTAAGCTAAAACAAATTTGATAAAACTATAATAAGTACTGAAATAAGTTTATAAGCAGATTTAGTATATAAGAAACTTGAACAAACAATTGGAAATAAAATGTAAATTTATATTAATAAGGAGATTTAGTACAAATACGAATTACAAACTATTTAAAACATTGAAATATGTAAATAACCACTACAAATAAATCTTAGAGAGATGAAAAATACAGGAAATTAAGGTCTCTTTGAATGACTAAGAAGGTCTATATATAGTTGAGCTAAGGGTCTTGGAAGCTTCCCGAAATTCTTCTCTTTGTGCTTCTTTTGCGACTTGTTATCACCCTTGGATCATAATAACCGCTTCCCACTTGATCTCATCCATTGGATCATGATTGATGACATGCTTCGACTAATAGGAGAGCGACATGTAGCCTATATCACACGGATCGATGAGTTGTCATTCCATGTGTCGTGGAATGTCGAGAAAGTACGAATGTACCCTTAATCACGGTTAATTTGATTAATTACACGGGTTGGTAAACTAGGGTTCTTATCCGTAAAAGGGAAAGGGATTGGCGCTTTGTTTTTTATAATATTTCGGACGTTTGACTGGTGGGTGGGGGTTGACCTGGGTTATTCTCGGGTTTAGTTGGGTTTCGGGTTAGGATACCAACCGGGTAGTAGTATTAGTTTAGTTGGGCTCGGGTTTTTCTATTTTTGGGCCGAGTGTTTTAATTGGATTGGACTTTGGATATAATTTGAATCCAAGTGATAGCTTAGGGACCAATCTTGTTAAATTCGAATTTCCAAGGGACCACAAGTGTAATTCTGAAAATCTCATCAAGGACTAATCATGTAAAGCTCAATAATCCAAGGGTGACTTTTGTAATTTCTGAATCTTTGAGGGACCAATCTTGTCAAAAGCTCAAACTTGAGGGACTAATCTTGTCTTTTCTTCAAACTTTGCTGAAACTTCACAAATCGTCTTTTGAGAATAAAATCTTCCAAAATACATAATCTTGACCTTCCAGCTCAGCTAAAACTCTCTTGATCTCTCGTGCTCGAATTTACATCTGATTTGGATCCTTTTGCGTGTTTTACATATCCGTACCTGGACAAGCACAAACTCAAGAAAACCACAAATATTAGCAATAAACGGCTTTTCCTTGGTTGTTTTGGGTCAATTTTGATAAAGAAAAGATATGTGAATAAGCACATATCAATAGGAAATGGAGGCTCCTCTACTTAGACGGTTCAAGGATCTTCCTATCACTGATATGAGAGTTGTACTTTCAGATAAGATGTTTGAAGCTGGTGAAGATAAGCATGAGGTCCATAAGAAGCTTTATGAGGCTCTCGAAGAATCAATCAAGTACAACAATCATGTACAGTTCTTGATAGACGCTGGAGAAAAAGAAGCTAAGAAGAAAAGGAGGACCGTAGTGTTGGAAACATTGCGTAAAGGTCATAAAGATCCTCTTCCACCTCCACCTCCAACCGGGGTGCTGGAACATCTGGAGTTGGTGGATCTTCTAAGACAACCTCCACATCTCCACCACAACCACCATCATCACCACCAAAGCCCGCCAATCAACCCGTTCATCCGAAAATCAAGGAACGCAAAAGAAATCTGCAGCTTGGTCCACGGTTGACTCAAGGTTCACGCCTCTGGTCTCCTCTATCCGAAGATCAAGTTGTTAATGAGGAATCGCTTGTCATAGCGTAATCATCGATGAAGATGATGCATCTACCCGATTTGTTCCCATGCTATCTGAAGATGATTGGTTTGATACTTATATGTCAGGTGAACCATCTAATCCATCCGAGCCGCACCTCAAAAGACACCATTCGAAGTTGGATCTCTGAAGAAAGACCTCAAACTCCTAAGCCTTCATGGTCTATTCCCGAAGTCCGAGTCAACAAATTCAAAGAAACAATTGGGCTTCAACTATCATTTCCAACTATGAAGCTCTAGTAAGACTCTCTTCTTCACTTCACATGGGATATGGGAGCTTTATAAAGTGGTTTTAGAAGAAGGAAATTACATCTATCACCCTAAAGATCTTGAAGGTCCGTGTTATGAAATAGTCAAAGTCTTCCACTTGATGCTAATCACTTCAATATCAAATGGAGGAATGCTATAGAATGTTGAATGATCAAGTTGGTGAATAGATCAATAGATTTGATGTGAACAACCCTCTTCCCCTCGTGGTGAACTCGATTTATGACCATTCAGTAATTCTTCTTTAACCATGATCTGGACTATCTATGACACACCTCGAAAGAAGACTCGCTCTATCAAATTCAAAGATGAAGGCGCTACCTACTGATCAAGGTCTCGAATGATGGTTCCGTGATCAATTCCAAGTGCATAAAGAGCATCAATATGACATTGCGCTTCATATGGGATCTCACATTGGTGGTTCAAGAAGAAGGAATTCTACATCGAAAGACATAGTGCCAAGAAGAAACGCAGAGCGCTCGATCCGACTGTATTCTTAGTGTTATTGGTATAGAGATCTTCCCTATCTACGGGTATGATTACTTGAAGAAGATTGTTCTTCAAGAGTCGACTTGAAAGAGCACATCATAGAAGAAAACGAAGTTCAAACATCGATGCCTAATGACTTTGAAGATCTCTATCTTCTTAACCTCCAAGGACACCTTGACCATCTTCCTGCTCGTGAGAAGAAGGCTCTCTCTGCTGTTGTCAATCAATGGATTAGAGGCTTGGTCATTCGACTAAGGGTTGGAGATTTTCAATTGCGAATAGAAAGCTACCAGACTCGAGTCAATCTTACAAGACCAAATTGGGAAGCCAATGGACATGAATTTCATCACGAATATAAAGTGATTGACACCCCGAAAGCAGTCATCTTTACCTATTTTATATGGTTCAAGGATGTTAATGAGATTATGTGAGTTATACAAATTCAGTGATGGAACACTCAAAATGGTTGAAGAAGAACTAAACTCCGTGAGTGAAGGACATCAAAATTAAAATGAAGCCTGGGACAAAACAAAATTCGGCGATGAAGATGTGAAGAGGTGTGAAGAGTTCATTGCTGCAATCAAATGAAGATTGAAAACCAGATCGATCTATCGCGAACTTTGAAAGCTTTGTGGGTGGAAGACTTCGCGTGTCATTACAAGCTACTTCAAAGGACTTAATAAAGATATTTTCCGGATGTTGGTTATGTTTTGTATTATTTATGTGTAAAATGTGGTGTACAAACTATGAATAACTATGGAGTATGTAATAGTGTTAGGTTATGTCCCCGTGGTTTCCCTTTGTGTCTTAAAAGGAACTTCAGGTTGTCCACTTCGATCATAAAAATTGGACACATTTTTCTCCAACAAATGTTTTGTCTCATACATATTTAAATCACTTGAGATCCAAAATCTCAAAGGATTTGAAATTTTTGATCGGAGGAGAAAATGTGACATAAATATGAAAGATGTTAAAAGATGACCATTTTAAGTGCATACTGCTCTCTAATATGTGCTAAACAACTTTCAAATCTCGAAGCATATATTAAGGGGAGCATTTCAAAAAATTCAAACCTTCGTGGTACAAAAATTTTCATGCTATTACATAAGGTACCTTGATTGTGTGTTAAATGATTTCAAAATGTTTGGTGATCATGGTACAGATTCATTGAACTTCCTCTAATATGTGCAAAATTCTTTCAAAATTCGAGGCACATATTGAGGGGAGCAAACTTTTGAAAACCTCATCCTTCCCTAAAATGTTTTATCTACTCAGATTGATTTGATAAGGGAAGTGATGTTGATATCTTTTAGAAAACATAAATCACAAAAGTTAATTCTTCCTCTGGCCTCCGTGTGCTAAACGATTTCAAATACATGATGCACATGTTGAGGGGAGCTCTCTTTCTAAAAATATCAAAACAATTAAGATACAAAATGCTTTGATTCCATATCACAAGTATCCTGATTGATTTTCAAATGGTTTTCAATTGGTTCCAATGGCAGACGAACAATACCAAATAGACCCACCAACTTTACTTTATGTATGGTGATATAAGGATGATAAGGTTAGGTATTTGTTCCCATGATCCGCCCGAACCGGAGGGATCTACCCAGGGACTATCCACTAGTTAGTGTAGAGTTCTTAGGTTTGATGATAAAAGGAGAAAAATGAGATATGGGAAGAGTGCGGACTGAGACTAAGCTAGTACTGGAATAAACCCAACAAGGTTTTAGTTATGAAGTCTCGTAAGCATGAAGGTTGAAGAATGAAAAAGAATTGAATGTGAAAAAGGGTGAAAACAAATAGCCCTCCAAATTATTCAACCTTAGGACGAAACCGGGTTTAATTCATATACTCCAGATGGTAACATCGGTATTGAAGACAAGATGTCATGGACCCAAAGGACGCACTGCACTTCAACTTTCCAAACCACTCAAGTTCCTCTTAAAAGGGCTTGTTTCATTCTCACGGGAACCTACATAATCTATCGACTTTCTCTTAGAGATTGTTGATATGAAGAAGGAGACCCTCTCCCTAGTCTCCGACATAGGAACCAAATGTGCACAAATTGAGTCTAGAGCTACGAGATCATCAATAAATCTCCTTAGGACACGTTCAATGAAGACTCTCTGTTTCACACAATGTGGAAAGAGAGATTATATCTTGAGTCCTTTGCATTATCCTTGTGGTATTGCGGAACATCTGAGTGTTATGCAATCATATTCATAATGAAGGTGGAAAGCCTCGAGCCAACATCAAACAAGCTTCTGGTGGGTGGCATGTGAGATTTATTCTATAGATCAACCATGTGACAACTTAACAGAAACAATGGGGCTATTCAATCTTTTGAATCAATCCTGGTTCAGGTTATGGATTGACTGATACCTTTGAAAAACCGGTCATTGTGCTTAAAAACTCTTTTCTCTAAGCACATCGACTGTGTACTATTTTTTCAAATCAAAAGGTGTTTTTGATTGATAAATGATTTTTCACTAAAACTTCGTTGTATTGCAAAACAATTTCTATTGAGCGATACACGATTGTTTTTCAAATCTCTTTTCATCAATCGCTGAATCTCTATTTGGTTCACTCACCCGTTGTCTTCTTTGGGACGCCCGGTTTGAGAACTGCTAGAGCATTGCGAAACCCCTGCCAAGGAAATTCTTCGGAATTATACCCGATCACAAAGCATTTGTCGATCAACGGGAACCGTGGGCCGTGTACCTCAATTCGACGAAAGTGGTCAAAGACACTCTCGTGCGCTTTATTTCTAACTGTTTTATGCGGTGTACGCCCGACGTTTAAAATGATCGAATGGAGCATCAATCCATAGCCGCATGCTCACACTACACATTCATTTCTAAAGAAATCATGATTAGTGCATCAATGACTCTGATATATTCACTCCATGCTTCGCTACGCTCGCCAATATCATGAATCAACTAAAGCTTTCGCTACTCTGATAAGAAGAAATCATGATCCAGAATGTGAGCATGTTGGTCCATATATCACAACATCATATGCTGGCAACACAACAATGGGTGATACTGAGATTTATAGTTGCCGATGATCTCTAGTTATGCTCAAAAGGGTCATCATGGTGGATCAGATCATAACCTCCACGAAATATACATCTTAGTTGAACAATGATGGAATCATCACAGAATCATATAATTTGAGTACTTTGAAGAAGAAAAGTCTGCGAGCTCAAGACTGAAGATTAAATTAGAATGCTAGGAATCTAAACGTAAAACATGGGGTGACCTCTCTTAGGGGATATTGTTAGAATTAGAAAATTCCTTAGTGAAGTATCAGTCACCCCAAATATTATCTAGCATAAGTTAGCTCGTAGACATTACGTTATTTACTAGTCATTTAGTTAGTTATTTAGTTTAGTGCAACACCGTGGAGGAAGGACGGGTCTTTACCCATTGTATACTGATCCACGTGCCGTCAGAGGTCGTTTATTTTGTAACCTATAAATACCCTCTACCTTGCAAGGTAGAGAGTTGGATGTTCTTTGGTAATCTAACCTTACATGATTTTCTCTTTCTAGAATATCCCACTTTCTCTCTCTCTTAAATCATCTATATGCTTAAAGTATTAATGTTATGATGTGTATGTGAAATCCAATATGTTATAATATGAGAAGTTTTCAATCTCGAACGAAGAAACCATTGAAAATGGTTATACACGGTTCAATGCTATCATCTCACTAGCTTAACGACTCTAGATCCAAGCTATAGCAACAAGAACCATGTGAGAAAGTTTCTTCGAGCTCTTCCTAGTGAAGTGGAGGCCAAAGGTGAAGGCTATTAAAGAAGCCAAGAATTTGGCGGAACTTCCTCTTGATGAGATAATCGGCAACCTCAAGGTATACGAAATGATTCTTGAATATGACAAGGTTGCCTCTATGGACAAGAAGGAAAAGGTCAAGTCCTTAGCCCTCAAAGCTAATGTCACTAAGAATCAAACAAGTGACGATAGCGATAGTTAAGAAGGAAGTGATAATGAGAGTGATGTAGATGATTAAGAGTTAACCTAATGGCTTAGAACTTTAGAAAATTATTATGAAAAGGAGTCAAAGGTCAACCTAATGGCTAAGAACTTTAGAAAGTTCTTTAGAAGAGTAGGTAATGATAGCGTGGGTTAGGGGTCGAGAAAACCTCATTTTCTACGAGCAAGCTTTTCAACCCTCTAGGCAGTGAACCTAATCATTGTAGTCTAGTATGGGGTATGCCTCGGGGATTGATATCGTTCTCTAGGGGAATAGGAATGCTAGGAAGAGATTTATGACGAGAAGGTGGAGTTGAGGATGATTTTTTTTTTTTTTTTTTTAATCTTCTTTATGGTTTTTTTTAGAAAGCAAAAGTAAAATCTCGGGGTATATGATTGGGGGTGGTACTTCTACCGATTTAACTACTTCTACTAATTATCTAATTATCTAATTACTATGGATAGTTTATGTTAATTGAGGTGTGCTCGTATGGTGATAAAAGATGTGTTCACTTAGATACTATTACTCCCTAGTTATCTTTTATTGGACAGTAGAATTGTCACTTCCTTTATCTTAACGTGTTGTATTCCTATTAGTCGTAGGGGGTGCATATTCCCTAGTTCTATGAATGTATCTCTCCTATAGAATACATGGGATCGGCAAGTATAATACTATCTTCCCCGAATACCCTATCGTCATAAAGCACACTCACGCAATAAATACAACGATAGCCTAGTTGCACTCCTATGGATTTATCAATTAAGAAAAGATACAACCTAACAACAATTAATAACTAAGTTTCATAGATCTAAGCAAACACACAAGTAATTTAGCTAGGCATGTTAAACAAGCAAGCATACACACAATCAATTGAACATGGGATAGACATAATGATAAATTGGAAAGAACAAACTTATCTTGATGTGTAAAATAGGGTATGGGACCCTAGAATACTATCCAAGTTGGACTACAACTGAGTTAGGGTTTGATCACCAAAATTCTACCTCATAAAATACAGAAAAATCGAATTCTATATATAGATTTACAATTGTGACGGCGTCGCCTTTCGCTAGCGACGCCGTCAGGTCGCCGTCATTAGGGTTTCGTCTGGGCCAAGTCATCGTTGGGATGGCGTCACTTGAGAAGTGTGACGCCGTCAGTATTCATGTAGGACGTCGTCTGAATCTTGGATCTTGGGCGTCTAGTGTAAAAAGTATGAGTGACGCCATCGGGCTTTAGGACCAGAAATTCCGCTAAGCCGTCGCATGCACTTTTTGACCAAGTCTTCATAAAGGGACAACGTCGCCCTTTGGATGGGATGCCATCAGTTGTTCTTCATGTTTATGCTCCTTTGCATCCAAATATGCCTCATTCCAGTATTTTGCTTCCAAAAGACCTAAAAAGTGAAAATGAATGATTTTAAGCAGTAACGGATATAAAATGTGTAAAATTAGGGCTTAAATGACCCCCTAAAAGCGTACGTTTTAAATCCTTATCAAATATCCCTGCACTTGGTATTTGCTTGTCCTCAAGAAAATGTGGTTTTAGCCAATCAATTTATACCTTATGGGGCATGAAGCATTGGTTTAAAATAGTGTACAACAAGTAAAAGCGCCACAATAGTTATAACAAGCACAAAATTTATACACTAGCACCTCACAAGTGGTGTTTGGATTCTCTCATCGCTCGGGTTTATATGAAATATAATATGAATGGAAATGGAAGATAAACACTCATTACCTGGCATAGTACATAGATTACCATAAGCTTGAGAATAAATCAAACCTCCACCGCTTTGGTGTAAGCACCTAGGAATAACTATCTAAGAGGTCTTTACAAGGGTTGTAACGTTAGGCTTAGGGTAGGGAAGTAAAGGGTTTTGTAGGATAGGGGATATTTAGTGGTGGCAAGTCAAAAATCTTATGTTACAAGCATGTAAAGTGTGGCGTTGCTAAGCCAAGACTTGACTCACTAACACTTGATAACTTGAAAAAAACAAACATAAACTTAAAAACATAAACATAAAGATATATGTAGGATGGTAGCCCGTATGTTTTTCTCATCATTTTGTTTTTCATACCTTTTTACTCTACGATCCTCTATGATTACATCAAAGTATAAGGGATTTATAAGAGCATCTCTACACTTGAGTTTTTATTTCTCTAACACTAATTGACCCGATTTGAAAAGATTAACACACTTGGAGTATTTAATTAAACAAAGGGAATTTGAATTTATTGTTCTTTCCCGTTACTCCATAAAATATTACTTTTACCCATTAGTCCCAATTGTCCCAAAACTATGTACAAAAGATATGACTCGACTTAGCAACCATGCAAGTAACTAGATAATTAAACTAAGGGTTTAATAGTGACAACAATAATGCACTAAAGATGAGTGCATACAAGGTAGGCTAAGGCGATTTGGGTGTACATTTGGGGGTGGATTGTAAACAATGCTCTTCATTGATATTCTGGAAAACCAAAACATCACGAGAACCGCGAAAAGGATAGGCTCTGAGGGGTTAACTAGGGGTATCATGTACTAAAGATGAGTACATCGCAAGGGTGTGGGGTAATTATTCAACCGATGTGGAAGATGTAATTATAATACAGGTTTAAAACAAGGGTTATCTTAATGCCTCTTATCATTTAGTTACTCCTAACTACACGAGTGTAGTCTCACTAGTGGAAATCTTGATGGTATTGCTGCCATTACAAGCAAGCTTAAAAATCTTAGTCGTGACATGCTTAAGCTCAAGGAAATGCTATCCAAGTAGGATGTGAAAGCTGTGGTGGAGGACATCTCACAAGAAATTGTCCTCTTATTGACGATGATAGTAAAGTCGAAGAAGTGAAATATGGTGAAAGTAGACCGTTTCAAGGGGAAAATGGAAACGGGAATGGTTATCGTGGAGGACCTCCCGCATATTAAAACCGTGGGCCTTTCGGGGAAAGAAGATATAATTTGGAGGATACAGTGGAAAACTAGAAGGGGGGGTTGAATATTTTTGCCAATTAAAACTTCCTTTTAAACTATTTAGATCGACTTATGTCAATCTATTTGGATGTGTGTGTTGGATGTTGATAAAAAAACATATAAAGGTATGTAATGAAAGATAAGAGTAAGAAGCACAAAACCACAACGCGATTATTTATAGTGGTACGGCTACAAGGACACCTTCCTTGCCCTACTCCACTCCCCGAGTCACCTACTCGAGAGTTCGTAAACACTACACCAATCTCCTTATGTCAGAGAAGCCTTCACAACGTCGCCTACCCTTTTTCTGGCGCTAGACTAACCATCGGGTTCTTTCACTCCAAGGTGAACCACACCTATCACAACGTCGCCTACCCTTTATACGGTGCTAGGCTAACCACCGGGTTCTTTCACACCAAGGTGAACCACACCTACACAACGTCGCCTACCTTTTATTAGGTACTAGGCTAGGCACCTAGTTCCATTGCAATGGAGGAACTGCTTCCCAACACTACACCAACGACTAATCCCAAAGGAGATCAACTCCTTTTCACAACATCATCAAGGATATCAATATCCTTGGATCTAGTACTAATCTATCTTGTACATCGAAACACACCATATCGAATGTACATCTAAGGTACCTTTCACTAATGCCTTTAACTAGATCTTCAAGACACCATTCACTAATGTCTTGTGTCTTGACTTTTAAGCACCCTTCAATAATGCTTCTAGTCTTGACTTCTAAGCACCTACCACAAGTGCTTATGATATGGACGATAGATACCCTTCACTAATATCTTCGTCTTGACACTTGAGACACCATTCACAAATGTCTTCACCACTTCTTAGGAAAGAAAAAACAATCATCAACAAGAAGACTTCAGTAGTCTTGATGATGAGTGTTAATACAAATAAGTCGTAAAAACGTTTATTTATATTTTACGATCTTCTAATGTTTTGTCGATAACAAACATAAAATCATATTAACAATACAAATAAAATACGTAAATGGTTTGAACTAATAGTTTCTAACATATTCACATTTTCACATAAAACACTAAAACAAGTATAAGTGATTTTATGATTTAAGTAATATATATGTGCAAAAACTAGTGTTTACATATTTGGATAAAATATACACATAACTAGCATGTAGTATATTGGGTAATATAAATGGGTAGAAACTTAAGTATCACAATCCATTGGGAAAATACATTGAATGTAGTTGGGTACAACCCAAAGCCCATAACCTATGGATCATGACCCATAACCCATTGCATGACATCATGCTTATATCATACATGGATAATATCCATAACCCATGGATCAACCCATACCCAAGTGGCTAAGTGCAATGCACTCAAAGATACATTGTATCTAGCCAAAGATCCATGGTTCAACCCATGACCCATGACCCATAACCAAAATACCCATGGGCAAAGAGGAGCGTTCCACGGATCCCTAGCTTTGTGCTAGCCGGATCCCAAGTGGAAGGGATCCGTGGGATCCGGGGAACAGTAGGATTTTTCCTCTATAAATAGTGAGCCATTTCTTCATTATTTCCAACCCTTCTCTAACACACTTTCTCCCCTGAGTTAAATCTCACTAACCTTAGATCCAAGAGATCTATGTTTGTAGTTTTGTTTTTGTGTGATCTTTTAGGTTCTTCTTAAAGGCAAGATCACCACCTTTGAAGTCGAGCAAGCCCAAGTCCATGAGTTGCCATACTTCCTCATCATCAAGGCTACTGAAGTCTTCTTGTTGATGATTCCTTTCTTTCTCCAAAGAGGTGTAGTGTTGAAGACATTAGTGAAAGATTTCTCAAGTGTCAAGACGAAGATATTAGTGAAGGGTATCTATCGTCTATAGGACAAGCACTTGTGGTAGGTGCTTAGAAGTCAAGACAAATAAGCATTAGTGAAAGGTGCTTAGAAGTCAAGACAAAGAAGCATTAGTGAAAGGTTCTTAGAAGTGAAGACACAAGACATTAGTGAAAGGTGTCTTGTAGATCTAGTCAAAGGCATTAGTGAAAGGTGCCTTAGATATACATTCGATATGGTGTGTTTCGATGTACAAGATAGACTAGTATTAGATCCAAGGATATTGATATCCTTGATGATGTTGTAAAGGAGTAGATCTCCTTAAGGATTAGTCGTTGGTGTAGTGTGGTAGTAGTTCCTCCATTGCAATGGAACTAGGTGCTTAGCCTAGTACCTAATAAAGGGTAGGCGACGTTGTGAAGGTGTAGTTCACCTTGGAGTGAAAGAACTAGGTACTTAGCCTAGTACCTTATAAAGGGTAGGCGACGGTGTGTAGGTGTGGTTCACCTTGGAGTGAAAGAACCCGGTGGTTAGCCTAGCACCGGAAAAAGGGTAGGCGACGTTGTGAAGGCTTCTCCGCCATAAGGAGATTGGTGTAGTGGTTACGAACTCTCGAGTAGGTGACTCGGGGAGTGGAGTAGGGCAAGGAAGGTGTCCTTGTAGCTGAACCACTATAAATACTCGTGTTGTGGTTTTGTGCTTCTTACTCTTTTCATTACTTACCTCTATATGCTTGTTTATCAACATCAAACACACACATCCAAATAGATTTACATAAGTCGATCTAAATAGTTTCAAAAAGAAGTTTTAATTGGCAAAACTATTCAACCCCCCCTTCTAGTTTTCCACAATGAGGAAGCATGGCAACTCATGAACTTGAGTTTGCTCGACTTCAAAGGTGGTGATCTTGGCTTTAAGAGGAACCTAGAAGATCACACAAAAACAAAACTACAAACATAGTGATGAGTGTCTAAATACTCATCATTTTTATTCCTTCTACACTGCAAAAACAGTCAAAAACACTTTGAAAAGTCTCAAAAAGACAGAAAAAATATTTAGACAGTGTTTTATGCAATAATTGTCAAAATCTAGTCCCTAGTTATTCAAAACATGATAATTTTTCATAAAAGGCCCTCAGGGATTTTCAAGTTGTCAAAATTAGCCTTATAAAATTCAATTTTGCAAAATGGCAACTTTAGTCCTTGAAATTTCAAAGATGGACATAAATTACCCCAGGACATTTTAATTTGAAAATTATTATTTTTGGTCCTTGGGAAAATTAAACTTGTCAAAATTGGTCCTTTTGATAAATTTTGGAAAAGTGCAGTTACGGTCCCTTGGTTTTTGTGGAATGGCAAATATGGTCCTTGTGATTATATTACCAAACCAATTGAACTCCCTTGCCCTTTTTGAACCCTCTATCCCGTGACCCCCATATATCTAACCACCCATCTTATTCCCTTCTCCCTTTTATCCAAAACCAAAAATCACAAACCTAGAAAAACCCAATCTTCCTCTTGGCGCCAAAGTCTTTTTGTTCCCTCTTCTCAATGGCCCTGTCTCTCCCATTTACCCAGGCAAGCTTCACATGCCTACCTATGGTTTCTCCCATCTCTTCACATGGCTTCTTAGCCACGTTGGCAATCCACACCTCAAAAGCCCCATCAATGGCTCATGTTATCTCCAGAGTTACACCTAACTGCTCAATGGTCAGGATCAAACTCAAGAAGCACACAATGATGTTTTTGGTTGTTTGTCTCATAGAAGAAAAACAAGACAGAGAAAGAACCAAGAGAGGACAGTTTTAAATTTTTCTATAAATAGTGGATTAGAGAAAATTTGTAAACTTGTCTAGGATTTCAAGGTTCTAGTCCCACTTAAATTTCATTGTCATTTAACTTTTTCTTGTAATCTTTATTTTTGAATGCAGTTTAATTTAAGTTCAGTTCCAGTTTTAAGTTTATGCAATCTTCCATTTTGTTAAACTGTTAAAATTCTGTCTTATTTCCAATCTTGCTAGAGGATGTTTGGAAGCTTGTATAAGCTCATTTGATTCTTATGATTAACTCTACAGAATAGTTTTTATTGGCTCTAGGTGATTTCAGTTTCAGAAATTCTGTTTTACTCTTGAAGTATTGTTTGGGTTAGTGCAGTTCTGGGTCAAAAGGGGGATTTTACCCACTTTGACCCTGGAAGTCAAACTGAATTGGGTTCATCCAAGTTAGTTTTGATGGTTGTTGTTTGATGCAAAAGCTGTTGAAAGTTCTTCCACGAAAAATAAATAAATAACTAAAAATCCGTTTTCTGTCTTGCTGTCCCTAAACAGCAGCCTTCACCCATTTGTAGCTTAGATTTAGGTTGCCTAAGGTTGGATTTAGGACTAATTTTAGATGCAATTAGTTAGTTAGGTGTAAGTAGAGTATAAGTCTTGGCTTATGTTGTGCTTGTGGAGCCCTTTAGTTGCTTATATCTAAGCCATTAACTGCCTTTGCACACTGCGTCAGGTCCCAAGCAGCCTTCATGGAGCTTTTTCACAAGCTCATTGCAAGCTTGTGAAAGCTCCTTTGAAGCTTGATACAGGGGTAATTGATAGGTGGCTTGGTGGACTCCAAGTCCCAATAAGCTCAGGAGCTTATTCCCCCTGGGGCTTATTCAAAATAAGCTGAAAAGACACCCTCTTGAACCTGCAGCCCTCTGCAGTACAGCAAACCCACAACAGCAGCACAGTAGCAATAAGCCGGCCTTTAGCTTATTCGTGACTTATTGTAGCTTACTCTAGGTTAGGTTAATGCTCATTAGTACATTAGATTAGATTAGGTCTCTAGTATGTCTTATTAGGTGCTTATTTGTAGACCTTTAGTACTTGTTTTCCATGTTACTAGTTTTAGGATCTCCCTAGTGTAGCCAATTCATGCCAACTGTTTTTCCTTTCTTTTTAATATTGCTTTTTAACTTTTGGTAGCTTATTTTAGTCTAGCAATTCCTATGTGGCTTAATTGTAGCTTGGTCAACTGCTTTTTCATGCTTATTTGGTGCTATCCAGTCCAAAAAAGGGGTGTGTTTGTTTCTGTCCCTCTGTCAGGGAAATAAGCTGTTTTACAGCTTATTGTCAAGCTTTTGCAAGTTCTAGTTTTTATAGAAAAATGCTTACTTTGTTGTATTAATCAGTCTTTAAAAGAAAAATCAAGAAAAAAAAATAGAAAGCAAAAAGGGTGGGGAGGCAGGCTCGAACATGAGACCTCCCACCCTTTACAGAGTGATAGTTGTGTACCTGTAACCAATTGTGCCCTTGGGTCTTTTGCGTTACAAGTTACACTTGATACGTATTTAACTGTTTTGTGCATATTTTAGCTTAATCTACTTCACAGCTTATTAACAGCTTATCTGTATAAGCTCTTGCTCCCTTTTTATTTTTCTTAAGTCCCTTTTAGGATAAAGTAGCTTTCAGAAAATTTTCAGATTTTTCCATAAGCATTTAATATTTTTTATCATTTAATTAGTGTAAAATAGTTTTTAATTCGTAATAAATAAAATAAAAGTCAAAAAAATATTCCGCTTTTTCCTAAAATTATTTTTAGTCATGAAGAATGTAGGAAAATTGTTTTTGTACTCGTAGGACTTAAATTGCATATTTTTCACTTTTAGGCTCGGTGCGGTCCCGGTTTTTCACGTTTTTGCATTTTAGCACCCTAGGATGTAGTTTAGCGTCGTTTTATTCTTTC
Organism: Chrysanthemum makinoi; assembly: GCA_910596185.1. Lineage (NCBI taxonomy): Eukaryota > Viridiplantae > Streptophyta > Magnoliopsida > Asterales > Asteraceae > Chrysanthemum > Chrysanthemum makinoi. The sequence goes on from OU343220.1 coordinate 175,825,793, forward strand.
TTAGTCTTAGTAGTAGTTTATTTAGAGTTTACATTGTTGTACTTACTTTATTTCCATTCTCATACTTTATTTTGTAGAGTAACATAATCAAAATCCAAATTCGTTTAACCATTTCAAGTCCTAATCACGAAACTCAACGACACCGTCAATTTCACACCTCGTTGGGACACGACCAGGGGAAATCACTTTCCCGGTATCACTTTTATCACATACGTGAGTTTTGGCACGTTAACCCTTTTCCTAAAAGGTTGATTTGTCGAATCTCGCGTTAATTTGATAGTTTGATATTGTGTTTATTTTCACCACTCACGATCAACGATCGAATCAAATTTTGGCGCCGCTGCCGGGAAGGTGTGTTGCGACAATATCGTGATTTTTGCGATTAGTGACTTGAAGAACCTTCCTCGTGAAGTTATTGTTTTTATAAAATACAAAAATACAAAAATATTTTTCTTTTCTTTGTATATATGTAAAAGATTAAAAATACAAAAAGATTTTTGCTTGTTGTTTTAAATAATATAGAAGACACAATCAATATAACATTCTCAACTGAGGTGTTATCATTATAAGTTCCCGAACAAAAGATTTAAAACTTGCCTTTGTGTCGCTCGTGTTTTGGTTTATTTCTATCGGATAAACAAACTGTGTGAGGGGTATAAGGACGGCCTGACATTAAATTGCGGCTGAAAAGAAGCGGGTTTTTAATAAGCTTCGCGCTGACCTAATAAGCTTCTCCGCTCCTTTGTGCGTTTATCTTATAGAAGTGATCAATTCACTTGGGATTATTGGTTTAAGTTCACTGTGTTTTGCCTCGGTCTTGTTTTAATTGAAAGTGTTGTTTTTGGAAGTGCATGCGCACTCGCTCGCAAGCTCGTAGACGTAACCATAACCAAACAAACGTATCCCGAGATAATGTACCGTTGAACAACCCACAATGACACATAACCAAGGAACGGACCTCAAGTCCCAGCACTGGTCCACAAGATCCAGCTCCGATCTCCGAACGATGGAGGAGCTTTGCCAACCCACGATGGATGGACGGGGTGGTCCAATTGCCCCGCTTAACATCGAAGCCACGGACTTTGGACTTAAGCATCACATGATCCAACAAGTCCAAAGCTTTTGCCAATTTCACGGAAGGCCGGGTGACGATGCCAACAAGCATCTCGACAAATTTCTCACCGTCACCCAAAGTATGAAGCAAAATGGGGTCACCGATGACGCCCTTCGCTTATACCTCTTTCCTTATTCTTTGACGCTTCATGCCACCGCATGGTTTGATCGTCTTCCCAAGAATTCAATCCATAGTTTCGATGAAATGATCTCCAAATTCTTGGCGAAATACTTTCCACCGTCGATGGTGACGAAACTACGGAATTAAATCAGTAATTTTCGGCAAAGAACCCGATGAGTTCTTATTTGAGGCATGGGAACGCTATAAGCTTTCGATTGATCGATGTCCAAACCAAAATATGTTGCTTGTCACCCAAATAGATACATTCTATAACGGGTTAACATTGAGACATCGTGACACAATCAATGCTGCTGCCGGTGGTACCTTTATGAAAAGGCGACCCGAAGAGTGTTATGATCTCATCGAAAACATGACTGCCCACCACAATTATTGGGATTCCTCAGCCGAGAGGAGTGAGTTAATGAGATCTACCACTCTTCCATCTTCGGAATACACGACTCTCACCAAAAACATCGAAGAAATATCCACTGCTGTGCTTAAAATGAGTCTAAATAATAATAATCAACAAGTGAATGTCGTGAACAAGAGTTGTGAAACTTGTGGTGGTCCACACCCTTATTTCGAGTATCCAGCCTCCGGTGGCTTCACTCAGGAGAGCGTATATGCCGCTTCGGGTTCCTACAATACGGGTAGTAATTCTTACCAACCGCAAGGAGACCGTAACCTTCTAAGCTATCGTTCTAACAATTACCTTGGACCACCCGGGTTTAATCAAAATCAGAATAATCAGAATGTGCAAAACAGAAATAATCATAATCGAATCGAATCGAATTTTCAAAATCAAGGAAATTTCAATCAAAACCGATTCCAAGATCCGCAACAAAATGTTCAAGCTCCACCTCCTCAAGCTTCCATTGACATTGCTAATTACATCAAAAACAATGAAGCTAAGATGGTGTCCATGCAAAATCAAATTACCACTTTAAAGAATGATTTCACTTCTGAGCTTAGAGCTACTAGCAACAAGATTGATCAATCTCATAGCAAGATTGAAAGCATGATTGCTAGTCTCATGAGTCAAAAGAGTCAAGCTTCAACTTCGGGAGCTCTTCCGAGTAACACCATTCCCAACCCAAAGGGAGAGTTGAATGCTATTGCTACTCGTAGTGGTAAATCTTATGAGGGACCCTCGATGCCTAATCCTTCTCCGGTGAGGGATGTGGAACGAGAAACCGAGGAGCCAAAGGACAAGGTGCATATCTCAAGCCCACGAAGTACCGCACAAGTCCAACCTCCGGTTGTCCTACCTCCAATTCCGGAACCCGTTGTTCCGATGACCATTCCTAAGCCTTCACTTCCTTATCCTTCAAGGCTTAATGACCAAAAGCTCCGTGATAAAACTAGTCAACAAATGGAGAAGCTTATCCAAATCTTTCAAGATTTGCACTTCGAGATTAGTTTTGCGGATGCTCTTCTTCTTATGCCCAAGTTCGGTCCGACAATCAAGAATTTGTTGAATAACAAAGAAAAGATTTCCGAAATGGCCAAAACTTTATTGAACGAGAATTGTTCGGCGGTTATCCTCAAAAGCTTCCGAAAAGCTAGGAGACCCCGAAAATTCCTAATCCCGTGTGATTTTCAAGGAATAGTTCACCTCGCTTTGGCCGATCTTGGCGCTAGCATTAACTTAATGCCACACTCCATGTGGAAGAAGCTTTCATTACCTCCGCTTACACCTACATGTATGATCCTCGAGCTTGCGGACCGTACAAGTTCTCGTCCGCTAGGTATAGCCGAGGATGTATTTGTGAAAGTAGGGAAGTTTCATTTCCCCGCCGACTTTGTTGTAGTCGAATTTGATGCCGATCCCCGAGTACCCCTCATCCTTGGGAGGTGCTTCTTGAAAACGGGTCGTGCATTAATTGACGTTGATAAAGGGAAATACTTTGAGGTCAAACAAGGAAGCCGTTACTTTCAATCTCGATCAAGTTACGAGATACTCCCCAATTATGAAGACACTTCCGTCAACATGATTGATGTCATGGACATTGTTTCGGAGGAGTATTCTCAAGAACTTCTTGGATTCTCGAGTGGCAATCCCACTTCGGTTGATCCCATCGTTGCTCGCTCTTCCCCTTCCCTCACTCCGTTTGAGGGAAGTGACTTTATCTTGGAAGAGATTGAAGCATACTTGTCTAGTGATTCAGTTTCATGAGAAATTGATCACGCTCCCATAGACATCGAGGGAGACATTCTTCTCATCGAGAAAATGCTCAATGAAGATCCTTCCTCACTCCCTCCTCAAGAACTTCATAAAGAGGAAATTAAAACAATTGAAAAATCTAATGATCCTCCCGAGGTCGAGCTTAAGGACTTACCACCTCATCTCGAGTACGCATTTTTGGAGGGTGGCAATAAATCACCCGTCATTATTGCTAAAGACTTGAGTGAGGATGAAAAAGGCGCTCTCATAAAGGTTTTGAAGTCACACAAGCGAGCCATCGCTTGGAAACTTTCCGACATCAAGGGTATTAACCCGGAATTTTGTACACACAAGATTCTTATGGAGGATGACTTCAAACCGGCGGTCCAACAACAAAGAAGGGTGAATCCTAAAATTCATGAGGTTATCAAACAAGAAGTCATAAAACTTCTCGATGCCGGATTGATTTACCCTATCTCGGATAGTCCTTGGGTGAGCCCCGTTCATTGTGTGCCCAAAAGGGTGGCATAACCGTTGTTGAAAATGATGAAAACGAGTTGATTCCTACTCGATTGGTTACGGGATGGCGTGTTTGCATTGACTATCGAAAGTTAAATGAAGCCACCCGTAAAGACCACTTTCCCTTACCCTTCATGGACCAAATGCTTGAGAGATTAGCGGAAACGAATACTATTGTTTTCTCGATGGTTTCTCGGGTTACTTCCAGATACCCATTGACCCACAAGATCAAGAAAAGACCACATTCACGTGTCCTTATGGAACATTTGCTTACCGACGCATGCCTTTTGGCTTGTGTAATGCTCCCGGTACGTTCCAAAGGTGTATGATGGCCATTTTTCATGACATGATCGAAAAGACTATGGAAGTCTTTATGGATGATTTTTCGGTCTTTGGGAATTCTTTCCCAACATGTCTCTCCCATTTGGACAAGATGCTTGAACGTTGTGAAAACACGAATCTTTGTCTAAATTGGGAGAAATGTCATTTCATGGTCAAGGAAGGCATTGTCCTCGGCCATAAAATTTCTAAGAACGGGATTGAGGTTGACAAAGCTAAAGTTGATGTCATTGCAAAGTTACCTCCTCCCACAACCGTCAAAGGAGTTAGAAGTTTCCTTGGTCATGCCGGATTTTATCGTCGTTTCATTCAAGACTTCTCGAAAATATCCCGGCCTATGACCCGACTTCTTGAAAAAGACACTCCTTTCATCTTCTCTAGTGAGTGCATTGAAGCTTTTCAAACTCTTAAAAAGAAGCTCACGGAAGCACCGATTCTAGTTGCCCCCGATTGGGAATTACCATTTGAACTTATGTGCGACGCAAGTGATTTCGCCATAGGTGCCGTCTTGGGGCAACGAAAATCAAAACATTTCCAGCCTATACATTATGCTAGCAAAACCTTGACCGAAGCTCAAGCACATTACACTACGACGGAGAAAGAATTACTAGCCGTGGTGTATGCTTTCGAGAAGTTTCGGCCATACTTGATCTTGTCAAAAAGCATAGTGTATACGGATCACTCGGCCATCAAATATCTTTTTGCTAAGCAAGATGCAAAGCCGAGGTTGCTCCGATGGATTCTCCTCCTACAAGAATTTGATATCATCATCCGTGATAAAAAAGGAGCCGAGAACCTAGCGGCTGATCATCTCTCTCGTCTTGAAAATCCACATCAAGATGTGCTTGAGAAAAAGGAAATAAACGAAACGTTTCCTCTCGAGACACTTAATGTGGTATCTCATCGTAGAGATTCGAGTACCCCATGGTTTGCCGACTTTGCAAACTATCATGCGGGTAACTTTGTTGTGAAAGGGATGTCGTCCCAACAAAAGAACAATTTTTTCAAAGATGTTAAGCATTATTTCTGGGACGACCCCTATTTGTTCAAAACCTGTGCGGATCAAGTCATCCGACGGTGTGTTCACGGCCAAGAAGCCGCTGAAATTCTCAAGGCTTGTCATAATGGACCCACGGGGGAACATCATGGCCCGAACTACACCGCCAAAAAGGTGTTTGACTCGGTTTCTATTGGCCTACAATCTACAAAGATGCCCACGACTTAGTCCAATCTTGCGACGCTTGTCAACGTCATAGCAACATCTCGAAAAGAGATGAAATGCCTCAAAATGCCATTCAAGTGTGCGAGATCTTTGACGTGTGGGGCATCGACTTTGTGGGGCCGTTCCCATCTTCTCGAGGGAACAAGTATATACTCGTGGCGGTCGATTATTTGTCCAAGTGGGTAGAGGCGAAAGCGCTACCCACCAATGACGCCCGAGTAGTTGTGAAGTTCTTAAAGTCTCTCTTTGCCCGTTTCGGAACTCCCCGTGCCATCATTAGTGATCGCGGTACGCACTTTTGCAACGATCAATTCGCAAAAGTGATGCTTAAGTACGGTGTCACTCATCGTCTCTCTACCGCATATCACCCCCAAACTAGTGGACAAGTGGAGGTTTCGAATCGTGGTTTGAAAAGAATCTTGGAGAGGACCGTAGGTGAAAACCGTGCCTCTTGGTCGGACAAACTTGAAGATGCACTTTGGGCCTTCCGTACCGCTTACAAAACACCCATCGGGTGTACTCCTTACAAGCTTGTGTACGGAAAGGCGTGTCATCTTCCGATCGAGCTCGAGCACAAAGCCTATTGGGCCTTGAAGCATGTAAATTTTGACCTTAAGTCCGCGGGTGATCACCGGAAAGTTCAACTCAATGAATTAAATGAACTCCGTGATCAAGCCTACGAGAACTCGTTGATTTACAAGGAAAAGACTAAGAAGATCCATGACTCAAAGATCAAGAACCGCGTTTTCAACGTCGGTGACCGAGTCCTTCTTTTCAATTCTAGATTGAAAATCTTCTCAGGGAAGCTTAAAACCCGTTGGACTGGTCCATTCACCGTTGCCAAAGTTTTTCCATATGGCACCGTCGAGTTATCTCAAACTGACGGGCCAAACTTCAAGGTGAATGGACATAGGTTGAAGCATTATTTTGGAGGGGACGTACCATCCATGGTTGTCCCGGATCTCCAAACCTTCCCCACGAACCAATGAATTCGGGGTCGAGTCAAGCTAGCGACTCGGTTAACAAAAACAGTAGCATTCCATGGGTTTTCACCCATGTTTCTGACTTCTTTCTATTTTCTAACAACTAAGTGTGGGGGGAAACCTCCATAGTGTTTGCTTCTTGTGTGTTTGCTCATGTTTTCAGGAATCCCTTTGATCGTGATGATTGATGCGCCTGTTTTCAATCTAGCCGCCCAATATCCGATCATTTTACTAACGTTTATCTGGGGATATGTTTTAAAAAAATCCTTTTTGTGTAACATAACAGATTTCGTCCACACACTTGGTTAGTGGTATTACCTTTTTCCGTTCGATAGTATCGGCTTCGGCCGGGACTTTGAATATTGAGGGCAATATTCAATTCTAAGTGTGGGGGGGAATTCTGTCAAATTTTGTCACATTTGTACCCTTTAGTCCCTAGTACCCCCGTTTTGACCAAAATTTAAAAATTTGCATAAAAATAAAGTGTTAACACTTCGGTGTTGATAAAAGTTTAGTCTTGATTAGGTTAGAACAAAGGGAATCCCGAGTCTGCTAGAGTGTTGATCTAGCTGCTTCCTTAACGATTAGGCTAAGTTTTTACGAGTTCTGCAAATGAAAATGCTAAGCGTGGAGTAGTTGGTTCTCTTTAAAGCTTATATAAGTAATCTATGGCTTTTTCTCCCAGTATCTCTTAATTGAACCTAATTTAGTGTCGTTTTCAAACCTTCGAACATAAAAATCGTTTTGTTATGCAATAAAATTTTTAAGCGATTTTGATAAAGAGTTAGAGTTCAACTTTTTGTTTAAATTTTTGGGAAAGCATACTTTCTTAAAATCTGAATAAAATTGCAAAATGAAAGTATCGTAAAAGTGCTTGAATGATGCAAAAGTAAAATTGCAAGTCAAAAGTCAAAAAAAAAATAAATAAAAAATAAAAAAATAAAAAAAGTGAAAAAAGTGAACGAAAAATGAAAAAAAATGTTGGCGAAATAAAAAAGTTATGAATAAATGTGCGAAACTTGCTTTTTCTCAAATTTAAATCGGGAGTTGAACTCGGATTCGTCAATTTTATCTTAAAAAGCAACGGGAATTTATAGATTATTAATTTCAAAGGTCTAGAAAGCTTCGGTAGTATTCTCTGTGGGGTGTCAAAAGCCCGGTCACTTAAAACTTATGTTTTGGGATGTGCCGAGAAGAAAGCCGTTACATGGAGTGATTTGGCCTTTGAGTTTTCAATCTCTAAATAATCGGTGGTTGTTGTCTATTGAAGTCTTAATATTAACTTAGCGGAAGTTTCTAAACCTTTGGAATCGAAATCCAGCTGATTCCGGTACTATTCTCTGTGGGGTGTCAAAAGCCTGGTCACCTAAAGCCAACTGGTTTGGGATGTGCCGAGAAGAAAGCCGCTACATGGAAAAGGCCCTTTTCGAACCTTAAGTTTTTAGATTTTCGGTGAATTAATATCAAACTTGAATAGATAACAACCGTGATGAGTGTCGATTTTTATGATCAAAGTTTTGTAAACAACACACACACTTAAAATGTATAAATTGCGGGAGTAAAAAAGTTAAGTCTCGACTTACATAGATTATTTGTATAAGTAGTGTTAGCATTTTACAAAAACATTTGCACAATAAGTCTAGACTTAGTTTGGGAGTATAAAAAAGAGGATGACGATTACAATTCCCTGGAGACACCCATTTTGTGTGAATCCCGTTCCATGATACCGCTTATATTTTGATAATCAAGCATGTTGTTTACGTTTCAGTTTAAGTTTCTCGCCTCTAATAAAAAGTCGAAACGGGGTAGTCTTGGTAATCTTGAATCTTTCATTACTTCACATGATTGATTGCTAGGGACTAGCAATTGCCTAGTGTGGGGGAATTTGATGAATGCTTATTCACTCATCGTTTTTACCCGCCTAAGACCTCAAAAATGACTAAAAACACCCAAATATGCTCAAAATATGTTAAAAATATCCTCGGAGTGTGTTTTATGTCTTTCAGGTACAAAAGGATTGAAAACAGAGCAAAAATGGGATAAATCGAGCTGAAACTGGAAAAGGTGCAGCCAAGACGTAGCCGAGAAGCAGTTTTCTACATTCAGAAGCCCGAGACATGTTTTGAGAGTGATCAGGGGGGAAAAACAACCAAAATCCTATCCCGAACCCAAAAAAATCTCATTTCACCATTTTCCGATACCGATAACGCCCAAAACACCTTTTAATCCCGAAATCCTATTTTCACCTTAAAAAAAAAAAAAAAAAAAAAAAAAAAAAAAAAAAAAAAAAAACTACAAACCTTAAAACTACAAAAATACATTTTTACTAAAAACCATTTTTTACATATAAAAACCTTTCACTCAACCTGTTTTGGACCCCCTCCTTCTCATGATCCCCCTCCAACTTTTGAACCCTAAACCCACGACCCTTTGACCTTTCCCCCCCAAACCAGTAATAAAAACACCCATTGTACTCCCTTCTTTCTTCCTCTGTCTACCCAAAACCAGGAACAAAATAAAACCTAATCCCATCTAAAACCTTTGCCGCCCAAAAATCCTTCTCACCTCCTAGTCATCCCCCACTACACCTCTCCCCCATCACTCTCAGCTTAGGAAGAAGCACAAGAGAAGCCAAAGAAGCATCACATGTCCAAGTACACCTTGGCGATCCTAAGCATTCTCATTGGAGCTCTAAACCATCAATGGCTAAGATCAAGAAACTGCTTCTTCAAGAACTTTGGATGGTCAGGATTACGCTCAAGAAAGCACAAAGCCAACAACATCTCTACTCTCCTCACAGAACAAGCACAACCAGAAGCACATAAAGAATTGAAGACCCATGAAGATTTACTATAAATAGACTGATTGTAGCCAAGCATAAGGCACCCCTAGTTTTAATAAAAATTTAGTTTTCTACTTTATTTGTAATCCTCTTTTGTTTTAATGAGAAAATCTTTTGGTTCAAATTTCTGTTAATCTGTTTCAGTTTAATAGTGCTTAGCTTTTATCTTTAGTTTTCAGTCAAAAAAAAAATATATATATATATTAGTTTAAGCTCTTTCAACAAGTTAAAGGGGTGTTTGTTTTAAGCTCTAAAATGGTCAAAAGCATTTTACCCGTTTTGACTTCTTAAGTCAAAGTACTCTTAGTTGTTTTTTTTTCTTTTGTTAGTTTAAATATTTTGAATTTGGTTTATCAACTTGTACCAAGTTTGTTTCATAAAAAAAAGAAGAAGAGAGTTTTTTTTTTTTTTTTTTTTGTTATAAATCTGAACTCAGAACAGCAGCCCACTGCTGCTGTTCATGAGCTTATTTGGTTGCTTAATTGAAGTCCCAGATTTGCTAAACTTGTTTTTCTTGAATCCCCTCTAGCCTAACCTTATTTTTGCAGCTTGTCCCCTACCTTAGAGTCCACTCTCAGCTTAATATTAAGCTGTAAACAGGGGACCATAGCCTGTTCTCAACTGCAGCCAACAGGTCACTCTTTTTCCTTGTTTTACTAGCTTATCAAGTAGAATTGGGTAGCTTATTTAGGATCCTTGTTGTTTATTTGGTATGCCCTAGTGTTAATTAGTTAGATTGGCTCAGATTATATCATAATTAGCTCACCTAGGCTTATTTTTGTTTTCATCTTGTACCTTGAAGCTGCTGTACAGCAGACCCCATATAGCAGTTTTCCTCATATGTTCTAGTGCTTAGGTTGAGCTTATTCTCATTCCTTAGGATCCCTTTAGTTAGATAGGTTTCTTATTTCAGCTTACTAGGTGCCACATTGCGGATTTCATATGCTACTTGTATGCTTATTCAACCACCAGTTCTGATTTAGGAGTGTTTGGGTTTGCTATTTGAAACTGCTGAAAATGGCTTGAAAGTATGTTTGTTTGCTGTTTGTAGAATCTATTAGGACAGTTAGGATTAGTTTACAATGTCTCCATCTCTTTCAGCATTGCTTGTTCATTCCTTGCATAGCTCACTTTTTGTTTAGCCTAAAATAGGTACAAGGATAGTGACAACAGTAAGCTCTAATATTTTTCCAACTATAGTTTGTTTATAACCAATTAAATCCCATTTTTCTTGTTCAAAATTATTGTTCTCGGTGGCCATTCTTAGTCCCCATAACCCTTTTTAAAGTTTAGCCGTTTAGTTTTTAAGAAAACAAAAAAAAAAAAGAAAAAAAAGGGGGTTTTCAAAAAGGGGTCTGATGTGGGATTCGAACTCAGGCCACTCACATCTCAGCACACGACAACATAACAAACCAAATTGCCATCTGCCCTTAGGACCTTTAATGTTATTAATTGCACATTAAATTCTTTAAAGTCTGATTTGGTAGTTTACCCTATAAGCACTTATTGGCTTAATTTCTGCTATTTTCCCAAACAACCACCAAGTTTCTCAATTTTCTTAGGACTAGCACTGGTTAATGTACTTTTTGTGAATTTTCAGATTTTTCCATAAATATTTGATATTTCTTATAATTAAATTAGCGTTACTTAATTTTTAATCCGTAATAAATAAAATAAAAGTCAAAAAAAAAAATTCCCGGTTTCTTTCTAAAATTATTTTTAGTCGATTAGGACGTAGGAAAATTGATTTCACACCCGTAGCCCTTAAATTGCAAAAGTTTTACGTTTATGGCTCGGGTGGTTGCCGGTTTTTACGTTTTTTTTTAGTTTTAGCACCCTAGGACTTAGTTTAGCTTCCTTTTATCATTCCTTAGGCTTAGTAATAGTTAATTTGTAGTTTATTAGGTTTCCCTTGCCTTAATTACCTTCCCGTTAATTAATTCGTAGATAACATAATTCAAATCAACAAATCATCAAAACCAATTCAAGTTATAAATCACAAAACTCAACGAATCCTTCCATTCACACCTCGTTGGGACACGACCCGGGAAATCACTTTTCCGGTATCAGTTTTATCACTCCCGTAAGGTTTGGTATGTTAACCCTTTTCCTAAAAGGTTAATTTGTCGAATTTTACGGTTAATTTGATATACATTGATATTGTGTTTTTCACCACTCACTTATCGTAATGGTGTGACTTCTCCCTTGGAAACAGCTCCGTATGCTCCCCTAGACCTGCCTTGAGCTTTTTCCCACGTTCTCAGAGTGTTGTGTGTGGAATGGGATGCTTTGAAATGCTGGAATTCGTGGGATATTTATAGGCCAGTTCTAGGTTATGGCGTAACCAATAGAGGAGTTACGCCTTAACCTTCTATTTCTTCGTAAATACACTAGATCTACTAGTTACGGCATAACATTATAAGTGGTTACGGCGTAGTCTTCAATAAACTCGGTTACGTCATAAGTGTTGCAGTAGTTACGGCGTAAGTATCAGCGGCGTGGAACCTCTTTTGACCTAATGGAGTTACATCGTAACCTTTGGGAAGAGTTACGCCGTAACCTCTTGATAAGTTGGACTTCGGTCCGCAATAGTTACGGCGTAATGTGAGAGATGAGTTACGCCGTAAATTCTTCAAAATAGGCATATTGTGATAAATCTTTAGTAATGTTTCCATTTCCGCGTCTCTTTAGCTCCAATGCTCGTAATTTACCTGAAAGTGGAAAACAATGGAAAACAAGCGTAAATCCATATAAATGATATAAATAACGAGCATTATCGGGGGAAATTGACACTTAATATTCAGGACTATTTGATGTTATCAAATATCCCCCCACTTGAACTCTACTTGTCCTCAAGTAGACCTTATTAGATATTTTCCTAAAAAGGTATCTCCCAAAACCTGGAAAATATGAGTTTACAAATCCCTTATGCTAGAATAAAACAAAGCCGAACACCTCACGAAAGGGGAACAAACACTCAAATCTCTCAACTATTCTAAGTGTCAATTTCGGGGTGATCACTCAATTGCACAGTCATAGCATGTATTCTATCATAAGCTTGGCGGTACACAAATCTCCACCACTAGAGTTAAGGGCTAAACAATTCTCGAAGGAAATATGGGTAGACACGACAAAGGTTAAGGGGTGACTCGTCATTACTAACATGTCACGGCGAAGTGGACAAAATCAATGATACATGATCAAATCCATGGCCAAGACACCAAAGATTGCTCGCTGCATCACCTAGACACGCTTCATGACTAAAGGTTAGGATAAGACATGGGATATATAATTGGTGTAAAACGAAAAACAAGCAGGTAGTCTAAATCTATAACTAAGTCATCACCACTTACCGTCCGCCCAAAGTTCAAGTTTAGAAGTCTAGAGACCAGATCATGAAATGCGAGGTAGATGCATCATTAGAGGACGTCGTGATGGGCACACTACCTTTTCTTCTTTAGTTGGTATAACTCCAACTCCAATCTTCTAATGTGACCGAGGTAGCCTCCTCGATACTAATCAATAAAGCTCATACTATAGTGCTTATAACATCGCACTTTACAATAACATAACTCAATCAATTTTTTTTTTTTTTTTTTTTTTATATCATAACATAATAACATAACATCCCCCCACTTGAGATAAACAATGGGAATTCGGGGGGTCTTCAATGAACTTCATAATTGTTGTCGATGAAAGCGTGATTTCCAAACCTTTCCACTCAAACCTTGAACTTAGGCAAATGATGACTTCCCAATTACAAATAAAGACTACAGGGTAGGCTAAGGTGTAAGGGTGTAACGAAACAATATATTGAGTTCACAAAATGAAAGGAATGGATCAGAAGGGTGTATCTAGGGGTATCTTGCACTAAAGGGGAGTGCAACAAAATGGTTTCACATGGGGGTCGAAAAGTCGAGGTGACTAATCGATAGACTCACAATGGTAGGTTGTTTGGGTGATAATCCTATAATATTGCCTTCTAAAACTGAAAAGTCCAAATACATCGAGCTAACTCAACATACCTCGTCTATGGTCTCGAAATGATGCAAAGGCCAAGTTCTAAAGTTTACAAGCTACCGGCACTCTCATAATTTAGTGGATTGGGGTAAAATATTAGAAACGGATAGGGCTAATCTCACCATGTAATGTCAAGGGTTGTATGTGCTCGGCTAAGGTCTAATCTAGTTAGGTTCGGAAAAACATGTCAAAATTTTCAAAATGGCATAATTTTTCAAAATAAACTAGAAAAATGAGGGCGAAATAAAGTTCAAGAGATAATTCTACTCCCGTCTCCCCACTTGAATTGTAAAAAGTCCCTTTTGTACTAGGCATTAAAATAAAGGTGAAGAGAAAGGTAGAATTAGAGCGAGAACTTCCCTGAAATTTGCTCCAAAAAGAAGAAGGCGCACGAGAAAGAACCGTGCCTTCGTTTAAGCGTCATGAACAAACTTCAATCCTTGAAATCACAATACCGACAAGCATAATTATAAAAAAAATAAAAAACGAATCTAACTCACTTTCGTAGGAATCACGGTAGCATTTAGCGAATGCAACACGCCTTTTAAACCACTTGGTATCCCAAGTGGACGAGTGAAGTCTCGTGAGGGTTTACAGGGAACACACCCACAAAGTTCATTTAAAAACTAATACAAGGTTACTGTGTTTTAAAATGAAAGAATTAAAGTAGAGGAGAGGAGAGTTACGTCGTAACTCCTATTAGGGAGTTACGCCATAACTGGCAAAACCTGGTATGAGCTATGAAGAGAGTAGTTACGGCGTAACCATTGAGATGGTATTACGCCGTAATTGGTTATGTGTCAAGAATTCTGCTGCTAAAATGTTGGTTATGGCGTAATCACCAAGATGAGTTACGCCGTAACTCTGTTCAGATCAGCAAATGCAGCAGTAATTAGTTCCTTATTTCCTGCAAAATGGTTAGAAAACACAAAACCTACAAGAAAGGAAAAAACAAAAGAAAGTGATAATTCGGGTTAACTCCCGAAAGAGCACTTTTCTTTATTAACGAGTCTTTAAGTTAGACTCAGAGCCGCGGGGCTCCTATGGGGGCCTTTGAACATCCCCGACTTCATCCACGTCTTTCATTAAGTTGCGCCTAACCCGTCCGACATTTGTTGCAGTCTTGCGAGATATTCTTTGGTTTCAATTTTCCGTATCTTGCAAAATTTTTCTTCAGGCCCCAAATGGTATCGCGTAAACTCAAATTTTTCGGCTATAATAGGAGGTGGCCTCTTAAATGGGATGCCAAGAAGCTTGCATCTTCGTTTCTCGTGTATTTCTTCATCTGGGTCAATGAAACCGTCTTCGCCTTGCAACTCGAGATAATCAAAATCATTGTCGGAATCGGTATCTTCAAGTTGGTTGAGAATTTGTCTACATTTTTCATTGTTTACTTTAGAAGAGCCTCTGGTGTCATCTTCTAGTTTTTCATTAGGAGCTTTGTTGTTAGGTTGATTTTTACTCATACACCCTTCCCAGATTTTCTTTTTAGTCAATGCGTCAATTTTTTCGTATTTGATTTTGATCCAATCGTCGAATCCGAGATCATCTGGCCAAGACAGTTCTGTTCTTTCGGAATCATTAGTCGAAGTCCAAAGGAATTCATCTTCCCCAGCTCTCTTGATGCTGCTTCCTCCATCACATTCATACTCAAAAGGGTTGTAGGAGGCCCAAACTATTTTGTCGCTGGTTTTAATTTGTTCGCACCAATGATTCCGAACTCCTTCGTCATAGTCATCTTCAGTAGGAATATCATCGAGGGGCTTAATGGTTTTCCCCTGAAGAATGTGTTTCTCATATTCGAGTTCAGTTTAACGAGTTGAATTAATTATAGCGTCCCCGAATCTTATTGAATACCAATCACTGAATGATAGATTTCCAAAATCAACGTCTTGTCTTCCAGATTCGTGCGGGCATATCCAAACTTCGTTCTTCACATTACCTCCTCCATTGCAATAATCACGAAAAGGATTGCACGTTGGCCAAGCGTTAGTAATCTCATCTTCCATGATGAGTAATGGTTTTCATTAATGCTTAATGGGCGGCCCTTCCACTTCGTTAATTGAGAACTTGGCTAACCTTTCTTCATCGTTTAGTGTAGTCCATTTGTATCTGTCATCTTTTATCCTTTCATCGCAGGTTTTCCGAGGATCACATGAGGCCCACAAGCTGTAGCATTCTCCATCATCAATTGCAATACTCTTACACCAATGACTCCTTCTTTTAGCTTTGTTGTCCTTGGCGCCCGTGTCTTTGCTTGAATTTAGGTTACGCCATAATTCTGGAGTGTGATTACGGCGTAACTCACTTTCGCCATCAGTATCCGACTCATCAGAGCACTTTTTGTTGTCAGAGAACACCGCCTTACATATAGTGGAATTGCCCTTTTTTTCTTCGTTCCTTCTTTGAACCTCGTCGCCAAGCTTTCAAATTAGAGTTTCCAAGTTCTTAAGTGATGTTTCATGGGATGAGAGGCTTTTGTTTGTATTATCTTGGCAATCCTTAAGCCATTCTTCTTGCTCCTTTTGCCTCTTGGTAGTGTCCACAAGGTACTTGTTAATAATTCCTTCCAGGTTAGCTCTTCTTTCATTATACTCATAATACGGTGGTGGTCCTCCACGAAACCCATTACGATTATCCTCTTCGTCCATATCAGGACAATTCTTCGTAAGATGTCCTCCTCCACAGCTTTCACAAGCCACTTGGATGGCATGAACGGTTTCTCTAACCTTCAGCATATCTCGACTGAGACTTTCAATTTTACTAGCGATTGCTGCAATTCCGTCAAAACTTCCGCCTTGGTTTCTTTTACTTCCACCGTCGTGCCATTTTTGAGAATGGTCCGCCATTTTTTGAATGGCTTCAATTGCAGTAGTAGGAGTCATGTTCGGGATAGGTCCTTGATAGTCCAACATCTGTCTTGTAGTTACATTTATTCCTTTGTAGAAAATATTGACCTTCTGCTGGTTATTTAGATCATTGGTAGGACACTTATAAAGAAGATCGTTGTATCTGTCCCATTCTTGATACAGAATTTCTTCGTCTTCTTATTTGAAATTATGGATCTCCAAAAGCTGATAAAAAATCTTCGATGGTGGGAAATATCTTTGGATAAAGTGTTTCTTTAGTAGCGCCCAAGTGTTAACTGCCCGGGCGGGCAATCTTTCGATCCATCTTACGGCGCTCGGTGAGAGTCATAGGGAAGACCCTAAGCATAACAGCATCATGAGATACGCTTGGAATGTTAAAAAGGCTAGCGATGTATAGGACATTTTCAACGTGCTTATATGCATCTTCATCACTGTTTCCTGAAAAAGGGTTAGCGCGAAGCTCCCTCATAAATTGGTCTTTAATTTCAAAACGAACATCTGCTCCGATTGCCGGTCTTAGGAGACTCGGCCCATGATCTGCTCTAGTCAACGCCAAGTATTCCTCAAGAGTGAGGTCATCGATGTTAACAACTTCCATGGTACCTGAAAACTTGAAATATGATCGTGAGAAAAGTTTAAAAATGAAATGAAAGACTTAATACCAATCCTAATATAGCTCCCCGGCAGCGGCGCCAAAAACCTGATGCAGGTTTTACTGACCAGGTCCTAATATTTATAGTGTCTCGCTATAATAATGCACTAACGGGCAGTGTACCCGGTCGTGTGTAGTGTAGTAAATGGTAAAGCCGAGGTCGTCCCAAGAGCTATGTTTGTTGGATTATTACTAAGTCTAATTGTCACAAAATAATAAATGTTTTGATAGGGAATTAAACTACTAATGCAGAATATAAAATAAAAGCAAATATATGGTGAAGGGAAATCAATAAAGGAATAGTGATGCTAACCTAGTCAATCCTCCTAGCTAGTTATGTCTACGTCTACCTACTACCAATTACTTCAGGTGGGGTCAAATTCGAGAGGACAACATTTGGTCAATTCGCCCTAACCTATCAGCAAAGATGCCACCACAGGAGAAATCATGCGCACCGTCATAAGTCCTGTTGTTCCTGGTCCCCTAAGCCGAGTCATTAAGTACTGCTACATGCTAGATTATAAATAGTGAGTGCCCGGCCGTTAGGAACATAGACACTACACCCCCTAATTCTTAAGTTCATCCAAACGATAGGTGATTAGTTGGTCAAATCGCACAAGTAGAAAGGGTCGTCAGTTGGTCATATCTTACCCTTCCCGTCTCAGTTCGCTCACCTAGGGTCAGTTGGTCATATCTCCTAGGCAATTGGCCTCTATCGCCATTCAAAACTACCGAACCAAAGGTAACTACCAAAGAACTATGCATGCATACACTTAGAAATAATTGTACGGAAGTAAAGCTAAACGCAAACAAAAACAACTAAGGAATCATAACTAGGCTAACACCAAAGGGTGCTTAGCCACTCATATTAATCATGCAAATCAATTCAATATTCAAGGGTACGAAATACATGAATTGAAAGTAAAAGAAATATAAAACGCTAAAGCTTATCATAATGGTGTGACTTCTCCCTTGGAAACAGCTCCGTATGCTCCCCTAGACCTGCCTTGAGCTTTTTCCCACGTTCTCAGAGTGTTGTGTGTGGAATGGGATGATTAGAAATGCTGGAATTCATGGGGTATTTATAGGCTAGATCTGGGTTACGGCGTAACCAATATAGGAGTTACGCCGTAACCTTCTATTTCTTCGTAAATGCACTAGATCTGCTATTTACGGAGTAACCTTATTAGTGGTTACGCCGTAGTCTTCAATAAACTCGGTTACGTCGTAAGTGATGCAGTAGTTACGGCGTAAGTATCAGTGGCGTGGAACCTCTTTTGACCTAATGGAGTTATGTCGTAACCTTTGGGAAGAGTTACGCCGTAACCTCTTGATAAGTTGGACTTCTGGGTCACGCAATAGTTACGGCGTAATGTGAGAGATGAGCTACGCAGTAACTTCTTCAAAATAGGCATACTGTGATAAATCTTTAGTAATGTTTCCATTTCCGCCTCTCTTTAGCTCCAATGCTCGTAATTTACCTAAAAGTGGAAAACAATAGAAAACAAGCATAAATCCATATAAATGATATAAATAATGAGCATTATCGGGGGAAATTGACACTTAATATTCAGGACTATTTGATGTTATCATTTGTTTGCACAAGATTTCGTCTAAGTGACGAATGTGCTCCCCTTTGACGATTGCAATTTTATAAAGGGATGTCAAGAAATGTAATCCTAATATTGCAACTAACTTGCAATGTATTGCTTTGACACAAAGCTCCCCCAAGCTTTAAGGTGTCAAAGTCTTCAAGTGTAGATTGAATAACTACAAAACAAAGGTTAGAAAGCAAGTATAATTCACAATTTCTTGCAAATGTGGTCCAGGTTAGTAGAGAAAATAGTTTTCTGTCTCACGGATCCCACGGTTCCCTCCTAGTAGGAATCTTTCTAGGCAATTTTAAGGGATCCGTATAGCAGATGATCAATTTCAGCAATGGTGATATAACAAGTAATGTTATCACAAAAGTGAGATATGAATACAACGTAATCATATACTCAGAAATATAGCAAGTAGCATGTAATTTAATAAAACTAGAGTTATGATATACATGACCCTAAAAACTAAGAAAATAAAGAATACATGACTAGGAATTTCTAGACCAACTATCGCTTAATGCTGGGACACCACTAACATCTTCTAGCCCAAGTTTTGTTTAGGTTTAATCTCGTCAAAACGTTCGAGGAGATGATAGAACATGAAACGTTGGTCTTCTCGTACTTCATGTAACAAAATTTTAACATATTGACAATGATAGCAATCTTTGTCATGGCTAGGTAGTGGTGGTGGAAGAAATGAAATGGCTTGATGCGAAGGATCAAGTAAAGCGGCTTGTGGAGCTTCAAACGACGGAGGAATTGGTCGAGTCGCATTTGAGGATGGCTCGACCAAGAATGATGGTGGTAGTAGAGAAGTGTCAACTTCTATATGGTCGGGTGGTTGACTTTGATGATTTCTCATAATCCAAATGGGATTATATGATGGAAACGGCGAAAAGGAAGCCGGATCTAGTGTTGACTCAACACCTTGATTTTGTACCATTATTCCTCCTAATGAGGAGAATGTTGTTGGCGGAGGAGGATGAGACGGCCTAGGAGGCAAATCCTATAAATTGTAGAGGTGTGGTGATGATAGTGGAGATGTAAAAGAAATAGCTCTAGGAACCAATGGTGATGGTT
Organism: Chrysanthemum makinoi; assembly: GCA_910596185.1. Lineage (NCBI taxonomy): Eukaryota > Viridiplantae > Streptophyta > Magnoliopsida > Asterales > Asteraceae > Chrysanthemum > Chrysanthemum makinoi. The sequence goes on from OU343220.1 coordinate 175,845,319, forward strand.
TAGTGGAGATGATATTGTTTGGCCTAGGGGGTATGGTGGTGTTTGGCATATGTAGTTTTATGGGTACTATCCTTTTAGGAATTGGTTTGATTGGTTGAGAAGAGATCCTTGCATTTATTGGCTTGACCGGAGATGATTCGGTTGAAGAAAGTTCGTGTACAATACGAGCAATTTTCTTGGGTGGTTCTTTGGTGGATAAGTTACTACTTGGATTTTTCCTCATGATGAGATGATTTCAAGAAGTTTGTAAGGGTTTCTAAAGTACTGAAAATTAGGATGAAGGTGATGACTATGGAAGTCCTAATTGTAACATATTTGATTTCACAAACATACAATCAATCACAAATGAGGCGTATGATTAGATGGTTTAAAGAGAGAAAGTAGGATATTCTAGAAAGAGAAACTCATGGAAGGTTAGATTTCAAATGAACATCCAACCCTCTACCTTGAGAGGTAGAGGGTATTTATAGGTTACAAACTAAACGACCTCCTGACGGCCTATGGATCAGGGATACAGTGGGTAAAGATCCGTCCTTCCTCCACGGTGTTACACTAAACTATTCTACGCTACAAACTAACTACTGAATAATGTAACAAACGATATGTCTATGAGCTAACTTATGCTAGATAATATTTGGGGTGACCGATACTTCACATATGGAATTTCTGGTTCCTAACAATCTCCCCCTAAGGGAGGTCACCCCATGATTTACATTTTTCATCCTAGCGTTCTATTCTTGACTTTGTTCTTGAGCTCGTAGACATCAAATCTTCAAAATATTCAAACTTTGTGCTTCCGTGGTGATTTCATCATTGTTCAACTACAATGTATATTTTGTGGAGGTTATAGAGCTGATCCACATTGATGACCTTTGAGCTTTAATTGAGATCATCAGCCACAGTTAATCTCAGCATCACCCATTGTTGTGTTGCGGCATATGATATTGTGACACTTGGACCGACATGCTCACATTCGGATCATGATTTCTTCTTATCGAGTAGCGGAAGCTTTTGTTGATTCATGATATTGGCGAAGCGTAGAATCATGGGGTGAGAATATCAGAGTCATTGATGCACTAATCATGATTTCTTTTTAAATGAATGTGGATTGACCGCTTCATTCTGATCAGCTGCAAACGTTGGGCGTACCTGCATACAACAATTAGCAATAAAGCATACGAAAATGTCTTTGTACACTTTCATTGAATTGAGGTACACGGCCCACGGTTCCCGTTGATCATTACCGCGTCTTGCCAGTGTCGGTATAATTTCGAAGAATTTCATTGACAGGGTTTCGCAGCTGTTCTAGTTGTTCTCAAACCGGAACGTCTCAAAGAAGACAACACGGAGTGAGTGAACCAGCGAATTGAGATTCACTGATTGATGAAAAGAGATTTGAAAAAAAATCGTGTATCGCTCAATAGAAATTGTTTTTGCAATACAACGAAGGTTTTAATGAAAATCAATTTATCAATCATAAACACCTTTTATTTTGAAATATGAGTACACAGTCGATGTGCTAAAGAAAAGAATTTTAAAGCACAATGACCGGTTTTTCAAAGGTATCCGTCAATCCATAACCTGAACCAGGATTGAATCATAATTATGACTCGCCCCATTGTTTCTGTTTAGTTGTCACATGGTTGATCTATTGAATAGATCTCACATGCCACCCACCGGGAGCTTGTTTGATGTTGGCTCCAGAAGGCTTTCCATCTTCATTGTGAATATGTTTGCATATCACTCAGATGTTCTGGCAATACCACAAGGATAATGCGTAGGACTCATAAGATATAATCTCTCTTTCTACATTGTGTGAAACAGAGAGTCTTCAATGATAGTGTCCTAAAGAGATTTATTTGATGATCTCGTGGCTCTAGACTCAATTGTGCACATTTGGTTTTCTTATGCCGGAGACTAGGGAGAGGGTCTCCTTCTTCAATATCAACAATCTCTAAGATAAAGTCGATAGATTATGTAGGTTCCCCGTGAGAATGAAACAAGCCCTTTTAAGAGGAACTTGAGTAGCTTGGGAAGATTTAGTGCAGTGCGTCCTAAGGTTGAACCCGGTTACCATGGTAACCACCAGTAGCATATGAATTGAACCCGGTTTCTGCCCTAAGGTTGAGTTAATGGAGGGCTATTTCTTTTCATACTTTTCTCATTTCATTTCTTTTTCATTCTTCAACCCCTTCAGTGCTTACCTAGAGTTCATAACTAGAACCTTGTTGGGTTTATTCCAGTTCTAGCTCTATCTCAGTCCACACACTTCCCATATCTCACTTTTCTCCTTATTTTTCATCATACCTAAGGACTTCTATACTATCTAGTGGATTATCCCTGGGTAGATCCCTCTGGTTCTGGCGGATCGTGGGAACTAATACCTAACCTTACCATCCTTATAACTCCAATGCATAAAGTAAATGGGTCGGTCCTTTGGTACAGTTCTTTCCATCTCGAAACCAATTAAAATCATTTGGAAAAAACAATCAAGGTACTTGTGATACGAGATCAAAGCATTTTGTACCTTAATAGTTTTGATCATTTAGAAATGCTCCCCTCAACATATGCATATGAACTAGAAACTGTTTAGCACATGGAGGCAAGAGTACTTTGAAATATTTGACTGAAATATTTCTTTGACCACAATTTCTTATGAAAAAGCCATTTGATTTTCTTTGGTAAAATCTCCCCCTCAATATTTGCGTTGGTTGTTTGAAATCATTTAATCACATAGAGGCAGGAGATCTTTAAAGTACTACCACGATCACATTATGCCATAGAGAAAACCTTTAAAACTCAATCAAGGTACATCTGATAAAACATTGAAACCTTTGTACCTTGATAGTTTATTTTCTTTTGAAATGCTCCCCCTCAATATGTGCTTCGAGGTTAGAAAGTGTTTAGCACATATGGGAGAGCAATATGCACTTGGAGACAAATTGGTCATCTTTTATCAGATTGCATATTTATATCACATTTTCCCCCCCGATCAAAAATTTCAAATCCTTTGAGATTTTGGATCTCAAGTGATTTAAATATGTATGAAACAAAAATTTGGAGAAAAATGTGTCCGGTTTTATATTGATCTGAAGTAGACAAGACTGAAGTTCCCTTTTTTAGATAAAAAGGGAAACTACAATACATAACCTAACACTATTACACACATTATAGTTGTTCATAGTACATACACCACATTTTACACATCAAAAGTTCAAGACGAAACTACTTCGGAAGATGTCTTCATTCAGTTAGTTGAAGTAGTTTGTAATGACCTTCACGAAGTCTACCACCCACAAAACTTTCAAGGCTGCGGAAGATCATTCGAGTCTTAAGTCTTCGCCCGATCGAAGCAATGAAATATTCACACCTCTTCAAATCCTCATCAGACCAGAATTTTGTTTTGTTCCATGGCTTTAGATCAACTTTGATTTCTTTCACTCTAGAGTTCAATTCTTGTTCAACCATCCTGAGTGTACCATCACTGAACTTGTATAGCTCGCATAGCCTCATTAGCATTCTTGACCCGTATATGTCGGTAAAGATGATGGCTCTAGGAGTGTCAATCACTTTATATTCGTGATAAAATTCATGTCCTGAGGCTTCTCATTGCGGTCTTGTAAGGTTGACGTGAGTCTGGTAGCTTTCCATTCCAGGCTGAAAATCTTTAACTCTTTTTTGAATGACCAAGCCTCTGATCCAGAGATTGACAACAGCAGAAAGAGCTTTCTTCTCACGAACAGGTAGGTGATTAAGGTGTCGTTGATGGTTTAAAACATAGAGATCTTCAAAGTCATTTGGCAGCAGATGTTTGAAGTCGTTTTCTTCTATCACGTAATCTTTCAAGTCTGCTCTTCGAAGAACAATCTTCTTCAGATAATCATAGCCATAGATTGGGAAGATCTCTACACTGACAACACTTAGAATTCGCAGCTTGGATCTAATAGCTTTGCACCTTTTATCCGCTCCATGTCTCTCAATGTAGAATTTCTTCTTTTTAAACCACCAATGAGAAATACCATATGAAGCCTCGATGTCATACACATTTTCTTTGTCAGACCAGAATTGATCAGGTATCATCTGCTCAAGACACGGATCGTGTAGGTAGCGACTTTCATCTTTGAAATTGACAAAGTGGTCTTCTTTAGATGTACAAGCACATAGATAGTCCAGGTCATGGTTGAAGAAGAACTAAGACTGAATGGTCATTTGTCCAGGTTCACCACCGAGAGGAAGAGGCATGTTCACATTGAAATGGCTACTCTGCTAACTGACTTGATCACTCAGCATCTTATGACATTCTTCCATCTGGTATTGAAGCTGATTGGCATCTGAGTGAAATACTTTGACAATTTCGAATGCTTGTCCTTCAAGATCCTTTAGAGTGATGGACGAGATTCCCTTCTATTCACAAAACCACTTCATAAAGCTGCCCATATCTCCTGTGACGTGAAGAAGTGAGTCTTCAGCTGGGGCGTAATAGTTGGTAGTGATTGTTGAGGCCCAGTTGTTGTCAGGAATCATCATGTTAGACTCTGGGATGAACCATGAAAGTTCTGGAGTTTGAGGTCTCTCTTCAGTGAGCCAGCTTTGAATTGTGTCTTTTGAAGGTGAAACTCTAGATGTGTTAGAGCGTTCACCTGACATGTATGCATCAAACCAATTATCTTCTGATGACTTGGGGATATGCTTGGTGGATGCATCATCGTCATCAGATTCAGACTCTACCAAGACATACGATTCTTCATGAAGTACTTGAGTTTCTGGGATAGCAGAAGATGTTGGTGTGAATCTTGAATCAAAGGTGGTCCAAGCTGCAGATTTCTTATGATTTCCTTGATCACCGGACGAACCGGGTTGATTTGAAGGTTTTGGTGGTGATGAAGGTGGTTGTGGTGGAGGTGTAGTGGTTGTTCCATAAGGTCCACCATTTCTAGAAGTACCAGCTCCACCAGTTGGAGGTGGTGGTGGCTTGGGGCCTCCAGATGTATCCTTTGACATCATCGGAACAGACTTTCTTTTCTTTTTATCTTCCCTTTCTCGTACATCCTCTACTAACTGCTGATAATTATCAATTCTCATCGATTCCTCGAGTGCTTCGTATAATTTCTTATGTGTATTGTCCAAATGCTCTCCTGCTTCATACATTCTTTCTGAGAGAGCTGATCTCATGTCAGAGATTGGCAAGTCTTTGAATCGCTGAAGTAGTGGAGCTTTCATTGCCCATTCAACTGCATCTTTAATATCTACTTCTATTGCCTTAGTAACAATCTCATCGAGGTTAAGATTCTCCAGCTTTTTGACACGACTATCAAGATTATTGTCGGCGATAGGAAAATGCTTATCAATAGTTGCAATACGTGACATAGCCTCTTCTAGCACTTGCTCAGTAGTTTTGACTGGAGGAGGTGAAGCAGGAGGTGGTGAGGTAGGAGGAGTGACGGTATCACTGACAGTGACAACTTGTACTGGATCAATATTGGGTTTGGGTGGTGGAAGTGCGGTTGCTTGAATAGGTGCTAACATTGGAGGAGTGGTTGATGTGTCTTGCTGAATATCAACATTATACATGGACTCATCTTCCTCTTTCTCATCATTTTTCTTAAACGGCTCGTTATCTGAGGGTTTGTCATTTAAGAACCGATCACCAAAAGAGAGATCAGTATCTAGATTCTTCAATGAAGATAGAGAACCAGTAGACAGGTTTGGTTCTTCCAAGTGCATGTGTTCATCAGATCTTGACTCAAGGTTTTCTTGTGAGTCTTTCAACAATTCATCATCATCATTCTTATCTGATTGGGTATCACTTGATATAGGTGTATCTTCCTGTGCTTCGGATACCTCCTTTTCCAATCCAGATTGTTCTTGAGCTGAAGATGATTCAACACTTCTTTTCTTCAGCTCAAATTGAGTGGTAGTTCTTGATGGTGAAGAGGAGAATGTCAGAAGCATGTGAACAGCTTGTTCGGCATCAACACCAACAATCCCTTTCCCTTTGTCTTGTGTGATTGGAGTTGTATGGAGTGGCTCTGGTTCAGGTTCTCTTAACAGGACACCCCCTCTTGGTGGTCTCATGTCCCAGCTTTCCAGGCTTTGTTGAATTCCTTGCTGCAAATTAGCCTCGTCTTCATCAACCAATTGACTGTCACCCTTTGGTTTTTCAGTTCCTCCAACATTTTTCTTTTCTACCTCCTTCTTATTTCGTTTCTGCTTCAAGGTTGTGGTGTCAGTAGATTGTGATCTTTCAGGTCTCTTCTTTGGAAGGGCAGCATATGAAGACTTTGAGCCAGAAGTAGACTTAGCAGTTTTGGGTTGTGGTGGATTGGGAGTGTCATCAACATTGGATCTGGATGCCCTTTTCTTGTATAATTTGAAGTAGTTAGTCTTTTTGATAGCGTCAGTGAGAAGAACATCAGGAATTGGCAGACCAAAGATCTCTTTATTGACACCTCTCGCAATGTATTTGAGATTACCTAAAACAAATTCATCCTTAGCATAATGGAGGACTGAATCACTCCTAGGATTGAAGTTATGAGTCTGTTGCAAGTGCTAGATGACAAGCTTAGAGAATCTGATGCTAGGAATCACAAGTTTGTTTACTTTCTTTCTTCCCTGAGCTTGTTTCTGCATATTTGTTCTATCAGTGATGAATGTGTTCATTGACAGCGAGAACTCTTCCTAGATACGTTCCGAGACTTTAATATTCACCACATTGACGAGACCCCATAGGATTTGCAAAATGGGTATCCTTACTTTATCGAACCCTAAGGTTTTGCCTGTTAAGCATAAGTTGAGAACAATTGTCATGGCTCTCCAGGGTTGGTACATGTGTCCAGTGATGATATCTGAAGCCCTCGTTATGCCAACTTGATAGCCCAGACCAATTAGAAAGACAATTAGCTATTCCGCACCAGGTGGGGGGCAGAGCGTATGGTGGGGTCACAGGGTGTGATTCCTAGGGCCTTGCAGAGAATGTCAGATGTGATTTCAAATTCCTTATCATCTAGCTTGCAGGTATATTGAGCCGTGATTTTGTCCCATTCAATGGTGTTCCAAAATTGTTGTAGGTAAATGGTTGGAATTGTGCATTGCTTGGTTAGGGCACTGAAGAAATTTGTGTTTTTGAGGATATCAATTGACACTTTAAGTATTGGATTTTGTTGCAACTTTTCCATTTCTACATAACAGTTACTTTTTCCTATCTCTACCCATTTATCTTCAGGAAAGATTTCGTTGTCTGTAAGAACTTTGGGTGGAGCAGAGGTAGTAAGGTTCTCAGATGAGGTTGTGTTTGCCATTGAAGATCTAAAGATACACACATAAAACAGCAATGATTGAGAGCATGTTAGTTAAGATGTGGTTAGATAAGCACTATGGAATGCAATCTCCTGACAAAGACACAACACGTAGCGATTTGTGATGTTCCCATAACAGATTGAAATGTTTAGAAAATAGATCGAGTAGCATTAGTAAGATTTCAAGATAACAACACCTTTTGTGAAAGTTATCGAGAGACAAGTTGTTTTTGAATCAAATTAGTTTAAAACAAATTTGCTATGAAATAATTTCATGAGACAACATGCAATTAAGGAAATGTTATAACAAGTTGTAAAAACAAGTTGTCATATCAAGTTGCTACAAGTGAAACCAGATATAACTTGCTTAAACAATAATGTTATAGCAAGTCGCTAAGGGCAAATTGTCAATACAAGTCGCTACAGAAAATCCTGAACCAAGTCGCTAGCATGAGATTATTATAGCAAATCGCCTTAAATAATTTAATAAAACAAGTCGCCACTTGAAAATTGAACCAGCAAGTCGCTAACTTGTAATGACAAGTCGCTATCAAAAATAACAAGGCCAAGTCGTTATGTGAAAAATTACTAAGTCGCTAACTTGTAAAGACAAGTCGCTATCAATAGTAACAATGCCAAGTCGCTACTCATCAATAAAGCAAGTCGCTAGTATGAACACATACATAATTAACGAACCAACTCGCTATGAAGAACACAAGTAAGTCGCTACCAAGAACAAGTTCTTATCGGAAAAGCGCATACCCAATAAACATCCATCACCATTACACAAACTCACTCAAATCGCTACATAGACCAGATACAATCCACAACGAACACAAACAAATACACAGGACCCTATCTCAACACATTCAATTACAAATACAATATCACGTGAAAAGACAATCTATTAACACCACACATTAACCCTCAAATCATTCCTATGAAGCCTAAACATCCATCATAAACATGTCAAGTGATACCATTTAAAGCGAATCCATTTACAAACCTAAGTGAGGGGATCAAGTGATAAGGATCAAATGCACGGTGGGAATCTGTAATGGGAACAGAGTTAGTATAGCATCTAAATCATAAGTTTGAAAGGCTGAGAATGATAGATACTAAACATACCACAGTTAAGTCGCTAGGATGAATTGTATGCGAGAGAGAATAAAGAAAAATTCTTTTTGAGATTTTGAAAATAATGAAAATGTGTCAAGTCGCTAGGGGTATAGGAACAGTTATTTTTCAAGAATACCAAGTTTCCACTTTAAGTCCCTGTACTTGTGTGAACGTCTAGCAACTCGCTAGCAAATATAAATAACAAGTCGCTAAGACTTTACTTTCCAAGTCGCTAACTCTGTTAAAGGTAAGTTGCTATCTATCATTTCCAAAGCAAGTCGCTATCTATTACTTCAAAAGCAATTCGCTATCTATCATATTATGTATTATAGACACTTTCAGTCCATGAACTTATTAGATTGAAAACTAACACAGATAACATATAAGATAAGCAAACTTAACACATATAACATAATAAGATAACATAATAATATAAGCAAACTAACACAAAGGACACCATGAAACATGACAAGACAAAGACATGAATCTGAGCACAATACATATCCAACAATGGTGCAGAGAAAAACGAGATAACTTGTAAAATTCTCCCCCTCAATCAATGTCACTAATGAATATTGATTGAATTTAACCCACCCGTTATAAAACAAGAGTATATCTTTTGTTCGAACTTCATCTATGATCCCGGTCATTATTGAATGACATTTCTAGGACCGTAGATGTTATCGATAACAAGAGATATATCTTTTATTAGATTGTGGGAAACGATTTAAATTATGAATTAAAAAAATGATATTAGTAAGAAAGATTTTTGATAACAAGAGATTTTTTTTTTTTTTTTTTTTATTAGTAAGAAAGATTTGTAAAAAGAATGATTTTTGAAACAATTTAAAAAAAAAAAAAAAACAGATTTGTAGACATATTTATAAGAGCGGGTCCTGATTCAAGTCGAATAGTAGTCAAAGTACGAGGTACATCAATTCTGGCAAGCTATAATTCCTGAGTGAGCAATATTAATTTCTGATGGAAACCAAGTCATGATGTTCCTGATTGAATTGAGAATTGTACACGAAAAAGGCGAGGACACATTGCACTAGAAGCACATGTAGTATTGCAAATAGATGAGTTAGTGACATGAGTAATCTCACTATTGGATGTTGCACAGTTTGATCTAGGCGTGTCATTAATAGAGATCCCTTTAGGTTCAATATTCTTGAAGAGTTTTCCTATGGGCATCCACTTAAGGCAAGATCTAGGTATGTAAGTCCGTTTGGATCCTGTAAACTTAAATAATCTACCAGTGGGAATCCATTTGAAGCAGCTGCTAGTAGATTTGGATGTAGATACTTCCCTCTTTTGAATATTGGTCCTTTTGTAATTAGTTGGTTTCTTAGGGGATTGATCAGCCATTTGATGCTTTATATGAGAACTAGATGAACTCCTAGTATTCCTGATCTTAGAACTTTGAACATTTACCAGGGGTTTGTTATTCATCATATCGGAATGAAATAGTGAAGTGGTGGTTTTGTCAAAACGATTAGCATCAACTTAGGAGGCAAGCTTAGATTTCGATGGTTTAAATCTTTCAGTTCTAAAAGCATTGGGCTGCCTAACTACAATATGTTTTGAGTTGTTATGAACAATTGGCTTTCCCAAGGTTGATGGTTTTGCAAACTTAGTGTTCACCCTATTTCCAATAGATTTCCTAAGCTCATTTTTTAAGGCAACAATAGTGAAGCTTTTATCCTGAATTTGGGCTTTGAGGGCATCAATGTCAGCTAAGAAGGAATTAGTTTGATCTATCAACATGGAATTGTTCTATAATAAGTTCTTTCTTAAGGACTCATCTTCCCTCAATAGGTTGGACATACATAAAGCAGTTTATCATTCCTAGATTTAAGCGTGCTACTCATCTCATGATAATCACTCTTATGCAAATCCAAGAGTTGTAATTTCATATTGCATATGGTTGAGTCTTTGTCCTGAATCTGGGTTTTTAAGTGGTTAATTTCAAAAAATTCTCAAAATTCTGGTAATTCATGATTAATGCAAGATTTTTCAGCAAGAAAGCTTTCTTCCTTTTGTTGTATTGCAATTTCCAACGAAATACAATGTTTTTCCAAAATTGAGTATTTGTTTGAAAGTTCATCATAAACACCTTTTTCAATCATGTCATTACTTTTAACGGTTTTAGATTCAGGCTCAACCCAGACATAATTAACAGAATTGTTAATACAAATAAACCGTAAAAACATTTATTAATATTTTGCGATCTCTTTGTGTTTTGTTGATAACAAATGTAATGTTATCTTAAGTATAATTATAAGGATACATGTTATTTTTGTAAAGCATTTACATATAGCCATTTAAATAAAAAAATGTAATAATTAAGCATTTGTTGTAATAGTTTATTAGGATGGGTAAAAACCATAACCCATGGATCTTAACCCATACCAAAGAAGACTTGATACAATGTATACTTAGATACATTGAATCTAAAGAAAACCCATGGACCAACCCATAACCCATGACCCATAACCAAAAACCCATGGGCAAAGAGGAGCGTACCACGGATCCCTAGGATTACACTAGCCGGATCCCAAGTGGAAGGGATCCGTGGAGCAGTGGAGAAATTTGCCTATAAATAGAGAGCCATTTTTTCATTCTAACTCACCCCTCTTCTTACTAAATCTCTCATACACTCTCAGTCTCTTCTAACATATAGATCACTTGATCTAGAGAGTTGTTCTTCTTTCTTTCTATTTGTGATCCTCATATAGGTCCTTCTCTAAGGCGAGATCACGAGCATTCTACAAGTCATCCAAGCAAGGGGTCCTTGATTGATTTGTCACTCCGCAAGATTTCTGTAGCGAAGATCTTGTATTTGATATTTCACATATTTGTTGTGTAATAGTTGTGTTGGTTTGGTCCACCGTGCTACGGACTCGGTATTTAGCTTTGTACCGGAAAAAGTGTAAGCAACATTGTGAAGGCTTCTCCGCCAAGTGAAGGAGTTTGTTGACATAGTGCTTGAACTATCGAGTAGGTGACTCGAGGAGTGAAGTAGGGCAAGGAAGGTGACCTTGTAGCCGAACCACTATAAATCGGTTGTGTCATTTCTATCCCTTAACTTTATCTATTTGCTTGCATTATCATTAGATCTATAAGTTCTCAACATCCATACGATTTCACATAATATCGAATCTAAAAGTTTTTGAAATCAACTTAAAATCGGCAAAACTATTCAACCCCCCCCCCCTTCTAGTTTTCCACAATTGGCATCAAGAGCTAAGTTTATAAAAGTTTTAAAATAAAATTGTATTTTAAAAACTTTTCGATCACTATGGGTTTCGAAAATTATAAGGAAGGGCAATCTATGCAACGACCACCACTACTTGAAACTAATGGTTTTATATATTGGAAAAATAGATTCCAAACATATGTGAAGTCTAAAGATATTGATCTTTGGTACATTATTGTTGAAGGTGATTTTGAGGCTACCTCAAATGATGATAAAGGAAATTTAGTTCACATACCTCATGATAAACTAAACGATGAAATGAAGAAAAGCTTTCTAAAAATAGTGAAGCAAAAATGGTTTTATATAATGCTTTACCGGAAAAGGAATTTGAAAGAATTTCTATGCTTAAAACCTCTAAAGAAATTTGGAATTCTTTAGTTGTAACTCATCAAGGCAACCAACAAGTTAAAAATAATAAAATTGATTTATTTGTTCAACAATATGAACAATTTTCAATATCGGATGAGGAAACTATAGATCATTCATTTGCTAACTTTAATACTATTATTACATCTTTACAAGCACTTGATGAATCTTTTTCTAGCCGTAACCATGTTAGGAGATATCTAAGGGCACTTCCATCGAAGTGGAGATCCAAGGTGACGGCAATCGAAGAGTCAAAAGATTTGACAATCCTCACCCTCGATGAACTCATAGGCAACCTAAAAGTCTACGAGCTTGTCCTTGCTAAAGATTCCAAAGCCTCAAAGGTGAAAGAGAAACACAAATCTCTTGCCCTTAAAGCCAAAAAGGCCTCGAGCGATGAAGAGAACTCATCTTCGAGTAGTGACGACGAAGAGTAAGCTATGGCGGTAAGGGACTTTAAAAAGTTCTTTAGAAGAAAGGGTAGATACGTCAAACAACCGTATGATGATAAGAAAGGCTTTAGGAAAAGCAAAGAGGACGAGAAGCCAAAGGATGATCGTACTTGCTTTAAGTGTGGGGACCCAAACCACTTTATTAGCAAGAGTCCCAAACGGGATGATCAAAAGGCGTTCGTGAGCGGCACGTGGGGAATGAGCGACGAGGAGGATGAAGAAATTTGTCTTATGGCAAATGACGAGGTATGTCCTGAATACTATAGTAGCTCATCACTTGATGACGACTCATTGCATAATGAATATGATACACTATGCAATATTAGCTTAAAACTAGTTAACAAAAACAAGATTTTAAAGAGTCAAAATAAACGTTTAGATAAAGAAGTCATAGAATTAAAAGCAAAACTAAAACGTTTAGAGAAAGGTAAAATAGCAAGTGGTGAATGTGAACTTTGCGTTCAACTTCAAACACTAGTGGATCACTTAGATTCTAAAATCGCTAGAATGAGCAAGAACACTTTAGATACAATACTCGATAGCGTTAAAACTGGTAACAATCAAAAGGGTCTAGGTAGTCAACAACTTGATCCATCAACTAGTGAAAGTAAAGAAACAAAATTTGTTAAAGAACTAGAAAAACCAGCGACTGTTGTGGCGGATCCCATGGATCCCCTAAAAAGGGAACCGGCTAGTGTAGAAAAAGGGATCCGTGGATCTGCTATAAGCAATAATGTAGCTTCTTCATCTAGAACTGGGTTTGTCATAGTTAATATGAAGAAACCAAATCATGTCACCACTAGACAACCACCTCCAAAATATAATCCTACTTTTGCAAGAAACAAAGCTCCAACTTTTTCAAAACCTAATTCATTTAGGAGACCAAATGGGATGGAATCAAAACATGCAAAACGGTTTTCCTTTTCAAAACTTTGCTCCATGGAATGCATACTCATCTTATCTATACATGTCTAACATGAATGGAATGTTTAACACTAATGGACCCATGAACCAATGGGGACCAAACTTTTGAGTTTATTATTGTTTTAGGTGTGCTTAAAGGTCGACCTAGACCCCGATGAATGGGTCAAGGATAGCGGGTGCACAAGGCACATGACCAGGAATAGGGATCTATTCTCCACATATGAATCCATTAATGGAGGTAATGTGGTGTTTGGAAATAGCAAAAGTAGAATCATCGGTAAAGGTACGATTTCTAACAAATCTCTAACCATTAACGATGTGTGTCACGTAGAAAACCTAAACTTTAATCTCTTAAGTATAGGACAAATATGTGATAAAAAGTGCAATGTACTTTTACCGAAACCGGTAGTAAGATACTTAAAATGGCATAACCATAGGAAGAGGAATTAGGAAACATGGAGTCTATGTCATTAAAATCGGTAATGAACCTAAAGACAAATTATGTCTTACCTCTATGGATGATACTTCGACCTTATGGCATCGAAGATTGGGTCACGTCAACATGCGACTTCTTCAATCGCTATCATCCAAAGATCTAGTAAGAGATCTACCTAAGTTAAAATATGAACATCATTTTTGTGATGCATGTAATATAGGAAAACAAGCTCATTCGAGTCATAAAGCTAAAATTACTACATATGGATTTATTTGGTCCATCCGCTATCCAAAGTTATGGAGGCAACTACTACACTTTGGTAATAGTGGATGACTACTCTAGGTATACATGGAAAAAAATTTTAAAGAACAAAACGGAAACCTTTAACTATTTTGAAATATTAAGCAAAAAGATCCAAAGACAACTAGGAAGTCCCATAGTGTCTATTAGGATGGATCATGGTAGGGAATTCGATAATGAAGTGCAATTCAGAGCTTTTGTGACGCTAATGGTATTACTCACAACTTCTCGGCTCCACGCACTCCACAATCGAATGGGGTAGTAGAAAGAAAAAATAGAACTCTACAAGAAATGAGTCGAACCATGCTTAATGAACAATCCATACATCAAAAATTTTGGTGTAATGCCGTTGATACTTTAACGTATATACTCAATCGAGTCTTGATTAGACCAATCTTAGGAAAAACTCCATATGAGTTACTTCGAGGCAAAAAGCCTACGTTAAATCATTTTAGAGTCTTTGGTAGTAAATGTTTTATTCTTAACACTAAAGATTTCCTTACAAAATTTGATCCTAAATCAACCGAAGGTATCTTTTTAGGTTATTCGACAAATAGCAAAGCTTACGTCATATTAAACAAAGAAACAATGAAGGTAGAAGAGTCATTAAATATAAAATTTGATGAAAGTCCACCCAAACCCTCTCCACCTCTTGTCGATGACGAGATTATAGAAAGTGAAGCCATAGTAATAAAGAAAAAGATAAGTGAAGAAGAAGAACCTCTAAGTGATGAAATAGTAAACATTAAAGAGTCCAAAGATCACCCCATAGATAAAGTCATAGGAAAACTAAACGAACGAACATTAAGATCTCAAGTTCAAAACCAAAGTAACTTATTTTGTTTCGTTTCAACCTTAGAACCTAAGAATACACAAGAAGCCATAAAAGACGAAAGTTGGGTAATGGCTATGCAAGAAGAACTAAATCAATTTGTTTCTAATGATGTTTGGACACTTGTCCCTCCACCTAGTAATCAAACCATAATAGGAACCAAATGGGTTTATAAAAACAAATTAGATGCAAACCGAGTAGTGTCTAGGAACAAGGCTAGACTCGTTGCTCAAGGGTATAACCAACAAGAGGGAATAGACTTTGATGAGACCTAGGCCCCCGTGGCTAGATTAGAGTCTATAAGAATCCTTCTTGCGTATGCTTGTGCTAATGATCTAAAGCTTTATCAAATGGATGTCAAAAGCGCTTTTCTAAATGGTGTCATAAATGAAGAAGTATATGTAGCTCAACCTCCGGGCTTCATTGATTTTGAAAAACCCAAACATGTGTATAAATTAAAGAAAGCCCTTTACGGTCTTAAACAAGCTCCAAAAGCTTGGTATGATAGACTCAAGTCATTTCAAGTTAAACACAACTACACCATGGGGTTAGTTGACAACACACTTTTTACTAAGAAAAGAGAGTCACATATAATCATAGTACAAATATATGTAGATGATATTATATTCAGATCCACTTGTCAAGACATGTGTGATGATTTCTATAAAATCATGCATGACGAGTTCGAGATGAGTATGATGGGAGAACTTGGTTTCTTTCTTGGTCTACAAATAATACAAGTAGAAGATGGTATCTTCTTTAATCAATCTAAGTACATCAAGGAGATGTTAAAGAAATTAGGTCTAGAAGAGTCAAAACCAATTAGGACTCCAATGTCATCCGACACCAAACTCACAAAAGACGAGGACGGAGAATCCGTAGATAATACTAAATTTCGTGGCATGATAGGTAGCCTTCTCTACCTCACGGCAAGTAGGCCGGATATCATGTTTAGTGTTTGCTTATGTGCTAGGTTTCAATAAGACCCCAAAATATCACACCTAGAAGCCGTAAAAAGGATATTTAGATATATTAAGGGTACAACACAATTAGGATTATGGTATCCTAAGGGCACGGGAGTAGAAACAATTATTGTATATGCAGATTCGACCATGCGGTGATTACGTTGATAGAAAAAGTACAAGTGGGGTATGTACTTTTATGGGATGTTGTTTAACATCATGGTTTTCTAAGAAACAAACGGCACTTTCAATATCAACAACCGGCCGATGCGTCTCCGCGGAAAAGCATGCCAACAAGCACTATGGATGAAACAAGCGTTAGTAGACTACGACATCCATCTAAGCGACATAGCCATCCTATGTGACAACAAAGGTGCAATCGACCTAAGCAAGAATCGGTATTGCATTCGGCACAAAGCATATAGAGATTCGTCATCACTTCCTAAGAGACAATGTTCAAAAGGGGAACATCTCTATTGAGAAGGTAGCATCCGAAGACAACATAGCCGACGTCCTCACCAAACCGTTGAAGCCGGAACAATTCAACCTACTTCGTCTTGGTCTTGGTCTAATGGAACAAACGTCGTAATTTAATTGACTCTACAAGGTATGTAAACACTAGCCTTCTTCTTTCTGAGTCTAGGATTTCTATTTCACGCACAACTCTCAAACAATACGGGAATTTTCAAATTTTTAAGCCTACTTTCACAATGTTTTCTAAAAGGATGATACCTTCCCGTATCAATTTCACAAAAGCAATTTCTCACGTCTAGGACAAATCGGTTTTTCATTATTAATACAAAGTAAAAACCCGTTTTCATTGCATCTCATGTCTTTTGAATGCTAAAGGGGACACATAACTAATATGTATTTTCGGGTACGTTCATTTAAGCAACAATGAATTAAGAGCATTGATAACATAAAATTACGTACTCATGTACTAAATATGTGTTTTCGGGTTATCTCAATAAGATGCTTTTACACTTCTAGTTTATTTTCTATTCTTTTTAGGGGTCGAGATAACCGAAACTCCAAATAGTTTGCATATAGGCACACACTAGGCAAAAATGTTTCCAAAAAGGAAAATTTTGTGCTGACCTGAAACACCAGACCACGGATCCCGGCCTTTATCTTTGGATGGATCCCTCAAGGGAAGGATCCGTGGGATCCGTGTAACAGAAGCTGCTTTCAACTTCTATTTTTTCACTTTGGATGAAAAATCCATATTTGCTTCATTTTTGGGAGTATGCTCTTTAATGCTTGTGTTCTCATAATCACATGCCTTGAACTCATATCTAATCATTAGATTTTAATCCACATTTTGGGTCAAGCATTCATTACAATGCTTTGTTTTTCTATATATATAACTCCCAAAATGCTTGCATACTCCATCTCCTTCTCACAAACACACTTCATCATGTCATCCAAAAACCCTTTAGGAGAATCATCTAGAACAAACAATCATGATATCCAAACCTTTGTACTTCCACCATCTAAAATACCACAATCAAATGCTAGGATATCCGCACGGATTAGTATCCGATCTTGTTGTTTAGCAAAACCAACCTCAAATGGTTCATCCTCAACAAATAACTCACCACAAGATGCTTCCATTATAGCACCACTCTCATCACCAACAAGTACACCAACTTCATCACCACCTAAAATAACTCTTTTGGAACTCCTTAAGACTCCAACAAGATCTAACCAACCTAAAGAAAAAGAATTAGTCTTTTCAACACCCCCTACATCTCCAAATACTATATTTCAAGATCTTGAAACATCACCACCATTAGCTCCCATCACATTACAAGAACATCTAGGTTCTTTTCCACCACCATTTACAAACATTCCGGATATTGATCCACATTTTCTTATTTTTCCACCGCAACTTCCGCATAACTCAAATAAAAACAACCCGGAAAACTTCCGCACTCATTACCCACATCATTTACATTGTGAACATTGCCAATCCACTAGGGAAATTGCAATAGAAGTTAGGGAAGAAATGCGTTTCATACTCAAACTCATCCTTGATCGCATCAATACCATTACTCATCAAAATCTCTATCCATAACCTTATGCAAGCATGGAAGGAATCACTACTACTACTTTCTACTTTTAGTATTATTTTTCTTTTGAAGTCATTTTCAAGAACAAGTCTTGTTCTTATTTTTACATGCTTGTAAGTGGCATACATACCACTACAATTTGTTGTTTTATTACAAGGCCTTGTTTACATACCTTGGCTCCCAATCTTGATTCTCGACAACCACAAGATTATATAAGCATGTTACTAACCTTTCTTTTTGTAGGATTTTTTTTTCTTCTCTTGACGCCCCAAACAAGGGGAGCTACCGTCAAGGGGGAGTTAGAAGTTTGTTTATTTCTTCCAAGGGTTAACTTTTGTTTCGAAAAAAAGGGGGAGAAGAAGTAAAACTTAGGGGCTTTCAAAACCTACATCTATTCTTAAGTTTTACTCATCATAACATTATATTTTGTCATCAACAAAAAGGGGGAGATTGTTAATACAAATAAACCGTAAAACGTTTATTAATATTTTGCGATCTCTTTGTGTTTTGTTGATAACAAATGTAATGTTATCTTAAGTATAATTATAAGGACACATGTTATTTTTGTAAAGCATTTACATATAGCCATTTAAATACAAAAATGTAATAATTAAGCATTTGTTGTAATAGTTTATTAGGATGGGTAAAACCATAACCCATGGATCTTAACCCATACCAAAGAAGACTTGATACAATGTATACTTAAAATACATTGAATCTAGAAAACCCATGGACCAACCCATAACCCATGACCCATAACCAAAAAACCCATGGGCAAAGAGGAGCGTACCACGGATCCCTAGGATTACACTAGCCGGATCCCAAGTGGAAGGGATCCGTGGGATCCGTGGAGCAGAGGAGAAATTTGCTTATAAATAGAGAGCCATTTCTTCATTCTAACTCACCCCTCTTCTTACTAAATCTCTCATACACTCTCATTCTCTTCTAACATATAGATAACTTGATCTAGAGAGTTGTTCTTCTTTCTTTCTATTTGTGATCCTCATATAGGTCCTTCTCTAAGGCGAGATCACGAGCATTCTACAAATCATCCAAGCAAGGGGTCCTTGATTGATTTGTCACTCCGCAAGATTTCTGTAGCGAAGATCTTGTATTTGATATTTCACATATTTGTTGTGTAATAGTTGTGTTGGTTTGGTCCACCGTGCTACGGACTCGGTATCTAGCTTTGTACCGGAAAAAGTGTAAGCAACGTTGTGAAGGCTTCTCCGCCAAGTGAAGGAGTTTGTTGACATAGTGCTTGAACTCTCGAGTAGGTGACTCGAGGCGTGGAGTAGGGCAAGGAAGGTGACCTTGTAGCCGAACCACTATAAATCGTTTGTGTCATTTCTATCCCTTAACTTTATCTATTTGCTTGCATTATCATTAGATCTATACGTTCTCAACATCCATACGATTTCACATAATATCAAATCTAAAAGTTTTTGAAATCAACTTAAAATCGGCAAAACTATTCAACCCCCCCCCCTTCTAGTTTTCCACAAGAATTATGTTCAGAGTTAGGATCAAATTGATCAGATCCATTAGCACATGCATTATGTTGATCAGTTAAGGGTACCTCATCGCATGAAACCTGTTCATTTGCAGATATGTCATCAGTATTCACCATATGCATAATAGGAGTGGTCATGTAAGCTGTTTCATGCTTTTCTGACTCAGAACCTTTGTGTTCAGTACAATCGGTTTCATCATCCTTTGTTGCAACTGAAATTATGCATTCGGCATCATCCATTCTTTCAACTGATCCATTGCCCAACATATCACAACCTTCACATAACATAAATTCACACCCATTCAACTCATTCAAACTATCATTCTCTTGAGCAACTTCCTTAATGTATATTTCCATATTACCCATAAGTTGAATAAATGTGTTTATGAACTCATGAATTTCTATTCCAGTATGTTTATTGAATGAAATTCCAGTCAAATCATGATCAAAATCTGCGGAATATTCCCCATTGATAAATGGCTGAAATTGGTTGTAGATTACTTGAAGTGCAGCATTTGAGTCTTCCATTGATACCTTCTTTTTGGTAATTTGAAGCTTCAGTTGTTCTAAGTTGATATCAGATTCTTATCAATGTGGATAAGTCACGAAAGAGAGCACCGCATGTTCGAAGCCTAGTTGTGGATAACAGATGTGTGAGGTGCTGATGAAGTAGTTGAAAGGACTCAATATTGCATTCTATTTTCCTTGCATCATTTGTCAATACCAAGTGTGACTCATTAGATTTTGACTCAGATTATGAAGTGTGATAATCATAAATTGCTGAATCAAACAAGGTAGAACATTCAGAATCGCAACCAGTTTCATTGTTATGTGAGGTATCATAAAGTTCAAGCACTTTGGAGATTAAAGGGTCAGTGATGTAAGACATTGTGTTGATGGATATTAGATATTAGTAACTTGCATCAATTTACCAAATTTCTATATAGACAAGTCGCTAACAAAACAACTCGCCAAGAACCATAACACCAAGTCGCTACGGATTAGAAGACAAGTCGTTAAGCACCAAGTCGCTAAGAATTATAACCAACAAGTCGCTAAGCACCAAGTCTCTAGACACAGTTAAGTTGCTAAAGAACAACTCGCTAAGATCCAAGTCGCTAACAGTTTACACTACAACTCGCTAACAATTCCTGAAGCAAGTCGCTAACCTCACCAAGTCGCTAGCCGTAGTGGAGAATCCACTAACTTGTACTATTTGTCTGCTTGTCTCAATAGACAAGTCACTAGGCCCAAGTCGTTAACAACTAACACTGTAACTCGCTAACTTTTACTGAAGCAAGTCGCTACGATGAAAATTACTACGAGAACCAAGTCGCTAGCAAGAAAAACTTCAGAAACACACTTTTCAATCCAAAACAAGCTCAACCACAGTGATTCAAGCTTACCAAATCAAAACCCAAGAACTTACAATGATTCTAAACACAAAAGTACACCCAAAATTCAAACTTTAACACTAGAAATGATCCAAATGATGCAAAAACCACTAAACTTTTTCTAACTCAAAAACCATCCAAAACCACTAGAAATCCAAGGATATGTAAGAGAGATGATCAGACCATGGCTCTTGATACCATTTGTAACATATTGGATTTCAGAAACACATAATCAATCACAAATAAGGCGTATGATTAGATGGTTTAGAGAGAGAAAGTGGGATATTCTAGAAAGAGAAACTAATGGAAGGCTAGATTCCAAATGAACATCCAACCCTCTACCTCCCAAGGTAGAGGGTATTTATAGGTTACAAACTAAACGACCTCCTGACGGCCTGTGGATCAGGGATACAGTGGGTAAAGACCCGTCCTTCCTCCACGGTGTTACGCTAAACTATTCTACGCTACAAACTAACTACTGAATAACGTAACAAACGATATGTCTATGAGCTAACTTATGCTAGATAATATTTGGGGTGACCGACATTTCACATATGGAATTTCTGATTCCTAACACTAATAATCTAGTTTATAAAGCAAGAGAATTGGCTAGTGCATTTAAGCCTTAAGCCACTAAAATTCATTGGAATGTGATGATTAACATGCAAAAGAGTCAACTTCAGAGAGTTTGCTGATCTAGGAACTCATTTAAGATGAGATGGATTGTTTGAGTTAGAAATATTAGTTGAAATGATTGTTTTAGCAAGGTTTGACATAATCTGTCACCCGAATCCCACGGTTCCCTCCTCAGAGGGATCCGTTTAGGCTAATCCTAGGGATCCGGCTCTCAGCAGCTATGAAAGAGTAGAAATGATGTTTCTAAGGTATAAGATCTATATCACATTGAGTGTTTCAGTTCTTCCTAAGTGTCTTAAATGAAGGGGTGCTTAAGTACTTGAAGGTAATGAATGATGTAGCTAATGCTTGCCTTTTATGGAAGGAATTAGAACTTTCATGAGTACCAATGAATGAGAAAGGATGACACTAAAGATTTTGAGAGTGTCAAGTGAAGCTAAATGATCCTAGAGATCAGATAGTGACTTAGATTAATCCTTTGGAAAATATCCTAGAGGTTTTAAGATGGAAAAACTAGGATTTGATCAATTTTGACCAATTTTGTCGTAAGGATGATTATTATCGATTTTGCTATAAGAGGTTTCCAATGTTTAGATATGAGGGATCATGATAAAAATGATGTGTGAGCTTAAGATCGGGAGAGTAATGGATTAAAATGAAACGATAGATGTACAAACGTCTTTGAGTGTAATCTAGGTGAGTTATGTGTGATTAGGAAGGATCTACTTAACTTGATAAGGACTTAATTTGCCTTAAGATACTATCTCTAGCATAGTGTGAGGTGTTCTAAGGATATGTTTGAAATACAATGCTTTTAATTGCATTTTCTGTTTGCCGGATCCCACGGTTCCCTAAATGTAGGGATCCGTCTGGCACAAACTTTGGGATCCGCCCATCTGCTCAGCAGAACCTTTACTAAAGGTATGTAATGATCTTGACAATGCATTATATTCCAAGGTTAGTTTAAAGGGGTTCTAACACTAAGATATCAAATGTAAGATGTTGTATTTCATGAAGGAAATAGGATTACATTGATAAAGCACGAGTATAAGAGGATTGATCCTATTTGAAATACTACTAGGTTCCTTGAGTGTTTTCGCTAGGAGGATCATCACGTGATTGATGAGTGTTGGTGGAATCAAGAATGAAGAAAGTCTTCATGAGAGATATGTTTAGCGGTTCCATCCTCTTGTTCACAAGTACGTACAACGGACTTTGAAATTGAGGATGAAAGTGCATGAAGTTGTGATAAAGGCATGTCAAGAACATTCCATAAGGGATGAGTTTATTCTTGGAGCTTTGAAGATTTACAATTCGTCTTGCAAAGAAATAGGCGAGATTGTATGGTTGTTGTGTTAGCAAACAGTACAACATGTGAGCACAACAAGCGGGAAGGATTTCTCGATTTCCCCTAAGACTCCAAATATTCTCACGCAGGATGAGTGCAAGAGGCTTGTACTCTTCTCGGATGTCCCGAGTGAAGATAATGTTTGGATCGGAGTAATATGGTCGAGGTTTGCATATTATGTGATGTAAATCTTCCGGGGAGGGTATGTGTGAACAATATGGACTATTTTCTTCACGAAAGTTGAAGAGAGAATCAAGAGACCAATCTTCGGTGAAGGCACATTGTCCATGATTTGGAATTCGAAGGATGTGAGCAAAATGCCCAAGGGTTAAAGTAAACTTTTGGTTTTTGATATAAAACCAAAGAGATAGAGAGCGAACCTCGTTACGAATGAGTTCAACTTGACGGAAGAATTCCATTATGAACCTTGAACATATCTTCTCATTGATTTCAAGAAGACATTCTAGTCCTATGGATCGGAAGAAGGTATTGATAACTTCTTCGAATTGTAGAGAGGTGTCTACAATACGTCCTTCGTGGAAGTGACGGTTTCGAGGTTATTGAACCCACGGACATGAATTCCAGGTTTGTTGGGTTCAAGGGAGATGTTCGGAGTGTAGACGCTAGTGAGTGAAAAATCAAACTCATATTCATGCGTCATAATTGAACCTATAGAAATGATGAGTTAATAGAAAGTGATGTTTGTGGCCGACCAATGATTATCTAACATTTTTACTAGATTTTTATTAACAATGGTTTTTATCAACATTGACATTTAACTCACTTATGGTTTTGACATTCTAGTGGAATATAACTTTTAGAAATAAAGTGGTTTTTATTATGCATAAAAAACTGTTTTCCAGTAGGACGGTTCCCTTTCTGAGGATCCGGCTAGTGTACTTTCCAGGATCCGTGGATGTAAAACCCTAAAATCTCAAACTCGTGAAATGACAATTTTGCCCTCAAACTTAAAATTTATACAAACTCGGAAAACACGTCAAACATCATTTAACTATTTATCTCATCAATAATATACACAAACAATGAAAGTATTTAACTTATGTTATTAAGTAAATATACACAAATAAAATAAACTCTAAGTTACCAATATATGTTACAATATGTACACAATTAACTTGGACTACAAAGAAGACTACATACATAATAGGAGATAAGATTGGAAAGTCAAAAATTTGGTCTCCCTTCCCCTTGATGGCCGGCCACTTATCACCTCCCCATTACTATCCATATCAATTTCATTAAATCTCATTTACACATATCTTTCATTTCAAAAACACACCAAGAAAACCCTAAGTCTCTTCTTCTCCAAAAAGTGGCGGCATACATATTATTTTCCCATTTCCATCCGAAAATCAAACAACCAAGGTGTTCCTAGGAGGCTTGTGATCGTGTGTGATCGATTGGTGGGCGTTGTGATCGTGTTTGGTTCGAATTAAAGCTTGGACGTGGGTATTGATTTTGGGTCGTGGGGTTGTGGAAGCCAAGGAGGCTTGGTTTTGATCATGGTGGTTTAATTCTTGTTTCCTTGTCACGTACACGCTACTAGGGTAACGTATCATCATCTTACGTCTTCTCTCTTGTGTTTTCTTATTCAATTCGTGGCTATGGAGTCCATTCTAGGGCTTGTTATACGAAAATATGTTACATGAAATAATGAATATGTTGTCACATAAAATGATGAACTGGACTACATAAAATCATGATTCTAAACCTATATGATTTGAATGATGTGTGGCATGTAAATATGAATACGAAACTGAATTTGGGTTCCTCTATATGTCGACATATATGTATTGTATTAAAGGGTTTAATGAGCTTGTGAAACTATGCATATACGTATGTGATAAATGGAATCGATAACGAATGATTTACGAGTGTGTTTTGATTTGTATATGGGGCGTACATATATGGTCTTGGTGAAGGATGTCACGTACCAAATGGGGTGTTGGTTAATATGTTGTGTAATCTATGATAATCGAGTTTACATGTGTTAAAACCTATACGTTAATCATAATCAAAAACTAGGGTTTTGTAATTGATGATTTAATAAAGATAAGGGGTTAATTTATAAATTATGAAACTTGATGGATTAACTTGTTAATATGTTAACTAAATGGATTAAATGAGTAAAATGAGTAAACTTGCTATATATACACTTTTAACCCTAAACTTTGCAATATTGACATTTTAAACCCAAAACTTTTATAACTTGTCATAAATGATCCTTAAATCATAATAACACTCATTTTCACTATTTAACTTAAGATAAGTAACTAAACATGCTAATTATGGAAACACGCTAATTATGGAAAGTTACTAAAATAGAAAGTTGCCTAAAATAGAAAGTACTTAAAATGGAAAGATTACTAAAAGTGGAAACCTGCTAAAAATAGAAAGCCGTCTTAAACGGGTCATCTGATTCTTATGGAACGTTATTTAATTCTTAGGTTCCGGACGGCGGCATTGATTCATCGTGTGACTTACGTTTCTATTTTACTTGCTTGAGTGAGGTACGGATATTCTGACCTTACCTCTTAAGGTTTCTCATGATTCGTATTTCATCTTTCGATATTCGTTTGAACTGTTATGCTTTACTCTAAGCCTCTTTATTAGGGCTTCCCTATGACCTTGCTATGCTCCCTCGATATGAACTCGATATGAACTCGATATGAACTCGATATGAACTCGATATGAACTCTGATATGAACTTTGATATGAACTTTGATATGAACCCTTATGATATGATTATGCTTTGACCCGTCATTTTGATACCCGAGCCAAATATGTGTTCCTAGTCAGGAAGGTAACATGACCGTGTCATTGATGCACCAATGGCATAACTCCGGTGTAATGAAAGTGATGATACACACCGTCCCCTATTATGATATGATATGATTATGAGCTCACTATATGTATATGATTTGGCCATTGGGGGGCGTATGGATGCATCCTAGATATGATATGTTTCGAGGGATTTGATCTGTTTGGAGATATATATGGTGAATGATGTCGTGTGCAATACGCGTCTTCACATTCCGGGAGCTAGCTACTCCATTTGTTCTTGAGGTCTCCCTCCTATGATATATGGTATTCGAGGTCACCCCTCTGAATACAATGGTTACTTATGATATGATATGATATGTTCCGGGCTCGTGGTAGATTTCTGACAACCCTTAAACCTTTGATATGCTATATTGTACCTTTTGTATTCCCAACGCACTATATGCTACGTTAATTGTCCATTACTCAGTACCTTTATATGACTCACTCTACTACCAAGATATATATATTCCATTGCTTTGATCTGTCATACTCTCATTCCGTTAATTAGGACTATCGTTCCATTCACGTACTGGTTATTATATGTTAATTGGATTTGATCATGATATTCATGTTTTATGCGACCCTTGATTACCCTGTTATGAAATGATTTATATACGGTTATCGATTTACTGTTGTCGGTGATGATATGTGATCTTCTTGTTATGTGACCCTCGATTTGTCTGTTCATCATGTGTTATCGATAGTTTTGTTGGTTTATTATGTGTGCTTTGTTCGGTATCTCGTGGACTATGATTATCCGATAGTATCCTTATCTGCTTGTTGTTGACCTGCCATGCTTGCATTTCGGTTTATGCTACGGTTTGATTGGGTAAATGGGTCATCTTGTGACATCTGGCTTGTTAATTTGTTTAGTTGCCTGCTATGTTTTTAATTCATTTAATTATATCGTTTATATTGTATTCCTACTTATTACGTGTGACCGCCATGTGTTGATTTGTTTTAGTACTTCATTTGTTATGATCTTGGTTATGTTTTCAACTAAGGGTTTTGACTTGTGTGAATTGCCATGCTCACTTATTAATTAATTGCTTTCGCTTTTCTGTAGATATCTGTTTGGCTTGTATGTCTTCTAATTTACTGAATTGATTGTATGACATATATGTTGTGTGGACGGCCTTTGCTATGCTTGCTTATGTTTGAGTTCTAGTATGCGGTTTGTATGTGCTCGTATATATGTCATTAGTGCTTTGCTTTGCTTCGTTCTCCTTGTTATCTGTCGTTTTGGATATCTGTATATTTGTGTGTTGTAGGATTCTCTTTGACTCATTGTTTCCTTTTCGTTGCGACCTTGTTATCAGCTTCCTTATTTCATTTCGCATTTTTGATTTTGTTTAGCTTTCCTTTCGTTATATCTGTTCACTGGGCTTTTTAAGCTCAGCCGCATTTCTTTTCCTGCGGCAGGTTTTAGGATTGAAGATGGGCTTTGATGGGCTGAGAGTTGGATTATCTGAGTGGACCAACCCTAGTTACCTTATTATTTGGACTTATTTTGAAGAGCTTTTGTTTTGAGATTTCATTTCATTTTGGATATTGTATTTTCCTCGTTAGTCAACTGTTTATATGATTCGATACTTCATTTTTAAGGTTTCCATTTGTAAATATTTCATTTGTATGTTCTGATATGACACCAGAATGTGACACTTCTACCCTTGTCGGGTTGGGGTGTTACAATTATGGTATCAAAGCCAGGTTTCGTCTTGTTGGCCTTAGGATTGACCTGTGAGGACTTGGGTAGACACTAGGCTTCCGTGCATTCGATCTCTTGATTCCTTTTGATTGTCATTCAGATTTGGCTCCGATATTCTTTTGTCTTCGCCGATTTGACCTTCTCCTTTTCGCATTTGATTTTGTTTGTTTACCTTCGCCCATTTGTTTGTCGATCGTTTAGATGAAGACTACTCGTGGAACCGAAGATGATGGTGCCGACCTTGCACCTGCTGCAACAATTTGGAGAAGTTCGTGAAGCGAAGCCGCACCCTTCGTGATGTTGCCGGAGACATCAAGATGCTGCTTTGGAGGAGCTGGACGGATCAACCAAAGACGCAAAAGCGGAGACAAGATTGAACCGGTGGTGAGGAGATTCATCTACTTCACATGAGGCGACACTGTGTTACTCCGATTTGTTTGTCATGCGTTTGTGGCGGTTTGATATTTTGCTATGTGATTTTGATCGGCATTGCTCTTCTTTGATTTGTTCCGAACTCGGTTTGAATCGTGAAGTTTCATCGTCTAGAATTTTGGTCTTATCTCGACTTTGTATTTGGATCGTCAGTAATGAGTCATGAGGAACCGTTTTGAGCAAGTTGGTGGCCTTCTTTCTTTTCTGGTATGGTAAGTTGGTTTGATGTATTATGTGCTGCATGTTTGTGAATCAGTGCGCTTTGGTTTGTGCTTGCTACCTGTATGTTATCTGTTTTGATGTCATATTGGTTATGTGATTTGTCATGACCCAAGACTGAATATGGTGACAAT
Organism: Chrysanthemum makinoi; assembly: GCA_910596185.1. Classification (NCBI taxonomy): domain Eukaryota; kingdom Viridiplantae; phylum Streptophyta; class Magnoliopsida; order Asterales; family Asteraceae; genus Chrysanthemum; species Chrysanthemum makinoi. Next base: position 175,873,564 of record OU343220.1, read on the forward strand.
AAGGACTTGTTATGTGATGCAAGTATTATGACGCCTGATCACCGTGATAATACCGAGATCATATAATTTGAACTTATTGAAATTGTGCGACGTCTTGGGAAATGCACGGGGTTGGTGCGTGAATGGACTATGACCTATATCCGTTATTTGTCGACCCACATGTTCATTTGAAATTCTGTACCTCTTTGTGAGATTCTCATCGACATCCATTACGTATAAGTTTGGTACGCTTTGGAAACCGAAATCGGTATGATTTGTGTGGAACTATGGATTGCTACGTCTGCCTTAAACTTGTACGTCTCTGAGTACTTCGGCGACTTCAATTTTCGAGGACGAAAATTTTCTTTTAGAGGGGAAGAGTTGTAAAACCCTAAAATCTCAAACGCGTGAAATGACAATTTTGCCCTCAAACTTAAAATTTATACAAACTCGGAAAACACGTCAAACATCATTTAACTATTTATCTCATCAATAATAGACACAAACAATGAAAGTATTTAACTTATGTTATTAAGTAAATGTACACAAATAAAATAAACTCTAAGTTACCAATATATGTTACAATATGTACACAATTAACTTGGACTACAAAGGAGACTACATACATAATAGGAGATAAGATTGGAAAGTCAAAAATTTGGTCTCCCTTCCCCTTGATGGCCGACCACTTATCACCTCCCCATTACTATCCATATCAATTTCATTAAATCTCATTTACACATATCTTTCATTTCAAAAACACACCAAGAAAACCCTAAGTCTCTTCTTCTCCAAAAAGTGGCGGCATACATATTATTTTCCCATTTCCATCCGAAAATCAAACAAACAAGGTGTTCCTAGGAGGCTTGTGATCGTGTGTGATCGATTGGTGGGCATTGTGATCGTGTTTGGTTCGAATTAAAGCTTGGACGTGAGTATTGATTTTGGGTCGTGGGGTTGTGGAAGCCAAGGAGGCTTGGTTTTGATCGTGGTGGTTTAATTCTTGTTTCCTTGTCACGCATTACTGCGCTACTAGGGTAACGTATCATCATCTTACGTCTTCTCTCTTATGTTTTCTTATTCAATTCGTGGCTATGGAGTCCATTCTAGGGCTTGTTATACGAAAATATGTTACATGAAATAATGAATATGTTGTCACATAAAATGATGAAATGGACTACATAAAATCATGATTCTAAACCTATATGATTTGAATGATGTGTGGCATGTAAATATGAATATGAAACTGAATTTGGGTTCCTCTATATGTCGACATATATGTATTGTATTAAAGGGTTTAATGAGCTTGTGAAACTATGCATTATCATTATGTGATAAATGGAATTAATAACGAATGATTTACGAGTGTGTTTTGATTTGTATATGGAAGTACATATATGGTCTTGGTGAAGGATGTCACGTACCAAATGGGGTGTTGGTTAATATGTTGTGTAATCTATGATAATCAAGTTTACATGTGTTAAAACCTATACGTTAATCATAATCAAAAACTAGGGTTTTGTAATTGATGATTTAATAAAGATAAGGGGTTAATTTATAAATTATGAAACTTGACGGATTAACTTGTTAATATGTTAACTAAATGGATTAAATGAGTAAAATGAGTAAACTTGCTATATATACACTTTTAACCCTAAACTTTGCAATATTGACATTTTAAATCCTAAACTTTTATAACTTGTCATAAATGATCCTTAAATCATAATAACACTCATTTTCACTATTTAACTTAAGATAAGTAACTAAACCTGCTAATTATGGAAACCTGCTAATTATGGAAAGTTACTAAAATAGAAAGTTGCCTAAAATAGAAAGTACTTAAAATGGAAAGATTACTAAAAGTGGAAACCTGCTAAAAATAGAAAGTCGTCTTAAACGAGTCATCGATTCTTATGGAGCGTTATTTAATTCTTAGGTTTCGGACGGCGGCATTGATTCATCGTGTGACTTACGTTTCTATTTTACTTGCTTCGAGTGAGGTACAGATATTCTGACCTTACCTCTTAAGGTTTCTCATGATTCGTATTTCATCTTTCGATATTCGTTTGAACTGTTATGCTTTACTCTAAGCCTCTTTATTAGGGCTTCCCTATGAATTTGCTATGCTCCCTCGATATGAACTCGATATGAACTCGATATGAACTCGATATGAACTCGATATGAACTTTGATATGAACTCGATATGAACTCACGATATGAACTCGATATGAACTCGATATGAACTCGATATGAACTTTGATATGAACTTTGATATGAACCCTTATGATATGATTATGCTTTGACCCGTCAGTTTGATACCCGAGCAAAATATGTGTTCCTAGTCGGAAGGTAACTGACCGTGTCATTGATGCACCAATGGCATGACTCCGGTGTATGAGTGATGATACACACCGTCCCCTATTATGATATGATATGATTATGAGCTCACTATATGTATATGATTTGGCCCTTTGGGGCGTATGGATGCATCCTAGATATGATATGTTTCGAGGGATTTGATCTGTTTGGAGATATATATGGTGAATGATGTCGTGTGCAATACGCGTCTTCACATTCTGGGAGCTAGCTACTCCATTTGTTCTTGAGGTCTCCCCTCCTATGATATATGGTATTCGAGGTCACCCCTCTGAATACAATGGTTACTTATGATATGATATGATATGTTTCGGGCTCGTGGTAGATTTCTGACAACCCTTACACCTTTGATATGCTATATTGTACCTTTTGTATTCCCAACGCACTATATGCTACGTTAATTGTTCATTACTCGGTACCTTTATATGACTCACTCTACTACCAAGATATATATATTCCATTGCTTTGATCTGTCATACTCTCATTCCGTTAATTGGACTATCGTTCCATTCACGTACCGGGTTATTATATGTTAATTGGATTTGATTATGATATTCATGTTTTATGCGACCACTAATTACCCTGCTATGAAATGATTTATATACGGTTATCGATTTACTGTTGTCGGTGATGATATGTGATCTTATTGTTATGTGACCCTCTGATTTGTCTGTTCATCATGTGTAATCGATAGTTTTGTCGGTTTATTATGTGTGCTTTGTTCGGTATCTCGTGGACTATGATTACCCGATAGTATCCTTATCCGCTTGTTGTTGACCGCCATGCTTGCATTTCGGTTTATGCTACGGTTTGATTGGGTAAATGGGTCATCTTGTGACATCTGGCTTGTTAAATTGTTTAGTTGCCCTGCTATGTTTTTAATTCATTTAATTATATCGTTTATATTGTATTCCTACTTATTACATTATGACGCCATGTGTTGATTTGTTGTTAGTACTTCATTTGTTATGATCTTGGTTATGTTTTCAACTAAGGGTTTTGACCTGTGTGATTGCCATGCTCACTTATTATTTAATTGCTTCCGCTTTTACGTAGATATCTGTTTTGCTTGTATGTCTTCTAATTTCCTGAATTGATTGTATGACATATATGTTGTGTGGACGCTGGCCTTTGCTATGCTTGCTTATGTTTGAGTTCTAGTATGCGGTTTGTATGTGCTTGTATATATGTCATTAGTGCTTTGCTTTGCTTCGTTCTCCTTGTTATCTGTCGTTTTGGATATCGTATATTTGTGTGTGCGGGATTCTCTTTGACTCATTGTTTCCTTTTAGTTTGCGACCTTGTTATCGACTTCCTTATTTCATTTCGCATTTCGATTTTGTTTAGCTTTCCTTTCGTTATATCATTCCTTTGGGCTTTTTAAGCTCGGCCGCATTTCTTTCTCTTGGCGGGTTTTAGGATTGAAGATGGGCTTTGATGGGCTGAGAGTTGGATTATCTGAGTGGACCAACCCTAGTTACCTTATTATTTGGACTTATTTTGAAGAGCTTTTGTTTTGAGATTTCATTTCATTTTGGATATGGTATTTTCCTCGTCAGTCAACTGTTTATATGATTCGATACTTCATTTTTAAGGTTTCCATTTGTAAATATTTCATTTGTATGTTCTGATATGACACCAGAATGTGACACTTCTACCCTTGTCGGGTTGGGGTGTTACAGTGGATCTGTAGTAACAGAAACAGATTTGATAAAAACATAGGTTATACAATTTTATACCACGATATGTGTTTTATCCTACATTTTCTTTTAGCATGCATACATGACTTCTAATGTATCACGAAAGAATATGAAACATATAAATCAAAAGAGATGACAAACACATTAAGATAATAATAACCTAGATAACTAGACTATTAGTAATATTTCATTTCAATACTAAGAATGATACAAAGGATTGGGTATATAACCCCAATGTAGATTAACAACACAAAGTACATGTCTCCGTATGTGAAATTCATCATAGGGAACACAAGTGCTATGAGTGTTAAGGCGATGAGCACGAGAGCGATGTAAACCATGTTGAAGGCGATCCTTCTTGGTTTCGGATGAGATGAAAATGAAGATGGAGATGAAGTTTTGAATGAGAGGAAATTTTTGAAATTAGAAGATTTGAAAAAGTAAGGGTTTGATAGAGTGGTCCACGGTGGGAGTATTTATGGGAAAAGAGGAATTTTTGAGATTTGTGTTTTGTTTTATTATTACAAAGATATGATTTTTGGATTAAGTTAGATAAAACATAAGTTTTATAAACCACGACTTTAGACGAAAGAGTGACACGTCTGTGAGAAGAAGCTTCCTAATGAAGCTACATGTAATACATGTATATGCACAAAAGATAATCAAATAAATACCTAGGTAATCACGCTTATTTGTTAAGCTAATGTCATTTAGAGATAAGGGGAAAGTCATACCTCAAATGCACATAGGAATGTCTTTACAAATGACACAACAAATGTCACAAGACACTTCTAGCTCCTTTGTGTTCAAGACACCTTCTTAATGAAGGTATTCTTGTTACCAAGCGATTCCTATAGCTTGGTGGGTGTGAGCTTTGACTAATCAACATGACAAAGAGGATTAGTGCAATTAAATGAATAAGAAAAAAAACTGTTGTCATCTAATCAACATCCAAACAAAAGTTTTTAAAAGACATGGTGTTTGTTTTTATAAAAAACCTTCTTTGTAGTTTTCAATTAACTATGGATCGTATCAAGTTTTTAAAGTACAATATACTTCAAGAAACTTGGTAAAGAAGCTCTGATACCAATTGTGGAAAACTAGAAGGGGGGGGGGGGTTGAATAGTTTTGCCAATTAAAACTTCCTTTTAAACTATTTAGATCGACTTATGTCAATCTATTTGGATGTGTGTGTTGCATGTTGATAAACAAATATATAAAGGTATGTAATGAAAGATAAGAGTGAGAAGCACAAAACCACAACGAGAGTATTTATAGTGGTTCGGCTACAAGGACACCTTCCTTGCCCTACTCCACTCCCCGAGTCACCTACTCGAGAGTTCGTAAACACTACACCAATCTCCTTATGGCGGAGAAGCCTTCACAACGTCGCCTACCCTTTTTCGGTGCTAGGCTAACCACCGGGTTCTTTCACTCCAAGGTGAACCACACCTATCACAACATCGCCTACCCTTTATACGGTGCTAGGCTAACCACCGGGTTCTTTCACACCAAGATGAACCACACCTACACAACGTCGCCTACCATTTATTAGGTACTCTTCAAGACACCCTTCACTAATGTCTTGTGTCTTAACTTCTAAGCACCCTTCAATAATGCTTCTAGTCTTGACTTCTAAGCACCTACCACAAGTGCTTATGATATGGACGATAGATACCCTTCACTAATATCTTCGTCTTGATACTTGAGACACCATTCACAAATGTCTTCACCACTTCTTAGAAAAGAAAAAACAATCATCAACAAGAAGACTTCAGTAGTCTTGATGATGAGGAAGCATGGCAACTCATGGACTTGAGCTTGCTCGACTTCAAAGGTGGTGATCTCTTGGATCTGAGGTTAGTGAGTTTTTAACTCAGGGAGAAAGTGTGTTAGAAAGGGGTGAGAAACAATGAAGAAATGGCTTACTATTTATAGAGGAAAAATTCTACTATTCCCCGGATCCCACGGATCCCTTCTACAAGGGATCCGTCTAGCGTAAAGCTAGGGATCCGTGGGACGCTCCCCTTTACCCATGGATATTTTGGTTATGGTTCATGGGTCATGGGTTGATCCATGGGTCTTTAGCTAGATACAATGTATCTCTTGAGTGCAATGCACCTAGTCACATGGGTATGGGTCAAAACCATGGGTTATGGATATTATCCATATATGATATAAGCATCATGTCATGCAATGGGTAATGGGTCAAGCTCCATGGGTCATGGGCTTTGGGTTGTACCCAACTATATTCAATGTATTTGCCCAATGGGTTATGATACTTAAGTTTCTACCCATTTATATTACCCAATATACTACATACTAGTTATGTGTATATTTTACTCAAATATGTAAACACTAGTTGTTGTACATATGTGATATTAAATCATAAAATCACTTATACTTGTTTTAGTGTTTTATGTGAAAATGTGAATATGTTAGAAATAATTAGTTCAAACCGTTTACGTATTTTATTTGTTTCTTTAAAATGATTTTACGTTTGTTATCGACAAAATATTAGAAGATCGTAAAATATAAATAAAAATTTTTATGGCTTATTTGTATTAACAGATACGATCAGCAAGTACCTTGATGACTCAAATAAAAGACAAAAGGAACAGGAGGAATGCCTAAAGAACTTCCAACAAAATACAAACAAGAGCCTTTTCAGTCATGACGAATCGCTAAAAAATCTGGAAACCATGATTGGTAAACTTAGCGATGAAGTGAAAAGAAGGAATGAAGCACGAGAAAGCAAACCAACAATTTGAAAACCTATTTTTTCTGAAAATGATGCATCTAATGATAATTCTGGCAATGTGCAGGAAAATGATGTTGGAAGTGCTGACAGAAGCCAGTTACGCCGTGTCACAATTCCCAATTTCCGGTCATTTTGCAAACTTTAAAAAAAATTACTATTCATCGGTTACTATTCATCATTTTACTATTCATCGTTTTTTAAGTCGAGCTGATATTTTGAGAGGTTATTTCAAAATTTTACTATTCACAAAACACTATTCATTCCCGGAGAAAAATTTATATTCATGATTTTTATTCATCATTTATCGTAAACTAGGTTTACGAGTGTCAAATTCGCGTAACCGTAAGGGTTTAGCTGCGTATTCATGAAAAATCATTGAGGATACTTCATATAGACTAGATTTAGTCTACATATCATCAGTAACATCATTTTCATATTAGTTCATGCATGGGTTTGCATATTTCATTAACGTATATTTTACTATTAAATAAACGCTATCGCACGATCATTTATTTTGAATAATTGATCCGACACTTCCAACAATTATCCTAATATATTTTTATAGTCATTTTAAGACTATAAAAAATATATTATTAGTTTACCCGATGTTTTAAATTTATTTTGTATGTAAATTGTTATATATATATATATATATATTTACGACGATTTTCGTAAATTCAACTCGATAATTTTTTATTCACTCAATTCTTATGAGAAATGTATTTTTATAATTTTTATGACTTCGATATATTTTATTTTGTTCCGTTAAAATCAATTTCTAGCTAACACTACACTAAATACTTAATTATATTTACAAACCACACATGATACTTAACTAAAAATACACTTAAATATCAAAACTCATCAAACCCTCCCCATATACCCCTTTTGCCGACCTTCCCCCCATGACTCACCATTTGTTTTGTAAAAATCTTACTAGTGTACACATATACATTATTTGTTAGATATTTACCAAGATACTAGATATTATCTTATCAAAACACAAAGTTTCACACATACAAAGGTGAAAGTAAAAGGAAAACCGTCTCATCCCCATTGTTGGTATTCGGCCAAGCTAGGAAAACCAAGAAGAAATCACAAGTTTTTCAAAATCAAGTGCTTAAACAAACCATGGTATACTTCTATATAAGATTTTTGAAATAAAAATCAAGAAGTAATTAGTACCTAGTTACTTAAACCTCATCATAATAACTAGTAAGCTTTTCATAATCTTTACTACTCTTTCATCATCTTACTTGAGTTATTTTTATCATTCTAGTAAGAAAACATGCAAGTATCATATGGATTTATACCACTTTTATTTGTTTTTAGTACTTATTATGAGTTTTAATCATCCTATAATTAATCCCATGAAACATATCATTTTTTATGATGTTTAAGAACCCATGACACCTAAGAAGGTGTATGGTAAGATTATAATAGATTTGGTGTTGATTTGAAGTGGTGGAAACAAGATTTACGCTAGAAAAACCAAGTTAGACGTTATATAAATAGTTGCTGTCCATTTTTTTAAAATCTGGAAATTTCGACAGGTTATGGACTATTTTGGGCTAGAGATTCAGAAAATATACTTTAAAACGAAACCGTGGTCGCTTGAACGGGTTAAAACGGATTTATAACGAAGAAGTTACGCTATTTTCAAGTTTTGCGACGAAAACTAATTTTCTGAAAATAAGTAAGCTGTTAAGGGTTATTTAAAGGGCAAAAATGAGTTTTAAACATTGTCTAAATGAGTCGATTTATCAAAAATATACTAGTATACATTAACACGAAACTAATGATATATAAAACGTAGAAGACGGACTTTTAACGACTAAGTTATACACATTTTAAATATGGATATCGTAACTATTTTACACAAGTATAACCCTTATATATTTTCTATTAGGCCAAAAAGGTTATCGCAAGTGACCGTGTTTGGAACTATTTTTCATATCGATAGAATGTTTTTGAGATAATGATGTCTACAAGTAAAAGTGAATTCGCCTATTCTATTTTCCAAAATGTTCAACCGTTTGTTAAGCGAAGCTATAATGAATAATTAACGATCACTCAAAATTAGTCATTTTCATGAATTGTCCAAGTGTATTATTTTACGACGAAAAACTATAATTTCATAATAAATCACTAAATGACTATCGTAGGATATCATTTCAACGTAAGTACTTGTAAAGTAAATTATAATTTGAAAAGACGTTATAAACTTATTTTTCGACGATGAACTTTATTTTCAAAATACACTAGTGGTACGGATAACATATGAGTTGCATGCATAACATTATATCATGGCTTATATTAGATCATATCATTAATAATAGGTCGCTGTAGAGAGTTTGCGCCTCATTTCAGTGTATCCACTTTTGCCATCTCATTATTGTACCAAGTGAGTATTCACGATCCCCTTTTTACCGTTTTTACTATGTTTTGGGGCGGAATGCATGAAGCACACTAAATTTATTACTACTTTTATGAACACTTTTGACTTGAACTTTTGAACTTAATTTAGACTCTTGGACTTAATTATGAACTTACGAGTTGTTTGAACTTATTGAACCGTACGTGCTATGACCCTAACTTAAAGTCTCCCCTGTTCGGAGCAGTGCAAATTCTCCCATGTTCGGAGTGTTCTTAATTGTGTATAATAGTTGTATGATGTACCGTTCGTACATTCACATTGTTAGTCTCCTATTAGTAGGCGGTATGGATAGCTATTAGAGGTCGGCCAACCTCTCGTTCACTATGTTACGGGGCATATTAGGGCTTTGCCTGGCATACATTATTATATACGTGGTGCTATATTGTGAACTTTTATGACCGCGTATACTTGACTACTATACACACTATATTTTGTGCAATGGGTTGTGAACACACAGGTTGCAAGTTTTGTATGGCGGAACTTGGGCGGAGTGGATTACAATGCCTTTGCTTTGTGGACTATTCTCAATGACCGAAACCTTTGACTCCCTCTCTTAAGAGTTTTCATATTATATAAAGCGTGTGTACTCACCAACTATTTTCATAGTTGACCCGTTTTCTCTCATGCATTTGGTGATCGTCGTAAGCTTTTCTTCAAGGTCTTTGCATAATGAAGTTTTCACATGTCACTACTAATCATTATGTATTAAATCGAAGTCTTTTGGGATCTAAACTTTATACTTTAATTGCCGATGTCAGCTAAACTAGTATTGTAATAATGTATCTTTTCCTTTAATCTTAAACGTTGGTATGTTCTATTATCTTTTGCGTGTGTTCCTTTCCAGTTACACCTCGTGTTTCCGCCTTCAGCGGGGTGTGACACGCCGTAACCCCACATCTGCATTACGGCATAACTAGGATACTTGGTCCAATAGATTTCTCGAATTGGATGAATCAGGAACACATGTGATTAATGGGTGGTCCAGTGATATAAACATGATCCCAAAATCCCCATCCAAGAGAAAGTACCACTGGTGCAAGGCGATACCAGTGGATAATGATAAGTGGTACGACCTTTGGGCCTCGTGTAACCCATTTAATGACATTTGCGATGGAGGAGACGATAAAGAAAGGGTTAAAAATAACAAGTATATGTGGTCTAAAACTAACGATGATGAAAGGTTGGCAAAATTCTCAATCGAAGACATTGAGGAACCCTCTATTAAGCACTGATGCAATCCTATAATGATCATGGAAGACGAATCTGCACGAGCGTGGCCTACATGCAATCCCTTTCGCGAGTATTGTAATGGCGGTAGTTAGAAAGACACGACGTCAAGTTCGAAGATCTATCCTTTCATGATTGGTATTTGGTAAGATTCAGGGATGTTAATACAAATAAATCATAAAAACGTTTATTAATATTTAGCGATCTCTTTGTGTTTTTTTGATAACAAATATAATGTTATCATAAGTAAAATTATAAGGATACATGTTATTTTTGTAAAGCATCTACATATAGTCATTTAAATACAAACTGTTGTAATAATTCATTTGTTGTAATAGTTTATTAGGATGGGTAAAAACCACAACCCATGACCCGTACCCATGGAGCATATCCATAACCAATGGAGTTAACCCATATCCTTTGTCTAGATGCATTGCATCTATTAGATACATTGCATCTATTTAGAATACCCATGGTCCATAATCTAGGACCCATGACCCATAACCCATTAACCCATGGGCAAACAGGCGCGTCTCAGGGATCCCTGAAGTTACACTAGACGGAACCCTCAAGCAAGGGATCCGTGGGATCCGTGCAACAGTGACAAGAATTTGCCTATAAATAGAGAGCCATTTCTTCATTTTTACTCACCCCTCTTCTTACAAACTCTCTCATATATTCTTACACACTTCTAACAAAAGATCACTTGATCTAGAGATTAGTTCTTCTTTCTTTTATTGTGATTCTCATATAGGTCCTTCTCTAAGGCGAGATCACGAGCGTTCTACAAGTCATCCAAGCAAGGGGTCCTTGATTGATTTGTTCCTCCATAAGATTTCTGTAGCGAAGATCTTGTATTTCATATTTCAAATATTTGTTGTTCTATAGTACTGTTGGTTTGGTCCTTCGTGTTACGGACTCGGTATTTAGCTTTGTACCGAAAAAAGTGTAAGCAACGTTGTGAAGGCTTCTCCGCCAAGTTGAAGGAGTTTGTTGACATAGTGCTTGAACTCTCGAGTAGGTGACTCGGGGAGTGGAGTAAGGCATGGAAGGTGTCCTTGTAGCCGAACCACTATTAATCGGTTGTGTCATTTCTATCCTATACTCTACTTGCTTTCTTTACTTGCATTACTCTTAGATCTATACTTTCTCTTCATCCATACGATTTCACATAACATCGAATCTAAAGTTTTTGAAACTAACTTAAAATCGGCAAAACTATTCAACCCCCCCCCCCTTCTAGTTTTCCACAGGGGATGCTATTATTAATACTGGTCTACTAAGGAAGCTCAAGCTCGACTATGAAGAACATTGTCTCCAACAAAGAAAGTCCATGGATGAAAATACTTCCTGCAAGGATTATCCCTCAAGCAACACCAACGATAAAACAGCTCGGAAGCATTAATGTGAGAAGATAAAGACCTTTTGGTGAAGTTGATGCGCGTAAGGAGCGCGTTCATGGTAAAAGGAAAGTTCCTTTTCTTCGAGCAAGTTTTTCAACCTCCTAGGCAGTGAACCTAATCGTTGTAGTGTAGTATTGGGTAAGCCTCGAGGGTTGATATCGTTCTCTAGGGGAATAGGAATGCTAGTAAGAAATGTATCCCGAGAAGGTGGGGGTTGAGGATGATTCTTTTTATCTTTTTATAGTTTTTTAGAAACCTAAGGTACAAATCTCGGGGAAATTGGTTTGGGGATTGGTACTTCTACCGATTTCTTCTACTTATCTAATTATCTAGTTATCTAATTACTACGGGTAGTCTTATGTCTAATTGAAGTGTGCTCGTATGATGATTAAAAATGTGTTTACCTAGATACTATTACTCTCTAGTTATCTTTTATTGGTTGGTTAAATTGTCACACCTTATCTTAACGCGTTGTATTCCTAAGGTCGTAGGGTATGCGTTCCCCCTAGTTCTTTGAGGTTATCTCTCGTTTATGACATACGAAGTCGGCAAGCCTAAGCTATTTCATTCATAAGCCACACATTCATAAAGCATAATCAAGCATTAAATACATTGAATGATGCCAAGTTGCACTCCTAAGCCAATTTACAATTAAGATAAGAAAGAACCTAACAATAATCAATAACTAAGTTTCATAGATCTAAGCAAACACACAAGAATTTTAGCTAGACATGGTAAACAAGCAAGCATACACACAATTAATCGAATAAGGGATAGACATAATGTTACTTTGGATTAAAGTACTTATCTCGATGTGTTAAATAGGGTATGGGACCCTAAGATACTGTCCAATTCGGACTACAATTGATTTAGGGTTTTTTCTCCAAAAGTCTACCTCTTTAAATGCAGAAAAATCAAATTCTATATATAGATTTACAACTGCGACGACGTCACCTTTTGCATGGGATGCCGTCACCTCGCCTTCATTAGGGTTTTTTCTGGGCCAAGTCATCGATGGGATGGTGTCACCTTAGAGTTGTGACGCCGTCGGTCTTCAGATAGGACGTCGTTTTGATTCTAGATTTGGGCCGTCTGAGTTGAAAACTGTAAGTGACGCCCTTCTTCTTTAAGGCATGACGCCGTCAGGTTATGTGACCAAAATTTCCACTGATTCGTCACGTGCATGTTTTGATCAAGTCATCATAGAGGGACGGTGTCACCCTTTGATTGGGACGCCGTCAGGTACTGTTGATCAGCTTTGAGTGGCTTTGATCTTGACTTTGCCATTTTCTTCATGTATTTGCTCCTTTTCGTCCAAATATGCTTCATTCCAGCATTTTGCTTCCAAGAGACCTAAAAAGTGAAAAGGAAAGAAATTAAGCAGTAACGGATATAAAAGTGGTCAATTTAGGGCTTAAATGACCCCCTAAAAGTGTATGTTTTAAGTTCTTATCAAATATCCCTACACTTGGTATTTGCTTGTCCTCAAGAAAATGTGCTTTTGGCCAATCAATTTATAATTTTGGGGGCATGAAGCATTGGTTTAAAATAATTCATAACAAGTAAAAGCACCACAATATTCATAACAAGCACGGAAATTATACACTATCACCTCAAAAGTGGTGTTTGGATTCTCTCATCTCTCGGGTTTATATGAAATATAATAAATGTAAATGGAAGATAAACACTCATTACCTGGCATAGTACATAGATTACCATAGGCTTGAGACTAGATCAAACCTCCACCGCTTTGGCATAAGCACCTAGGAACGACTATCTAAGAGGTCTTTACAAGGGTTGTAATGTTAGGCTTACGATAGGGAAACAAAGGGTTTTGTTGGATAAGGGATATTTAGTGGTGGCAAGTCAAAAATATTATGTTACAAGCGTGAAAAGTGTGGCGTTGTTAATTAGCCAAGACTCGACTCACTAACTGTAGATAACTTGAAACAAAACAAACATAAATTTAAAGACATAAACATAAAGATAGATGTAAGATGGTAGCCCGTATGTCGTTTCTTCTTTATTTATTTATTTTAACACATTTTTTTGATTTTTTTTTAATTTTATTTTTTGACATACATTTTTACTCTACCATCCTCTACGATAACATCAAAATATAAGGGATTTATAGGAGCATTCCTACACTTGAGTTTTTATTTCTCTAACACTAATTGACCCGATTTGAAAAGATCAAAACACTTGGAGTATTTAATTATGTAGACAAAGGGAATTTGAATTTATCGTTCTTTCCCGTTACTCTATAAAATATTACTTTTACCCATGAGTCCCAATTATCCCAAAACTGTGTACAAAAGATATGACTCGACTTAGCAACCATGCAAGTAACTAGATATTTGAACTAAGCGTTTAGTAATGATAACAATAATGCACTAAAGGTGAGTGCATACAAGGTAGGCTAAGGCGATTTGGGTGTACATTTGGGGGTGGATTATAAACAATGCTCTTCATTGATATTCTGGAAAACCGAAACATCATGATAACCGCGAAAAGGATAGGCTCTGAGGGGTTAAATAAGGGTATCGTGTACTAAAGATGAGTACATTACAAGGGTGTAGGGTAATTACTCAACCGATGTGGAGGAAGTAATTATAATACAGGTTTCAAACAAGGGTTATCCTAATGCCTCTTTTCATTTAGTTATTCCTAACTACACAAGTGTAGCCTCACTAGCAATCTCGAAATGCATCACAAAACAAGTTCTAGAATCTATTATACTACCGGTACACTCTATAAGCATTAAAGGTAAATGCTTTTATTCCTAAAGATCTAGGGCCGAACCTCACATTTTTGGGGTGGAATTTGAGTGGTAAACGGTTATTGTGTTAGTCATATAATTCCTATCCATTAGACGCTTTATTAAGACTAAAGTTTAGCTCGTAAATTTCATAAAAATTTTAAATTTGGCGCTAAAATTTCCCTAACAAATATTTCTCATAGTTTATTACACAAATTACCAAGGATATGACAAATAATCAAGTGAGTGAATAGTTTCTAAGTTCCCGTTTTATTCTCCCTTCCTACACTTAAACTGAACATTGTCCCCAATGTTCCCCGAAAGAATCAAAGTTATGATAAAGGAAGGTAAGTAAGGAAAAGAAACTAGTACTCCCCTGATTAGCTTGGTAGGATCTGTGTGAAGTTGCGGTTAAATTCTTTTTCAAGAAGAATGCATAAGTAATAAGCTTCATCCAATGTTGTGTTTCTTCTTCTTGCCAAATATAACCTGCACACTTAAGAAAAAAAATGAATACTTCGCGTAAAATCTGCGGTAAAACTATATATGACACACAACTACACTAGAAAGCAAGTAAGATATAATGCTTGTGGAATGGATATTTGCAGTTTTTCTGGAAAATTAAGACTTGGGAATTTCCAAAAATTTATAAGTAGCACAGAAAACAAAAAAAAATGATAAACTATTTCTGCTTAACCTGATGTCGTCAGACTTTAATCCCATTTGTCAGGTTGTCCTCATAGAAACTGGTCTGCTGAGTTTTTCTAGAAAAATTCTAGAAAAATTACATCTTTAAAACCTGGAAAAATTCTTGCAAAACATCCATTATGACTCGATACAAGGATTTGACTCTAACAAACACACATATATATCAATTTCACTAGTTGCAATTCTCATGTTCATGTTCTTCAAAAACGTATGTGATCTTCCCTACACTTATCTTTTTTTAAAATACCTTTATATGTAATTAAGACGAGGTTAAAGACAAAATAAAGCATTTTCACAAAGTCAAACATGAGAATAAACAACAACGAAGGAAATATATATAACATAAAAATAAAACAACCAAACCAGAAATATATAAACCACATCACAAACATATATATTCATAATAAATTGTTCAAAGTCACCACATCACCAACTGAGTTAAGATAATACTAAGCAATTACAAACCCAAATTAAATTGTCTTAACCAACATCCAACCATAATTGTTCATAAACAAACCATCAACAAACAAATAAATCATTGATCGGGAGGTCCATAGCGGTAGTCATAGCCTGGGGAATGTGGCCAGTGTACCCACAGGGCGGGTAATCCTCCTCACGCCCGAGGAATGGATCAATCTGCAGATGAGGGTCGAGATGATCACGCATGGACAAGTACTGCATCTGTCGAATGGTGTAATCATACGTCCAGTTGGCCCTTCTGGTCCTGCTGAGCCATCCACGTGTCCATCCTGCCCATCCACGCTCCACGGTGGGCTGCCCGATCCCACGGACATGTGCCTGTAGGCGTCAGTGGAGCCACCTGCTCCATCCTCCTGCTGGTACTGCAGCATCGGCTGCTCGTCATGATCATCATCATTATCATCATCATCATGCTGAGTTGCGGGACGAAGGCGGT
Source organism: Chrysanthemum makinoi (assembly GCA_910596185.1). Taxonomy (NCBI): domain Eukaryota; kingdom Viridiplantae; phylum Streptophyta; class Magnoliopsida; order Asterales; family Asteraceae; genus Chrysanthemum; species Chrysanthemum makinoi. The sequence continues at coordinate 175,889,829 of OU343220.1, forward strand.
ACCATGCGTATCCGCCTCCTATATCCATGATGATCTCCATGGCCTTCAAGGACTTAGCTTTGACAACCTTGGGCTCCGCTAAAACATTGAGGTACATAGGAACCTCCCCACTCTCGAATCGCATAGGACTCAGCCAACTTGGTGACGAACATACCACCATAAACCCTATCTGCCTGCCTCATACCACTAGCACTCCTCAAATAGTCAGCTAACCAGAACGGGATGTTGCAGTACAGACCCTCAGCAAACATGCAATAGAGATAGAATAGATCCGATAAGGTGACACGATGAGTCCTGTCCTTGCGGCCCACTATGGTGAAGGCAATGCAGCGGTGAGCGAGCCTTGTTCGCGGGTCTTGGTTCTGCGAGGCAAGGGTACTCCCATTCATGTACTCCTTGTTGGCCAATGTGTTCAAGAACTGAACCCGCCACATATCTTCCCTAGTGGACAATCCAGTACCCAAGCTAGCTCTAAATACAGGGCTCTTAGCGTCCCTCTCAGAATACAACCCCACTCTCCAACCAAACTCCAGCGCAGACATACTCCTCCAAACTCTACCCAATCTAAACCGAATCCCCTGAGCATCTATACTACCCCGAAAAGAAAGAACATTCATAGAATAAGAAGCGTGAAACTCACACACCAACTCACTGTAAACGGGCTAACGAATACAAAACAATCTCTCCCATTGAGGACCAGTAAACTTATCCCTCCTAAGGCTGTTTCTAAAATCCCTTGCAAGATCATGCTCATTGAGAAAATTCCAATCCAAAACTGCCCCCGAGTCAATGGTTTGGTGAAGCAATTCGTTGTAACGGGTTTGGGGTGCTTCCGTGTCAAACACTCCCCAACCTGAAACGATGTCGGCGACACTCTCTTGGGTGCTGGAAGATTGCCCCTGGTTCTCCTTGATCTCTTGCTCATTTTCTGAAACAGGGAATCAAAAAAATCAGGAACAAATGAGTAACATTAAAACTGCAAAACGACATTAGAAGGTTCTGACGGCGTCACGCCAGCGGGCTAACGTCATCCCAACCAGAAATTTTCGAATCCAACATTTGCGAGGGAAAAATCCAGGTTTTTAACCATACCCCTTAACCCAAACACCCCTGCTGCAACAAAAAGGGTGCATTGGCAAGGTGTTTTAGTCCCTAAGCCGGCTAAGGCTTCTCGCAAATCAAACCTACATGAAAACACTACCATTCACCTAATCTAAAGCCTAAATAACAAGATTCATTAGCAACATTTAGCATTAATCAAATTAATTGGGAGGGTTTCAGATCAAAAGGGGAAATCAAAATTGAACGAGGAATAGAACAATCGAATAGACAAAGATCAATGAAAATTACTTACCTTGTGGAGATTGATGATGCAAAGTGGTGAATTTGACTTGGAGAATTCATTTTGGTGAAGTGTGGGACGGATAAAATGTGTAGGGTGGAGAATGAAAGAGATGGGTGGAGGTTTTATCTGTCTGATCTTGCTTCGTGATGGCGTCACCCTTTGCGTGGTGACAGCGTCACGCCCAAATTTTTGCAAAAGAGGCTGTTTTTGTGAACCTGCCCGGATAAAAAATCTTGTTACTATTTTTGACAAAGATTTTGGTTTTTATTTTAAAATTCATTTTGTCAATCCACTTGCAATCTCCACAATGGTGAGCAATAAACATGTCAAATTATCTTTTAACGGGGATTCTAAGAATATTGGAGCGTTGGGGGTGAGTACCTTTCGAACCTGGTTTAAAACAAAAAGAATGTTTCCTTATGTCATGGAAGTCGGGAAGCGAAACTTGCACCTTTACAATGAACACGTCCCTAGGAAATGCTTCTTTTATGCAAGGAACGTTGAGGCACGAGTTCTTATAATTTTATGAGTCCTTGAGGGGGATTGCCTTGTTTATTGGAATTGAAGAGGGCTCAGGAATCACACTCATGAGCTCCGGTATCGCATATACCTTTTTGATCTTTCTAGGTACATCATTCCTTGCGATTTCTTCACGGAGTTTCATCATGAAGTTGTCAGCTAGCTCCAAGAAAGTGTCGTGTGTTTTTCTCATGTGAGCTTTGAGGCATTTTATTTCCTTTTCTTGGTTGTTGACAAATGTCAACATTATGTCCTCGAATTCATCTTTTCATGATTTTCTTGGAAGCAAAAACTCCTTGACCGCGTCCATATGCTCATAATCACGGGTGGTCATTTCCATGAATTCATTCACTTGTGCCTCCATATGCTTAAACAGTTGTGCTTGGGAATCCAAACCATTTTCTTCAGGAATTATCGGATCTTCCCATCCTTCTTCCTCATATTGTGCTAATTCTTCAATGACTTCCCAACATTCTTCAACATCGAGGTTACTTAGCCTTCCACCGGCGGCATAACCAATGGTATGTCGAGTGGAGGGATTAACATGATCTTAAAAGATTTGGACTTGAAGCTAAAATCGATGCCCTGATGAGGGACTTTGTGGAGCAAGTCCTTGAATCGAGTCCATGCCTCGTAGAGAGTTTCTCCTTGACGTTTGTTGATACAAAAGTTGGACGCTCCTTATTTGGGTTATGATTCCGTATCAATTGGTTCTTAATGCTTGAGACCTGCGCACTAAGAAAACATAAAACACCGTTAGGCTTACCGTGGGATTGTCTCCCACGATTATCCTCCGGCGTGAGAGTAAGTAATCGGTTTAGGGTATAGTTAGGGATTAGGGTTTGTAAATTGTACCTTTAATGAGGGCCGAGATGCCCTTTATATACACACGAAATCCTTGTTGGTTCCGTGTTCCTCAAGTTTTGGCGTATCCTGCCTAAGTCGGTTTTCGGATGCTTATCTCCCAAGATAGGAGATATATAGATATTGTTAAACCATAAATAACTTTGGGTTTAGGCCTTCGTGAGCCCAAACCGTTACGAGGTAGGCCATGCGTATTGGGCCTAATTGTTAGTATCGTTCATTGGTCGGGTTCATGACCTGGATGTAGACTATACGAAGGGGATTTGATTACCATAAAATTCATCCAAGCTGTTGTGGAGTGCTCCTGATTTCCAACTTTGACTAGAAGGCGTAGTTGTCCCATGGGCCATATTTTTTCACCTGTAAAACCGGTTAGCAATGTCTTGACTGGGAGCAACTGACTTCGTATATCAGGTCACAGTCGTTTGAAACAATGTTCATATATGATATCTGCGGATGCTCCTCCATCAACATACATGCGGTGGATGTCAAGACCCCCTGCATTAATTTCAATGGTGAGCGGTTCTACCACTGAGTTGTCCGCAGCCAAGGTAGGGAAGGAGATTTCGCTTCCGCGGGAAAACTTTTGGCTGATCTTCTGCCTAGTCATTCGCTGCCATGGTTGTATCATGTAGATGTTATCAGCTTTTTCTTTAGGTACTTCTTTCTTGTTCCCAGTCTTCTGCTTATCTTTCCCTTCTTTGATGCTTTTAACCAAATGGTCTAATCTGCCTTCTTTTACTAGCTTATCGATTAGGCGCGCAGTTGGACACACTCATTGGTGGAATGGCCCTTCTGCGCATGGTAGTCGCAGTATCCGTTCCCCACGCGCTTATCTTCTAGAGTGCTCATCGGTGGAGGCCTTAGGAAATTTGCGCCTTCTGTTGCAAATATCTCCTTTGGAGTTTTGGTTAACGAAGTATATTTGTCATTATCTCGTCCGCCCCCTTAGCCGTGGTAGTTTTTGTTACTCTGGTCAGTGGATTGTCTCCGGGACTGTTCTTGTGACCTATAGTTTGAGTAGCCCTTCCTGCTATCCGCCGCGACTGCTTCTCTTGGATAAAGGACCTTGTCCGTTTCATAAGTTCATCAAAGGTCTGGGGGACCTTGTCGTTTAATCTTTTGATGAGTTCTGGGTTATTGATCCCATTCATAAACCCTAAGATCTTCAGTACTTCCGGGCATGATTAAACCTGAATGCACTCATCTTTGAAGCGCTCTACGTAAGCACTTGTAGATTCCCCGCATTTTTTTACCCTAGCGAGTTCGACAGGGTTTTGGCGCACTTTTTCCTCTGAGTGAAGTTTAGGGGAAACGCCTTTCGTGATTATTCAAAACCATCAATGCTTCTGCGTGGAAGCTTGCTGAACCAGTTTCGAGCATTACCTACTAATGTGGAATTGAACATATGACACCACACAGGCTGTGGCCTATTTTCTATGGTAGCAGCTGATTCGAAAATTTTTAAGTGATCGTCGGGGTCACCTGTTCCATCATAGGTTTTCACATTGGCGGGCATGCGCCTTCTCTTATTTTCTGAGAAATCACTGATGCGCCGAGTGAACGCATCTACCTTTTGGCGGCGCCAGGGAAGAGACAGATCTTCCTCCTCCTAGTCGCGATATCTTCCCCTGGACTTCCAGTGTCCAGTTTCGCTATACTCGTTGTCCGAGGAATCACCAGAGAACGTGCTTTCTCTTTGTCGGCGCTTGCGCCGGCCGTCTAAGGAGTCTCAAGAGGATGAACTTCTTCTATTTCGGCGCTTACGCCTACTGTTTTTAGAATCTGAACTTGAAGGACTTCCACTTGGGGAATGTCGTCGTACAAGTCTGTCATAAACCCTGCGGCTTCCAAGTCTATTGTGGACATTGGTACGCCATCCGTCCTCGTCAGATTCTTCCAGGTACTGCAGGTCAGCTGCTGCATCATTCTCAACTCTCTTCCCAATCCTGGTAAACACTGGAGGTCAGCGGCTATCTTTCCCGCCTCTCCTTCAAGGCGATGGAGATGCCTCATACTCTGTGTCAAAGTTTAGTCGGGATTTCAAGCTCTGACTCGACTTCTTTTTTGCTTCCTCTTGCATGAGAGTAGCCAAGGTTTTGTAGTTTTGAGACACAAAGTCACTTGGCGCTAATTCAGGCGCAACTCCTTCTAGCGCAAAAGCATCTGTTTCCATGTCTGGGCTCCTGTTTCGGAGAGGCGCGCCTGGTGTTTTTGTGAGATCCTTTTTCAGTAGGGGAGTGGTAAAGGGGTTACGCAGAGGATCTTCCGCGTTGGTTGTTATTGTGGTGGCATGGGTTGTCCCCGTGTGCTGTTCCACTGTTGGGAACACCAGATCTGAACCTTGGTTTTTAGCCACGCTGGTTGTTCTAGAGGCTTGTTTGAAGGTTGATCCGCTTTGCTGTTTCTTCCCTTGTAGGTCGCCATGCGATCACTGATTTTGGTTTCCTTGTTTCGTAATTCTAGTTCTTAGTGTTAGGGTCCCACGGATGGCGCCACTTGTTGATACAAAAGTTGGACGTTCCTTATTTGGGTTCTGATTCCGTATCAATTGGTTCTTAATGCAGAAAACACCGTTAGGCTTACCGTGGGATTGTCTCCTATGATTATCCTCCGACGTGAGAGTAAGTAATCGGTTTAGGGTATAGTTAGGGATTAGGGTTTGTAAATCATACCTTTAATGAGGGCTGAGATGCCCTTTATATGCACACGAAATCCTTGTTGGTTTCGTGTTCCTCAAGTTTCGGCGTATCCCGCCTAAGTCAGTTATCGGATGCTTATCTCCTAAGATAGGAGATATCCGATATTGTTAAACCATACATAACTTTGGGTTTGGGCCTTCGTGAGCCCAAACCGTTACCGGGCAGCCCATGCGTACTGGGCCTAATTGTTAGTATCGTTCATTGGTCGGGTTCATGACCCGGATGTAGACTATACGTCATCAACGTTGTTTGAACATCAAGATGTCATTCCTAAGTTTTGTAGTTCTCCCCGGTGGGAAAAATTGGGCAAAGAAACGAGTGGTGAGATCATCCCAACTTGAGATGGATCCGGCTGGAAGTCGCTCAAGCCAATTACTAGCTTGGTCCCGTAGAGAAAATTAGAAGAGACGCAAGCGCGTGGTCTCTTTTGTGGTAGCGTCGAGGTCGATAGAGTCAACGATTTTAAGGAAGTCCTTGAGATGCTGATTAGGATCTTCGGAATGAAGTCAATGGAATGCACATCCGTTCTGCACCAACTGGATGGTGTCGAATCGCAGGGCCGTAGTTTGTGCTTGATCGGGGAGCTCAATGGTGTTCCTATAGCCTTGGCGGCTCGATCTAGAGTATTCACCAAGTGTACGGCCTCTTGGCGGGTCAATTAGTGGTGGGTTATCACTTTCTATGGTGAAAAGTGATGAGGTTACGAACAAAGACATGAAGAGGAGGGATAGACTATAAGGAAGCTAATGAAAATGAGAAAAAAACTTAATTGATAGGAATCAAGCAAGGGAACCTAAACGAGATAGAGATCTAACTAGCTATTCTATTCCCCAGCAGCAGCGCCAAAAACTTGATGCGCGTACGGAGCGCGTTCGGGGTCAAAGGAAACTTCCTTTTCTTTGATCAAGTTTTTCAACCTCGTAGGCAGTGAACCTAATCGTTGTAGTGTAGTATTGGGTAAGCCTCAGGGGTTGATATCATTTTCTAGGGGAATAGGAATGCTAGTAAGAAATGTATGACGAGAAGGTGGGGGTTGAGGATGATTCTTTTTATCCTTTTATAGTTTTTTAGAAAGCTAAGTTAAAAATCTCTGGGCAATTGGTTTGGGGTGGTACTTCTACCGATTTCTTCTATTTATCTAATTATCTAGTTATCTAATTACTACGGGTAGTCTTATGTCTAATTGAAGTGTGCTCGTATGATGATTAAAAATGTGTTTACCTAGATAGTATTACTCCATAGTTATCTTTTATTGGTTGGTTGAATTGTCACACCTTATCTTAACGCGTTGTATTCCTAAGGTCGTAAGGTATGCGTGCCGCCTAGTTCTTTGAGGTTATCTCTAGTTTATGACATAGGAAGTCGGAAAGCCTAATGTAAGACCCTGAAACTGGGCCTAATCAATTTATTACAAGAATTCCATTTGAATGGTTGACTATGACTTTTATAAGTTTTGTGAACTTACGGGATTGGTTAGTCAAACCCGATAGTCAAACTATAAGTATTAAAGGTCATGTAAATGGTTATAGAAAGTATGATGTGTCACATTTATAATAAAGATGGACTTAAAGGACTAATATTGTCAAATAGTAATTAAGTAATAAAGTTATTGTGGCCATAATAGAAAGAAAAGAACTTAAGGGGCCTAATGTGCCAATTAGGAAAACTATACTACTAATAGTTATCTTCTACTGAATTCTACACATTCCAGAATATGGTGGGTGTGTGTGTGGTACGGTTTGGAGAAAAGGGAGGGAAGAACCAAGATCACTATAATGATAATTTGAAGGTAGATTAGTGCTCCAATCCAGTAATAAACTTGTATTGATCATCCCTACAAGTAAGTAATCCCTTACCCTAAGTTAATTGGTGAATTCAAGACCTAGGGTTCTTGATATCAATTGGGAAATTGGGTAAATGATGTTTATTGTTAGGAATTAGAAAATTCCATAGTGAAGTAGCGGTCACCCCAAATATAATCTAGCATAAGTTAGCTCGTAGAAATATCGTTATTTACTATTTTATTAGTTAGTTATTTAGTTTAGAGTAACACCGTGGAGGAAGGACGGGTCTTTACCCACTGTATGCCCGATCCACACCGAAGGAGGACGTTTAGTTTGTAACTATAAATACCCTCTACCTCCCAAGGTAGAGGGTTGGACCTTTCATTCATCTTAATCTAACCTTCTAAGTTTTCTTTCACTTTCTCTCTCTAGAAAGGTTCCCACTTTCTCTCTCTAAACTCTACATAATTCGAACCATATAGTGTTATGTGATGTGTTTGTGAAATCCAATATGTTACAATTGGTATCAAGAGCCATGGTTAGATCATCTCTTACATATCTTTGGATTTCTAGTGGTTTTTAGGTGGTTTTTGAGTTTGAGAAAGTTTAGTGGTTTTGCATCATTTGGTTGATTTCTTGTGTTAAAGTTTCGATTTTGATTGTACTTTTGTGTTTAGGATCATCATAAGTGTTTAGGTTGTGATTTGGAAGGCTTGAATCATCGTGGTTGGGTTGTTTTTGGATTGAAAAGTGTGTTTTGGAAGTTTTTCAAGTTAGCGACTTGGCTCACGGTATAACTTTCTTGCTAGCGATTTGCTTCAAAAAAATCAGCGAGTTGCAGTGTTGTTTGGTGGCGATTTGGTCCTAGCGACTTGCTTCACAATTTTGTAGCGAGTTACAGTTTTGGAGCTAGCGACTTAGACCTAGCGATTAACAGTACAAGTAGTGGACTCTCCACTACGGGTAGCGACTTGGTGGTAGCGACTTGGTCTGTAGCGAGTTGCTCTTTAGCGACTTGAAGTTTTAGCGACTTGAGTAGCAAATTCTTTGTCAAAATTTTGCTAGCGACTTGAGGGTTAGCGAGTTACTACTTAGCGACTTGCATTTGTCTAGCGACTTGGGACTTTAGCGACTTGGGGGTGTAGCGAATTAGGTGTTAGCGACTTGGTGCATTATCTTAGCGACTTGGGTCCTAGCGACTTGGTCTTAGTGACTTGGTTCAAGAATTCTTAGCGACTTGTTGACTTTTCCCGACAAAACTTCAAACGGCTATAGCTTTTGATCCGTAACTCCGTTTTCAGCGTTCTACCCATCAAAACGACCGTGAGAACGAGGAGAATGTCATGCTGAATAAACCAAAGTTGATTCGGGTAAACCTTCGAGGGCTAAATCCGCTCTGAACAGAAGTTATTGAGGTTTTTATGTTTTTAGACCTAAATTTCTCGGGAAAATCGTGCATAAACCAATCCAAATCTCAACCAAACAACATCTCTGCTAATCCTACAAACAATTATATGTCCTAACACACAATTGTCTATCATTTTGACAACCCATCAGTCATCTTAACACGTTCCATTGGTCTTTGCTTAACGGTTTGGTCTTGATTTTTGTAAAATCCCGCGAAAGATTCCATTTCTCGGTTTAAATCATAGACTTATAAAATCCCGTGGATTCATCAACATCATGTCCTACACTCGATTCAGTGATTTCGAAGTACTCAAAGCTGTATGATCTTGTTGACAACCATGAGAATATTAGCTATCTTGAGCGGTTACAGATGATGGAATCAATCAATGATGATTTGTGTTCTTCATGCTCTGAGTCCAATGGGATAGATTTGCACTGTTCAGGCTGAGAATGCCATGCAAAAGGAAAGCAACATTGAACCTTATCAACAACTTCACTCTCACCTCATGTTACTTCTACCCACATCAATGGAACGAACATGTATTGCCCTCTTCCGTCAGGACTTATCCACATTAACAGGAACTCTGCTGTTAAACCTAGAGCAATTGGAGCTACAACTTGGCAAAGAGAAGGTTCATAAGGATAATTCCAGTGCTGCACTTCAAGTGATCTACAAACTATTTCAGTCATTCATTAGAAGGGAATTCACATCCGATTATGATCAAGACATGACTGAAATGTCCTTCAAGAGACACACTGGAATGGAAATTAGCGTGTTCACGGAGACACTTATCCATCTCATGGATAATGTGGAGAAGTATATTGAGGAAGTTACTGAGAAAGATGAAAAAGTTGATGAGAAAGTAGATGAGAGTCGGGTACAGTTGAGAGATATTTGTGATAAGTCGGGTAATGTATATGAAAGGTCGGGTGTTCTGAATGAGAATATCGAAACAACAAAGAATGATGTAACCAGCTCTTCAGTTACTCTTAACACACAAGAAGTAGATCTTTGAAATCGAAATGGGAATGAATGGCGGGCACAATCAAAAGATTGTAATGTTGAGCTGGGTAATGCACCGGATGTTGGATCTGTTGACACTGAATACTGAGGCTCGAGAGATAGATAAGCTTGACGCGCCCGGTCCAGTGACTCTTGTTACACATGATATGGATGCAGATATCAGACCGATAATTGAACAAGTGTCATGCAATGAGGTACCCTTAACTGTTCAACATAGTGCATCTGCTAAAGTTCTTAAACAAACTGATTATGATACTGAACATGTCTTTGATAAATGTTCTATAACGAGGTGAGTCGAGATTAAGTGTTTCAAAACAAAAGATATGGTTGATAAAAGGCTTTTGATGAACTTTCAAACAAATTCTCAAATCTTGAAAAACATTGCATTTCACTTGAAATTGCGATACTGAGTAAAGGAGAAAGTTTTCAACTTAACAAACCATGTAAAATCCGAACTTCCGAATTCCGTGAACTTTTTGAAATTAACACTTTGAAAGCTCAGCTTCAAGACAAAGACTCAACCATTTACAATCTGAAGAAACATATTTATGTCTTGAATGTGAAAAGCAATTTAGTCGTGAATACACAAGACATTGATGCTACTATAACAAGAAATAATGAACTGTCAATTTATGTGGCTAAATTACTAAAGGAAAATGAGTCTTTGAGAAAGCATCACATAGAACTAAGTGACTCTGTCAAAGAAGCTAGAACTAAGTCAATGGAACAAACAAACCCTTTGATAGCAAAGATTAATGAACTCAAAGCTCAACTTCAGGAAAAGAGTTTCGCCATTATTGCTTTAAAAAATGAGCTCAGAAAAACAACAGGGAATAGTGTGAACACTAAGTTTTCAAAACCATCAAACTTGGGGAAACCGGTTATTAGACAACCGAATGCGTTTAGATCTGAACGACCAAAATTTTCAAAAGCGCGGTTTGCCTCCCAAGTTGATGCGAAACAAGTTTTGACAAAACCAGTCACTTCACCTCACTTGCCTAGGAAAATTGACATGAATGACTTGTATAAGAACTCTTATCTTGAAATGGCTAGAAAGAAGGCGCAGAATCGTAAAGACGGAATTTTAGGTGCAAGACCTAGGATGATGAATTCTTCTAGATTTCAAGGCCTGCTAGTAGTTCTAAACTATTACCTAGGAACACTAATCTAAAGACTAGGGATTGGCGTACATCTAAGAGTAGTTGCGTTTTGATTAATGCTATTCCCATAGCAGATCACTCTAAGAAATCTAGATCTATTTCCGAATCCAAACAAGCTGTTTGCTCAAAGTGTCTGAAATGTATCTTTAATGCTAATCATGATAAATGTTTCACAAAATCCCTGAAGAAAGTAAATGCTCATGCAATGGTACAAACTGTTAAGTCTAGGATTTACACTAAGTCATCCACAGTGCATATGAAGCAAATGAAACCAAAAGCCTCACCTAGATGGTTACCAACTGCTAAATCTTTGGAAACTAGGAAAAAGGATAAGTCTCTCACTATGCATAAGAAGCCTTACAATCCTAGACCTTGCCATAAGTGGATACCATCTAGTAGAACTTTTAAGGATCTTTGGACTTAGGTGGATACCTACAGGAAAGATGTTTACCAATGGCATTCTCAATGTTGACCGTGAAACCCCAAAGGGTTTGGATTTGGATATTGATGTCACTAACCATAATATATGCAATCAAGTTTGTAATATTAATGCAGGTAGTCCTTACTCGTTGGAGATAATTCGATCCTTCAATACATGGAATGGCTTAAAGTATGGATAACAAAAGGATTGATATCTCATAACTCACGGGTTCATGTTACTCAAAATTGATATTCAATCGCTATGCGTTTGAACACTACAGATTCAAGCCTCGTACTCTAAAGAAAGAAAGTTATGCGTTTGATCGCTTTATCTTGGAAAGAAGAAATCTTCTTATGACGTCTATTCACATCATTCAGGCCTCGTACTTCAACATTATGGCGTCTGTTCACATCGATTCAGGCCTCGTACTTCATCATAATGGCGTCTGCAGATAACACTTCAGGCCCAGTTCCTCAAAGAAAAGAAAAGTGTATGCGCTTTCGCTTTATCTTCAGAAAAAGAGAAATCTTCATGTTTATGACCATTCTCATCGACATTCTTCATCAACAAGCTTCATGTTTCTCCCATGCTCATTCAGTCATCAAGTGGATCTACATTCATTAATGTATATTCTTATTCACTTGCTAAATCAAAAATGGCAACTTCGGATGCAATTTTTGAGGGGGAGAAGAGTGAATATACTAAATGATGATGGATGTTTGAATAATGGATTATACGACTTAAAGTTTGATGACTCTCACTCACTAAGGATAAATGGGATTTATGAGAAGAGTGAATATACTAAATGATGATGGATGTTTGAATAATGGTTATACGACTTAAAGTTTGATGACTCTCCTCCAACGCCTAATGTTTCAATTACTAAGGATAATTGGGATTCATTGTTTTTCAAAGATATGTTTGATGAGTATTTCCAACCGCTAGCGAATGTTGATCATCCAAGAAGTACTTCTTAGACTACTCAAAAAGCCTAATCTCCAGTTATTCCTCAAGGTGTTGATAATGACTATCATAATATTGCAGTTGCACTCATGAATAATGATCCGCTCTTTGGTATTCCTTCGCCAAATCTTCACGGATTATTGTTCCTCTCATTGTGCACGCTATAAATCAACCACATGAACATTAAGGAAAATGACTACCTCATCCGCTCGAAGACATTATTGGTGAATCTTCCAGATCGGTCACTACATGTATACTTTTAGGAAGAATGCATTGATGTTGAGGCATCATTTGTTCCGGTTCATTGAGTGGGTGAATGTACATCCGATTGTATGTTTATTCACGTGTTGGGTATTTGACATAAGTTGATTACTTTGGAGTTAATCGTTTATCACTTATTTGAGATTGAAGTTGACCTTCACAAAGGTGTTTTCTTATTTTATCTTGAAGTCGGGGATGGTTGGATGCATGACTTTCAATGATAACTTGCTCGTGATTGAATTTAAGTTGAAGACTTAGTTTATCTAGTTACCGAGTCGGGTGGATGGTTGAAGACCGGTTAACTATCACTTCAAGGAGTTACGTTGTTTTACTCAGTGACACACGCTTATGTCGTTGTGGATAATTGCAAGAGGTGTTAATGTCTCATACTTTGGTTGAGTATTGAGTACTTGGAGATTTGCTTGAAGCATAAATTCTCGACACCGTTCTTCCAACATTAGTGCAAGCTTAAGATGCAAATGCGGGGAATTCTACTTCAGTTTCAAGTTTGGTACATCGGGTTTTCTTCATCAATGGTCACTTCAAATTGTCTACGAATGGGTTGATAAAGATAGTCAGAGAGAGTTTCTATAGCAGTTGATTCTCACAAGATTCATTTGAGCTAATTTTTGTTCTTCTCTATTTCAAGAATATTTGGTATGTATAATGTGTTGTTGATTCGATGTATCAAGGGGAAGGAGACATACATCTAAACACACAAGCGAGTACGTGATGAACCTAATACTTCTTTTATGTTGAAGTAATCCCGGGAAAGACAAATGTCATAACCGTAGAAACTTCGGTGTTTACTCATAACCTGTGATGTATTATTCCAACCATTTGGGAGGAAGTGGTCTCTGGATACTTTTGGTATGTGTTAACTTAACCCTCAGTAGAAGGAAATATGAGAAGAATATTTGGTTCGTGAGATGATATTGCTTATCGACATCTTCGATATGAATAATGGTAAAGTGCTTCCGATTATTCCTTCATGTACACATTATTATGTTGATTCCGATAAGATCACAACCATCATGGGGGAGAGATATGGGTACATCTAGAACTCACAACATGTTTACCTGATCGGGCTTAATGGTTATTCGGAGTTGACATATGCAGAGATGATCAGTGACTCAACATGTTACTTGAATGTCATCGTCTCTACTCTTGTTGGGTACATGTGTACATCATGGGCTGATTGGTTATATGTAAGATAATTGGAATCCATTTGGAAATATGAAGATGTTGATGTATTGTTCCCCTGAATAGACAACTGGTCAATCTCGTAGAGTAATGTGTACATCGAGAGGCGCGCTTGAGTTCATATGATTGAAGTTCATCATTATTCGATTTGATAACCACGATACGATCTATGTTTCAACTTGTTACGTTGGTGTTCTCGTGTTCTTGAGTGCGAGCTTCATTCAATGAGGTGTTTTCATTCATTTCTACTTCGTGGAAAATGGTCTTTATACTGATTTTCGGTTGAGGGGAAGCTACCAAAGACTCACTTGTTGAAGGCTCAAGTTCTTTCGACGATTCAAGAGCCTCGAATGCTTTGGTGGTGGAAGTTTAAGAGATGATGACATCTATCTTCTACAAAGTCTTTGAGCGATTTCCTTTTTTTGGTACTCGTATCATCATCCTCTTAAACTATTTCTCTATATTTGTATATATTTATCAAAAACCAAATACAAAAAGATAAAACCAACAAAAAGAAAATAGAAAAATATAAAATCTTCAAAAGCCCATAAAAATCAGAAAATTGAAAAATACCAAAAATATTGTTTTCTCAAGACATGTCTTCTGGTATCGATAACATCTACGGTCTTAGAAATGTCATTCAATAATGGCACGGGACTTTAGATGAAGTTCGAGCAGGAGGTGTAAATATTCCTTTCTAAACATGTCTTAAAAAAAATGGCTTGCGATTATTTTGGTGTAACCCGTGCTTAAACCATGGCTTGCTATTATTTCAGATAGCAACCCGTTCTTTTAAAGGAAGGAAAGTGTTGCGCTAAACCTATTTTCAAAATATTTCGTGCACTTATCCTAAAAAAAAACAAGGAAAGTATGTCGAAGGACTGCTGTTCCTACACAAATGTTTTTCCGTCTAAAATTCTTCAGAAAAATATTTGGTGTTTTCAAAAATGGCGGTAAATGAGTTGCTTTAAAAACAATCAGATTCAGAGTTCTTGTAAAATTGAAAAACTCAATCAATGACTTGGCAGCTTTTAAACTTTTCATAAAATGAGTCATGGATTGAGGGGATAATGTTTCTCAAATCTACATCATCTAACGGGCTTTCTTAATCATCCTAATATGCTTAATTAAAAATGATGTTAACCTATGTTGAAGGACTAGGTGCCTAGGATATGATTGCTAGGATTAGATGATTAGAGTTTGATGAACACATTATTCTCATACATTTATATGATCGATTGATATGTTGCATTGACTTTTATTAGTCGATTGTTGTTTGGGTGATGTCGACCACCATATATTTATATGTGTGTTCACTAGCACGTATGCGGTATATTGGTATAAAAGAATGTTCCCGATCCGGATCCCACAATTGATGAATGATTGGATGCGAATGGAAAGGGTAACTATTTCTGGGTTGACAAATGAAGAAACGGAGCTTAATTGGACTTCCATGGAGAGTTGGCATAAATGCAACGTAAGAAGGTCTCACTGCATCGGTTGGTTTTCTTCTAAGTGATTGAAGAAACGGAGCTTAATTTGACCTCAGTTGGCATTTAAAATGCAACGTAAAAAGAAGTCTCACTGCATCGTGAGATGGTTTTCTTCCAAACCCTCTACAACAACAACGGAAGCTTCTCTACCACCTAACATATCTTGTGCGGGGAAAAGTAGTGATGATACCATTTTTCTAAAACTTTGAAAAATATTGTTTTTGAAAATGGAAAAATATTGTTTTAAAATATATTGGACTAAATTTTGAAAATCACCGGACTTCATTTTATCAAAATTTAAGTCACTCAATTATCGACTTCGGTCATCGATTGAGGGGAGAGTGATTTAATTTAAAATATTTTCAAACAATATATCTTCAAAAGAGTCCGTTTGTACAATAATTAAGTGGTGATCTAAAGATTTAATGTTATGTCATGGTATGATTTTCTTTAGAATCAAGATCTTTCAAAATGAATTTTTTTTCTGTTCTTGTTTGATTGTGAAATTGTTTTATTTTACCTAAAAGATCTATTAAAACAATCATACGACGACACTAACAATCTTTAATGTCTTAAAATGGTCCTTATCTGTCATTTTTCAAAGTTAAATCAAGCCACGTCTTTCCCCAAAATCTTTTAAATGATTTAAATCAATTGGGATCACAAATCTCAAAAGGTTTGAAATTTTGATCGGGGTAGAGATCGTGAGTTAAATCTCTTATCTATTTTTATGGAATTGGTTTTAGTCCTTCAAAGGCACTCCTGCCTCCATGTGCCAAACGATTTCAAATACACAATGCACATGTTGAGGAGGAGGATTTATCCAAAAACCAGATGAGTATTTAAACAAGGCCACATTTTCTCCCATGTTTTCTAAACCTAATTAAATCACTTGGGATCCAAAATCTCAAAGGGTTTGATATTTTTGATCGGGGGAGAATTTGTGATTTAATAATGAAATTTGATAAAAGGTGATCGTTTTGATTTAATTGTGCAAGTTGCTCTCTCATATGTGCTAAACGCTTTCGAATCTCGAAGCACATATTGAGGGGGAGCAAACAAACTATCGAGGTACGAAAGCTTTTTAAAGTGATTTATAAAGTACCTTGATTGAGTTTTAAAAATGGTTTCTTAATGGCGTTTGTGATTGTGGATGTGCTTCAAAAGAACTCTTGCCTCTATGTGATAAAATGATTTCAAATATTCTATATGCACATATTGAGGGGGAGAACTTACCAAAGAAAATCAAATGGCTTTTTCCATGAAAATTGTGATCAAGAAATTATTTCAAAGAACTCTTGCCTCCATGTGCTAAACAATTTCAAAATCATATGCACATGTTGAGGGGGGGCATTTTCTAAATGATCAAAACTATTAAGGTACAAAATGCTTTGATCTCGTATCACAAGTACCTTGATTGTTTTCCAAATGATTTTTCAATTGGTTTCAAGGAAGAATGAACCGTACCAAAAGACCGACCATTTTACTTTATGCATGGTGTTATAAGGATGGTTAGGTTAGGTATTAGTTCCCACGATCCGCCCGAGCAGGAGGGATCTACCAGGGACAATCCACTAGATAGTGTAGAAGTCCTTAGGTATGATGAAAAAAGGAGAAAAATGAGAAATGGGAAGAGTGCGGACTGAGATAGAGCTAGTATTGGAATAAACCCAACAAGGTTCTAGTTATGAAGTCTCGGTAAGAACTGAAGGGGTTGAAGAATGAAAAAAATTGGAATGTGAAAAGGGTGAAAAGAAATAGCCCTCCAATAATTCAACCTTAGGGCGTAAGGGTTCAATACATATGCTCTTGGTGGCTACTAAGGTAAGGTATTGAAGACAAGGCGTCATGGACCCGGTGGCCATGCTGCACTAAACTTCCCAAACCACTCAAGTTCCTCTTAAAAGGGCTTGTTTCATTCTCACGGGGAACCTATATAATCTATCGACTTTCTTTTAGAGATAGTTGATATTGAAGAAGGAGACCCTCTCTCTAGTCTCCGGCATAGGAACCAAATGTACATGATTGAGTCTAGAGCCAAGAGATCATCCACAATATCTCATTAGGACACAAAATTAATGAAGACTTGCTTTTTCGCACAATGTGGAAAGTAAGTATATATTTAGAGTCCTACGCATTATCCTTGTGGTATTGCGAACATCGAGTGATATGCATACATATTCACAATGAAGATGGAAAGCCTTCTGGAGCCAACATCAAACAAGCTCTTGGTAGGTGGCATGTGAGATCTATTCAATAGATCAACCATGTGACAAGCTGGATAGAAAGCGATGGGGCGATTCACTCGTGAATCAACCTTGGTCCAGGAAATGGATTGACGAATACTTTTGGAAAAACCGTTCGATGTGCAAACCTTCTTTTCTCTAGCACGTCGAATGTGTACTTATGTTTTCAAACACAAAAGTATCTCGATTGAAAAAATACTTTTGGAAAAACCGTTCGATGTGCAAATCTTCTTTTCTCTAGCACGTCGAATGTGTACTCTTTTAGATACAAAAAGTATTTATGATTGAAAATTGATCTTTCTCATAAAACCTTCGTCGTATTGCAAAACTCTTTCTTCAAGCAATACGCGATTGTTTTCAAATCATTTTTCATCAATCGGTGAATCTCAATTCGCTGGTTCACTCACTCCGTGTTGTCTTCTTTGAGGCGTTCCGGTTTGAGAACGGCTAGAACAGCTGCGAAACCTTGTCAAGGAGATTCTTAGGAATCCTACGATCACAGGCGGTACTTGTGCGATCAGCGAGGAACCGTGGGCGTGTACCTCAATTCAACGAAAGTGATCAAAGACACTTTCGTGTGTTTTATGCTAAGCGTTGTTTGCGGTACATTTGGGCGGTTGCAGTGTCGAATTGAGTCAATCCAAAGCCGCATGCTCACGGCATCCACACTTAATTGAAGAAATCATGACTTGTGCATATCTACAGAACTGGCTCGATATTTTTATACTATGTTCACGATGCTGCTGCAAATATCTTGAACGGTAAAAGCTTCGCTACTCGATGGTAAGATGTCATGATTCAAAAGTGTGAGCATGTCGGTCGAAAAGTCACAACTTCACATGATGGCAACACAATAAAGGGTGATCCAGAGATTTATTGTGGTGATGATCTCAGCTCGAAGATCATCAAAGATGTGGATTAGTTCAAAGACCTCCACGAAAGTACAAACCACTTTCGGACTATGAAGAGTCATTGCTAAAGCACAAAGATCACGAAGTTGAAGAATTCAAGTCTCGAGCTCAAGCTGAAGATAAAATAGAATGCTAGGATTCAAAATGTAAAACATGGGGTGACCTCCCTTAGGGGGAGATTGTTAGGAATTAGAAAATTCCATAGTGAAGTAGCGGTCACCCCAAATATAATCTAGCATAAGTTAGCTCGTAGAAATATCGTTATTTATTGTTTTATTAGTTAGTTATTTAGTTTAGAGTAACACCGTGGAGGAAGGACGGGTCTTTACCCGTATGCGATCCACGTCCGAAGGAGGGCGTTTAGTTTGTAACTATAAATACCCTCTACCTCCCAAGGTAGAGGGTTGGACCTTTCATTCATCTTAATCTAACCTTCTAAGTTTTCTTTCACTTTCTCTCTCTAGAAAGGTTCCCACTTTCTCTCTCTAAACTCTACATAATTCGAACCATATAGTGTTATGTGATGTGTTTGTGAAATCCAATACGTTACATTTATAAATTAAAATAAGGAGTTATAATGAATATGGGTTAACTATTATTGAGTTAAGCCAATAAGCTAATGGGATTGATTATCATATAGTCATCATATGATTATGTGATAATTAGTAATGATTAGAAAGTGGTTATGGTAGCCATGACATATTTGATTAATTATGTGTTTATGATAATAGTGATTTGGCCTAGATGACAAGAATGGAGATGATGGCATGTTTGGTTTCATTAGTTTGGAATCAAGGTAAGTAAATCGGTTATAAGTTAATATTATATGGATTTCAATTCATTATATGTTATGTGATGTTTATGTTAAGTATATGGTATGACTTGATGTATATGTGTTTGTGTGTAAATAGATTGTAGTGCTACTTTTGCATAACTAGCATGAGATTGATAAAGTAGGATGGAAATCGTTAGAGTATATATGGTGATGCTTATGATGTCCCAAGGTATGTTTATGATTAAAGTTGTAATGGAAGAATGGTTATAATGTGTAATGTGTGATTGATGTATAATGTTAAGTTATATCCGTTTTGCTTACTAAGCCTCGTGCTTACGGTTTAAGATGTTAATGTTTGTAGGTCCATATGTGATGGCGATGGTAAGCATTGGATTAAAGCTTATGGATTGCTAGATGAAAGTTAGAAGAATGGTAAAAAAAGAAGTAGAGCTTAGGTAGATCACAGAGCTTCGTTTCAATGTTGTCCCCTGAGAGTCTTTGAATGGGTTGTATGTATGTTGTCGAGTGTCAAAGTTTATGTCTTTGTTGTTAAAGCTAAATGTGTCAAATGGTTCATTATAGTAACGGGATTGAAGTGTGCATATTTAGTAAAAGGGCATTTGGTATACGTGTAATTATACCCATTTTAGGTTTTAAACGGGTTAATAATTATGGATATGATTCAATATGTTAATTTAATGCTTTTTAAAAGGTTTGAAGTAATTCGGAAGTGGTTAAGGTTGTATGTATTGAAAATGGGTCAAAACGGGTATTTTACATACTACCCGTCATTTTGTAAAGTACCATTCCAAAGGTCAACTGGTTAATGTTTATGCATGAAAATGATATATATGAGGTCTTAATAAATTCTAGAATTTTTGGTGTCTTTCCGAGTAATAGATGTCATTTTCTGGAAAATAGGTCAAAAGTGCATAAAAGGGATATGCAGAAAAAGGGGTGTTTGGGACAAGGTCTATTTTAACCCATTTTGGGTCAAACGGGTCAAGAATATTTGTAAAAACAATGTCTATGGTTAAGTGTTTGTAAATTGGTTAAAATAGTGGAGAACTAGTTTGGTGAACTAGTAGAGAACTAGTTTGGAGAACTAGTTTAGAGAACTAGTTTAGAGAACTAGTGGAGAACTAGTTTGGAGAACTAGTTGGAGAACTAGTCAAAGTCAGTTTTTGAAAAATCATATCTTTTTAACCGTAAGTCGTCACAGGTCGTGCCCCCCTTCATTTCGAAGGTAATTGAGTCTAGTTTCATGTAAAAATACTTTCAAGGGTCGGTTTGTTCTGATTGTATCAGTTCAATGATTAGAAACAGCATGTCAGTTTTAAGTCAAGTCGTTTCCGCATAAAAGTTTAAATTTCAATAGTTTTAAGTCGTGTCATTCACGGGGTGTTACAACTTGGTATCGAGCTTTGGTTTAAGTGAATTAGGTTTCCACTTTAGGTTTCCTAGACTTAAACCACTATTAGATGCGTTGAATGTAAGAGAAGTTAAAGCGAGAAAGTAAATTTTTAAGTTTTTAATCATATCATGTGATAGTTTACATGAACCTAAGTTGATAATAATGAATGCATGCTATAGTATTGATCTTTATGTTATATAAGTCCGTAGAGGACTTGAGGTATTTAAATGATTAGATTGTCGTACACCTTGGTTAGTGTCGGTGATCATATTATGATTATATGAATGTGTATTGGAATAACGGTATGGAATGTGATAAGAAATGATAAGTGTGCTAAATTATAATATGTGAAGGTAAAATGAGAATTGCCGCACTAATTATTAAGCATCTATTAATACGAAAAGTAAAGAATGGGATTAAAGAGACGATGACAAGTATTGATGAGAAGAAAGTGGTATAGCTAATGTGCTAAAAACTAAAAGAGATGAGTTAAGAATGTAAGGATATGTTGCCTAACTAAATTTTAGGTTCCCATATTAGTAGCACAAGCATCAATAGAAGAAATAGAGAAGATAGAGATCGGTTGAACAAATACAAACACACACGAATAGATAATAAGAATAGTTATGCGTAGGAGTGAAAGTAAATTGAACAACCAACCCTCAAGTGAGGGTTATACAAGAGTATTTATAGGAGGGAACTAGGGCAACACTCCAAGTTCCCATCCTTTTACTTATTGGGCTTGGCCTAGGCTTATGGGCTTTCTACATAAGCCTAGCCTTGATTACTAACATAAAAGCCATATTAAGCTAACTATTACATATGAATCACTAACACTTGAGATGTGGTTTAGGAGTGATTCCAACAATCTCCCCCTAAGTGTTAGTGATGAATGAAAGAGTGATAAGCGTTGTAGATGAGATGTAATAGTAGCTTTGGCGTCTTCGATATTCTTCTTTCTTGTGAGAAGAAGTGTCTTGATTAGAACAATCTCCCGGTGTAGAAATTGTTTCTTTTGAAGTATTCGATTTGGCGTCATCATTTACTTTGTTCTTTGATCTTTGTTCTTTGTGATAGTAGTGATAGTATGTTGTTGTTATGCGCATCAGTTGCTCCATTGTCTCCACGTCTTTCTTCAACATGCTCACACGCTCTTTAACGTTGGATTTGATCTTGATGAAGTTTTCTTAGTCTTTAAACTTTGTAGATTCTTTGACTTGTGAAGAATCATTGATTTTGTGTTGCCTTTAGAGAACTTCCATTAGTGATGATGTTGGTATGAGCATGTGAAGAATGCGCACGATCGGTCGGCTCGAGCTTCCATAAGAAGAAAAGATAAGAAAGGTTAGTAATAAGCGGATTAGGCACTTACAAGTTGAACTTAGAGTGTTAACAGCATAGTGTGAAAACACAACTCTAATTCTCACAAAGGCCGTTCCTGAAGTGGAGTCCCATAAGTGAGATAACACGATGTACCGAAATACATCTACAGTTGGATGAGTGTTGAGGTACACGAAGCATCACCTACGGCTGTAGGACGTTTGAGACACACTAAGCGTAATCCAGGGGATTTACGAAGTGACCTCTGTCGGGCGGTTTGATGTTGACCACTGGCAGGATTTTCCATTTAATCAGAGGATCACATGTGAACCTCTCATAAATGTTCTCGACAGATTGCTAAGATCGTGAGCGACTTCGATAATGTATCACTTGCGTTCTTATTGTTGAACGACAAGCGATGAATTGTCAAGTGTTCTTAAGAGATCTTTTGAAGAATCTCGTGGTTCTAGACTCAATAGTGCGCTTTGGTTTTACTGGCGGAGACTAGGGAGAGGGTATCCTTCTTCAATACCAGCAATCTCTAAGAGAAAGCCGATAGTTTACGTAGGGTTCCCTGTGAGAATTAAACAAGCTTCTTTTGGGAGAAACTTGAGTGGCTAAGAAGGTTTAGTGCTTGCGTCACTGGGTCCATGACGACTTTGATCTTCAATACCGGTGTCATCATGTGACAACCATTAGCATATGAATTGAACACGGTTATGCGCCTAAGTTGAATAATCTGGAGGGCTATTTCTTTTCACCCTTTTCTTTGCTTTTCTTTTTAATTCTTCAACTCCTTCTTTCTCCGATTCTCATTTCTCCTTTTTTTATAATCATACCTAAGGACTTCTAATTCTAATTATTGGTGGTGTCCTTGGGTAGATCCCTCCGGCTCTGGCAGATCATAGGACGGTTATTCCTAACCTTAATCACCTTATAACTCCATTGCCATAAAACCATTTTAATGAAAATCTCTCGAAGTGTTTGTGAATGAAAACCATGTTTGAACACTTCAAGAGTTTTAGATTTTCAGAAATACTCCCCCTCCACACGTGCTTAAGAATTTTGTGAAATCGCACGGGTGAGGAAAGAGTCGCACTTTTGAGTTGATCAACTCAAGATAGACAATTCCTTGCGAGACACGATTACGTTGCTTAGTTAAAGAGATACATTGTCAACTTTTAGGTGACAACTAGCTCTAATAACTACCTTGAAGATGTGGACAACCCCGAGAGGTTGTCAAACCCGTAAAAGTTCATGTCTATCAAGAGCTTCTCAAATGGGTACAATTTACTTGGATAAGTCTTGGAAGACAAATCTTTTCAATGTATGGTATTAAGATCTCGTCAATTCATGGGTTGAAGTCTTTTCACACGAGGATTCAATAGCAAAACACAACATATTTCTTATCACATAATTTTTCTCCCCCTCAAAAATGGCATATAAATGTTATTTTTGATGAAATGTTGAGAATAAATATGACCATTTTGAGTTTTGTGGGAAGATTACACGAAGAACAATTTGTGAACAAAGTTTTTGATCAAATACTCCCCCTCAACAAGTGATATAAACTTTTGAGGTTTTGAAAATCATAAGGGGAAGTACTTGTTCTTTTGAGCAAAACTTTGAAAAATGAAAGTTTTGATAAGTTTTACTCAAAAGTAAGAAGCTTTAGCTCCTTTTATAGGATTGTGGCACTAAAGCGTACCACAGGGTCCTTGCATTACAAGTACGGGTTGTACACTGTTATGTGTGCACAAACCATAGTCATTAAAAAATCACACATCCAAATTAATATGAAATAGAAACAGTTTAAGGGGTACCAGGCAGTCCATCAATCTTTCCGGGAATGCGAGCGAGGCGTTGATAGCCTATGAGAGTAATCTGGGACGACCACCTACAAGCTGTCGAGTTACGGCTGGTCCCTTATGTACAACCTTTCATCGATTCTAGTGATGATCCTCTTAACATCCCTTCTATACTGAGAATTCCATCACTTTGGAGACCCAATGCGTTCATATATCGCCTTCAACCTATAAGCCAACCCGTCCCTGACCTTCTTCAACGTGTGATCCCCAAATTTGTGAAGATCTCTACGCGCCATCAAGCGATTGCGTTGTAGTTCACTACGGTAAACTACTCGAATGGTTTCTGCGAGAGTGTATTGTGGAAGCTAGTTGATGTTAGGAAGTTCTAGAGTGCGGGTGAAGTTGACATGAGTCGAATGCGATTCAATAACAAGTTGTAAATCTTACGCGTTCACGGATCACTATGCTTCGATGAAGATGAGCAAGGACTTGATGTATTCACGTTGAATTTCGTCGAGAATTGTCGTCCATGTACGTTGGCAAGATACTGATCTTCAATGTTGTTGAGAGACAAGTTCGAAAGTCCGCTTCACAGAATTCATAGTCCCTTTCATCTTGTCTTTTGACCACGATAGTCTTGAGAAAGTTGTAATCCCATTTAGGACGAAAGGGTGACATGCTTAACGACGATCCTTTATCCTTGTACACTTCATGTTGAGATTTTCGAACTTTGGCGACTTTTGTAGTAGATTCGTTGGCGTTCCGGCCAATGGTGAATCCCGTACATTGCATCAATGTCATACTGTTCCACGCTATTGGAAAACATATGGGTAGCCTTTTCTTCGATGGCTATGCAATTTGAGTATATGGCTGCCGGGAACGTAAGTGTAAGTTATGTAGCATATTTCTTTGAACTATCGCTACCGTGTAGAAGAAATTCCAAGTCTTTGTTGAAGAATTAGCGGAATGGAATCTTAGGTTGATCTGGTTGGCCAATCGTTGGTAGAGGTTTATACCGGTCGGTTGTAGTATGGAGGGTTGTCTCTTACGGTGAAGTCGATGTTTGCTTCCGGGTTGAGCCAATCAATGTTGTTAGACATGGCTCGTGCTATATTTTCAAGGTGATATTCAACTTCAATAGCACTTTCCGAGCTGTTTTTGAGTAGTTGAAATGCTTCATTCTTGATTCGTTTCAACTCTGATTTCGTCATCTTCTTTACACGGAACTTTTCTTGCGTTAGCTTAGCATGCTCCAACGTCACGACCTTCTACCAAATCTGGATCATCGATGGGGCGGGAGTAGCATCAACAAGTGAAGAGAACCATTCAAACTCGGTGTCATCTTCATCGAGCCATGAGGCGACATCAGACCTTAGGCGTCTTCTTCTTCTTCTTTGGCCTTGATGAGGATGATGGTTTCTTTGTTGAAGCTGGAGGGGTTGGTTGTTGTTGGGGCTCAGGGACTTCCTCATCGTCACCACCCGGTATACTCAAAGTGATCACGGTTTTCTACAGTGCGAGGTGGTAAGTCGAAGTCCCTGAGGTTTGTCAGTGCAGAAAAGCGTGGAGGAGATTGTTGTTGAGATGGAGTCCTTTGGGGTGGAGGTAGCATTGAGGAAGATTCACCGAGACTTCTTTGGGCGTTTAGGTGCGAGAATCCTTGTCCTTATCATCGTCATCTCTTGGTCGTTTTGGTTGACTTGGTGATTCTTTACATGAAGACACGAGTTGATAGTCTAATAGAGTCTCAAAAATTTAGCTTCATCAGTAAAGGTTCCGGCTCGTTTTGACATTTGCATCACTAATTTAGTAATTGCTTCGAAAGAGATCAGATTCTTTGGCCATTGTATGTTTGTCCAATGTAGCGATATTTGGAGTAAGTAGTCGGAATATGACTCCTTGTCACTTTAGGAACGGATGTAGAAGGAATTTTTGAGTATATTCTCTTGCCATCTTCTCCAATTCCTTTTGGAAATCTCCTTTGATAAACTTCTGGATTTGTTCCCTTTCATTCAACAACTCGTTTATCCCTTTTTTGAAGAAAGTTGATTACGTCGTGAGTTGATTTAGCTTTTGTTGGTTACATCCTTCTTCGTACTTGCTTGGCGGCTTTGACAATCTTTGTTTTAACCAAGAGATTGTGGATGCGGTTGATCTTTTGGATGGTGGTAGAGATGAATGAGAAGGATGAATCTAATGATGATGAGAGATATGAGGAGACTCGGGGTCCTTTCTTTGGTTGAAGTTTCTTCTTTTGAGTGTGTAGGACTATCAAGAAGAAAATCATCATATTCAACCGTCATCTTTTCAGGACTTGGCCAATTGTTGCCTCAATCTTTGGCTTCTTCAGCTTTTCTTTCTCGGACTTCTCCTTTTCAGGTTCCTCAAATTCATAGGTGATGGTATCTTCCAATCGTTGTTGTTGTGGATTGTGAGTGGTGGTACCGGTTCCTTATCGAGGTTGATTAACGCATCGAGGACGGTGTAGATTGCGCACCACCACTTGACCCTCTGGGGCCATGAGTTTGATCCTTTACAAATTTATCGGCAAGATGTTTGAGTCTAAGGTTCTTCAATTTCTTTTGATATTCTCTTTCCTCATCAACTGGTTCTTCTTCAGAGCTTTCCTTATTATGCTCAAGCACAGGAGTTTTCCCTTTTCCTTTATCAGCTATTGGACTGGAAGGCTTAGCTACTGTTGGAGTGTCATCATTGCGGTTTGAGTAGGTGACCTCTTCGTGCGATTCGTATCCTCGAGGTTTCATCCGGTAGCTTTCATTGTGGTTTCGAATGGCTTCCTTAGAGGGAACTTTCCTTTTGAGTGGAGGTTTCCTCTTGGGGAATTTTCTTTGATTCTCGGTGCTTGTAACACTTCTGCTACTTCCTCTTACGGTTTTCCTTGTAGGTGTACCGGAAGGACTTTTCATCGAGAAAGCCTACTTTGCCTTCTTCAAGCGCTACCGGATACCTTTTGTATGAATAGAGTTGTTTAATTGCATCTGTTAGAAGGTGATATGGCAACACAACACCTGTTTCTTTGTTGACTCCTTAGGCTCATACAACATGGAGTGATTGTTGGGGTCATTGATTCTCATGGGGATATCGGGATTATACCCAAGAGCTCTTTGGATCAACATTTTGTATATCGATGTATGGGATTTTGGAGCCAAGCTTTTTGAGGAATGACGTCATGTCGTCCCATATCGAGCTTCAACCGATGTGCTTCATGTTGACCAATGACCAGAAGATCTGCAGTTCCATGAGCTTGGGATGCTCATAGCCACTGTCACGACCAGAGACAGATTTGGTGATGATGATGTAGAGAGTTCTCCATGGTTGAGGAATATTCTTAAGATCCACGTATGAATGCTTTGTGATTACTCCTGTAGCTTCGTCATAACCAATGTTGATCATGAATTGCAGAACGGTCTCTTCAATTGGTGCGGCATTGTATTGATTGGTTCGATTTCGAGGGATGAGAAGAATAGCCCTTAATTGCGGTGTGATGGTGACTTGTTTGTCATTGGCGTCACCCCGCGACATTTTGTCCTTTGATCTTTTGCATTGTATTCCGGGCTGGTGAATATAGATCTCGAGCCTGTAGCAGAATTGGTGAGCATGTTACGATAAGGATGATTCTTAAGAATGTCCACAGCAATTAAACAAGAAGACTCTTACGGCGGTGAGTATCAAAATCAACACGAAGGTTGTTCTTTCCAATCTTCATCGGATAGCCATTAGGAAAGATATCAGCAACGGTGAGAACATTTGGTGCTTCCACATTCTGCATTTGAGCATCCATGTCGTGATCTGAAAGATATTTAGCCAAAAGAACCAACATATCGAAAGACATTATGTTAGTCAACAAATGGTTTTATTGTCTAATTATAGAATGTGATATGTCGATGATTGTTACGAGTCCAATGTCACTTGTTTGTCCAATAGTCCAATGACGTCGTGATAAGTTTCGTGAGTTGATTAACTTTAAGTTTTAAAGTTCATGTTTTCACTTATTTTTCACAACATATTAACCGTTTAAGCTTATTGGTGACATTATTGGTTTCGTGGCGTTATGATTTATTTATTTACAAGTTTGCACACGTAAAAATTCATAAATTAAGGTTAATCAAGGCTTAGGCGTAGAAATGGCAGTAGCTTATGCGTAGCAAGGGGAGTGTTATAGCGTAAGCATAAAGCTTATGCGTGGGTTCTTGACTTACGCGTAAGAAATATTACGCGTAGGAAAAGGGGGCCTTATGCGTAAAGCTTACGCGTAAGTGTATATGGAACCTTACGCGTAAGGCTTACTCGTAAGAGTCAACCTTATGCGTAGAGGTCACTTTTTACGCATATCCTTCACAGGATACGCGTAGTCCCCAATGTAGAACGTACGGCGTACAGCGTAGATTTCTCTTAGCATAACATATCTGGCGTAGGGTGATCCTTATGCGTAGATGCAAGTAACCTTGATTACGAATTTTCAAGTGTAGAAAACACGAAATAAATTTATCATAACATCAACATTAACATCTTCATTCATTTTCTAACAGTTTTAACCACAAATACTCAATCAAACAGTTATGCGTAGGAAGACTTATGCGTAAACCTAAACCCTAAGGCTCAATTTTTCGTGTGTAAGTTATCTAGCCATAGAAATTGCACCAAAATGATTCTAGGATGTCTGGGAAGCCTATTGAGTTGTTCTATCCAAGTTTTAACATCAAACTCAACGTGAATCAAAATACACAAACTTCAAGAACATAAACCCTAATTCTTAATAAACTAGCATTAATGTTTTTGGTTGAGTCGAGCCTAGATATGATCAATTAAACTTGTAAACAACATCTTGCAAGCAACCAATTAGCTTGATCTCACAATGAAAATACCCCAATTCCACGCATAAACCCTAGTTTTCAAACATCAATCAATTCGTAGTGTACGGGTAAAATGATAAAAATGGTATTAATATGATAAAACAAATGTTTTGACAAAACCATTTTAACCATTAACACTCAAATGAAGAATTTGTGTTCTTATGTTACGCGTAGAACACAAATCAATCTCTAAAACGAATTTAACCGTTGGATGTTTATGATATTAAAAACCTTTGTTTATAATCATGTTAGAAGCGTGAAAACACTTACTTTGATGATCAAAAACACGTTAGAGGGTTGAATGTTAGGCGTAGGATTTAGGGTAGATAATAAATGTAAGTGAATTAAATGAGTTAGGTGGATTGTTTTATTAAAATAACTTTGAGATTTTGACAGTTTTAGCCCCTTCACCTTTTCCATTTACATCCAATGTCCATAACTTCCATTTTGGTTACCAAACGAAGGATATTTTGAAAGAAATTTAGACGACACTCCCCTCGACTTAAGAAATAATGAAGTTTTATAAATTTTAGTCCGAGGAGTGTTAGTAAACCAGAAAAGTGACCACCATAATTAAAGAAACAACCATGATAATGTAACATGCAAGTACAAAGTTTTATGAACACGAAAAGTTAATATTTGCTTTCTCCCCTCAACACTTGATCGGAAAATACTTGAATTTTGAAAGATTTAAGTGTTGTGACGAAATGTACTTGCCATGTTGAGAGAAAAATAGATAGAAGAATATTTTTGTTGTTTTATCAAGTTTTATATTTTTGTATTTTGTTTTTGAAAAATATTTACAAAAGAGATTTTGGTGTTTGATTGGTTTTAAGAATGTTTTAAGAGTTCATTCAATTCCTCTTGAGTCAAACACCGCATACCAATCCGGTGGACCAACTCATTAAACCTAGCGGGAGGCAAGGCTTTGGTGAGAAGATCAGCCAATTGGTATTCTGTACCCACAAAATATAATTCAACAGTACCCTGTTCCACGTGCTCCTTGATGAAATGATATCGAAGATCGATATGCTTTGATTTCAAATGTTGAGCCAGTTGCGCGAGATGGCAATAGCACTCCGATTGTCGCAGTACATCGGGATTACGTCAAATCGTAACCATAGTCTTTGAGTTGTGTTCTCATCCAAATGACTTGAGCACAACACGCCGACATGGCTACATATTCTACCTTGGTTGAGGACAGCGATGTACAATCCTGCTTCTTCGATTGCCATGACACGAGTTTATCACCAAGAAATTGTAAAGCTCCGGAAGTACTTTTCCGTGAGTCTAAGCATCCTGCGTGGTCAGCGTCTGAAAAGCGATTAGTTCAAAACCAGAATCCTTCGGATACCAGATTCCCAAATTAATGGTTCCCTTGATGTATAGGAGGATTCTTTTAGCCTCAGAGAGGTGAGTTTAGGTTGGTCGCGGCCGATACGGGAGCAAGATATCGGCAAAGACAATATGGTCTCTGGCTTACATTAGATACATGAGAGACCCGATGATACTACGGTATTTGGTAGGGTCAACCAATTTCCCATGTAAATCAGTGTCTAGCTTCTTGGTATGAGCCATTGGTGTGGCAGGTGTCCTGGTTGCATTCCAAATTTGTGTAACAATTCAAGGGCATATTTGGAGTGACTCAAGAAAATACCACGGGGTGATTGATGAACTTGTAGTCCTAGAAAGAGCGTAAGTTCACCCATCATGGACATTTCAAAATGTTTCTTCATTAGTTTTGCAAAAGCGATTGAGTACTTTTTATGAGTTGACCCAAAATGATGTCATCCACATAAATTTGAACAATTAAAATATGTTCCCCGTGATATTGTATGAAAAGAGTTGGGTCAACCGAACCTTTGGAAAAGTTATTGGCAATGAGGAAAGATGATAGCTTATCATACCATGCCCGAGGAGTTTGTTTGAGACCATAGAGCTTTCTTCGGTTTATAGACATGATTAGGGAACTCTGGATCAATGAATCCTTACGGTTGGCTGACATAAACCGTTTCTTTAAGTTGTCCATTGAGTAACGCAGTTTTGACATCCATCTGAAGACCGTGATGTTCATATGAGCGCAAATGCGAGGAAAATCGAACGACCTCAAGACGAGCAGCCGAGCAAAGGATTCTTCAAAGTCAATACCCTCTTCAGCGATAACCCTTAGCCACGGGCGTGACTTGTTTACGATAACGTTTCCTTGACATCAATTTGTTTTCCAAATCCATTTGAGACCAATGCGTAGACCCATTGGTCTTTCAACAGTTCCCATACTTCAAGACGTTTGAATTGGTTGAGTTCTTCTTGCATGGATTCAATCTTGTTGTCTTTTGTCATTCGTCTTTTATGTTTTAGGTTAGATTGGCGAGCGGTGAGTGCATAAATGCAATGTTCACCATCACAGTGAAGGCGTTGTCTTGTAACGACCGGTTGATTCGGGTTGCCAATAATATTTTCAGAGGATGGTCTTTTGTCCATCTATGTGTGGAGGGTTGATGTTGGTATACATTGTGCAGATTCTGAGGATTCAAATGGTTTGTTGAAGATTCAGCGACATCAGTGCGTGATCTCATTAGCAAACGGGTTAAAAATGCATTTGGATCAAAATCTGGTTGGGGGTACTTCATTGAACATCATCAGCCGGTTCATCATTGTTTGGCGGTTTGTTCTTGTTGTGTTGAGTCAACTGGTGGTGCTTCTTCAACCGTAGTTGTTGTAGCAGGTGTATCGGGTATAAGACTATTATCAGGTTGGAGCAGCGGATACACGGAGCACGTTCATCAATATCATCACTGAACAGTGAGCAAATAACCTTTCCATTTTTGTGAGTAAGTGAGGGCTTGTTTCGGTGATGGGGGTTTGGGGAAGTTTAGCGGTTGTGTCGGGTTCTAAGTCATTATACTCGAAGCCATTCCGTAAGTTCATCAAAATGAGCATGAATCGTTTCCATAACCTCCTTTGTTCGACGATTCCAGAGTCGGAAACCTTTAGAATTATCACAATATCCTATAAAGACTCCAATGTCAACTTTGGCTTTGAGCTTTCCAAAGTCATCACGATCATTATTTGGATAGCAAAGAGATCCAGATACATGAAAGTGTTTGAGATTCGTTTTCATTGTGGACAAGCTCAAAGGTGTTTTGTTGTGGCGTTTTGTAATCATAGAACGGTTTTGAGTATAGCATTCATGATACGACTTACGCCCATAAGTAATCGGAAGTTTAGCATTGATTAACATTGTTCTTGCGGCTTCCACTAACGTTCGGTTTTAGTCTTTCAACAACTCCGTTTTGTTCTACGGTATGCGTGCAATAGATGTGCGATCTTGAATTCCCTTTCTCATAAAATTCACGAAGAGTTTGGTTAACAAATTCAGTGCCTCTATGCATTACGATTTGTCGAACGGTGTTTCATAGCTGAACTTGTATTTTCGTTGAGGTGATGATCATCTGTGGAGCTTGATCTTTGCTTTGAAAGTAGACCCAAGTCAGCGTGAATAGTCATCAACAATTACTAAGATGTAGCGTTTGCCATTGATCGTTTGCACGCGCATCGGGCCACACAAATCCATGTGTAGAAGATGAAGCACATCTTGGACGTGTTCCACCTTTGAAGGAAAATGAGCACGAGTGCTTTGCCTTGTTCACAAGCTGAGCAAAGGTGATCTTTAGAATACGAAATCGTGGGAGTCCTTCAACTAGTTTGTGTCGAGCAAGGTTGGTGATGGTTTTAAATTTTAGATGTGAGAGACAGCCCATAGCCATGGGATTTTGTTGATGTTGCCTTTGAAAGTAAGCAGATGGGAGAAGAAGCAACCATGTCTTGCATAGAGATAATGTAAAGACTGGAATACGCGAGAGCGGACATAAGGTGTTTCCTTGTAGATCCGAATGAAACAAGTTTTCTCCTTGAAAGCAACCTCCAAATCTCCATCACAGGCCGACCTCTGAAAACAGTTGTGACCGAGGCCTTCCACATAATAAACCCTGCTAATTTCGATGTTCCCATTGATATAGTCTCCGTAGCCCATGATAGCTGCGAATTGATCATTCCCGAACAGGCGATGCCAATGAACTTTGCAATAAAGTTTGATAGGTTTAAGGTCGTATGTCGGGAACATCCGCTATCAACAATGAGAAGTGATGTATCACTGCATTACACACAGCGACATAGATGGAATAGAAGTAGATGTGGAAACCGAAATGTTAGAGGGTTCCGGAGCAGTTATAGTAGATATACACACATCAATAGCTTTAGGTATCCATTTAAATCCTAGTGTGTTATATATCCATTTCCGCCATCTCCAACTAGTATTTGCTTTAGTCTTAGTGAATGCACTAGGTGGTACTACATTCCTAGGAGGTGAAACTTGAGCTACAGGGACAGACAAAGCGTTTCTTAGAATCTAAAGAGGCGGTCTACCAAGCCTGACTTAGAAAGATTAGTGGGCCTATAGGTATTCCGGTTTTAGGATTCCTTAAGCGAGATGATAGCTTTAGCAACACATTTATCATGACAATCGGAATTCATACTTTTACGCCAAATAACACAAGGTGCATCGGTGAATATCAAAAGTGCTTAAAGGTTTAGCATTCGTTACATCACTATTTCTATTACATGTGCCAGGCGCAATATCTATAGTGGAAGCAACTTGAGTCTTATTCATAGTCCTAGGGTGTTCTTCTACTTTAGCATTCCTTATTGATCTTTTCTTAGGTCGCAACTTCCAATTATTCGATGTAGTGCTCTAGGCGTGAAGTGCGGACGTTTGGAAAAGCGCAACTATTCATTTGATAGAAGGAAGCACGTTAGCAACTTGTGATTTGGCAGTAGGGATTCTAGGTTCACGATTACTAAGTGTTCCTGGTGCTATTCTCTTAATCACGGTAGGCGGAAGTTGTTCATATTTTCCTAACATTTCTCTTAACTTGAAGATAGTGTGAATGGATCTTGATTTTCGGACGAATATTTCCAGCAAAATGCATAACTTCTTTAGTGTGTGCAAGATAATGATCAAGTTCATTTGATGCTTCATCACGAGTCTTTTTGAGTAAATCAAATATGACACCATATTCCTTTTAACTTTTACAAGTTCTTGTTCATATTTTGAGATTTGACACTTAAAGAACACGTTTTGATCATCCATTGCTCAATTTTTGGATCAGAAGTTTTGTCCATAGTGGGGATTTTGTGTTGAAAAAAAAGTTGTTGATCGTGAATATCTTTTTAAGACGACGTATTGCATTTGAAAGTTCGTTTGACAATCGTTTGTTTTCAACTTTTAAGGACTCGATATGAAGCACATTATCAGTGTTCTCAACATTTACCACAGAATCAACATTATCAGCAGAGATATAATCAAATGCATATGACAAAGAATTCAATAGCACAACATTATGGACATCAGCACAGATGACATCTTCCAAGAGTCGATCAACATCTTTCTCAACATTTTCTTTTTACGTTTAGTATTAGAAATAGATGTTTACATTTTCTCGAGCGACCTTCATCAATCAAGTTCCTTATGAAAGTCCCTTTCCCAAGACAATGCACAACTTTTCAAATTTTTAACATTTGGTAAAAGATTTTTTGAAAAATGTCTCTTTGTTCTCGGCCTTGACGATTGAAAATGTTGAACTTTGATTTGAATGATTCTATCTCATGTTGTAAAGTTTTGAGGTCAGCCATGAAAGGTCAAAATATCTAAGAATTTTGCGATTTTCAGGTTTTGAGTTTACTTCACCGATGGAAGGTAAAGGACCATAAGTTTGTGCATAATCTGGTTTGGGATTAACATTAGAAGACTCAGACGTTTTATGATAATCCTTGGTGTGTTAGAAGAATCCGTTGGTGTGACGAAGTGACGCTTTTATAATTAAAAGGTTTGTTGTAAACAACATTTTTTAATTTTGATCGACTCTCGTCTTCTGTATCTAATTCCTCTTGACGATGATATTCAACAACATTCATACAGAAATTATCAATTTATATTACGCTGGAAACTTGAGTTTGGTTTGAATGCTTTGGTTGAAAGCTTAGGTTTGTGTCAGCGAGATTCGGTCCATATCCATTTGATTTGGGTTTTAAAGTAAACTTTTCAATAGCTGTGACCGACTCGCCATGTTTGTAAACAACAGTTTTAAACTCTTTAAGTTTGTTTTGCAAGCCGGTGATTTCTTCAAGATGATCATCTATTCGTTTCGTTGAATGCTTTTTGTATGCAGGAACTGTTTTTGACAAGTTAACAACTTCGACCTTAGCTTTTGATTTTCCAAGGTAGAGCGTTAATTTGCTTTTATGTTCATGTTTCATTGTTCTATTTAGGACAACAAAGCATTCTTGAAGCGGCTAGATCATCTGTCTCTCTAAATATTTTTCGTTTTGATGAGATTTGGCAAAGGCTGCTTCAAAACCGTTTTCATGTTTTTCTTGAGTTTTGAAAAAATTGAGTTGCTTTTGTAAACATTCAAAATCCTTGGTTAACAGTGCATTTTGCTTTTCAAGTCCTGATTAATGGCATGATATTTTTCCACTATGGTATATTGGTCTTGTATTAAGCGAGCAAAATCACGGATGAGGCAAAAGTTGGTGTGTTCAGCGTGAGTCACAACATGATCATTACTTAGATCCTCAAGTATAACCACAGTCAATTTGATATCAAAGGAAACCATAAGGTCATCTTGATCGTCAAATATAACTCTGATTCAGTCGTCGAATGAGATGTGGCGACTCATTTTGAACATTCCGAGCCTTAGGATGGATGTTGGCGGAGATATGAGATCGAGAGATAAATATGGTTTGTTCGGTACTGAGACAAGCCATCGGTGTCATACATTGGGCACATGTCACTCATGTGTAATCATGTATCAACATACATAACTACATTGGCCGCAAGTCCTCCATATCATCATCACGGTGCGCATTTGCCATAAAGCTCTGTTCTTTGTCGTAGAGTTCCACCACTTCATCCTTAAGAAAGAAAGAGCCTCTTTGTGATAAGCCGCCCTTGAGTCCTAGGCTTTGGGCATGCATTAGCGAATGTCCCTTCTCATTGCGGTTAGCATCGAAGACCATTCAAACCATTTTGAGCATTTCCCTGTTCCACCACTTGAGCTCGATTGTTATTCCTACAGCATTATTAAACCCGACCACCGCTCAGCGACCATAACCACGATTAGAACTTCTTCGTCCATTGTTCTACAACGATTCCTTGTGTTAGATGAGGAATGAATCGGTTGTTGGACTTGTTGGTATAACGGCTAAAGGCATTAGCAATCATAGCAAATCCTTGTTGCATGCTTCGAGCGGTCAGATTCCTCATTAGCTTCAGACAGAAAGTGCTGAGCATTGTTGTTGTATGGAACCAATGAGTTTGTTAGATTGGTGTGAAGGATCATATGGTGTGATTGTAGATTGGTTGAGTTGGGTTGAGGAGAATAACTGTTTTGAGCATATAAGGCAAGTTGTTGATTTTCGGATGTGTCGGTGGAGCAATTTGAGCCCGGAGAATCCTTTCCCTATCAACTTCCTTTTCATGAGGCTTCAAGTAATCGTACAACAATCCATATGTAGAATGATGCATATTCTTCGGAGAAAAATGACATACTTCTCCCATTAGGGACCAAGACTACTCGGGAACTTAGTATTCACGCAATTCTTGGCATGATGATGTTGTGTTTATCCAAATCATTGATGATGTCTGAAAAACAATGATGATAAGACTCTAGTGTCTCTCGAGGTTCAATCATGAAGTGTTCATAAGCCAAGTAAATTTTGGATTCCAAATCCTCGATTGAGTCTGATCCTTCCATAAGAAGATGAATATGATCCCACATTTCCTTTGCAGTCTTTTGAGCATCAACACTTTGAAGAATTGGGTTAGGTAATCCTAAGAGGATATATTGCATTGCAAGTTCATCACTTTCATAGTGTAGAAGTTCCTGCATTGGTGCCGAACTTGATAGCAATGTTGGATTGTTCATCTCTTGGTGGATTAGCATTTGGATCGGTAGTACGATAGCATTAGGCATGGACCTTCAAGATAACCTTCTTTAAGAACTTTCCATGTGGGTTCTTCAGATCACAAAATCTAAAGAACCTTATCACCCATTGATCGTAGTTTCCAGGAGTGAGCATTGGAGGTCTATCTAGTGATCGGCCTCATGAATTGATTGTTGGCTACTTAAAGCTTCACACATCTTTGCAAACCAAGTGGGTTCCTTCATAGTGTTCCTTGATGGATGTTGATTGAATGCGTTTGTGTAGGGTTGAACTTGAAGACTTGGTGGTGGTTGAACCATTTGAGGTTGTGGAATTGAAGCAAGTTGTGGAGTATGTGGTTGATTAAATTGTTGTTGATAAATTGCTTGTTGTTGATTCCATTGTTGATGTTGTGGAGTTATTTGTTGGCGTTGAGAATAAGTGTAAGGGAAATAATTAGAGTATGGTGGTTGTGACATGTTGAAAACTTGTGTTGGTAAAATGGATCTTTGTAGTCGAATGAACCTTTGTTGATGAAGTGTCCTTAGGGGTAGAAATCACAAGAAACCAAGTAGAACTTATGCGTAAAAACACCAAAGTTACGCGTAACAATCAAGAGTTACGCGTAGATTTAGCTTACGCGTAAGTAGGGTAAGGCACTAAAGTTATGCGTAGACACAAAGTTAGGTAGAAACATCGTAGGATTACCTTATGCGTAAGACTAGGCTTATGCGTAAGATGAAGCTTATGCGTAGGATTTCTCGAGCGTAAGCTTTATGCTTATTCGTAAGTTTAGGGTTTTATCCCAAATGATCTTTTACACTATCACAGTGCAAAAGATATCCAAAGTCGGCGTATTTTCAGGCTTATCCAAGCAAGAAAACACGGAGTAAACAGCAACGAAGATCAAACCAAGGAATAACGTCTTGGCGTAATATTAGGGTTTTGATACGCGTAAGATTACTCGTAAAATGATTGTGCCCAAATTTGTTTCTAAACCAGATTTTTGTTATGGAATAGCTTCAATATCACCA
The DNA here is from genome assembly GCA_910596185.1 of Chrysanthemum makinoi. Classification (NCBI taxonomy): domain Eukaryota; kingdom Viridiplantae; phylum Streptophyta; class Magnoliopsida; order Asterales; family Asteraceae; genus Chrysanthemum; species Chrysanthemum makinoi. The sequence goes on from OU343220.1 coordinate 175,927,340, forward strand.
AAATAACACAAAAGTGTGAAACTTGATGAACCAAAACGGCTAAACGGGTTACGCGTAGAACAACACCCACGAACAAAAACAAGCTTAAAAACTTAGATCCACGCGTAAAGATTGAAACTTTTTGCCAAAACAAGTATTTTAACACCTTAAAACGTTGAAAGTACAAGAATCTTGGATTGAAAAGTGTAAAAATTGAGTTTTTAAGCGTCCAAAGCGTTAACACGTTTACGCGTAAGACAAAACAAAAACTTCAAAAACGAAGTGTTAACCAACTATTTGGTGATTGATACCCTTGTTAGGTCACTAGATTTACAACACAAGCAATAGAAAGATAGAAGTGATTGAACAAGTTAACCAAACACACACACCGTTAAGCTTAGCGGTTATGCGTAGAGGTGAGTGAAAGAATAAATTGAAAAACCAACCTTCAAATGAAGGTTTACAAGAGTATTTATAGGAGGGAAGCTAGGGCAACACTCCTAGTTCGCATCCTTTCCTTATTGGACATGGGCCTAAGATCATGGGCCTTCTACATAAGCTTAAGGCTAATAACAAACATAAAGGCCATAATTAAGCTACCTATTACATATTAATTACTAACACTTGATTATGGTTTAGGAGTGATTCCAACAACTACTCCACCCTCATCGGAAACAATGGAAATGGCGTTAACAAATGAAGTGGGGGAAGCGTGATCATCGTTTCTCACTATAAGGGAACCTTATGTAGTGTACTCTTTCACAAGTTCATCATCTTAGTCATTTTGCATTTCTTCCACTTTGCCTATAAACCTCTTCTTCAAATTTGGCTAATCTTTCGAATGGGGGCGCCATGTATTCTCTCATTTGTGCTGAAGCTAGGTGAAATTAAAATGGAGAGTAGAATGGGCAGCATACATAGTGGGATTTTATTCACTGCTTGGTGATTGAGAGAGGTGTTGGGTGGTTGGTGGAGTTAATGGAATTAACCGTTGCTCAATGGATTGGTCGGGTGCTTTCTTTTGCCTTTCAATTAGATAGTCGATCCTTCTCTCAAGAGCACTAACTTGCTCTTATTAAGTTAGTGCTCATGAGGAATGATATGGCATTTACCATTCTTATGGGGGTGTCATGAGATTCACTCCAATCTTCGTAGCTTTGGTGGCAAGTTCTTCTATTATATCCCAGGATTCTTCCGCGTTGAGATTGCTGAGCCTTCCACCGGCCGCTTGGTCAATGGATCGCTTGGTGAGAAAGTAGCATGATCGTAAAAGATTTGGACTTGAAGCTAAATATCAATGCCGTGATGAGGGACTTTATGGAGCAAGTCCTTGAATCGAGTACATGCCTCATAGAGATTAAAGCCTTGGCGTTTGACGTCAAGATAATCCTCTAGTTGGTAGTTTCTCCCGGTGGGAAAATTTTGATGGAAGCTTAGTGTTGAGATCATCCCAACTTGAGATGGATCGGTAGGAAGTCGCTCAAGCCAATTACTAACTTGGTCAGTGGAAGATGGAAGAGACTTAGCCAGTGGTCTCCCGTGTGGTAGCATCAAGGTCGATGGAATCAACGATTTTTAAGGAAGTCCTTGAGATCTTGATTAGGATCTTTAGAGCGAATTCCATGGAATGCACATCCGTTTTGAACAAACAGGATGGTTTTGGATCAGCGGGTAGTAGTTTGAGCTTGATCGGGGAGCTCAATGGTGTTCCTATAGCCTTGGTGGCTTGGTCTAGATTATTCACCAAGAGTAAGGCCTCTTGAAGGTCAATGGTGGTGGAGTAGAATTGGGCGATGAGGTGGCGAGTTATCACCTTCCATGATGAAAAGTGATGGGCCTACAAACAAAGTTACGAAAAAGGGGGATAGACTACAAGGAAGCTAAAAATGAGAAAAAAAAATCTCACTTGATATGAATCAAGCAAGGGAACCTAAACGAGATAGAAATCTAACTAGCTATTCTATTCCCAGTAAAAGGCTTGATAATGGTATGAAGGCGTTGGTCAAAGTGTTAGGATTTAGTAAATCAGTCATTAAAGTGGTGCCTCAAGTATATGTCGTTAGAAAGCTTGGTCGTAGATTATTTAATGTTAAGCATACTTAGTTAAGTAACACGTGGAGGACGGACGGGTCTTTACCCGTATGCGATCCTGACCCGTAGGTGGCGATTTGTGTAAGACTATAAATACTCTCCCTCAAGGTAGAGGTTGGAGCTCATAATAATACTTTCATTTCTCTCACTAGTTCAAAACCTCTATCTTCTCTCTCTAAAACTCCATAGTATATGCCTCTTTGATCTTTGGTTTTAGTGTGTTTATGAAATCAATATGCAACAATTGGTATCAGAAGCCATGGTTTGATCATCTCTTTATATCCTTGGATTTCTAGTGGTTTTAGATGGGTTTTGAGTTTGAAAAAGTTTAGTGGTTTTTGCATTATTTGGATCATTTCTAGTGTTAAAGTTTGAATTTTGGGTGTACTTTTGTGTTTAGAATCATTGTAAGTGCTTGGGTTTTGATTTTGTAAGCTTGAATCACTGTGGTTGATCTTGTTTTGGATTGAAATGTGTGTTTTGAAGTTTTCTTGCTAGCGACTTGGTTCTCGTTGTGTTTTCATGTGCGACTTGCTTCAGTAAAGTTAGCGAGTTCTGAGTGTTAGTTGTTAGCGACTTGAGCCTAGCGACTTGTCTATCGAGACAAGCCAACAAATAGTACAAGTTAGTGGATTCTCTTTCACGGCTAGCGACTTGGAGAGGTTAGCGACTTGGCAGAAATTGTTAGCGGTTGTAGTGTAAATTGTTAGCGACTTGATACTAGCGACTTGGATCTTAGTGAGTTGTTCTTTGCAACTTAGCTGTGTCTAGCGACTTGGTACTTAGCGACTTGCATCATAAATCTTAGCGACTTGGTGTTAGCGACTTGGACCTTAGCGAGTTGCTCTTTAGCGACAGCGTGTAGCGACTTGGTTCTTTAGCGACTTGGGTCTTAGCGACTTGGTCTTAGCGACTTGGTTGAACTTTGTTTGTATCGGTTTCTCTTGATTTAGTAAAATCCCGTGAAAGAATCTATTTCCGGGTTTAATCATAGAGTTATAAAATCCCGTATAAAAGCATTGTATGTCTACCAACGTACCTACAACCATATCCATTATTCTGAGGATGTTCAAAATTTGGTTCGATACTTGTCCACCCATGCTTGACAGCTGACTACGACTCTTGGGCTCAACGAATCAGTTATGTCTGTCTTGGAAAGGAAAATGGGGTCAACATTCTCAAATCTATTGATGAAGGACCATATCAGATTGAGACTACAAGAGACATAATTGACACTGCAGCGGATGGAACAATGATCTTTGGAATGAACGGACCAAAGATGTATGATGAGCTCATTGATAAGGAGAAAAAGATTCGATCTTTGATATAGGGCTTCAAACATCATACCAGGGTCTTCAAAAGACATCTACAAGCTTTGATCAATCACACTGAAGCCAAGGCTTTTGGGATAATGTCAAGATGCTTCTCCGAGTTCTGAATTAACTAAGGAAGACATAGAATCACAGCTGTATGATGAATTTGAGCACTTCAAGATGAAACGGATAGAGTATCTATGAATATTACGTGAGATTCCATAATCTTGTGAATGACATGAGGAATATCAAAATGACTATGTCAAATATTCAGCTGAACTCAAAGTTTGTGAACAACATGAATCCCCGAATGGCACAAGTTTGCCACCTCTGTGAAGCTAACCAAAGGATTGAAGAACACCAACTATGAGAAATTGTATGCCTTCCTTCCGAGAATAGAGACATGGTATGTTTGAAAAGGATTCTAGAACAGTTCAAAACCAACGAGGGAGAAACAAGTTCCTCAAATGACTCAACAGCCTTTTACACAAATGTTGGTATTACTACCAAAGCTTCTCAAGTCATTCCCATGGGTGATGGTAATTACAAACTCATCCCTGATCCCGCATATAAGCCTCCAGACCCAAACACATTCATGGAAAACTTCATCAATCAACAATCTCTCATGGTCAGTCAAAACATGAACTCTCTTCCACACACCAACAATAACCTCATAACAACATCCAATCCACACAATCAAGCAACTGTCAGAGATGGGAAGGTTATGGTGCAAACAGTTCAAGAAAGCAGTATGAACGAGGGAGAGGAGGAGTTGGTAAAGGATATGTGGTAATCGAGAATAGGGAAGGAATGGGAATCAAGGTCAAGCAAAGCCAATTAAGTGCTACAACTATGGTGGTTAGGGATATTGCTAGGAACGCACATCTCCAAAACGTCCACAGAATGCAGAATACTTTAGAGACAAGATGTTGCTTGTGTAAGCTCAGGATAATGGGCGACTTTGGATGAAGAGGTTGTTTGTTCCTGCGAGGCATGTCGAACCTATGATCTGATGTTGATGAACACCAATTAGGAGATAGGTCATAATCATCAAATGCATTTCAAGTAGGCGTGATGCATTTACTCGATGTCGATGATGAACCTCTTTAAACAATCTTCATGGCTAGCATTTCTCCATTGGTCTCTCTAAGGTCCCTCACCACACAAAATGGTCCATCCAAAGAATCAATCATCTCAGAGGTATTAAAACTATATGATGATGTTTATCAGCAAAAGATACATGATAAGGTTCAATCTCGGAAACTTTGACTCGGATATTGCTAATATGGGCAATGATAATATTGTCTCATATGATCAATATGTGACCCAATGTGAAAGTGCGATTGAACCAAATGATGTATCTAATGCAGTCAATGATGACTATATCTTTGATGAATACTGCATGTGCCTGATGATTACATTTACCTCTGAGTGAATGCCTATAAAGAACAAGTTGCCATTTATGAACAACGTGCTAAGTTTGAGTTAACCACCGTGAAGGAAATGGATGACCAAATGCATACAATTATTAGAAAAAGTAATTTTAGAAGTATTAAAACAAGAGTTAAACTCCTTACAAGAAAAGCTTTCTAAAACTGCTAAGCAAAAACAAGAACTTCAAGAAAATGTTAAAATGCTTAAACAAGAATTCAATGATAAGGAATCAAAACTTTTGAATGATTTTTCCAATCTAAAAACTTTGAAAAACAAGCTTGAAAATAAGTTGTACGTACAAGGGAATACCATTCAGACAAGCATAGAGTCTTAAGCGATAAGCATAGCATTCCACTTGTTGAGGAACCAAATCCAGAGGTCATTAAAAAGGCTAGAGCTGCTAATAAGGTACTTTATGATGGTAATAAAATCCTTAAGCCTATGAGAAACCTAGTTGGCTGAGTGCAGGGAAGATAAGAAATCAGATGAAGTCACCAGGGACAAAATGAATAAGAAGCTAAGAATCTGAGTGTAAAATGAATAAATATGATAAAACCCCATGATTACACTAAGGAAAATTGGATATCCTTAACAAGTTTAAGCCTCAGAACTCTATTAACCCTGAACAAGTGTTACGGAAAAAGGATATGGATATGCAAAAAGATGAATCTTGTTGAAAAGAATCCCCTTGTAGGAAATTGCCTCAAGCATTGTGTATCCTCCTAACACTCCAATGCACTTAGTTCCTAGATCTATTGCCACTAATAGCAAGACCTTAATCAGCTTGTATGTTGTTTATCAATTATTTGTTGATTTTAGCGTGTAAGAAAGAATCACACCTACAGGGATAAGCGAAAGGGAAAGGGGTTTTGAGCAAACTAAAGAATGCTATTTAACTGAGGTCATGCCTTTCTTTAAACAATTAAAAGGTCAATTTGAGAGTCTTTAAAGGGATAAATTCGGATATTAAAGAAATGGAAAAGGAATTTGATGCAATGATAGTTGAGGTCAATGATTATGAACAAGAACTCAAATATAATGAAGTTGAAAGGAAGAACTTGCACATCTTAAATGAGAATTTGATTTCGAGTTGTGTTGCTCAAGATGTGTTTTATATTGTTACTAAGCACTCTATTATTACTTCTCGATTTCATGAATTATCTATTGCATTGAAAGTTTCCCATGATCGTTTCATTGAGCTTGAAAAAAACTAGAACTAAATGAGAAATTGATCAGGATGATCATGATAATTTGGTAAAACATCTTCCTAAACTAGAAGTTGAACATTTTAATTTACAACCAAAATATCAACATCTTAAAGAAAATGTCAAAACCTCAAATATCAAGACATCCTCAGATGTTCCAGAGTTTGATGCGATTTTTCAGATAAACAAACGTGTGAACATATTCAAGCTCATTGTAACACGACCAGAAAATTGAAAATTTCTCAATTAAAGGGTGAAAGAACAATGTGATGGATCCCAAATGCCTCCTCATTTAGATTCTCAGTATTCTCAAACTTTTCATCTTCAAAGCTTGGTTAATGCTTTACAAAAAGAAAACGAGAGTTTTCTAGAAGAAAATGAAAAGTTAAACGACACTTTAAAGAGTTATATGATTCAATGAAAGTCACTCGTGACAAAAACAATGAAAATATAACGTCTTTACAAAGAAATTGAGAATCTGAGGAGTCAGGAAAAAGGGAAACTGCCACTTGTTTTAATGAGAATGTTGCATCAAAGTCATCCTCAGTACCAAATATACGTATTTGTTAAATACATTCCTCCTCATCTTAGGAATAATGAATCTATGTTTCATAACTATTGTGCTCACCTTAAGGATAGTCTAGAATGTCTCTGTGAGATTGTGGAAGAGGATTTCATAAATAAGCCTCTTGATAGAGAAATTATGTTTGCTTGAATTCAGGCCAAACGATCTCAAGAGTTGCTAGAATGTTTAATAGCAACATGTCCTAAATCCTTAGGTGCAAAAGGTAAAGCTGTGATGCCTTGTTCTATGCCTAGTGCCAAGCGTGCAAACCATTCTATGCCCAGTTTTAAGAAAGTGAACACTAATGTGCCTTCAAGTAGTTGAATCCTTGCGTCTAGTTTAGGAAATGCAAAAAGTAGATCAACCAACTAATGTTCCCATAATTCCCTCTGAGAGTGTCGGTGACATTAAAGCAAGCGGGTCAAAGCCTCCAGGCAATACCAAGCAAGATAGGACCTCGCAAGCTAAGAATGTGCATTGGAAGAGAGTAGAAGATCACCCTAAGAATATTAAGTTTGAGTTGAATAAAACGAATAGTGTTGATTCTAGTATTAGCTATAAATCTTGTAATTAATGAATTACGCTACTATTATAAACCATGTAATGATGTGCTTGATTTCATTTACTAATTATGAATGTGGTGTGAATGTTTTGTCTAATCTTGTCAAATGCCCGATAACTGTTAATGTTAAAAATCAAGCTAAGAAGGCTAAAAGGCAAAGGAGAAAGAAAGTTAGAAAACATTGGAAACCCACAGGAAGGAAATTTAGTAATATAGGTTATCAATGGATACCTATTGGCGTAAGATTGAGCTTTGGCCTAAAGTTGCTAAATCAATGCCCACTAGAAAATGGATGCCTACTGGTAGAACTATTCCCTTAAGAAGTGAACATACTTTGAATAGGTCAAATACGGACACTAGCACTGCATCTATTTCTAATAAGTCCATTGTTTCTACCTCTGATGTGGGTGTTCCAATCACATTACTAACCAAATGGAACCCATTCTTGCATGGGATCCCAATTATCGATTATCCATTCTTGTCGTGTGTTCAAGCTATGATTGTTCAAATCGTTACGTGGTACTTGGAATAGGTTGTTCCAAGCATATGACTGAAGATCGCTCGCGGCTCATGAACTTCGTGAGTAAATTCATCGGGACTGTTAGATTCGGGAGCGACCATTTTGGGCAATTATGGGTTATGGTGACTATGTGGTTGGCAAAGTGTTAATCTCGGGGTATATTATGTTTGAAGGTCTTGGTCATAACTTGTTTTACATTAGTCAATTCGTGATTCTAATCTAGAAGTGGCATTTAAAAACATACTTGTTTCGTTAGAGATCTTGATGGTGTGGAACTATTAAGAGGAACCGTGGTTCAAATCTATACACCATCTCTCGAAGACATGATGAAGTCTCAATCGCTTGTTGTCAAAGGCTTGAAAACAAAGTCATGGTTATGGCATCGTCGTCTCAATCACTTGAACTTTGGCACCATGAATAACCTATCCAGAAAGGACCTTGTCAGAGGCTTACCCAGATTAAAATATAAAAAAGATCATCTTTGCTCAGCTTGCCAATTGGGAAAAAGCACGAAATATGCCCACAAACCAAAACCACAAACTCAGTAATGGAAGTTCTTCATACTGTTAAAATAAGCGTAAAGCGTTTTATTTATTGCGATCTTCTAATGTTTATTAGATAACAAAAGTAAAATCATTTTAACAAAGAACAAATAGAGTATGTAAATAGTTTTGAGTTAATAGTTTTTCTAACACAATTAAGTTGTCACAAAGCATAAAACAAGTATAAGTGATTTTTATGATTTAGATACATATGTACAACAACTAGTGTTTACATATTGGGTT
>OU343220.1:175935893-176162712 GCA_910596185.1 Chrysanthemum makinoi
GATCGTATATTTCACTTATAATGCACAATGGGCATTATAATCAGAATTGGAGCCTTTTATTGAGGTTTGCAAACATAGCAGGCTTGGAATCGGTTCAAATTTTTAGTTTGGTCTCCAAAAATACCAAAAAATTGCAGGAAATGCCAATCCAATTAATCACCGATTAATCCCGACTTGACCGATTACTCGCTGCAAGGTGGTCGACCATCCGACTACCGATTCACGCGATTTTGCAACATTGTATAAAATAGCCGCATTTAATTAATTACGGTAGAATTAAATTATAATTACGTTTAATTCTTTGTAAGCATATTCTTATCCGCTTCATTTCACTCTACGTCAGAATTCAATAGGCATGTTACGCCGTAACCTTTTCAATAATTAATTATGGCGTAACCATAAGAGAATGTTACGCCGTATCTTTCATGGCATCATATTTACTTACCAGAACACAATTGCTTTGCTACGGCGTAACCTTCACAAATAATTCACAAGCCCTCGTGAGGTGTGGTTACGACGTAGTCCATTGCCAACTTACCGTAACTTGTCTTCTAATATATATTTTGGCCTTATATCACATTTTTTTCCGCCCAACTCTCATTTATCCCGAAATGCAAATATGAACGAATCAAGTACCATATTATTAAGAATGAGGCTATAAACACGGGAAATTGATATATAAAATATCAAGTTAATTGATGTTATCAAATATCCTCCCACTTGAACTCTATTTGCCCTAAAGTAGACCTTTTAAATTATTCTTAAAAAGATATCTCCCAAGATTAATTGGAAGATATGAGTTTAAAATTCACCTAAGCTTGAAAATTCTAAACCGAGCACCTCACGAAAAGTGAAGTGAAATCACACTCTCTCTCATTATTTCAGTCATGACGAGTATTCTATCATAGGTTTGGCAAAGATACTAATCTCCACCACTAGAGTCTATAGATGCATTTTATTCTAAAAAGGCAATGGGTTGACACAACATAAAGGATTACGGGTTATTTTTTCATTACTAACAAGCTACCTAATTTAAGGGACAAAACCAATGATACATGACCAAATCTATGGCCAAGACACAAATGATTGCTCGCTTCCTCACCTAAGCTCGATTCACGACCAAGGGTAGGATAAGAACCGAAAACATTTAATGGGTGTAAACAAAAGACACTAAACAAATAGATTCCTAAGTCCACACAGCTCCCACCACTAGTCTCATTAAATCCCATAAAACCGAGGGTCAAGAGTCCGTGAGTCTTCATACGCTGAAGTCAATGCATAAAAAATATAACGTAGTGCCTCATAATCTCCATAAATTAGGAAAATAAGATGCATTAACTCGGCCTTCATCATCAATGAAAAAAAATATGTGCTATAAAGAATTTAAAATTTGGGTAATTTTAGCATATATTTCGATAAAAAAAAACTATATAAACAACTATTTCTATCTCTCACCCCCTTGAGATGTACAATGTCCCCATTGTACAAATATTGATTAAAATTTGAAAGACGAGATAGAAATGTACGGGTTTATAATTTTATCCATAAGAACCAAAACGGATATGTAAAAATTGCGCCTAGTTGAACAAGGAGAGAACACTAATCATAAATAAACACTTGCTTGCATGCCTTTTTTATATATAAGACAAGTTATACATGAACAATACGAACATAAAAAGCATCCCCCCACTTGAGATCAACTATCATCTAAACCCAATTTTCTTCAAAAACCCTTTATTCAAAACCCGCGACTTTCACTCAGGAACCAAAATTAACCAACAAATACCTGATTCATGGACATAAGGAAACTACAGGTAGGTAGGGTGATGTGTAATGAAACAACATATATTGGGTAAACAAAATGAAAAGAATGGCTTAGACGGGTATACTAGGGGTATCTTGCACTAATAATGAGTGTAACAAAAAGGGTTTAACAAGGAGTTTGATTGATCGATGTGAAAAGTCAATATACACAAACATAACATAAATGGATTGAATATTTGGGTTTAATCCTAAAAATTGCTTTATATCCTATCTACACCGATCACACCAAGTTACCTCAGTGTAATGCTTATGATAATGGTCTCAAAAAGATATACAAGGCCAAGTTATAAAGTCTACTACAGCCCCCGACACACTCATTTTTATGGAATTATGTATAAGGGGAAAACAGAAAGGCTTATCCTCACACAATGTAATATATAGGTAGGTGTGCTCGCTAATATTAATCGAAGTTAAGTAATGAAAACATGTCGAATTTTACTAATGAAACACCTTCACTAAAAACTAGAAAAATAAAGGCAAGTAAAATCAAGGTGTGTTTATTTCTAATTCCTTCCCCCACTGGGTCATACTAAGAATAAAATGAAAATAGAAGCGGTTAGAATTGAAACGAAAGCTCCCCACTTGCATGATCAATAAATGTCACTGTGAACATGCTCAAAATATGCTTCCACGAGCAATCATCCAATAACTCATCAACTCTCCATCACCAACATCAACTGCACTCAACTAGTCGATAAAAAGTGTTTCCTTGCGTACCAAATATCTTTCAATTCATCAACCCGTATTGTCAGCAAGAAAACTAATACCAAAAGCATAATTTTGGATAAAAAGCAAAAATAGCACCTAAAAATAAAAAAATAATGTAAAACTTAACTCACTTTCGAGGGAATCACTTGTATTTAGCGCATGTAACAAGTCTTTTAAAACCACTCTGTCCCAAGTGGACGGGTGAAGTCTCGTGAGGGTTTACATGGAACACACCCACAAAGTTCATTTAACTACTAATACAAGGTTATGAACATGTTTTGAAACCGCTTTTAGAAAAAATCATTGAGGGGATATTACGGGCAGAATCGATCGCCCGCCACTTCGGCAGAGGTTAGTTGACTTAAGAAGAAAGGGTACCAGGAAAGAGTTATGGCGTAACTAGATCGCCCGCCTACGCTGCATAAGAAACCCAAGAAATAAAATAACCTAGAACATGGACATTACGGCAGAACTAGATCGGCTTAGTTATGCCGTGAGTTATATCGGCTGCATGTGATGGCCTTACTGATTGCTAGTTTGCAGAAATGGGTCGCCCATTACACCATAGTTACATTCGATGTTGTTGTGCCCAGTGTCAACTTCTCCTACGCTTCAAGAGAGTTATCGAACTACTATCATATATCCTTGGTCTTATACCGCAAACAAGATAAACAAAACATGCCAAACCAAAAACAAAGTCTAAAAACTACCAAAATATCCAAAAAGGACTATGAAATAAAAACAAAACAAACTAAATCTAAGATAGGGACAGATAGTCTCCCGACGAGCACTTTTCTTTATCCTCCCGAGTCTTTAAGTTAGATTCTTGCAACAGGCATCAATCGGATGTCTCCAATCATTTCCATTGCTCAACTAATCTAGGTTATGATCTTGTCGAGATTCCCTCCGTTTGTTCTTTTTTTACCTGTGTTAGGAATTAGAAAATTCCATAGTGAAGTAGCGGTCACCCCAAATATAATCTAGCATAAGTTAGCTCGTAGAAATATCGTATTTACCGCTTTTATTAGTTAGTTATTTAGTTTAGAGTAACACCGAGAAGGACGGCCTTACCCATCGTATGTCCGCATCCACGCACGTAAGGAGGACGCTTAGTTTGTAATTATAAATACCCTCTACCTCCCAAGGTGAGGGTTGACCTTTCATTCATCTTAATCTAACCTTCTAAGTTTTCTTTTACTTTCTCTCTCTAGAAAGGTTCCCACTTTCTCTCTCTAAACTCTACATAATTCGAACCATATAGTGTTATGTGATGTGTTTGTGAAATCCAATATGTTACAATTGGTATCAAGAGCCAAGGTTAGATCATCTCTTACATATCTTTGGATTTCTAGTGGTTTTAGGTGGTTTTTGAGTTTGAGAAAGTTTAGTGGTTTTTGCATCATTTGGTTGATTTCTTGTTTTAAAGTTTGAATTTTGATTGTACTTTTGTGTTTAGGATCATCATAAGTGTTTAGGTTGTGATTTGGAAGGCTTGAATCATCGTGGTTGGGTTGTTTTGGATTGAAAAGTGTGTTTTGGAAGTTTTTCAAGTTAGCGACTGGCTCATTCGAGATAACTTTCTTTGCTAGCTTATTTGCTTCAAAAAATCACGAAGTTGTAAAGTTGTTGTTTGGCGATTTGGTCCTAGCTTACTTGCTTCACAATTTTGTAGCGAAGTTACAGCTTTGGAGCTAGCGACTTAGACCTAGCGACAATACAAGTAGTGGACTCTCCACTCACTAGCTTAATTTGGTGGTAGCTTAACTTGTTCTCAGAAGCGAAGTTGCTCTTTAGCTTAATTTGAAGTTTTAGCTTACTTGAGTAAGTAATTGCCGCCAAAATTTTGCTAGCTTACTTGAGGGTTAGCGAAGTTACTACTTAGCTGACTTGCATTTGTCTAGCTTACTTGGGACTTTAGCGACTTAATTTGGGGTGTAGCTTTAATTAGGTGTTAGCGATTTGGTGCATTATCTTAGCGACTTGGGTCCTAGCGACTTGGTCTTAGCGACTTGGTTCAAGAATTCTTAGCTTAATTTGTTGACTTTTCCCCGACAAAACTTCAAACGGCTATAACTTTTGATCCAGAACTCCGTTTCAGCTCTACCCATCAAAACGACCGCGGAGAACGAGGAGAATGTCACGCCGAATAACGACCAAATTTGATTCGTAAACCTTCGAGGGCTAAATCCGCTCAACGTAGTTATTGAGGTTTTATGTTTTAGACCTAAATTTCTTGAGAAAATCGTGCATAAACCAATCCAAATCTCAACCAAACAACATCTCTGTTAATCCTACAAACAATTATATGTCCTAACACACAATTGTTTATCATTTTGACAACCCATCACCATCTTAACACGCTCCATTGGTCTTGCTTAACGGTTTGGTCTTGATTTAGTAAAATCCCGCGAAAGATTCTATTTCTCGGTTTAAATCATAGACTTATAAAATCCATGGATTCATCAACATCATGTCCTACACTCATTCTGATTTCGTAAGTACTCAAACCGTATGATGTCAGGACAACCATGAGAATATTAGCTATATCAACGGTTACAGATGACGGAATCAATCAATGATGATTTGTGTTCTTCATGCTCCGAGTCCAATGGGATAGATTTGCACCTGCTCAGGCTGAATGCCATGCAAAAGGAAAGAAGCATTGAACCTTATCAACAACTTCACTCTCACCTCATGTTACTTCTACCCACATCAATGGAACTAACATGTATTGCCCTCTTCCGTCAGGACTTATCCACATTAACAGGAACTCGGCTGTTAAACCTAGAGCAATTGGAGCTACAACTTGGCAAAGAGAAGGTTCATAAGGATAATTCCAACGCTGCACTTCAAGTGATCTACAAACTATTTCAGTCATTCATTAGAAGGGAATTCACATCTGATTATGATCAAGACATGATTGAAATGTCCTTCAAGAGACACACTGGAATGGAAATTAGCGTGTTCACGGAGACACTTATCCATCTCATGGATAATGTGGAGAAGTATATTGAGGAAGTTACTGTAAAGATGAAAAAGTTGATGAGAAAGTAGATGAGAGTCGGGTACAAATTGAGAGATATTTGTGATAAGTCGGGTAATGTATCGAAAGGTCGGTGTTGCCGAATGCAGAATATCAAACAACAAAGAATGATGTAACCAAATTTCTTCGCCACTCTTAACACACAAGAAGTAGATGCCAAATCGTAAAATGGGAATGAATGGCGGGCACAATCAAAAGATTGTAATGTTGAGTCGGGTAATGCACCGCATGTTGGATCTGACACTGAATACGAGGCTCAGAGATAGATAAGCTTGACGCAGCCAAAGTCCAGTGACTCTTGTTACACATGATATGGATGCGATATCGCATCCAGATAATTGAACAAGTGTCATGCAATGAGGTACCCTTAATCGCTTCAACATAGTGCATCTGCTAAAGTTCTTAAACAAACTGATTATGATGCTAAACATGTCTTTGATAAATGTTCTATAACCGAGGCTGAAGTCCGAGATTAAGTGTTTCAAAATAAAAGATACGGTTGATAAAAAGGCTTTTGATGAACTTTCAAACAAATTCTCAAATCTTGAAAAACATTGCATTTCACTTGAAATTGCGATATAGAGTAAAGAAGAAAGTTTTCAACTTAACAAACCATGTAAAAATCCGAACTTCCAATTCCGTGAACTTTTGGAAATTAACACTTTGAAAGCTCAGCTTCAAGACAAAGACTCAACCATTTACAATCTGAAGAAACATATTTATGTCTTGAATGTGAAAAGTAATTTAGTCATGAATACACAAGACATTGATGCTACTATAACAAGAAATAATGAACTGTCAATTTATGTGGCTAAATTACTAAAGGAAAATGAGTCTTTGAGAAAGCATCACATAGAACTAAGTGACTCAGTCAAAGAAGCTAGAACTAAGTCAATGGAACAAACAAACCCTTTGATAGCAAAGATTGATGAACTCAAAGCTCAACTTCGTGAAAAGAGTTTCGCCATTGTTGCTTTAAAAAATGAGCTCAAAAAAACAACAGGGAATAGTGTGAACACTAAGTTTTCAAAACCATCAAACTTGGGGAAACCAGCTATTAGACAACCGAATGCGTTTAGATCCGAACGACCAAAATTTTCAAAAACGCGGTTTGCCTCCCAAGTTGATGCGAAACAAGTTTTGACAAAACCACTCACTTCACCTCACTTGCCTAGGAAAATTGACATGAATGACTTGTATAAGAACTCTTATCTTGAAATGGCTAGAAAGAAGGCACGAATCGTAAAGACGGAATTGTAGGTGCAAGACCTAGGATGATGAATTCTTCTAGATTTCAAGGCACTGCTAGTAGTTCTAAACTATTACCTAGGAACACTAATCTAAAGACTAGGGATTGGCGTACATCTAAGAGTAGTTGCATTTTGATTAATGCTATTCCCATAGCAGATCACTCTAAGAAATCTAGATCTATTTCTGAATCCAAACAAGTTGTTTGCTCAAAGTGTCTGAAATGTATCTTTAATGCTAATCATGATAAATGTTTCACAAAATCCCTGAAGAAAGTAAATGCTCATGCAATGGTACAACCTGTTAAGTCTAGGATTTACACTAAGTCATCCACGGTGCATATGAAGCAAATGAAACCAAAAGCCTCACCTAGATGGTTACCAACTGCTAAATCTTTGGAAACTAGGAAAAAGGATAAGTCTCTCACTATGCATAAGAAGCCTTACAATCCTAGACCTTGCCATAAGTGGATACCATCTGGTAGAACTTTTAAGGATGCTGGACTTAGGTGGATACCTACAGGAAAGATGTTTACCAATGGCATTCTCAATGTTGACCGTGAAACCCCAAAGGGTTTGGATTTGGATATTGATGTCACTAACCATAATATATGCAATCAAGTTTGTAATATTAGTGCAGTAGTCCTTACTCATGCATAATTCGATCCTTCACTACGTGGACTGGCTTAAAGTATGGATAACAAAAGGATTGATATCTCATAACTCACGGTTCAAGTTACTCAACATTGATATTCAATCGGCTATGACGTTTGAACACTACAGTTCAAGCCTCGTACTCTAAAGAAAAGAAAAGTGTACGCTTCAGTGCGCTTTATCTTGGAAAGAAGAGAAATCTTCTTATGACGTCCTGCTCACATCAGCCGGCCTCGTACTTCAACATTATGACGCCTCGCTTCACATCAACAACATTATGACGCCTTCAGGCCTCGTACTTCATCATAATGGCGTCTGCAGATAACACTTCGTGCCCCTTCCTCAAAGAAAAGAAAAGTGTACGCTTCAGGCGCTTTATCTTCTAGAAAAAGAGAAATCTTCATGTTTATGACCATTCTCATCGACATTCTTCATCAACAAGCTTCATGTTTCTCCCATGCTCATTCAGCCATCAAGTGGATCTACATTCATTAATGTATATTCTTATTCACTTGCTAAATCAAAAATGGCAACTTCGGATGCAATTTTTGAGGGGGAGAAGAGTGAATATACTAAATGATGATGGATGTTTGAATAATGGATTATACGACTTAAAGTTTGATGACTCTCACTCACTAAGGATAAATGGGATTTATGAGAAGAGTGAATATACTAAATGATGATGGATGTTTGAATAATGGTTATACGACTTAAAGTTTGATGACTCTCCTCCAACGCCTAATGTTTCAATTACTAAGGATAACTGGGATTCATTGTTTTTCAAAGATATGTTTGATGAGTATTTCCAACCGCTAGCGAATGTTGATCATCCAAGAAGTACTTCTTAGACTACTCAAGAAGCCTAATCTCCAGTTATTCCTCAAGGTGTTGATAATGACTATCATAATATTGCAGTTGCACTCATGAATAATGATCCGCTCTTTGGTATTCCTTCGCCAAATCTTCACGGATTATTGTTCCTCTCATTGTGCACGCTATAAATCAACCACATGAACATTAAGGAAAATGACTACCTCATCCGCCGAAGACATTATTGGTGAATCTTCCGATCACCACTACATGTATACTTTTAGGAAGAATGCATTGATGTTGAGGCATCATTTGTTCTGTTCATTCAAGGTGAATGTACATCCTATTGTATGTTTATTCACGTGTTGGGTATTTGACATAAGTTGATTACTTCGAGTTAATCGCTTATCACTTATTTGAGATTGAAGTTGACCTTCACAAAGGCATTTTCTTATTTTATCTTGAAGTCGGGGATGGTTGGATGCATGACTTTCAATGATAACTTGCTCGTGATTGAATTTAAGTTGAAGACTTGGTTTATCTAGTTACCAGCAATGGCCGTGGATGGTTGAAGACCGTTAACTATCACTTCAAGGAGTTACGTTGTTTTACTCGTGACACACGCTATGTCGTTGTGGATAATCGCAAGAGGTGTTAATGTCTCATACTTTGGTTGAGTATTGAGTACTTGGAGATTTGCTTGAAGCATAAATTCTCGACACCGTTCTTCCAACATTAGTGCAAGCTTAAGATGCAAATGCGGGAATTCTACTTCAGTTTCAAGTTTGGTACATCGGGTTTTCTTCATCGCTGGTCACTTCAAATTGTCTACGAATGGGTTGATAAAGATAGTCAAAGAGAGTTTCTATAGCAGTTGATTCTCACAAGATTCATTTGAGCTAATTTTTGTTCTTCTCTATTTCAAGAATATTTGGTATGTATAATGTGTTGTTGATTACGATGTATCAAGGGGAAGGAGACATACATCTAAACACACAACGATTACACGTGATGAACCTAATACTTCTTTTCTGTTGAAGTAATCCCGGGAAAGACAAATGTCATAACCGTAGAGGAAACTCGTTGTTTACTCATAACCTTGGATGTATTATTCCAACCATTTGGGAGGAAGTGGTCTCTGGATACTTTTGGTATGTGTTAACTCAGCCCTCAATAGAAGGAAATATGAGAAGAATATTTGGTTCGTGAGATGATATTGCTTATCGACATCTTCGATATGAATAATGGTAAAGTGCTTCCGATTATTCCTTCATGTACACATTATTATGTTGATTCCGATAAGATCACAACCATCATGGGGAGAGATATGGGTACATCTAGAACTCACAACATGTTCACCTGATCGGGCTTAATTAGTTATTCTGGAGTTGACATATGCAGATGATCGGTGACTCAACATGTTACATGGATGTCATCGTCTCTACTCTTGTTGGGTACATGTGTACATCATGGGCTGATTGGTTATATGTAAGATAATTGAATCCATTTGGAAATATGAAGATGTTGATGTATTGTTCCCTGAATAGACAACTGGTCAATCTCGAAGAGTAATGTGTACATCGGAGACGCACAACAGTTCATATGATTGAAGTTCATCGCTATTCGATTTGATAACCATCTGATACGATCTATGTTTCAACTTGTTACGTTGGTGTTCTCGTGTTCTTCGGGGTGCAGAGCTTCATTCAATGAGATCGTTTCATTCATTTCTACTTCGTGAAAATGGTCTTTATACTCGCTTTTCGGATTGAGGGGAAGCTACCAAAGACTCACTTGTTGAAGGCTCAAGTTCTTTCGACGATTCAAGAGCCTCGAATGCTTTGGTGGTGGAAGTTTAAGAGATGATGACTTCTATCTTCTACAAAGTGCTGAACGATTTCCTTTTTTTGGTACTCGTATCATCATCCTCTTAAACTATTTCTCTATATTTGTATATATTTATCAAAAACCAAATACAAAAAGATAAAACCAACACAAAGAAAATAGAAAAATATAAAATCTTCAAAAGCCCATAAAAATCAGAAAATTGAAAAATACCAAAAATATTGTTTTCTCAAGACATGTCTTCCGGTATCGATAACATCTACGGTCTTAGAAATGTCATTCAATAATGGCACGGGACTTTAGATGAAGTTCGAGCACGAGGTGTAAATATTCCTTTCTAAACATGTCTCAAAAAAAAAAAAAAAAAAAAAAAAAATGGCTTGCAGTTACTTCAGACTGTAACCCGTGCTTAAACCATGGCTTGCTATTATTTCAGATAGCAACTCGTTCTTTAAAGGAAGGAAAGTGCTGCGCTAAACCTATTTTCAAAATATTTCGTGCACTTATCCTAAAACAAAACAAGGAAAGTATGTCGAAGGACTGCTGTTCCTACACAAATGTTTTTCCGTCTAAAATTCTTCAGAAAAATATTTGGTGTTTTCAAAAATGGCGGTAAATGAGTTGCTTTAAAAACAATCAGATTCAGAGTTCTTGTAAAATTGAAAAACTCAATCAATGACTTCAGCGTTTTTAAATTTTTCATAAAATGAGTCATGGATTGAGGGGGATAATGTTTTTCAAATCTACATCATCTAACGGGCTTTCTTAATCATCCTAATATGCTTAATTAAAAATGATGTTAACCTATGTTGAAGGACTAGGTGCCTAGGATATGATTGCTAGGATTAGATGATTAGAGTTTGATGAACACATTATTCTCATACATTTATATGATCTGATTGATATGTTGCATTGACTTTTATTAGTCGATTGTTGTTTGGGTGATGTCGACCACCATATATTTGTATGTGTGTTCACTAACGTATGCAGGTATATTGGTATAAAAGAATGTTCCCGATCCGGATCCCACAATTGATGAAGATTGGATGCCGAATGGAAAGGGTAACTATTTCCTGGGTTGACAAATGAAGAAACGGAGCTTAATTGGACTTCCATGGAGAGTTGGCATAAATGCAACATAAGAGGTCTCACTGCATCAGCAGTTGGTTTTCTTCTAAGTGATTGAAGAAACGGAGATTAATTTGACCTCAGTTGGCATTTAAAATGCAACGTAAGAAGAAGTCTCACTGCATCAGCAGATGGTTTTTCTTCCAAACCCTACAGCAACAACAACGGAAGCTTCTCTACCACCTAACGTATCTTGTGCAGGAAAAAGTAGTGATGATACCATTTTTCTAAAACTTTGAAAAATATTGTTTTTGAAAATGGAAAAATAATGTTTTAAAAATATATTGGACTAAATTTTGAAAATCACCGGACTTCATTTTATCAAAATTTAAGTCACTCAATTATCGACTTCGGTCATCGATTGAGGGGGAGAGTGATTTAATTTAAAATATTTTCAAACAATATATCTTCAAAAGAGTCCGTTTGTACAATAATTAAGTGGTGATCTAAAGATTTAATGTTATGTCATGGTATGATTTTCTTTAGAATCAAGATCTTTCAAAATAAATTTTTTTCTGTTCTTGTTTGATTGTGAAATTGTTTTATTTTACCTAAAAGATCTCTTAAAACAATCATACCTGATACTAACAATCTTTAATGTCTTAAAATGGTCCTTATCTGTCATTTTTCAAAGTTAAATCAAGCCACGTCTTTCCCCAAAATCTTTTAAATGATTTAAATCAATTGGGATCACAAATCTCAAAAGATTTGAAATTTTGATCGGGGTAGAGATCGTGAGTTAAATCTCTTATCTATTTTTATGGAATTGGTTTTAGTCCTTCAAAGGCACTCCTGCCTCCATGTGCCAAACGATTTCAAATACACAATGCACATGTTGAGGAGGAGGATTTATCGAAAAACCAGATGAGTATTTAAACAAGGCCACATTTTCTCCCATGTTTTCTAAACCTAATTAAATCACTTGGGATCCAAAATCTCAAAGGGTTTGATATTTTTGATCGGGGAGAATTTGTGATTTAATAATGAAATTTGATAAAAGGTGATCGTTTGATTTAATTGTGCAGGCTGCTCTCTCATATGTGCTAAACGCTTTCGAATCTCGAAGCACATATTGAGGGGGAGCAAACAAACTATCGAGGTACGAAAGATTTTTAAAGTTATTTATAAAGTACCTTGATTGAGTTGTTAAAATGGTTTCTTAATGGCGCTTGTGATTGTGGATGTGCTTCAAAAGAACTCTTGCCTCTATGTGATAAAATGATTTCAAATATTCTATATGCACATATTGAGGGGGAGAATTTACCAAAGAAAATCAAATGGCTTTTTCCATGAAAATTGTGATCAAGAAATTATTTCAAAGAACTCTTGCCTCCATGTGCTAAACAATTTCAAAATCATATGCACATGTTGAGGGGAGCATTTCTAAATGATCAAAACTATTAAGGTACAAAATGCTTTGATCTCGTATCACAAGTACCTTGATTGTTTTTCCAAATGATTTTTTCAATTGGTTTCAAGGAAGAATGAACTGTACCAAAAGACCGACCATTTTACTTTATGCATGGTGTTATAAGGATGGTTAGGTTAGGTATTAGTTCCCACGATCCGCCGGAACCGGAGGGATCTACCCAGGGACAATCCACTAGATAGTGTAGAAGTCCTTAGGTATGATGAAAAAAGGAGAAAAATGAGAAATGGGAAGAGTGCGAACTGAGATAGAGCTAGTACTGGAATAAACCCAACAAGGTTCTAGTTATGAAGTCTCGGTAATTACTGAAGGGGTTGAAGAATGAAAAAGAATTGGAATGTGAAAAGGGTGAAAAGAAATAGCCCTCCAATAATTCAACCTTAGGGCAGTAACCGGGTTCAATACATATGCTACTGGTGGCTACTAAGGTAACGCCGGTATTGAAGACAAGACGTCATGGACCCAAAGGACGCACTTCGCACTAAACTTCCCAAAGCTACTCAAGTTCCTCTTAAAAGGGCTTGTTTCATTCTCACGGGAACCTATATAATCTATCGACTTTCTTTTAGAGATAGTTGATATTGAAGAAGGAGACCCTCTCTTAGTCTCCGGCATAGGAACCAAATGTGCACTATTGAGTCTAGAGCCAAGAGATCATCCACAATATCTCATTAGGACACAAAATTAATGAAGACTTGTTTTTCGCACAATGTGGAAAGTAAGTATATATTTAGAGTCCTACGCATTATCCTTGTGGTATTGCGTAACATCCGAAAGTGATATGCATACATACTCACAATGAAGATGGAAAGCCTTCTAGAGCCAACATCAAACAAGCTCTGGTAGGTGGCATGTGAGATCTATTCTATAGATCAACCATGTGACAACCGGATAGAAACGATGGGGCTTCATCTGTGAATCAACCTTGGTCCAGAAATGGATTGACGAATACTTTGGAAAACCGCTCGATGTGCAAACCTTCTTTTCTCTAGCACGTCGAATGTGTACTTATGTTTTAAAACACAAAAAGTATCTCTGATTGAAAAAATACTTTTGGAAAAACCGTTCGATGTGCAAATCTTCTTTTCTCTAGCACGTCAAATGTGTACTCTTTTAGATACAAAAAGTATTTATGATTGAAAATTGATCTTTCTCATAAAACCTTCGTCGTATTGCAAAACTCTTTCTTCAAGCAATACGCGATTGTTTTTCAAATCATTTTTCATCAATCAGCGAATCTCAATTCGTTGGTTCACTCACTCCGTGTTGTCTTCTTTGAGACGTTCCGTTTTGAGAACGGCTAGAACAAATGCTGCGAAACCCTCACAAGGAGATTCTTAGGAATTATACCTGATCACAGGCAGTACTTGTACTGATCAACGGGGAACCGTGGGCCGTGTACCTCAATTCAGCGAAAGTGATCAAAGACACTTTCGTGTGTTTTATTGCTAACTGTTGTTTGCAGGTACATTTGGACGGTTGCAGTGATCGTAATTGAGCGGTCAATCCAAAGCCGCATGCTCACAAAGATCCACACTTAATTGAAGAAATCATGACTAGTGCATATCTACATAACCTGGCTCTGATATTTTTATACTATGTTCCTACTGCGCTGCTGCAAATATCTTGAACCAGTAAAAGCTTCCGCTACTCTGATGGTAAGATGTCATGATTCAAAAGTGTGAGCATGTCGGTCCAAAAGTCACAACATCACATGAAGGCAACACAACAAAGGGTGATCCAGAGATTTATTGTGGCTGATGATCTCAAAGAAAGCTCGAAGATCATCAAAGATGTGGATCAGTTCAAAGACCTCCACTGAAAGTACAAAGCACTCTGACTATGAAGAGTCACTGCTAAAGCACAAAGATGCAGAAGTTGAAGAATTCAAGTCTACGAGCTCAAGATCAAGATAAAATAGAATGCTAGGATTCAAAATGTAAAACATGGGGTGACCTCCCTTAGGGGAGATTGTTAGGAATTAGAAAATTCCATAGTGAAGTAGCGGTCACCCCAAATATAATCTAGCATAAGTTAGCTCAGTAGAAATATCAAGTTATTTACTGTTTTACTAGTTAGTTATTTAGTTTAGAGTAACACCGTGGAGGAAGGACGGGTCTTTACCCACTGTATGCCCGATCCACAGTCCGAAGGAGGACGTTTAGTTTGTAACTATAAATACCCTCTACCTCCCAAGGTAGAGGGTTGGACCTTTCATTCATCTTAATCTAACCTTCTAAGTTTTCTTTCACTTTCTCTCTCTAGAAAGGTTCCCACTTTCTCTCTCTAAACTCTACATAATTCGAACCATATAGTGTTATGTGATGTGTTTGTGAAATCCAATACGTTACATTTATAAATTAAAATAAGGAGTTATAATGAATATGGGTTAACTATTATTGAGTTAAGCCAATAAGCTAATGGGATTGATTATCATATAGTCATCATACGATTATGTGATAATTAGTAATGATTAGAAAGTGGTTATGGTAGCCATGACATAGTTGATTAATTATGTGTTTATGATAATAGTGATTTGGCCTAGATGACAAGAATGGAGATGATGACATGTTTGGTTTCATTAGTTTGGAATCAAGGTAAGTAAATCGGTTATAAGTTAATGTTATATGGATTTCAATGCATTATGTGTTATGTGATGTTTATGTTAAGTATATGGTATGACTTGATGTATATGTGTTTGTGTGTAAATAGATTGTAGTGCTACTTTTGCATAACTAGCATGAGATTGATAAAGTAGGATGGAAATCGTTAGAGTATATATGGTGATGCTTATGATGTCCCAAGGTATGTTTATGATTAAAGTTGTAATGGAAGAATGGTTATAATGTGTAATGTGTGATTGATGTATAATGTTAAGTTATATCCGTTTTGCTTACTAAGCCTCGTGCTTACGGTTTAAGTTGTTAATGTTCGTAGGTCCATATGTGATGGCGATGGTAAGCATTGGATTAAAGCTTATGGATTGCTAGATGAAAGTTAGAAGAATGGTAAGAAAGTAGAGCTTAGGTAGATACCGAGCTCGTTTCAATGTTGTCCCCCGAGAGTCTTTGAATGGGTTGTATGTATGTTGTCGAGTGTCAAAGTTTATGTCTTTGTTGTTAAAGCTAAATGTGTCAAATGGTTCATTATAGTAACGGGATTGAAGTGTGCATATTTAGTAAAAGGGGCATTTGGTATAACGTGTAATTATACCCATTTTAGGTTTTAAACGGGTTAATAATTATGGATATGATTCAATATGTTAATTTAATGCTTTTTAAAAGGTTTGAAGTAATTCGGAAGTGGTTAAGGTTGTATGTATTGAAAATGGGTCAAAACGGGTATTTTACATACTACCCGTCATTTTGTAAAGTACCATTCCAAAGGTCAACTGGTTAATGTTTATGCATGAAAATGATATATATGAGGTCTTAATAAATTCTAGAATTTTTGGTGTCTTTCCGAGTAATAGATGTCATTTTCTGGAAAATAGGTCAAAAGTGCATAAAAGGGATATGCAGAAAAAGGGTGTTTGGGACAAGGTCTATTTTAACCCATTTTGGGTCAAACGGGTCAAGAATATTTGTAAAAACAATGTCTATGGTTAAGTGTTTGTAAATTGGTTAAAATAGTGGAGAACTAGTTTGGTGAACTAGTAGAGAACTAGTTTGGAGAACTAGTTTAGAGAACTAGTTTAGAGAACTAGTGGAGAACTAGTTTGGAGAACTAGTTGGAGAACTAGTCAAAGTCAGTTTTTGAAAAATCATATCTTTTTAACCGTAAGTCGTCACAGGTCGTGCCCCCCTTCATTTCGAAGGTAATTGAGTCTAGTTTCATGTAAAAATACTTTCAAGGGTCGGTTTGTTACAGAATTGTATCAGTTCAATGATTAGAAACAGCATGTCAGTTTTAAGTCAAGTCGTTTCCGCATAAAAGTTTAAATTTCAATAGTTTTAAGTCGTGTCATTCACGGGGTGTTACAACTTGGTATCAGAGCTTTGGTTTAAGTGAATTAGGTTTCCACTTTAGGTTTCCTAGACTTAAACCACTATTAGATGCGTTGAATGTAAGAGAAGTTAAAGCGATAAAGTAAATTTTTAAGTTTTTAATCATATCATGTGATAGTTTACATGAACCTAAGTTGATAATAATGAATGCATGCTATAGTATTGATCTTTATGTTATATAAGTCCGTAGAGGACTTGAGGTATTTAAATGATTAGATTGTCGTACACCTTGGTTAGTGTCGGTGATCGTATTATGATTATATGAATGTGTATTGGAATAACGGTATGGAATGTGATAAGAAATGATAAGTGTGCTAAATTATAATATGTGAAGGTAAAATGAGAATTGCCGCACTAATTATTAAGCATCTATTAATACGAAAAGTAAAGAATGGGATTAAAGAGACGATGACAAGTATTGATGAGAAGAAAGTGGTATAGCTAATGTGCTAAAAACTAAAAGAGGTGAGTTAAGAATGTAAGGATAAGTTGCCTAACTAAATTTTATGTTCCCATATTAGTAGCACAAGCATCAATAGAAGAAATAGAGAAGATAGAGATCGGTTGAACAAATACAAACACACACAAATAGATAATAAGAATAGTTATGCGTAGGAGTGAAAGTAAATTGAACAACCAACCCTCAAGTGAGGGTTATACAAGAGTATTTATAGGAGGGAACTAGGGCAACACTCCAAGTTCCCATCCTTTTACTTATTGGGCTTGGCCTAGGCTTATGGGCTTTCTACATAAGCCTAGCCTTGATTACTAACATAAAAGCCATATTAAGCTAACTATTACATATGAATCACTAACACTTGAGATGTGGTTTAGGAGTGATTCCAACAATCTCCCCCTAAGTGTTAGTGGTGAATGAAAGAGTGATAAACGTTGTAGATGCTGATGTAATAGTAGCTTTGACGTCTTCTGATATTCTTCTTTCTTGTGAGAAGAAGTGTCTTGATTAGAACAATCTCCCCAGTGTAGAGAAATTGTTTCTTTTGAAGTATTCTGATTTGACGTCATCATTTACTTTGTTCTTTGATCTTTGTTCTTTGTGATGGTAGTGATAGTATGTTGTTGTTGTCTGCATCAGGTCAGTTTCGTTGCTCCATTGTCTCCACGTCTTTCTTCAACATGCTCACACGCTCTTTAACGTTGGATTTCAGTACTGATGAAGTTTTCTTAGTCTTTAAACTTTGTAGATTCTTTGACTTGACGAAGAATCATTCAGATTTTTGTGTTGCCTTTAGAGAGAACTTCCATTAGTGATGATGTTGGTATGAGCATGTGAAGAATCTGCACGATCAGTCCGCTCCAGAGCTTCCATAAGAAGAAAAGATAAGAAAGGTTAGTAATAAGCGGATTCCGGCACTTACAAGTTCGAACTTCGAGAGTGTTAACAGCATAGTGTGAAAACACAACTCTAATTCTCACAAAGGCCGTTCCTGAAGTGGAGTCCCATAAGTGAGATAACACGATGTACCGAAATACATCTACAGTTCAGATGAGTCGCTGAGGTACACCGAAGCATCACCTCACGACTGTAGACCGTTTGAGACACACTAAGCGTAATCCACGGGGATTTACCGAAGTGACCTACTGTCAGGGCAGTTTGATGTTGACCCTGGCAGGATTTTCCATTTAATCACTGAGGATCACATGTGTGAACCTCTCATAAATGTTCTCGACAGATTGCTAAGATCTGTGAACGACCCGATAATGTATCACTTGCGTTCTTATTGTTGAACGACAAGCGATGAATTGTCAAGTGTTCTTAAGAGATCTTTTGAAGAATCTCGTGGTTCTAGACTCAATAGTGCGCTTTGGTTTACCTGAGCAGAGACTAGGGAGAGGGTATCCTTCTTCAATACCAGCAATCTCTAAGAGAAAGCCGATAGTTTACGTAGGGTTCCCTGTGAGAATTAAACAAGCTTCTTTTGGGAGAAACTTGAGTGGCTAAGAAGGTTTAGTGCATGCGTCACTGGGTCCATGACGACTTTTGATCTTCAATACCGGTGTCATCATGTGACAACCAGTAGCATATGAATTGAACCCGGTGTCTGCCTAAGTTGAATAATCTGGAGGGCTATTTCTTTTCACCCTTTTCTTTGCTTTTCTTTTAATTCTTCAACTCCTTCTTTCTCCGATTCTCATTTCTCCTTTTTTTATAATCATACCTAAGGACTTCTAATTCTAATTATTGGTGGTGTCCTTGGGTAGATCCCTCCGGCTCTGGCAGATCATAGGACGGTTATTCCTAACCTTAATCACCTTATAACTCCATTGCCATAAAACCATTTTAATGAAAATCTCTCGAAGTGTTTTTGAATGAAAAACCATGTTTGAACACTTCAAGAGTTTTAGATTTTCGGAAATACTCCCCCTCCACATGTGCTTAAGAATTTTGACAGAAATCTGAACAGTGAGGAAAGAGTGCGCACTTTTTGAGTTGATCAACTCAAGATAGACAATTCCTTGCGAGACACGATTACGTTGCTTAGTTAAAGAGATACATTGTCAGCTTTTAGGTGACAACTAGCTCTAATAACTACCTTGAAGATGTGGACAACCCCAAGAGGTTGTCAAACCCGTAAAAGTTCATGTCTATCAAGAGCTTCTCAAATGGGTACAATTTACTTGGATAAGTCTTGGAAGACAAATCTTTTCAATGTATGACTGTTCAGATCTCGTCAATTCATGGGTTGAAGTCTTTTCACACGAGGATTCAATAGCAAAACACAACATATTTCTTATCACATAATTTTTCTCCCCCTAAAAAATGGCATATAAATGTTATTTTTGATGAAATGTTGAGAATAAATATGACCATTTTGAGTTTTGTGGGAAGATTACACGAAGAACAATTTGTGAACAAAGTTTTTGATCAAATACTCCCCCTCAACAAGTGATATAAACTTTTGAGGTTTTGAAAATCATAAGGGGAAGTACTTGTTCTTTTGAGCAAAACTTTGAAAAATGAAAGTTTTGATAAGTTTTACTCAAAAGTAAGAAGCTTTCGCTCCTTTTATAGGATTGTGGCACTAAAGCGTACCACAGGGTCCTTGCATTACAAGTACGGGTTGTACACTGTTATGTGTGCACAAACCATAGTCATTAAAAAATCACACATCCAAATTAATATGAAATAGAAACAGTTTAAGGGGTACCAGGTAGTCCATCAATCTTTCCAGGAATGCGAACAGGGCGTTGATAGCCTATGCGAGTAATCCTGGGACGACCACCTACGAAGCTGTCCAGAGTTCTGAACTGGTCCCTTATGTACAACCTTTCATCGATTCTAGTGATGATCCTCTTAACATCCCTTCTATACTGAGAATTCCATCACTTTGGAGACCCAATGCGTTCATGTATCGCCTTCAACCTATAAGCCAACCCGTCCCTGACCTTCTTCAACGTGTGATCCCCAAATTTGTGAAGATCTCTACACGCCATCAAGCAGTTGCGTTGTAGTTCACTACGGTAAACTACTCCGAATGGTTTGCTGACGAGAGTGTATTGTGGAAGCTAGTTGATGTTAGGAAGTTCTAGCTGAGGTCTGGTGAAGTTGACATGAGTCTGATACGATTCAATAGCAAGTTGTAAATCTTCTGCACGTTCCTGGATCACTATGCTTCTGATGAAGATGAGCAAGTACTTGATGTATTCACGTTGAATTTCAGTCGAGAATTGTCACATTCGTCCCTGTACCTTGGCAAGATACAGATCTTCAATGTTGTTGAGAGACAAGTTCTGAAAGTCCGCTTCACAGAATTCATAGTCCCTTTCATCTTGTCTTTTGACCACGATAGTCTTGAGAAAGGTGTAATCCCATTTAGACGAAAGGGTGACATGCTTAACAGCAACGATCTCTTTATCACTGTACACTTCATGTTGAGATTTTCGAACCTGGCAGCTTTTGTAGTAGATTCGTCGGCGTTCTGGCCAATGGTGAATCCCGTACATTGCATCAATGTCATACTGTTCCACGCTATTGGAAAACATATGGGTAGCCTTTTCTTCGATGGCTATGCAATTTGAGTATATGGCTGCCGGGAACGTAAGTGTAAGTTATGTAGCATATTTCTTTGAACTATCGCTACCGTGTAGAAGAAATTCCAAGTCTTTGTTGAAGAAGTAGCGGAATGGAATCTTAGGTTGATCTGGTTGGCCAATCGTTGGTAGAGGTTTATACCAGTCGGTGTAGTATGGAGGGTTGTCTCTTCTGGTGAAGTCGATGTTTGCTTCAGGGTTGAGCCAATCAATGTTGTTAGACATGGCTCGTGCTATATTTTCAAGGTGATATTCAACTTCAATAGCACTTTCCGAAGCTGTTTTTGAAAGTAGTTGAAATGCTTCATTCTTGATTCGTTTCAACTCTGATTTCGTCATCTTCTTGACACGGAACTTTTCTTGCAGTAGCTTAGCATGCTCCAACGTACGACCTTCTACCAAATCTGGATCATCAGTAAGGGCGGGAGTAGCATCAACAAGTGAAGAGAACCATTCAAACTCGGTGTCATCTTCGTCGAGCCATGAGACGACATCAGCCTTAGGCGTCTTCTTCTTCTTCTTTGGCCTTGATGAGGATGATGGTTTCTTTGTTGAAGCTGGAGGGGTTGGTTGTTGTTGGGGCTCAGGGACTTCCTCATCGTCACCACCAGTATACTCAAAGTGATCACCAGTTTTCTCTGTCTGAGGTGGTAAGTCAGAGTCCTGAGGTTTGTCAGCAGAAGAGCGTGGAGGAGATTGTTGTTGAGATGGAGTCCTTTGGGGTGGAGGTGGGATTGAGGAAGATTCACCAGACTTCTTTGGACGTTTAGGTGCAGAATCCTTGTCCTTATCATCGTCATCTCTTGGTCGTTTTGGTTGACTTGCTGATTCTTTACATGAAGACCTGAGTTGATAGTCTAATAGAGTCTCAAAAAATTTAGCTTCATCCGAAGTAAAGGTTCCAGCTCGTTTTGACATTTGCATCACTAATTTAGTAATTAACTCAGCTTCAGAGAGATCAGATTCTTTGGCCATTGTATGTTTGTCCAATGTAACGATATTTGGAGTAAGTAGTCTGGAATATGACTCCCTTGTCACTTTAGGAACGGTGTCGAGAAGGAATTTTTGAGTATATTCTCTTGCCATCTTCTCCAATTCCTTTTGGAAATCTCCTTTGATAAACTTCTGGATTTGTTCCCTTTCATTCAACAACTCGTTTATCCCCTTTTGAAGAAATTTGATTCTGTCAGCGAGTTGATTTAGCTTTTTGTTGGTTACATCCTTCTTCCGTACTTGCTTGACAGCTTTGACAATCTTTGTTTTAGATGTGGATCTGGTTGATCTTTTGGATGGTGGTGGAGATGAATGAGAGGATGAATCTAATGATGATGAGATATGAGGAGACTCAGGGTCCTTTGCTGGTTCAGAAGTTTCTTCTTTTGAGTGTGTAGGACTATCAAGAAGAAAATCATCATATTCAACTTCGTCATCTTTTCCAGACTTGGCCAATTGTTCTGCCTCAATCTTGGCTTCTTCATCAGCTTTTTCTTTCTCAGACTTCTCCTTTTCAGGTTCCTCAAATTCATAGGTGATGGTATCTTCCAATCGTTGTTGTTGTGGATTGTGAGTGGTGGTACCAGTTCCCTTATCAGGTTGATTAACCGCATCAGGAACTGGTATAGATTGCGCACCACCACTTGACCCTCTGGGGCCATGAGTTTGATCCTTTACAAATTTATCGGCAAGATGTTTGAGTCTAAGGTTCTTCAATTTCTTTTGATATTCTCTTTCCTCATCAACTGGTTCTTCTTCAGAGCTTTCCTTATTATGCTCAAGCACAGGAGTTTTCCCTTTTCCTTTATCAGCTATTGGACTGGAAGGCTTAGCTACTGTTGGAGTGTCATCAATTGCAGTTTCAGAGTAGGTGACCTCTTCGTCTGATTCAGTATCCTCAGAGGTTTCATCCAGTAGCTTTCGTTGTGGTTCAGCCTTGGGAATCGGAATGGCTTCCTTAGAGGGAACTTTCCTTTTGAGTGGAGGTTTCCTCTTGGGGAATTTTCTTTGATTCTCGGTGCTTGTAACACTTCCTGCACTGCCTCTTCTGGTTTTCCTTGTAGGTGTACCAGCAGACATTTCATCGAGAAAGCCTACTTTGCCTTCTTCAACTGCTACCAGATACCTTTTGTATGAATAGAGTTGTTTGACTGCATCTGTTAGAAGGTGATATGGCAACACAACACCCTGTTTCTTTGTTGTAGGCTCATACAACATGGAGTGATTGTTGGGGTCATTGATTCTCTTGGGGATATCAGGATTATACCCTAGAGCTCTTTGGATCAACAGTTTTGTATATCTGATGTATGGGATTTTGGAGCCAAGCTTTTTGAGGAATGACGTCATGTCGTCCCATATCAGAGCTTCAACTTCGATGTGTTTCATGTTGACCAAAGCCCAAAAGATCTGCAGTTCCATGAGCTTGGGATGCTCATAGCCACTGTCACGTCCAGAGACAGATTTGGTGATGATGATGTAGAGAGTTCTCCATGGCTGAGGAATATTCTTAAGATCCACGTATGAATGCTTTGTGATTACTCCCTGAATTGCAGAACAGTCTCTTCAGTTGGTGCGGCATTGTATTCAGTTGGTTCGATGACAGGGATGAGAAGAATAGCCCTTAAGTCTGCAGGTGTGATGGTGACTTGTTTGTCATTGAGCGTCACCGTCACAGCATTTTGTCCTTTGATCTTTTGCATTGTATTCCAGAACTGGTGAATATAGATCTCAGGCACTGTAGCAGAATTGGTGAGCATGTTCTGATAAGGATGATTCTTCAGAATGTCCACAGCAATTAAACAAGAAGACTCTTAGCAGGTGAGAGTATCAAAATCAACACGAAGGTTGTTCTTTCCGATCTTCATCGGATAGCCGTTAGGAAAGATATCAGCAACGGTGAGAACATTTGGTGCTTCCACATTCTGCATTTGAGCATCCATGTCGTGATCTGAAAGATATTTAGCCAAAAGAACCAACATATCGAAAGACATTATGTTAGTCAACAAATGGTTTTATTGTCTAATTATAGAATGTGATATGTCGATGATTGTTACGAGTCCAATGTCACTTGTTTGTCCAATAGTCCAATGACGTCGTGATAAGTTTCGTGAGTTGATTAACTTTAAGTTTTAAAGTTCATGTTTTCACTTATTTTTCACAACATATTAACCGTTTAAGCTTATTGGTGACATTATTGGTTTCGTGGCGTTATGATTTATTTATTTACAAGTTTGCACACGTAAAAATTCATAAATTAAGGTTAAAACTAGGCTTAGGCGTAGAAATGGCAAGCTTATGCGTAAACAGGAGTGTTATACGCGTAAGCATAAGCTTATGCGTAGGTTCTTGACTTACGCGTAAGAAATATTACGCGTAGGAAAAGGGGGCCTTATGCGTAAAGCTTACGCGTAAGTGTATATGGAACCTTACGCGTAAGGCTTACTCGTAAGAGTCAACCTTATGCGTAGAGGTCACTGTTTACGCATATCCTTCACAGGATACGCGTAGTCCCCAATGTAGAACGTTACGCGTAAGATTTCTCTTACGCATAACATGCTACGCGTAGGGTGATCCTTATGCGTAGATTGCAAGTAACCTTGATTCTGAATTTTCAAGCGTAGAAAACCTGAAATAAATTCATCATAGCATCAACATTAACATCTTCATTCATTTTCTAACAGTTTTAACCACGAATACTCAATCAAACAGTTATGCGTAGGAAGACTTATGCGTAAACCTAAATCCTAAGGCTCAATTTTTACGTGTAAGTTATCTAGCCATAGAAATTGCACCAAAATGATTTTGGGATGTCTGGGAAGCCTATTGAGTTGTTCTATCCAAGTTTTAACATCAAACTCAACGTGAATCAAAATACACAAACTTCAAGAACATAAACCCTAATTCTTAATAAACTAGCAATTAATGTTTCTGGGTTGATTCTGAGCCTAGATATGATCAATTAAACTTGTAAACAACATCTTGCAAGCAACCAATTAGCCAGAAACGATCTCAAATGAAAATACCCAATTCCACGCATAAACCCTAGTTTTCAAACATCAATCAATTCGTATTTCTGGGTGAGATTAAATGATAAAAATGGTATTAATATGATAAAACAAATGTTTTGACAAAACCATTTTAACCATTAACACTCAAATGAAGAATTTGTGTTCTTATGTTACGCGTAGAACACAAATCTCTCTAAAACATGAGATTTAACCGTTGGATGTTTATGATATTAAAAACCTTTGTTTATAATCATGTTAGAAACGTGAAAACACTTACAGTATGATGATCAAAAACACGGATTAGAGGGTTGAATGTTAGGCGTAGGATTTGGGTAGATGGGAATTAAATGTAAGTGAATTAAATGAGTTAGGTGGATTGTTTTATTAAAATAACTTTGAGATTTTGACAGTTTTAGCCCCTTCACCTTTTCCATTTACATCCAATGTCCATAACTTCCATTTTGGTTACCAAACGAAGGATATTTGGAAAGAAATTTAGACGACACTCCCCCTCGACTTAAGAAATAATGAAGTTTTATAAATTTTAGTCCGAGGAGTGTTAGTAAACCAGAAAAGTGACCACCATAATTAAAGAAACAACCGTGATAAAGTAACATGCAAGTACAAAGTTTTATGAACCTGAAAAAATATTTGCTTTCTCCCCCTCAACACTTGATCGAAAAATACTGAATTTTGAAAGATTTAAGTGTTGACGGAAGATTTGTACTTGCCATGTTAAAAGAAATATAGATGAAGAATATTTTTGTTGTTTTATCTGATTTTATATTTTTGTATTTTGTTTTTGAAAAATATTTACAAAAGAGGTTTTGGTGTTTGACTGGTTTTTAAGAATGTTTTAAGAGTTCATCGAGTTCCTCTTGAGTCAAACACCGCATACCAATCCGGTGGACCAACTCATTAAACCTAGCAGGAGCTAAGGCTTTGGTGAGAAGATCAGCCAATTGGTATTTAGTACTCACAAAATATAATTCAACAGTACCCTGTTCCACGTGCTCCTTGATGAATTGATATCGAAGATTGATGTGCTTTGATTTCAAATGTTGAACAGAGTTGCACGAGATGGCAATAGCACTCCGATTGTCACAGTACATCGGGATTCTGTCAAATACGTAACCATAGTCTTTGAGTTGTGTTCTCATCCAAATGACTTGAGCACAACACGCCGACATGGCTACATATTCTGCTTTGGTTGAGGACAGCGATGTACAATCCTGCTTCCTTGATTGCCATGACACCAGTTTATCACCAAGAAATTGTAACGCTCCTAAAGTACTTTTCCGTGAATCTAAGCATCCGGCGTGTTCAGCGTCTGAAAAAGCTATTAGATCAAAACCAGAATTCTTCGGATACCATATTCCCAAATTAATGGTTCCCTTGATGTATCGGAGGATTCTTTTAGCCTTAGAGAGGTGGGTTTCAGTTGGTCTCGACTGATAACGGGAGCAGAGATATACGGCAAAAACAATGTCAGGTCTGCTAGCTGTTAGATACATGAGAGACCCAATGATACTTTGGTAATTGGTAGGGTCCACTAATTTCCCATGTAAATTAGTGTCTAACTTCTTAGTATGAGCCATTGGTGTGGCATAGGTGTCACAGGTTTGCATTCCAAATTTGTTAAGAATTTCAAGGGCATATTTGGACTGACTCAAGAAAATACCACGGGGTGATTGATGAACTTGCAGTCCTAGAAAGATCGTAAGTTCACCCATCATGGACATTTCAAAATGTTTCTTCATTAGTTTTGCAAAAGCGATTGAGTACTTTTTATGTGTTGACCCAAAAATGATGTCATCCACGTAAATTTGAACAATTAAGATATGTGCCCCGTGATATTGTATGAAAAGAGTTGGGTCGACCGAACCTTTGGTAAAATTATTGGCAATGAGGAAGGATGATAACTTATCGTACCACGCTCGAGGAGCTTGTTTGAGTCCGTAGAGAGCTTTGTTCAGTTTGTAGACATGGTTCGGGAACGTGGATCAACGAACCCTTCCGGCTGACATATAACCGCTGTTTCTTTCGTTGACCATTCGAAAAGTAGTTTTGACGCCATCGAAAGACCGTTATATTCATATGAGCTGCGAACGCGAGAAAGATCCGAATAGCTTCAAGACGAGCAACTGGAGCGAATGATTCTTCAAAGTCAATACCCTCTTCATATCTATAACCCTTAGCCACCAGACATGACTTGTTTCTGATTACGTTCCCTTCAGCATCCAATTTGTTCTTCCAAATCCATTTGAGACCAATGACGTAGACCCCTGTTGGTCTTTCAACCAGTTCCCATACTTCAAGACGTTTGAATTGGTTGAGTTTTTCTTGCATCGATTCAATCCAGTTGTCTTTTGTCATTGCGTCTTTAATGTTTTTAGGCTCAGATTGGCAGACAGTGAGAGCATAAATGCAATGTTCACCGTCTGTGTGAAGACGTTGTCTTGTTACGACAGGTTGATTCGGGTTGCCAATTATGTTTTCAAGAGGATGGTCTTTTGTCCAACGATTTGTAGAGGGTTGTGCAGATTTTGAGGATTCAAATGGCTTGTTGATGATTCAGCAACCTCAGGTACAGCAGTTTCATTGGCAAATGGGTTAAAGAACGCATTTGGATCAAAATCTGCAGGTGGGGGTACTTCATTAAGAACATCATCAGCTGGTTCAGCGTCGTTTGATGCGGTTTGTTCAATTGTTGTTGTAGAGTCAACTGGTGGTGCTTCTTCAACCGTAGTTGTTGTAGCAGGTGTATCAGGTATTGGAATATGATCAGGTTGAGCAGCGGAAACATCGGATACACCTGGAGCACGTTCATCAATG
Source organism: Chrysanthemum makinoi (assembly GCA_910596185.1). Classification (NCBI taxonomy): domain Eukaryota; kingdom Viridiplantae; phylum Streptophyta; class Magnoliopsida; order Asterales; family Asteraceae; genus Chrysanthemum; species Chrysanthemum makinoi. Next base: position 175,963,478 of record OU343220.1, read on the forward strand.
TCATCACTAAAAAACGGAGCAAATAACTTTTCCATTTGTTGACGAGTTAGCTGGGGGCTTGTATCAGCTGATGATGGGGTGTGAGGGAAGTTTAAACGGTTATGACCGGGTTCCAAGCTGTTATGCTCAGAAGCCATTTCAATAAGCTCATCAAAATTAGCATGAATCATTTCCATAACCTGCTTTGTACGACGATTCCAGATCCGGTAACCTTTATAGTTCTCACAGTAACCAATAAAGACTCCAATGTCAGCTTTGGCTTTGAGCTTTCCAAAGTCATCACGATCATTATTTGGGTATCAAAGAGATCTAAATACATGAAAGTGTTTGAGGTTCGTTTTTCTGTTATGGATAAGCTCAAAAGGTGTTTTGTTATGGCGTTTTGTAATCATTGAACTGTTCTGAGTGTAGCATGCAGTTGAGACAGCTTCAGCCCACAAGTAATCTGGAAGTTTAGAATTGATTAACATCGTTCTGGCAGCTTCCACTAACGTACGGTTTCGTCTTTCAACAACTCCGTTTTGTTATGGGGTACGTGCAATGGATGTTTGATGCTCAATTCCCACTTTCTCATAATATTCCCGAAGATTTTGATTCACAAATTCAATTCCTTTGTCTGTTCGAATTTGTCTGACGGTGTTCCGGAGCTAAATTTGAATTTTCATGAGAAAGGTGATGATCATCTGTGGAGCTTGATCTTTACTTCGAAGAAAATAAACCCAAGTCCATCTTGAGTAGTCATCAACAATTACCAAGATGTAGCGTTTGCCATTAATCGTCTGCCCGCGCATCGGGCCACACAAATCCATGTGCAGAAGATGAAGCACATGCTAAGAGCTGTGTTCCACCTTTGAAGAAAAATGAGCACGAGTACTTTTTCCTTGTTCACAGGCTGAGCAGAGGTGATCTTTAGAATACCGGAATCTCGGGAGACCTTCAACAAGTTTGTGTCGAGCAAGGTTGGTGATGGTTTGAAACTTTAGATGTGAGAGACGACGGTGCCATAACCACGATTTTGTAGATGTAGCCTTTGAGAGTAGACAGATGGGAGATGAAGCAACCATGTCTTGCATTGAGATTGTATACAGACTAGAATTGCGAGAGCCAGACATAAGATCGTTTCCTTGTAGATCACGAATGAAACAAGTTTTCTCCAGAAAAGCAACTTCCAAATCTCCATCACAGAATTGACCGACAGAAAAGAGATTGTGACTGAGGCCTTCCACATAATAAACCCTGCTAATTTCGATATTGCCATTGATATAATCTCCGTAGCCCATGATAGCTGCGAAGTGATCATTCCCGAATCTGACAGTGCCAATGAACTTTGAAACAAAGTTTGATAACAGTTTAAGGTTGCCTGTCATGTGTCGGGAACATCCGCTGTCAAAAATCCAAAGGATGATCTGTATCACCTACATTACACACAGACGACACAGATGGAATAGAAGTAGATGTGGAACCCGAAGAGTTAGAGGGTTCCGAAGCAATTATAGTTGAAATACACCCATTACTGATTTTAGGCATCCATTTAAATCCTATTGTATTATGTATCCATTTTTGCCATCTCCAACTAGTCTTAGCTTTAGTCATAGTGAATGCACTAGGTGGTACTACATTCCTTGGAGGTGAGACTGGAGCTACAGGGACATCAATGTGTTTCTTAGAATCTAAAGAGGGCGGTTTACCAAGCACAGACTAAGAAGCATTAGTGGGCCTAGAGGTATTCTGGGTCTTAGGATTCCGTAAACGAGACAAGATAGCTCAAGCAACACATTTGTCATGACAATCAGAAAGCATACTGTTACGACAAATAACACAAGAAGCATCAGACTGAATATCAAAAGTACTTAAAGGTTTTGCATTCGTTACAACACTTTTTCCATTACATTTGTCAGACGCAATATCTAAAGTGGGTGCAACGTGAGTCTTATTCAAAGTCCTAGGGTGTTCTTCTACTTCAGCATTCTTTATTGTTCTTTTCTTAGGTCGCAACTTCCTATTCTTCCTTGTATTGCTCCTAGGCTGTGAAGTGCGGACATTTGGAAAAGAGGCAACTATTCCTGTTTCAGTAGAGGGAAGCACATTAGTATCTTGTGATTTATCAGTAGGCATTCTGGGTTCACGTTTGCTAAGTGTTACAGGTGCAATTTTCTTAATGATGCTAGGCTGAACTTGTTCATACTTTCCTAACATTTCCCTTAACTTAATGATAGTGTGCACCAAATCTTGATTTTCAGAACGAAGATTTCCAGCAAAATTCATGACTTCTTTAGTGTGTGCAAGATAATGATCAAGTTCTTTTGATGCTTCATCACGAGTCTGTTTGAGTAAATCAAATATGACACCATATTCCTTCTTCACTTTTACAAGTTCTTGTTCATATTTTGAGATTTGACATTTCAAAGACGCGATTTGATCATCCAGTTGCTTAATTTTTAGATTAAACGTTTTGGATTTCAACTGATTGATTTTGTTTTGCAAAGCAAGTTCACGATTTTGACAATCTTTTTGACACCATTGAAGACGACGTCTCGTTTAACAGTCGTTCATTTTCAACTTTTAAAGACTCGATCTGATGCACCGTATCAGTATTCACAACAATATCAACAGAATCAACATAATCAGCAGAGATATGATTAGATGCATACGCAACAGATTGTAATAACACAAGATTATTGATATCAGCACAGATAAAATCTTTCAAGAGTCGATCAACATTTTTCTCAACCGTTTCTTTTTACTTTTAGTATTTGAAATCGATGTTTCTGTTTTCTCAAAAACTGTTTTCATGAGACCAAGTTCCTTGTGAAAATCCCTTTCCCAATATAGTACACAAGTTTTCAAATTTTTGACATGGGGTAAAATTCTTTTCTGAAGAATATCTCTATGTTCTCGCGCCATTGGAGATTGAAAATGTTGAACTTTTATTTCAGAATGAAATTCAATCTCACGTTCCAAAACTTTGAGGTCAGATAAGAAAGTGTCAAAATATTTGATAACGTGACAACTTTTGGCTTTAGTTTTTACTTCACTAAGTGAAGGTAAAGGACCATTAATTTGTGCACCATTGTGTTGGAGACTAACTTCAGAAACTGGCGTGATAACCAAAGGTTTGTTAGAAGTATCTTGTTGTGTGAAAAAAGTTACGGCTTTTGAATAGTTAAATGGTTTGTTATAAACAACATTTTCCATTTTTGACCAACTCTCTTCATCAGCATTTAATTCCTCCATGCGATTATATTCAACAACAGTCATAATTGAATCATCAATTCTATGTTCTGCACTGTAAACTTCAGGATTTGGTTTGAATGCTCTGTGTGAAAACTTAGGTTTGTAATTAGCAAGATTCGGTCCATATCCATTTGGATTTGGTTTGAAAGTAAACTTTTGAATCGTTGTGATTGATTCACCATGTTTATAAACAACATTTCGAAACTCTTTGATTTTGTTTTGTAAGTCGACAATTTCTTCAAGATAGTTATCTATTCGTTTCGTGTAATGCTTTTTGTACTCAGAGAACTGTTTTTGACAAGTTAACAACTCAGCCTTGGCTTTTTGAGTTTCCAAAGTAAGAGCGTTAATTTGTTGTTTATGTTCATGTTTCAGTTGTTCTATTTGAGACAACAAAGCATTCTTGGATGCGGCTAGATCACGAATCTGTCGTTCCAAAGATTTTTCGTTTTGATGTGATTTAGCAAAAGCGGCTTCAAAACCTTTTTCACGGTTTTCTTGAGTTTTGAAAAAATTGAGTTGCCGTTTTAAGCATTCAATGTCCCTTGTTAACAGTGCATTTTTACTGTGTAATTTCTGATTTAATGCATAACATTCATCCATTCGGGATTGTTGGTCTTTAAGTAAGAGATCAATATCTGGACTAGGCAAAAGTTCAGTGTGTTCAACGTGAGTCACAACATGATCACTATTCAGATCCTCAAGTATAACCATGGAGTCAATTTGAGTATCAAAGGTAACCATAAGATCATCTTGATCGTCAAATGTAACTACGGGGTCTAGTTGAGAATCGTCAGACTGAGATGTGGATGACTCATTTTGAACATTATGAGCCTCGCCGGATTCAGATGTTGGCTGAGATATTAGATCAGTGATGAATATGGTTTGTTCGGGTACCTGAGACAAGCCATCAGTGTCATACACTGGGCCTGTGTCACTCATGTGTAGTGCTTGCATTTGTGCCATCAACATCACTGCTGCATTGGCCTGCAAGTCCTCCATATCATCATCAGAATCTGTATATGCCATAAAGCTCTGTTCCTTGTTGGTAAGAGTTCCACCAGCTTCATCCTTGAGAGCCAAGAGCAAAGCCTCTTTGAAATAAGCACTGCCTCTTGTCCTCGGCTTAGGGCATGCATTAGCCAGATGACCCTTCTCATTACAGTTATAACAACGAAGACCATTAACCCCATTCTGAGCATTCCCTTATTCAACCACTTGAGCCCTTTCTTGTTGCGGAGCACCCATGTTATTCCTTCCCATAGCATTAAACCCTGGACCACCTCCCATCTGACGAACATTACCATGATTCTGAACTTCAACTCTTCCATTGTTAACCACAGCCTGATTCCTTATGTTGGATGAGGTACGAATGCGATTGTTGGATTTGTTGGAATATCGGCCAAAGGCTCTAGCAATCATGACAAATCCTTGCTGCAGGGCATCAAAACCTTTAGTATCCTCATTGGATTCACTGTAAAGTGCTTGATCAGTGTTGTTGTTGTATGGAACCAATTGAGTTTCTTGAGATTGTTGCTGTGATGGATTATATGGTGTAATTGTTGCAGTTGGTTGAGGAGCGGGTTGAGGAGGAACACTAGTTTGAGCCCACAAAGCAAGTTGTTTATTGTCCGGAAGTGACTGTGGAGCCGGGAGTCCACGGATAGCCCTTTCTTTGTCAGCTTCTTTTTGGTGAGGCTTCAAATAGTCGTACAACAATCCGTATGTAGCATGATGGAGATTCTTAGCTTGACAGAGAAAAATGACATACTTCTCCCATTCCGGACCAAGACTACTTAGGAACTTAGTGTTGACAACAATCCGTGGCATGATGATATTGTTTTTGTCCAAATCATTGATGATGTCTGAAAAGCGATGATGATATGACTCTAATGTCTCTCCTGGTTCAATCATGAAGTGTTCATAAGCTAAGTAGATTTTGGATTCCATGTCTTCCTGATTGAGTGTGGTGCCTACCATAAGAAGATGAATATGTTCCCACATTGCTTTAGCTGTCTTTTGAACATCAACACTTCGAAGGATCAGATTGGGTAATCCCAAAAGGATGTATTGCATTGCCAGTTCATCGGCTTCAAAATGTAGAAGTTCATCACCTGTGAGGTCTGTGATAGTTGCAATGTTGGTGACAGCATCTCTTGGTGGATTGGCATTAGGATCTGCAGGTGTGACAACAGTAGGCATCTGAAATGGACCTTCCATAATGACCTTCTTTAAGAACTTTCCATGTGGCTTCTTTAGATCACAAAACCTAAAGAACCTTATCACCCATTGATCATAATTACCGGGAGTGAGCATTGGAGGTCTATCAAGTGAGCCAGCTTCATGAATTGATTGTTGGCTACTTAAGGCTTCACACATCTTACCAAACCATTTCGGTTCCTTCAGAGTACTCCTGGATGGATGTTGATTGTAGAAGTTTGTGTAAGGTTGTACTTGAAGACTAGGTGGTGGTTGAACCATTTGTGGAGTATGTTGTTGATTAAATTGTTGTTGATAAATTTGTTGTTGTTGATTAAATTGTTGATGTTGTGGACTTAGTTGTTGTTGTTGTTGTTGATTATAAGTGTAAGGAAAATAGTTAGAGTATGGTGGTTGTGACATGTTGAAAACTTGTGTTGTTAAATGGATCTTTGTAGTCGAGTGAAACGTTGTTGATGATGTATCCTTAGGCGTAGATAGCACGTTAAGGCAAAGCAACACTTAGGCGTAAAAACACCAAACTTACGCGTAAAAGTGATATTTACGCGTAAGAATAGCTTACGCGTAAGAATTGAGAAACACTAAAGTTATGCGTAAACTGAAAGTTAAGCGTAGAAAACTTAGGCGTAGGATTAGCTTATGCGTAAGACAGAGCTTAGGCGTAAGACAAATCTTATGCGTAATGAGTTCTACGCGTAAGATTGAGATTACGCGTAAAATTAGGGTTTTGCCCAAAAAATCTTTTACACTATCACAGTGTAAAGGATATCCAAAGTCGAAGTGTTTTCAGGCTTATCCAAGCAAGAAAAACACTGAGTAAGCCACGAAACTGAAGATCAAACCAAGGATGAGTTACGCGTAACTTTAGGGTTTAGTTACGCGTAGAACGTAACCAAAACTGATTTGTTTGCCCAAAGTGATTCTAAACCTGATTTTTGTGATGAAACAGTTTCAATATCACCAAAATAACACAAAGTGTGAAACTTGATGAACCAAAAACTACTAAACACCTTATGCGTAAATATGAAACCACGTATAAAACCAAGTTCAAAAACAATGATCCACACGTAAAGTTTGAAACTTTTTGCTAAAAACAGATATTTTCACACCTTAAAACGTTGAAAGTACAAGAATCTTGGATTTAAAAGTGAGAAAAATAATTTTTTATGCGTATGAAAGGTTAAGGACGTGAAACCTTATGAGTAGACAAAAACAAACCGTTTCACCCAACTAGATGACGAATGATACCACTGTTAGGTTCCCATATTAGTAACACAAGCATCAATTGAAGAAATAGAAAAGATAGAGATCGGTTGAACAAATACAAACACACACGAATAGATAATAAGAATAGTTATGCGTAGGAGTGAAAGTAAATTGAACAACCAACCCTCAAGTGAGGGTTATACAAGAGTATTTATAGGAGGAAACTAGGGCAACACTCCAAGTTCCCATCCTTTTACTTATTAGGCTTGGCCTAGGCTTATGGGCTTTCTACATAAGCCTAGCCTTGATTACTAACATAAAAGCCATATTAAGCTAACTATTACATATGAATCACTAACACTTGAGATGTGGTTTAGGAGTGATTCCAACACTAAACAAGAAGAGATCGTGTTAATGTATAAAGTGTATATTGATACGCGTACAATGCGCATTTGGGGTCAAAGGAACTTCCTTTTCATCGAGCTTGTTTTTCAACACTCTAGGCAGTGAACCTAATCGTTGTAGTTTAGTATTAGGGTAAACCTCGGGAATTGATATCGTTCTCTAGGGGAATAGGAATGCTAGTGAGAAATTACTACGCTAAGGTTGGGGTTGAGGAAGATTATTTTTTTATCTTTTTTATATTTTTTAGAAAATGGAAAGGTACGAATCTCGGGGTATTGGATTTGGGGTTTGGTATTTCTAACGATTACTCTACTTATCTAATTATCTAATCTAAGGTAAGGTGAGTGTAGTCTATGTCTATTATTGTGTGCTCTTATGATGATTAAAAGATGTGTTTACCTAGATGCTATTACTCCCTAGTTATCTCCTATTGATGGTTGAATTGTCACGTCCTTATTCTTAATGCGTTGTGTCTTCTAAGGTCGTAGGGTATGCGTTTTTCCCTAACTCTTTGAGACTACCTTAAGGATATTTCCTACAAAATCTCTAGGATTCATAAACTAACGCTAAGGTTATCTTTGGATGTTTAGACTACAATTACTCTAGGTGATTATAAACTAATGTTCACAAAGATTACTCAAGCATTAAAAACACAACGAATGACCTATCGCAATACTAAGTCAATCACAATTAAGATTAGAGACTACCAATCAATATTCAATACCTAGGTTTCATAGATCTAAGCAAACACACAAGTAAATTAGCCAGACATGGAAAACATGCAAGCATACACACAAACAATTGAAGACATAATTGAACTAATGAAGTAAATCACTTATCTTGTTATAAAATAGGGTATGGAACCCTAAGATACTGTCCAAGACATCCAAAGTTTGGTTTAGGTTTTACTCCACAAAACTACCTCTCTAAAATTCAGAAAATTCAAATTCTATATATAGAGTTACAATATGCGACGGCGTCACTCTTTATTTGTGACGCCGTCAGATCGCCGCCATTAGGTTTTCATCTTGGCCACGTCAACTATGTGACGGTGTCACCTTATGGTTGTGGCACCGGCGGCTTCATCTTCTGAAGCCGTCGGGATCTAAATCTAAGTCGTCTGAGTTGTGACGCCCTACTCTTTAAAACGTGATGCCGTCAAGGGCAAAATAGCAATTTGGCTTCTGATTCGTCTCAAAACGTGTCACCATTTGGCTGTGACGCCGTCACCTTCTTTTCCAGCAGCTTGAGTGTCTTGATTCTTGACTTTGGCAATTTTCTTCATATATCCGCGCCTTTTCGTCCGAATAAGTGTCATTCCAGCAATTTGCCTTCAAGAGACCTAAAAAGTGAGAAGGAACGAAATTAAGTAGTAACGGATATAAAAGTGGTCGATTAAGGGCTTAAATGACCCCTCAAAAGTGTACTTTTTAAATCCTTATCAAATACCCCTACACTTGGTACTTGCTTATCCTCAATAAAATGTGCTTTTAACCAATTAATTTATAAGTTAGGGGTCATGAAGCATTAGTTTAGAATAATTCACAACACGTATAAGCCCCGCAAAAGTCATAACAAGAACGGAAATTACATACTAGCACCTCACAAGTGGTGTTTGGATACTCTCATCTCTCGGGTGTATATGAAATATATCAAGTTGGAAATGGATGATAAACACTCATTAACCGGTCCTAGTACATAGATTACCATAGGCTTGAGACTAGATCAAACCTCCATTGCTTTCGCGTAAGAACCTAGGAAAAACTATCTAAGAGGTATTTTAAAGGGTTGTAACGTTAGGCTTACGGTAGGGAAACAAAGGGTTTGGTGGGATAGGCGATTTAGTGGTGGCAAGTAAAAAATCTTTATGTTACAAGCATGAGAAGAATGGCGTTGCTAAGCAAAGACTCGACACTCTAAACTCTAGATAAATTGAAATAAACAAACATAAATTTAAAGATAGAGGTAGGATGGTAGCCCGTATGTTTTTTCATATATATATATATATATATATATATATATTTTGAACACTCTTATTTGTTCTTTTTTTCTATTTTTTGCGATATATTTTTTTTTCATACACTTTTACTCTACCATCCTCTACGATAACATCAAAATAATAGGGATTTATAGGCACATCCCTACACTTGAGTTTTTATTACTCTAACACTAATTTGACCCGAATTGAAAAGATCAAAACACTTGGAGTACATTATTAAGTAAATAAAAGGAATTTGAATTTAATGTTCCTTCCCGTCACTTCATAAAATTTAACTTTTCTCATGAGTCCCAATCGTCCCAAAACTGTGTACAAAGGATATGACTCGACTTAGCAACTTATGCAAGCAACTAGATAATTGAACTAAGGGTTTAGTATGATAACAATAATGCACTAAAAGTGAGTGCATACAAGGTAGGCTAAGGCGATTTGAGTGTACATTTGGGGGTGGATTGTAAAAAATGCTCTTCATTGATATTCCGGAAAACTGAAACATCAAGAGAACCACGAAAAGGATAGGCTGTGAGAGGTTAACTAGGGGTATCGTGTACTAAAGATGAGTACAACACAAGGGTGTGGGGGAATTACTCAACCGATGTGGAAGAAGTAATTATAATACGGTTATCAAACAAGGGTTATCCTAATGCCTCTTATCATTTAGTTATTCCTAACTACAAAACTGTAGTCTCACTAGCGATCTCGGAATGCATCACAAAACAAGTTCTAGAATCTATTATACTACTGGTACTCTCTCGAAGCATTAAAGTGGAAAGCTTTAATTCCTACAAATCTAAGGGCGATCCTCACATTTTGGGTGGAATTTAAGTGGTAAAGGGTTTTGTGCTAGTCATATAACTTCCTATCCATGAGTGTAGTCTATGTCTATTTTTGGTGGAATTTAAGTGGTAAAGGGTTTTGTGCGATCCTCATATAACTTCTAATTATCTAATCTAAGGTAAGGTGAGTGTAGTCTATGTCTATTGTTGTGTGCTCTTATGATGATTAAAAAATGTGTTTACCTAGATGCTATTACTCCCTAGTTATCTCCTATTGATGGTTGAATTTTCACGTCCTTATTCTTAACGCGTTGTGTCTTCTAAGGTCGTATGGTATGCGTTTTTCCCTAACTCTTTGAGACTACCTTAAGGTTATTGCCTACGAAATCTCTAGGATTCATAAACTAACTCTAAGGTTATCTTTGGATGTTTATAATACAATAACTCTAGGTGATTATAAACTAATATTCACAAAGATTACTCAAGCAATAAAAACACAACGAATGACCTATCGCAATACTAGGTCAATCACAATTAAGATAAGAGACAACCAATCAATATTCAATACCTAGGTTTCACAGATCTAAGCAAACATACAAGTAAATTAGCCGGACATGGAAAACATGCAAGCATACACACAAACAATTGAAGACATAATTGAATTAATGAAGTAAATCGCTTATCTTGTTGTAAAATAGGGTATGGAACCCTAAGATACTGCCCAAGACAGCCAAAGTTCGGTTTAGGTTTTACTCCACAAAACTACCTCTCTAAAATTCTGAAAATTTGTTAGGAATTAGAAATTCCAAGTATTAAAGAGTCGGTCACCTCAAGTATATGTAATCGTTAGAAAGCTCGTAGTCATAGTACTTCTATGTTAAGTAGTATTTAGTTTAGTAACACCGTGGAGGACGGACGGGTCTTTACCCACTGTATGCCTGATCCACAGCCCGTTGTGTGGCGTTTTATTGTAAGACTATAAATACTCTCTACCTTCCAAGGTAGAGAGTTGGAGCTCATAATAATAATTTTCTTTCTCTCACTAAAGTTCCCTAAACCTCTAACTTTCTCTCTCTAGAATTCCACTTATACGCCTACTTTGTGTTATGGTTTGATGTGTATGTGAAATCCAATATCCTACAATTGGTATCAAGAGCCATGGTTAGATCATATCTTACACATCTTTGGATTTCTAGTGGTTTTTAGGTGGTTTTTGAGTTTGAAAAAGTTTAGTGGTTTTTGCATCATTTGGTTGATTTCTTGTGTTAAAGCTTGGATTTTGTTAGTACTTTTGTGTTTAGAATCATCACAAGTGTTTAGGTTTTCATTTGGTAAGCTTGAATCATCTTGGTTGGGTTGTTTTGGATTGAAAAGTGGTGTTTGTGAAGTTTTCTAGCTAGCGACTTGATCTACGGATAGCTTTTCTTGCTAGCGACTTGCTTTACATTTTGGTAGCGAGTTGCAGTTTGTGGAGTTAGCGACTTAGTCCTAGCGACTTGCCTAGTGAGACAAGCCGACAAACAGTACAAGTAGTGGAATCTCCACTACGGGTAGCGACTTGGTGGAAGTTAGCGACTTGTACTTTATATTGTTAGCGACTTGGTGTTAGCGAGTTGGTACCTAGCGAGTTGCTATTTAGCGACTTGAATATTTAGCGACTTGGTGCTTAGCGAATTGCTTCCAAAATTTTGTTAGCGACTTGGATTGTAGCGAGTTGTTACATAACGACTTGGAACTTTAGCGACTTAGCACTTAGCGACTTGGTTCACAATTTTCCTAGCGACTTGAGTGATTTCCTTTAAATACGGTTTTCTCTTGATTCAGTAAAATCCGGTGAAAGAATCTATTTCCCGGTTTAATCATAGAGTTATAAAATCTCGTTTAACTTGTCATCATGTCTACCAACGTTCCTACAATCATCTCCACTTTGTCCGAGGATGTTCAAGCAGATGGTTCAGACACTCGTCCACCCATGCTTGACAGAACTGACTATGACTCTTGGGCTCAACGAATCAGATTGTACTTGTCTTGGAAAAGAAAATGGGGTTAACATTCTCAAATCCATTGATGAAGGACCTTACCGAGTTGAAACTACTAGAGATATACTTGATACTGCTGAAGATGGAACTTTGATTTACGGAATGGACAGACCAAAGATGTATGATGAGCTTGATGATAAGGAGAAAAAGAGATTCGATGCAGATATCCGAGCTTCCAACATTATACTGCAAGGTCTACCAAAGGACATCTACAAGCTTATCAATCACAACACCGAGGCAAAAGGTGTATGGGATAATGTCAAGATGCTTCTTTCTGGTTCTGAGCTAACTGTTGAAGACCGAGAATCACAACTGTATGATGAATTTGAGCACTTCAAGATGAAACCAAATGAAAGTGTCTATGAGTACTATGTGAGATTTCATAAGTTGGTGAATGACATGAGGAACATCGGAATGACTATGCCTAACATTCAGCTGAACTCAAAATTTGTAAACAACATGAATCCCGAATGGCACAAGTTTGTTACTTCTGTGAAGCTCACTAAAGGATTGAAGAATACTAACTATGAGCAACTCTATGCCTTCCTTCTTCAGAATGAGAGACATGCCATGTTTGAAAAGAGGATTCTTGAACAATTCAAAACAAATCCAGGAGAGACAAGCTCATCAAATGATTCAACCGCCTTCTACTCAAACATTGGGATTACCACTAAAGCTTCACAAGTTATACCCATGGGTGATGGAACTCACAAACTCATTCCGGATCCAAAGTTCAAACAAGCTGATGCTGATGCACACGTGGGTAACTTCATTAATCAACTAGCTCTCCTGATTAGTCAAAACATGAATTCTCTCCCACAAACCAACAACAACCTCAGAACACCATCTAACCCACACAATCAAGCTACTGTCAGAGATGGGAAAATTGTTGTGCAACCAGTTTAGGAAAGACAGTATGATCAAGGAAGAGGAGGAGCTGGTAGAGGTTATGTTGGTAATCAGAATCGAGGAAGAAATGGAAATCAAGGTCAAACTAAGCCGATCAAATGCTATAACTGTGGTGGTGAGGGACACATTGCAAGGAACGCACATCTCCAAACGTCCACAGAATGCTGATTACTTCAGAGATAAGATGCTGCTTGTACAAGCTCAGATAATGGTGCTGCGTAGGATGAAGAGGAGTTATTGTTTCTTGCTGAGGGCAATGCCAAGACCTATGATGCAGATGTGGATGAGCAGACAATTCAGGAGATAGGTCACAATCATCAGAATGCCTTTCAAGTCGCTGATTGTGATGCATACGACTCGGATGTGGATGATGGACCTACTGCACACACAATTTTATGGCTAGCATTTCTCCAATGGTTTCTCCCAAGGTCTCTTCTTCACCACAAGCTGGCCCATCCAAAGACAAACTCATCTCAGAGGTATTAAAACTATACGATGATGTTGATGTACAAAAGATGCATGACAAAGTACAATCAACTGAAACTATTGAATCAAATATTGAAAATATGGGTAATATCAATGTTGTCCCATATGATCAATATGTGAAACAAAGTGAAAGTGAAATTGTATCAAGTGATGCATCTTCTGCAGTCAACAATGACTATGTTTTTGATGAATACACTTGCATGTGCCCCGATGATGTTGTTATCTCAGTACTGAATGCCTATAAAGAACGTGTTGCTATTTATGAACAACGTGCAAAATTTGACTTGACCACCCGTCAGTAGGAAATGGATGACCAAATGCGTACAACTATTAGAAAAAGTAGGTTTAGAGAAGAAGTATTAAAACAAGAGTTAAACTCCTTACAAGAAAAACTTTCAAAAACGGCTAAGCAAAAACAAGAACTTCAAGAAAATGTTAAAATGCTTAAGCAAGAATTCAATGCTAAGGAATCAAAACTTTTGAATGATTTTTCTAATCTAAAACCTTGAAAAACAAGCTTGAAAATAAGTTGTACATACAAGGAAACACCATTCAGACTGCTCACATGATCACTAAGCATAGAGTCCTAAGCGATAAGCATAGCATTCCCCTTGTTGAGGAACCAAATCCAGAGGTCATTAAAAGGCTAGAAATGCTCATAAGGTTCTTTATGATGGCAAGGAAATCCTTAAACCTAGACAGAAACCTAGTTGCTACTGAGTGCACGAGGAAGATAAGAAATCAGATGAAATCACTAGGGAAAAGTTAAACAAGAAACTAGATGATCCAAAATGTAAAGAAAAGAAAGTAATCATCACACCCCATGATTACAAAAGGGAGAATTGGATTGCCTTAAACAAGTTTAAGCCTCAGACATTGTTAACTCCCGAACAAGTGTTCTGGAAAATGGATTTAGATAAGCGAAAGTGAAAATATTGTTGAAACCACCCCCCCCTTTGGAAAATGCCTAGAGCGACTGTGTATCCTCCAAATACACCAATGCATCTAGTTCCTAGAACAATTGCCACTAAAAGCAAGACCTTAATCAGTCAATATGTTATCTTTCAACTATTTGTTGATTTTGAGAAAACTTGCAAGAAAAGGATCACACCCACTGGTATAACTGAAGGAGAAAGAGGTTTTGAGCAAACTAAAGAATGTTATTTAACTGAAGTCATGCCTTTCTTTAAACAACTAAAAGATCACTTTGAGAGTCTTAAAAGGGAATGAATTCAGACATTAAAGAAATGGAAAAGGAATTTGATGCTATGATAGTTGAGGTTAGTGACTATGAGCGAGCATTAAAATATAATGAGATTGAAAGGAAGAACTTGCATACACTGAATGAGAATATGATTTCTGAATGTATTGCTCAAGATGTGTTTTCACTGCTACAACTTGTTCTATTAATGCTTCTCAATTTCATGAATTATCTGTTGCCTGAAAGTCTCCCATGATCGTGTCATTGAGCTTGAAAAAACTAATTCTAAATTAACTGAGAAAATTGAACCGGATGATCACGACAATTTGGTTAAACATTTTTCTAAACTAGAGGTTGAGCATTTTAATTTACAACTAAAATATCAACATCTTAAAGAAAATGTCAAAACTTCAAATATCAAGACATCCTCGGATGCTCCAGAGTTTGATGCAGTTTTTCAAATTAACAAACGTGATGAACAGATTCAAGCTCATTGCAACACGATCAGAAAGTTGAAAGCCCAAATCTCTCAATTAAAGGGTCAAAAGAACAATATGACAGGCTCCCAAATGCCTCCTCCTTTAGATTCTCATAATTCTCAAACTTTTCATCTTCAAAACTTAGTTAATGCCTTACAAAAGGAAAACGAGAGTTTTCTAGAAGAAAATGAAAAAGTTAAACGACATTTTAAAGAGTTATATGATTCAATAAAAGTCACCTGTGACCAAAACAACGAAAAAATAACGTCTTTACAAAAGGAAATTGAGAATCTGAGAAGTCGGGGAAATGAGAAACTACCACTTGTTTTCAATAAGAATGTTGTCTCAAAGTCACCCTTAGACTGCAAATACACTGTGACAGTTAAATATATTCCTCCTCATCTTAGGAATAATGAACATGCTTTTCATGACTACTATGCTCACCTTAAGGATAGTCTAGAATGTCTCCGTGAGATTGTCGAAGAGGATTTCATTAACAAACCTCTTGATAGTGAAATTAGGTTTGCTTGCCTCTAGACCAAACGATCTCAAGAGCTGCTAGAATGTGTAATTGCAACATGTCCCAAATCCTTAACCTTAGGTGCAAAAGGCAAAGCTGTGATGCCTTGTTCTATGCCTAGTGCCGAGCCTTCAAACCATTCTAGGCCCAGTTTTAAGAAAGTATACATCAATGTGTCGTCTAGTAATACAGATCCTTGCACGTCTAGTTCAGGAATGCAAAAAGTAGATCAACCAACTAATGTTCCCATAATTCCCTCTACAGGGTAATCAGTGACATTAATGCAAGCAGGTCAAAGTCTCAAGACAATACAAGGAATGATAGGACCTCGCAAGCTAAAAATGTGCATTGGAAGAGAGTAGAAGACCAACCTTGGATCTTTAAGCTTGAGTTGAATAAAACGAATCGTGTTGATTCTAGTATTAGCCTTAGGCGTCTTGTAATTAATTCGAAATTCGATACTATTTGCAAACCTTGTAATGATGTCGCTTGAATTCTTTGCTAATCATGAATGTAGTGTGAATGCTTTGTCTAATGCTGTCAAATGCCCAGTTAAAATTGTTAACGCTAATAATCGTGCAAAGAAGGCAAAAGGGCAAAAACGAAAGATTGTTAGAAAACAGTGGAAACCCACAGGAAGAACTTTTATAAAGATAGGTTATTATTGGATACCTTTTGGCCATAAGAATAATCAGTTTTGCTCTCAAACTGCTAAGATTATGCCCACTAGAAAATGGATGCCTACTGGTAGAACTATTCCCTTAAGAAGTGAACATACTTTGAATAGGTCAAATACAGACACCAACATTGCATCTATTCCCAATGATTCCATTGCTTCTACTTCTGATATGGATGTTTCTATTTCTGATGTGGGTGTTCCAATTCTGTACTAACCAAGTGGAACCCATTCTTGCATGGGGATCCCAATTATCCAGTTATCCATTCTTCTCTGTGTTCAACTACAGATCGTTCAAATTGTTCTGTAGTACCTGGACTCAGGCTGTTCCAAGCATATGACTGGAGACCGGTCGTGGCTTATGAACTTCGTGAGCAAATTCATCGAGACAGTTAGATTCGGTAATGATCATTTCGGTGCAATTATGGGTTATGGTGATTATGTTGTTGGTGATAGTGTTATCTCTAGAGTATACTATGTGGAAGGTCTTGGTCATAATCTGTTCTCTGTCGGTCAATTATGTGATTCTGATCTAGAAGTAGCCTTAAGAAAACATACTTGTTTTGTTAGAGAACTTGATGGTAAGGAACTTTTAAGAGGAACTCGTGGTTCAAATCTTTACACCATCTCTATCGATGATATGATGAAGTCTTCTCCAATCTGCTTGTTGTCAAAGGCTTCGAAAACAAAGTCATGGTTATGGCATCGTCGTCTCAATCACTTGAACTTCGGCACCATCAATGATCTCTCCAGAAAGGACTTAGTTGTAGGTTTACCTCGACTAAAGTATGAAAAGGATCATCTTTGTTCAGCATGTCAATTGGGAAAAAGCAAGAAGTATGCCCATAAACCCAAACCTACTAACTCTGTCACGGAAGTTCTTCATACAATTCATATGGATTTATGTGGACCAATGAGAGTGCAGAATATCTTTGGGAAGAAATATGTGTTAGTTGTGGTTGATGATTACTCTAGATTCACCTGGGTCAAGTTCTTAAGGACAAAGGATGAAACTCCTGATATCATCATCAAACTCATCAAACAGTGCAGTTCGACTTAACAAAACCGTCCGAATTATCCGGACGACAATGGAACCGAGTTTGTTAACAAACAACTTAGTGAATTTTATGAAAGCATTGGAATCAACCATCAAAGAAGTGTTCCACGAACTCCTCAACAGAACGGTGTAGTTGAAAGACTAAATCGAACTCTTGTAGAAGCCGCTAGAACAATGCTGATTTACTCAAAGGTTCCAATGTTTCTCTGGTGAAGCTATTGCCACCGCATGCTACACACAAAATCGTTCCCTGATTCACACCGTTCATGGAAAAACTCCATATGAACTTGTCCACAACAGAAAACCTAATCTCTCTTTCCTTCGTGTGTTTGGTGCATTGTGTTATCCAACTAATGAGGGTCAAGACTTAGGCAAACTTAGAGCTAAAGGAGACATTGGAATATTTGTAGGGTATGCACCAAACAAAAGGGATACCGAATCTACAACAAAAGAACCCGAAATATCATGGAAACAATTCACGTTACGTTTGATGAGTTGACCGGTCAAATGGCTCTGGACAATCCAGTTCGAACCCGCTTCAAAACAGTCCCAATGGTTCATCCCTTGTTCCAAACTTTTCTCAAGAAACTCCATATGTACCTCCATCGGAAGATGATTTAAAGAAATTGTTTGATCCTATGTTTGATGAACTTTATGATCCAAGTACTAATGAGGTGTCGATTCCTACAACAGAGGTTGTTCATATTCCTGTGAATGAAGTCAATCCTTCAGTCTCAATATCATTAAGTCAAGAAGCTGCTGCGATCCTTCAGTCTCATCAACAAATCATCATTCTTCAAATGTACATCATGGAACTGTTTCGGGCATCAATGATGAAGTTAATCCCTTTGCTACTCCTGAAGATGCTCCATTTGAAAACATATTTGCTCACGAATCTTCATCGAACCATCTTCTTGGAGACATCGACTCTTGCTACTTCAGTCCCTCAACAACTACCACATGAACACCTCAGAAAATGGACTCACGATCATCCATTAGACAACATCATTGGAAATCCTTCTCGTCCAGTATTAACACGGAAACAACTTGCAACCGATGCCTTATGGTGCTTCTTCAACTCCGTACTCTCTAAGATCGAACCAAAAGATGTCAAAACCGCCATGAATGAAGATAGGTGGTTCAATGCCATGCAAGAAGAAATTCATGAGTTTGATCGACTTGATGTATGGGAGTTAGTACCGGCTCCAGATTGTGCTATGATTATTGCTCTAAAATGGATCTTCAAAGTGAAACTTGATGAGCATGGTGATGTGTTGAAGAACAAGGCTCGATTAGTTGCTAAAGGATACCGTCAAGAGGAGGGTATAGACTTTGAAGAATCTTTTGCTCTTGTTGCTCGAATCGAGGCAATTAGAATCTTTTGGCTAATGCTGCAAGTAAGAACATGGTAGTCTATCAAATGGACGTGAAGACGGCATTCTTGAACGGAGATCTTAAAGAAGTCGCCTATGTCAGCCAACCTGAAGGCTTTGTGAATCCAGAGCATCCTACTCACGTCTATCGTTTGAAGAAGGCTCTTAATGGTTTAAAGCAAGCTCCAAGGGCATGGTATGATACGCTATCAAAGTTTCTTCTATCTACCGGATTCAAAAAAGGAGCAGTTGATCCAACATTGTTCACCGAGAAAGTCGGCAAACATTTAATTCACGTTCAAATTTATGTTGATGATATTATTTTTGCCTCGACCGACCCCAATGAATGTGACCGTTTTTCAAATGAAATGAGTTCAAAATTTCAAATGTCAATGATGGGACAAATGTCATTTTTCTTGGGATTACAAATTTCACAAAGTCCGGAGGCATTTTCATTAATCAATCTAAATATGCAAATGAGATCTTAAAGAAATTTGGATTTGATTCAAGTGACCCTGTTGACACTCCCATGATTGATCGAACCAAACTAGATGAGGACCACTCGGGGATCATGATTGACCAAACGAAATATCGTAGTATGATTGGATCCCTGATGTACCTCACTGCTAGTAGACCGGACATCTTGTTCGCTGTTTGCATGTGTGCTAGATACCAGGCTAAGCCTACTAAAAGCACCTTGAAGCGGTTAAGCGGGTCTTTCGGTATCTCCAAGGAACCATCAATATGGGACTTTGGTACCCGAAGGACACCGGTATGTCACTAACGGCCTATGCAGATGCCGATCATGCAGGTTGTCAAGATACTCGTCGAAGTACGCGGAGGTGCTCAGCTTTTTGGGTGATAAGCTTGTGAGCTGGTCTTCAAAGAAGCAAATGTGTACTTCTATTTCCTCTACAGAGGCAGAATACATAGCCATGTCATCTTGTTGTGCTCAAATCTTTTGGATGAGATCTCAATTATCGACTATGGCTTTGTATTAACAAAATCCTCTCTTTGTGATAATAAAAGTGCTATTGCTCTTTCATGCAACAACGTTCAACACTCAAGAGCAAAGCATATCGACATTCGTCATCATTTCATCAAGGAACAAGTGGAAAAGGGTGTGGTGGAACTCTATTTTGTGAGGTCTGAATATCGGTTAGCAGACATCTTCACCAAAGCTCTTCCAAGAGAACGTTTTGAGTTCATACTTCCACCACTAGGCTTGAAAAGCCTTCAACGAAAACACTCAAACGTCATCAGGAAGAAGGCGAGGAGTAAAGGTCTATGCTCATCTATCTCTTGTAAATATTTATTCGAAAAACAAAATACAAAATTATAAAACTTTCAAAATCCATAAAAATCGAAAAATTGAAAAATCTTCAAAAAATATTGTCAATTTGTCATGTTTTTCTCGATTCGATAATATCTACGGTTTTGTGCTGTCATTCAAAGAATGACACGGGACTTTAGATGTTGCTCGAATTCTTATTAAAAAATTGGGAGAAAGAGAAAAAATGGTTTATTGTCATGTCGGCAAACCGCTTGTCAAAGAAAGAACAGAGCCATGTATCATATTTTCAAAATTCCATGCTCTGATTCTATAAACATTTATCTGCTGAAAACTAAATGCTTTGAAAAAATAATTCGGACTCTATTTTTGATAATCATCTGGACTTATTTGTCAAAATATCTATCTCAATCAACAACCTATGTCATTGATTGAGGGGAGAATGATTTCAATTAAATTAAAAAGTTATTTGGCATTCAATTGTTTTCAAAAGATAATCATGCATGTTTAACCAATGGAGTTTAAAATCTCAAAATCGATCCTTATCGGTTAAAACGCTTTCATAATCAAGTCACAATTCTCCTCAAAAGCTTTCAAAATCAATTTAAATCTATAAGAGATCACAAATCTCAAATGATTTGATAATTGTGATAGGGGAGAATGTGTGATTTAAATTGGATTTAAACTGATAATTCGGTAAATGGTTTTATAAGGATGTACAAGCTCTCTTCCCACATGTGACAAACGATTTCAAATTTTCCATGCACATGTTGAGGGGAGCATCTATCTTAAACCTATGATTTGAAACGTGATCACTTATCTCAATGTGCGAGGTTCCTCTAGTATGTGCAAAACTCTTTTCAAATCTCGAGGCACATATTGAGGGGAGCAAAATCATGAAAACCTCATCCTTCCCCAAAATGCTTTATCTACTTGATTCGATTAGGAAAGTGATGTTGATATTTTTTAGAAAATGGTAATCAAAGAAGTTAATTCTTTCTCTTGCCTCCGTGTGGAAAACTATTTCAAATACTTGATTCACATGTTGAGGGGAGTTCTTCTTCTAAAAATATCAAAACAATTCAGGTACAAAATGCTTTGATAATATATCACAAGTATCCGGATTGATTTTCAAATGGTTTTCAATTGGTTCCTATGGCGGATGAACAATACCAAATAGACCGACCAACTTTACTTTATGTACGGTGATATAAGGATGATAAGGTTAGGTATTGGTTCCCATGATCCCTCCAGAGCCGGAGGGATCTACCCACGGACAATCCACTAGATAGTGTAGAGTCCTTAGGTATGATGAAAAAAAGAGAAAAATGAGATATGGGAAGAGTGCGGACTGAGGCAGAGCTAGTGCTGGAATAAACCCAACAAGGTTCTAGTTATGAAGTCTCGGTAAGCACTGAAGGGGTTGAAGAATGAAAAGAATTGAATGAGAAAAGGGTGAAAACAAATAGCCCTCCAATTATTCAACCTTAGGGCGAAAACCGGGTTCAATTCATATGCTACTTGGTGGTTACTTAGGTAACTCCGGTATTGAAGACAAGACGTCATGGACCCAGTGACGCACTGCACTAAACTTCCCAAGCTACTCAAGTTCCTCTTAAAAGGGCTTGTTTCATTCTCACGGGGAACCTACATTATCTATCGACTTTCTCTTAGAGATTGTTGATATTGAAGAAGGAGACCCTCTCCCTAGTCTCCGATATAGGATCCAAAAATGCACAAATTGAGTCTAGAGCCACGAGATCATCAATAAATCTCATTAGGACAATTTCAATGAAGACTCTCTGTTTCACACAATGTGGAAAGAGAAATTATATCCTGAGTCCTACGCATTATCCTTGTGGTATTGCCAGAACATCCGAGTGATGTGTTTACATATTCACTGTGAAGATGGAAAGCCTTCTGGAGCCAACATCTAACAAGCTCCTGGTAGGTGGCATGTGAGATCTATTATACAGATCAACCATGTGACAACTGAACAGAAACAATGGGGCGATTCAATCTTTTGAATCAATCCTGGTTCAGGTTATGGATTGACGGATACCTTTGAAAAACCGGTCCTTGTGCTTTAAAACTCATTTCATTAGCACGTCGACCGTGTACTAATTTTTAAAATTAAAAGGTGTTTTATGATTGATAATTGATTTTCATTAAAACCTTCGTTATATTGCAAAAACAATTTCTATTGAGCAATACACGATTGTTTTCAAATCTCTTTTCATCAATCGGTGGACTTAAATTCGCTTGGTTCACTCACTCGTGTTGTCTTCTTTGAGACGTTCGGTTTGAGAACAGCTAGAGCAAATAAAACCCTGTCAAGGAAATTCTTCAGAATTATACCTTATCACATGCGATTACTTGTAATGATCAACGGCGAACCGTGGGCCGTGTACCTCAATTCATCGAAAGTGATCAAAGACACTTTCGTGCGCTTTATTGCTAACGTCTTATGCGGTACACCCGACGTTTGCGGTGATCGGAATGGAGCGGTCAATCCATAGCCGCATGCTCACACAACACATTCATATCGAAAGAAATCATGATTGGTGCATCAATGACTCGGATATTCTAACTCCATGCTTCTGCTACGCTGCTGCCAATATCATGAATCAACGAAAGCTTCCGCTACTCGGATGAGAAGATATCATGATCCAGAATATGAGCATGTCGGTCCGAAAGTCACAACATCACATAATACCAACACCACAATGGATGTATCGGAGATTTTCTATTAGCTGATGATCTCAAAAGCTGGCTCAACATTATTATCACGTGGATCAGTAAAAGACCTCCACTTGGATTAACCAAACATGCAATGAGTGGAATCAATGACTACGAGCTTCGAGCAAAGTACTACATCAAGAATGCAAGATCAATTGTTAATGTAATATCCGATTGTATTCAATGTCATTTTAGTATATGTTTGAGGTGACCTCCCTTAGGGGGAGATTGTTAGGAATTGGAAATTCCAGGTATTAAAGAGTCGATCACCTCAAGTATATGTAATCGTTAGAAAGCTCGTAGTCATAGTACTTTATGTTAAGTAGTATTTAGTTTAGTAACACCGTGGAGGACGGACGGGTCTTATTGTAAGACTATAAATACTCTCTACCTTCCAAGGTAGAGAGTTGGAGCTCATAATAAGAATTTTCTTTCTCTCACTAAAGTTCCCTAAACCTCTAACTTTCTCTCTCTAGAATTCCACTTATACGCCTACTTTGTGTTATGGTTTGATGTGTATGTGAAATCCAATATCCTACAAAATTCGAATTCTATATATAGAGTTACAATATGCGACGGCGTCACTTTTTATTTGTGACGCCGTCAGATCCCCGCCATTAGGTTTTCGTCTTGGCCACGTCAACTATGTGACGGCGTCACCTTATGGTTGTGACGCCGTCGGCTTCATATTTTGACGCCATCGGTGTGACAACCCGTACTTTCAGGTCATTTCTTGACACAATTTATGCCTCACTATTTCAACATTTATCGTAAACTTGGTTTACGTGTTCCAAATTCGAGTAACCTTTATGGTTTAGCGGCGAATTCATGATCATAACATCACGTACATTTCATATGGACTAAGATTAGTCTACATTTCATTGACATCATTTGCATCATGATAATTCATTCATGACATTTCATCTCACTTTTAACGCAAGTACTTTTTATATTAAATAAAACGATATCACAGCGTGAGTTATTTTTTGTATATTTAAACCGTTACTTTCAAAAATGATCCCGATGTATTTTTAAACTTACATTTAGTTTATAAAAACTATATTTTTAGTTTTCCTAGTGTTTCAAATTTATTTGGTACATAAATCGTTAAAGTTTAAATATTACGTCGTTTTTCTTAAAAACTACACGATAATTATTATATCACTCAAATTTCACAAGGAATGTATTTTTACAATTTTTATTATCTCATTACATTTTATTTTGATCTATTAAAAATTTACTTGTACCTAAAAGTTACCATTTATCCTACAAGTTACAATTTCCTACAAATTTACTTACACTTTGTAATAATTTTTACAATATATAAAAGAAGAAAAAAAAATGTATTGGTGAGATACATCCCCCCCATAACCGGTTCTAAGGGGGGGAGTGTATGCATTAAATGTTTTGGTCTCATTTTTCTTTGAAAGGATAGATATATACTCCAAATATTTCAATCTCATTCATTCACTTCTTCACTCAAATAATTCACAAGTTCACAAAAGTCTTCTTCCTCTTTGTTTCTTCACCAAAACCGGTTCTCATCAAAGCTACAAGGGATCACAAAGTTTTTCAAGTTCAAGTTATATAACAATCTAGTTAATACTCTTTATTAGGTTTTGAAATAAAAACCAAGAGTGTTTAGGCTAATCCTTGTTACTTTCACCTCATCATTTTCACTTGTAAGCATGTTACTTTCATTTTTTTCATGTTTTCTTATCATCTCATATTCATCTTTTCATTTTTGGTACAAACATGCAAGACATATGTTGTTTATACCATTTTATATGATTTTAGAGTTTATATATATATTTGGTCATCCTATAAATATTCCCTTGGTATTCTTTGGTCTTGATGATGATTAGGAACCCATGACACCCTAAGAAGGTGTATGGTAGGATTAGATTAGTTTTGGAGTTGATTTGAAGGAATTAGAATAGGTTTTGTCCGAGAAAAACTATTTTCGATAAGTATATAAAAGTGTTCTGTCCTTATTTTGTTTTCTGGAAAATCCGACAGTAGGCACGAATTTTTGGCCTTGATATTTAGAAAATATACTTTAAAACGAATCCGTGGCCGCTGAACGGATTAAAACGGAGTTATAACGAAGAAGTTATGAATTTTCAAGTTTGACGACGAAATATATATTTTCTGAAATTTCAGCAACCTATTTTAGTTTTGTACGAGTCAAAAACGAGTCCTAAGCTTTACAAATTATTTCGACTTATCAAAAATATATTAGTATACTTGATCGAAGCTAAGGATGTATAATAATGTAGAAACGGATTTGAAACGACTAAGATATACACGTTTTCATAAAAATTGCCGTAACTATTATTTTAGAAAAACTATATTATTTTTACGAGATAAGTATTACGGTAACTAAAATCACCATATTTAACCCCTATTATCTTTATGTTCGAGACCTCTATGACGAAAACTCCTGAACTGAAACTTTTAGATATCGATACAAACTTTCCAAAACAGTCGAGTTCGTTCTCTAACGATCGACGTACACGGTTTTACGACTAGTTTTCCAAAGCCATTTTTGTTAATTTCATAAAAATTCCGACGACATTGTTTTTATACGCGAAAAAGTGGAAATTTCACCAAAAATCATTATAAAATCATTGTAGGATGACATTTTGACGTAAAAACTTGTAAAGTCATTTTTTGAATGGTCAAGACGTCAAGAGAGTATTTTTCGACGATAAGTAATATTTTCAAAACTCACAAATGGTATAAATAACATACGAAATGCATGCATAACATTACATTGCAACTCATTTAGTATCATATCATTCACAATAGGTCATTTTCGAGATTCACGCTATATTTCAGTGTATCCACTTTTGTCATCGTAAACATTGCAAATGTGAGTTTCCATAGCCCCATTTTCATTTGTTTTAATGCTTTCATAACTCAAGTTTGGGGAGATACATGCTCATCAACTATTTTTATTACATTCATGACTATTTGCAAATTATATGTTTAGCCGAACCGAATGCTTAGTCATGCGTAGAAACAGTTTTGCCATACTTAGAAATTCCATAGTATATTCATTGGTCTAATGGTCTTGGTATATTCATTGAGCTAATGGTCTTGGTATATTCATTGGTCTAATGGTCTTGGTATATTCATTGAGCTAATGGTCTTGGTATATTCATTGAGCTAATGGTCTTGGTATATTCATTGAACTAATGGTCTTGGAACGATTTGAACATACACTATATACATTTTGGCAATGGGTTGTGAATACACAGGTTGCAAGTTTTGTATGGGCGGGACTTGGAACTGAGTGGATTCACAATGCCTTTGCTGCATAAACGATTTCGATACATTGAGCCATGCACTATTATGTGAATTCATTTGACATCATGCATTTGAACATTAACTCTACATATTCGGCAGGGGTTGTGAACACACAGGTTGCTAGTTTTGTATGGGCGGGACTTGGAACTGAGTGGATTTACAATGCCTTTGCTACATAAACGATTTTGGAAGTCTTTACATTTCAACGATTTACAATGCCTTTGCTGCATAAACGATTTTGAAAGGCTTTACATTTCAACACAAACTCTATGAACTCACTCAACCTTTGTGTTGACACTTTTAGCATGTTTTATCTCAGGTATCTAAGGCATACACTTCATGGCATGCATTTGGACACCTCATGGAGTCGTGGTGACGACGCGTCTCACTTGGGTTTTACATACTTTAAAACATCGTTTGAATTGTAACAACTTATTTCCGCACAAGATGATTTTCATTTGGGACCTATACTTTGTAACTCTGATTATTTTATTAAATCAAACGATGTATTTTCCAAACGACACTTTAGGTCGTTCAATATAACTGTGATTGTGATGCTATGACAGTCAATCCCGTGAATTCCATTCCGCTCCAAAACAGGTAATTTGGGGGTGTGACAGATTGGTATCAGAGCTTCGGTTATAGAGAACTAGGTTGCATCATTGACCCTAGACTATAACTACATCATCATAGCATCTCATCATTTCATCACAAGTGCATGTTCACTTTGCATGCGATTTATACGTACATTTTTCGAGTTATTCACTTTCATTTCACAGCGATTGTCACATAGATGCCTTTAAATACCCATCCCATTATCCTTTCCTCATACTCCAATGTGGGGAATGCCCTGTCATTCCCTATCACAATTTTTACACCGGTTGACTTAACACCAAACATCATATGAGTCGATTAGTCCAAGCATTGCATAGTTACTCCTAAATTATACATAGCCTGATCACCTATGTCTAATTCAGAAAGAATCATGCAATGAAGGGAGTAGTAGGCTTATATGTGTAAGCAATTCCGTAATCGAGCCAAATTTTCAAAAGATTTTCTTCAAACCACTTGTTCCCGGTTGATCCGCGTGACATTTCTTGTTTGATGAGTTGCAAAGATCGAGCTAGAAACAAGTTGTTACCTAAACCGATTTAGCCTAATCGTATGACAGTTCTTGTTTGATGAGTTGTGGAATTAAGTAAAAATCGGTTACCAAAAGTCTTTGAGGGTTTGCTCGAGAATGGGAAGGCTTGCCTCATCAAACCCTAAACCCGAGAGACCAACACGAACTGAATTCAGGGACTGAATTCCTTTTTGGATGGGCGAATGTGACAACCCGTACTTTCAGGTCATTTCTTGACACAATTTATGCCTCACTATTTCAACATTTATCGTAAACTTGGTTTACGTGTTCCAAATTCGAGTAACCTTTATGGTTTAGCGGCGAATTCATGATCATAACATCACGTACATTTCATATGGACTAAGATTAGTCTACATTTCATTGACATCATTTGCATCATGATAATTCATTCATGACATTTCATCTCACTTTTAACGCGTAATTTTTATATTAAATAAACGATATCGCGTGAGTTATTATTTTGTATATTTAAACCGTTACTTTCAAAAATGATCCCGATGTATTTTTAAACTTACATTTAGTTTATAAAAACTATATTTTTAGTTTTCCTAGTGTTTCAAATTTATTTGGTACATAAATCGTTAAAGTTTAAATATTATGTCGTTTTTCTTAAAAACTACACGATAATTATTATATCACTCAAATTTCACAAGGAATGTATTTTTACAATTTTTATTATCTCATTACATTTTATTTTGATCTATTAAAAATTTACTTGTACCTAAAAGTTACCATTTATCCTACAAGTTACAATTTCCTACAAATTTACTTACACTTTGTAATAATTTTTACAATATATAAAAGAAGAAAAAAAAATGTATTGGTGAGATACATCCCCCCCATAACCGGTTCTAAGGGGGGGGAGTGTATGCATTAAATGTTTTGGTCTCATTTTCTTTGAAAGGATAGATATATACTCCAAATATTTCAATCTCATTCATTCACTTCTTCACTCAAATAATTCACAAGTTCACAAAAGTCTTCTTCCTCTTTGTTTCTTCACCAAAACCGGTTCTCATCAAAGCTACAAGGGATCACAAAGTTTTTCAAGTTCAAGTTATATAACAATCTAGTTAATACTCTTTATTAGGTTTTGAAATAAAAACCAAGAGTGTTTAGGTTAATCCTTGTTACTTTCACCTCATCATTTTCACTTGTAAGCATGTTACTTTCATTTTTTTCATGTTTTCTTATCATCTCATATTCATCTTTTCATTTTTGGTACAAACATGCAAGACATATGTTGTTTATACCATTTTATATGATTTTAGAGTTTATATATATATTTGGTCATCCTAT
Source organism: Chrysanthemum makinoi (assembly GCA_910596185.1). Classification (NCBI taxonomy): domain Eukaryota; kingdom Viridiplantae; phylum Streptophyta; class Magnoliopsida; order Asterales; family Asteraceae; genus Chrysanthemum; species Chrysanthemum makinoi. The sequence continues at coordinate 175,991,843 of OU343220.1, forward strand.
AAATATTCCCTTGGTATTCTTTGGTCTTGATGATGATTAGGAACCCATGACACCCTAAGAAGGTGTATGGTAGGATTAGATTAGTTTTGGAGTTGATTTGAAGGGATTAGAATAGGTTTTGTCCGAGAAAAACTATTTTCGATAAGTATATAAAAGTGTTCTGTCCTTATTTTGTTTTTCTGGAAAATCCGACAGTAGGCACGAATTTTTGGCCTTGATATTTAGAAAATATACTTTAAAACGAATCCGTGGCCGCTTGAACGGATTAAAACGGAGTTATAACGAAGAAGTTATGAATTTTTCAAGTTTGACGACGAAATATATATTTTCTGAAATTTCAGCAACCTATTTTAGTTTTGTACGAGTCAAAAACGAGTCCTAAGCTTTACAAATTATTTCGACTTATCAAAAATATATTAGTATACTTTGATACGAAGCTAAGGACGTATAATACGTAGAAAACGGATTTGAAACGACTAAGATATACACGTTTTCATAAACTTGCCGTAACTATTATTTTTAGAAAAACTATATTATTTTTACGAGATAAGTATTACGGTAACTAAAATCACCATATTTAACCCCTATTATCTTTATGTTCGAGACCTCTATGACGAAAACTCCTGAACTGAAACTTTTAGATATCGATACAAACTTTCCAAAACAGTCGAGTTCGTTCTCTAACGATCGACGTACACCGTTTTACGACTAGTTTTCCAAAGCCATTTTTGTTAATTTCATGAATATTCCGACGACATTGTTTTGCGACGAAAAGTTGAAATTTCACCAAAAATCATTATAAAATCATTGTAGGATGACATTTTGACGTAAAAACTTGTAAAGTCATTTTTTGAATGGTCAAGACGTCAAGAGAGTATTTTTCGACGATAAGTAATATTTTCAAAACTCGCAAATGGTATAAATAACATACGAAATGCATGCATAACATTACATTGCAACTCATTTAGTATCATATCATTCACAATAGGTCATTTTCGAGATTCACGCTATATTTCAGTGTATCCACTTTTGTCATCGTAATCATTGCAACAGGTGAGTTTCCATAGCCCCATTTTCATTTGTTTTAATGCTTTCATAACTGTTTTGGGGGAGATACATGCTCGACTATTTTTATTACATTCATGACTATTTGCAAATTATATGTTTAGCCGAACCGAATGCTTAGTCATGCGTAGAAACAGTTTTGCCATACTTAGAAATTCCATAGTATATTCATTGGTCTAATGGTCTTGGTATATTCATTGAGCTAATGGTCTTGGTATATTCATTGGTCTAATGGTCTTGGTATATTCATTGAGCTAATGGTCTTGGTATATTCATTGAGCTAATGGTCTTGGTATATTCATTGAACTAATGGTCTTGGAACGATTTGAACATACACTATATACATTTTGGCAATGGGTTGTGAATACACAGGTTGCAAGTTTTGTATGGGCGGGACTTGGAACTGAGTGGATTCACAATGCCTTTGCTGCATAAACGATTTCGATACATTGAGCCATGCACTATTATGTGAATTCATTTGACATCATGCATTTGAACATTAACTCTACATATTCTGGCAGTGGGTTGTGAACACACAGGTTGCAAGTTTTGTATGGGCGGGACTTGGAACTGAGTGGATTTACAATGCCTTTGCTACATAAACGATTTTGGAAGTCTTTACATTTCAACGATTTACAATGCCTTTGCTGCATAAACGATTTTGAAAGGCTTTACATTTCAACACAAACTCTATGAACTCACTCAACCTTTGTGTTGACACTTTTAGCATGTTTTATCTCAGGTATCTAAGGCATACACTTCATGGCATGCATTTGGACACCTCATGGAGTCGTGGTGACGCCGCGTCTCACTTGGGTTTTACATACTTTAAAACATCGTTTGAATTGTAACAACTTATTTCCGCACAAGATGATTTTCATTTGGGACCTATACTTTGTAACTCTGATTATTTTATTAAATCAAACGATGTATTTTCCAAACGACACTTTAGGTCGTTCAATATAACTGCGATTGTGATGCTATGACAGTCAATCCCCAGGAATTCCATTCCGCTGCAAAACAGGTAATTTGGGGGTGTGACAATCGGGATCCGAATCTAGGCCGTCTGAGTTATGACGCCCTACTCTTTAAAACCTGATGTCGTTAAGTGCAAAATAGCAATTTGGCTTCTGAGTCGTCTCAAAACGTGTTGCGACGTCGTCGCCATTTGGCTGTGACGCCGTCACCTTCTGTTCCATCAGCTTGAGTGTCTTGATTCTTGACTTTGGCCATTTTCTTCATATATTCTCGCCTTTTTGTCCGAATAAGTGTCATTCCAGCAATTTGCCTTTAAGAGACCTAAAAAGTGAAAAGGAACGAAATTAAGCAGTAACGGATATAAAAGTGGTCGATTAAGGGCTTAAATGACCCCTCAAAAGTGTACCTTTTAAATCCTTATCATATATAAAAGATAAATGCAAGTTAATGAAGGTGTTATCGAACTAACCTATGTAAGGTTAGATGTAGATAAAAAAATTGGATAACCTAAAAGAGGTAAGAGTAAAGATGTGGAAATGGTTAACGCACGTTAAAGAATGTAAGTTATAATGAGAAATGTAAACACATAGTACATGTGTAAGTATGATAAGCAGGTTTCATATACTCTATGATGCTTGCTTTAGCTAAATAGCATGAATGGAATAATGTATGCATTAAATTATTAATGACTTGGATCCAAGTTAAATGTGAAAGGTTAAAGATGGCTATCATGTTACCAGTGAGTTAATGATGGCAAATGATGGTATCCTTCGGGATGACCAAGCTAATGATGTTAATGATGGTATCCTTCTGGATGGATAAGTTAATGATGGCTAATGATGGTATCCTTCGGGATGATCAAGCTAATGATATTAATAATGGTATCCTTCAGGATGGCCGAGTTAATGATGCTAATGATGGTATCCTTCGGGATGACCAAGTTAATGATGTTAATGATGGTATCCTTCGAGATGACCAAGCTAATGATGTTAATGATGGTGGTATCCTTTGGGATGTCCGAGCTAATGTTAATGATGGTATCCTTTGGGATGGTCGAGCTAATGTTAATGATGGTATCCTTTTTGGGATGACCAAGCTAATAATGTTAATGATGGTATCCTTTGGGATGGCCGAGCTAATGTCAATAGTGGTATCCTTTGGGATGACCAAGCTAATAATGTTAATGGTGGTATCCTTCGGGATGACCAAGCTAATGATGTTAATGAAGGAATGTATTGCCTTCACTGGCAAAGGGTTGCCTATCTCTTTGGCATATAAATATCCCCAAAGTAAATGTGATAATGGTATGGATCCAAGTCTAAAAATTAAAAGTAATTTGAAGTGTAAAAGAATGAAGAGAAAGAAAGTAAAGTGAAAACTAGTAATAAGTACGAATGTTATGCCGAAAGTGTATAAGTAGGACGATTTATGATTTCCATGATTAAATGGATTGGGACACCTTTTCATTTAATTAAAGAAATTGTGAATCTCCGAACCATGAGTTTATGTTTCTTGATTTACATAGACTGGGATGCCTTTCCATGTAAATGAGGAAATATAAATGAGTGGGCTTATGTGTTCTTGACATGGCGTGAGTAAGGTAAAATGAGTAGAAAACAAAAGCCTAAAATTAGTTAGAAGTTTTACGAAGTAAGATAAGCGGGGTAGAATTAGAATGCGACTTTTAAATTGAGACGTTGAGTGAAACCAACCATTTGGAGTTTAAAGTATAACTCAAAAAGATTAAGAATTTGTAATGATATTATAATGTACCTTGAGGAGTGGTACCAAATGCGAGTAATGATAGTAATGGATGCTAACCTTTATTGGCACCCTTATGTGTATATGCGATGATGTAAGTTAAAGTGTGACCTTATGAAGTCAAAATATTGAAATTTCCTACGAGACTTGTAGTCTTTGACAAGGAAATCAAAGAAAGAATTAGAGGAAACAAGGAATTATAGTAAAAATGTTAATGAAATGATGGAATAACTAGAGTAAAATGTGAAAGTATTAGTTAATTTTGACCTGTGAAAGTCGAATTAACTTAAGATTCCCTAAGTGACTAACAAAACTTAGCGAAAATCCTTAAAATAAAGTGGAGAAGGTAATGTGTTAAAGCAAAAATGTTCAAAGGATAATAACATAACTATGGTAAAGATGGGAATGAGAAGTCGTATTGGTCACTATTTAACTTATATAAAGTCAAAATGGTGCAAATTTTCTCAAGTGGCATATAGTCGTTGATTAAAGAATTGGAAATAAGCAAGTAACAATGCAATGTAATATAATGGAGTTGGTCAAATGACACATTAATCATAGTAAATGTACCTCGAATGACATAATGACCTTAGTAAGAGTCGTACGCGCTTAAAAAGTTAAATGAAAAGTAGAATGGATCAAAGATTTTGAATGTGTTACTTTGTGTTGCAAGATCACTTAGATCATTGCAACGGAATGTTTGAATGAAAGTACGCTTAGTACTAAGAATGGGGTTAAGAAATGACTAAGTCATGGTTAGTTTAAGCGAGAGATTTCGGGGACGAAATCTAAATAAGGGGGTTAGAATTGTAACACCCTGAAACTAGGCCTAATCAATTTATTACAAGAATGCCATTTGAATGGTTAACTATGACTTTTATAAGTTTTGTGGACTTATGGGGATTGGTTAGTCAAACCCGGTAGTCAAACTATAAGTATTAAAGGTCATGTAAATGGTTATAGAAAGTATGATGTGTCACATTTGAAATACAGATGGACTTAAAGGACTAATGTTGTCAAATAGTAATTGAGTAATAAAGTTATTGTGGCCATAATAGAAAGAAAAGAAATTAAGGGGCCTAATGTGCCAATTAGGAAAACTATACTACTAATAGTTATCTTCTACTGAATTCTACACATTCTAGAATATGGTGGGTGTGTGTGTGGTACGGTTTGGAGAAAAGGGAGGGAAGAACCAAGATCACTATAATGATAATTTGAAGGTAGATTAGTGCTCCAATCCAGTAATAAACTTGTATTGATCATCCCTACAAGTAAGTAATCCCTTACCCTAAGTTAATTGGTGAATTCAAGAATTAGGGTTCTTGATATCAATTGGGAAATTGGGTAAATGATGTTCATAAATTAAATTAAGGAGTTATAATGAATATGGGTTAACTATTATTGAGTTAAGCCAATAAGCTAATGGGATTGACTATCATATAGTCATCATACGATTATGTGATAATTAATAATGATTAGAAAGTGGTTATGGTTATGGTTATGGTACCCATGACATATTTGATTAATTATGTGTTTATGATAATAGTGATTTGGCCTAGATGACAAGAATGGAGATGATGACATGTTTGGTTTCAATAGTTTGGAATCAAGGTAAGTAAACCTGTTAGGATTTAGTAAATCCAGTTATTAAAGTGTCGGTCACCTCAAGTATATGTAATCGTTAGAAAGCTCGTAGTCGTTGTTATTTTATGTTAGATAGTATTTAGTTAAGTAACACCGTGGAGGACAGACGGGTCTTTACCCACTGTATGCTTGATCCACAGCCCGTAGGTGGCGTTTATGTAAGAAACTATAAATACCCTCTACCTCCCAAGGTAGAGGGTTGGAGCTCATAATAATACTTTTACTTTCTCTCGCTAAGTTCCCAAACCTTTAACTCTTTCTCTCTCTAAAAACCTCAAGTTATACGCCTAATTGTAATCATGATTTGATATGTTTGTGAAATCCAATATATTACAATTGGTATCAAGAGCCATGGTTTGATCATCTCTCTTACTTGTCCTTGGATTTCTAGTGGTTTTATATGATTTTTGGGTTTGAAAAAGTTTAGTGGTTTTTGCATCATTTGGATCATTTCTTGTGTTAAAGGATGAATTTTGATTGTACTTTTGTGTTTAAAATCATTGTATGTGCTTGGGTTTTGATTTGGAAAGCTTGAATCACTGTGGTTGGGCTTGTTTTGGATTGAAAAGGGTTGTTTTTAAGTTTTTCTACCTAGCGACTTGGTTCTCGGATTACTTTTCTTCATAGCGACTTGCTTCATTAGTTTGCAGCGACTTATAGTTGAAGTGGTAGCGACTTGAGCCCTAGCGACTTGTCTATTGAGACAAGACGACAAACATTACAAAGTAGTTGAGACACCACTTCGACTAGTGACTTGTTCGACGTAGCGACTTGTCTTTATTATTTCTAGCGACTTGTCTTTGTTGTGATTAGCGAGTTGCTCTTTAGATACTTGATCTCTTAGCGAGTTGTTCCTTAGCGACTTACCCACTTAGCGATTTGTTCTTTAGCGACTTGTCAACTTAGCGAGTTGTTACTTTAGCGACTTGTATCTAGCGACTTTGTTGGGAATTACAAGTTTGAGTTGATAAAGACAAAAAGAATGAAACAAGAGGGACTTAATATGACAATAAGGAAACCTACTAAAAGATGGAAGGGCTTGCTTGCAATGGAAGTTTTATTATTTAGTCCTTATCCTCTAGTATATAAAGAGGACATAGGTGTAGGTTTTTAATTAAGTCTTCCAATAATGTAGTCGACTAAAAGGTGTGTGTTTAGCCTAGACGTTAGGGGAGAATGTCTAGGGTTTTAGATTAGTGTGTCCTAGGCGTATGGTCTTGTAAACTCCTAGGTTATTAGTTTAGTTAGTAGACGTGTTCCTATAAACGTCTAGGGTTAGTTAGTGTTAGTGATTGAAAACCTTGTTCAATAACAAAGTATTGTTTTGATTATTCCGCTGCGTATTATGTTTATTATCTTTGTTATTGATCCCTAGCTGAGCTTATAAACGATCTTATCAATTGGTATCAGAGCATTGGAATGATTAACTACTAAGCTATGTTTAAGGGGAGGACTATAAGGTGTTAGGTATAGTCCTGTGTATTGCTTGAGGGGAGGATGTTTGTATATTACTTAGTTTATATGAAGGTTTTTGGCAAAGTACTGTATTTCCTGAAAGTACTGCTTGGGAAAGTACTGCTTGGGAAAGTACTGCTTATGTGGAAAGTAATGTTTGTCGTATTAAAGTACTGTTCCAACGGTAATATTGGAGGGTAATTAAAGCCAACGGTTATTTTATTTTGGGCAGTGATTTTTCAAAATCCTACCTATAAATAACAACTTTCCGATTTTCCCTCTCACATTATTCATTACCTCTTTTCAATACTTATCTTCCAATTACCATCTCTTTATTATTCGATATAATCTTTCTATTGTGATTACCTTTTCAACAATGGTGAATCGTTTAACTGTTTCGAAGCACAATATGGTGGCTAATTTGGATAAGACTGAGGCGAATGTGGCTTTCTATGATATCATTGATTATCTAGTTGGGTCGCCTATTAGTTATGCTCTTTTAGTTGAGCCAGATGTTATTGAACCATGGATTCAAGAATTTTGGGCTAATGCTAGAGAGAATATGGAGGAGGATGAATATTATATTAGATCCTCAGTTGCTGGAAAGACTATCAAGATTACAGAGGTCTCCATTCGTGATGATTTATTATTTGGAGATGCAGAAGGGGCTATTAGATTTGCCAAGCAACTGATTTGGGATACTTTTCGTACTTTGGGCTATGAAGGTTCTTTGACTGAACAAACTTTTAAGAAGGCATTATTCTGTTCTCAAGTGGAAGTGTTTGATTTTTACTATTGTTGATCATTATTACTACTGCTAGTTGAAGTTTTCTACTGTTTTGGATCCATTTTTCTTATGGTGCGTAATGGTGGGCGATTTGAAGCATTGGACGGCTAAGATTGGAAGTATGATATTGGTTCGTGGTGGTCAAGATCATTATTTGCATATGTTCCCTATTTAGATAATAACAAAAAGGGGAAGAGATGTTTGAGTGACATGTTTAAGTCAAGGGGAAGATTGTTTCATTCATGGTGAGATTTAATTATCTCAACTTCTGCTACTTCGTCTAGGGAAGTTCGTACAAGAATTGTGTTTGTTTTGTCATCATCAAATAGGGGAATATTGTTGGGTCTATTATAGATTTGATGATACATATAAGTATGGAGTTCCGTGGATAGTAAAGATTTAAGACACAAGTTTGGGAAATTCTACTCCTTCATCAAGTTCGTTATATTTTGGTTTTCTTCACAAAGTGATCATTACAAGGAGCTTACAGATTTTGAAGAATCAAGAAGATGGTTAACATATGGTTTTTAGAGGAAGCTTATTGTTAAAAGTTTAACCATCTACATGCATCACTCAAGGGGAAGTGTTTGATTCTTATTACTATTGATTAGTATTACTACTGATGGTTTAGATTTCTACTATTTCAAGTTCATTTTTAGTTGCGGAAAACTTCATGGAGGGTAATTTGAGACATTGGAAGGATGAATTGGATGTGTAGTATTGGTTCGTGGTGGTCAAGATCATTATTTGCATATGTTCCCTATTTAGATAATAACAAAAAGGGGAAGAGATGTTTGAGTGACATGGCATGGATTAAGGGGAAGACAAAGGAAGACATACTTGTTACATTCATGGTGAGATCCTTGATCTCAATTTCTCTACTTCGTCTAGGGAAGTTTGTTCAAGAATGGTTTTGTCATTATCAACTAGGGGAAGATTGTTGGGAATTACAAGTTTGAGTTGATAAAGACAAAAAGAATGAAACAAGAGGGACTTAATATGACAATAAGGAAACCTACTAAAAGATGGAAGGGCTTGCTTGCAATGGAAGTTTTATTATTTAGTCCTTATCCTCTAGTATATAAAGAGGACATAGGTGTAGGTTTTTAATTAAGTCTTCCAATAATGTAGTCGACTAAAAGGTGTGTGTTTAGCCTAGACGTTAGGGGAGAACGTCTAGGGTTTTAGATTAGTGTGTCCTAGGCGTATGGTCTTGTAAACGCCTAGGTTATTAGTTTAGTTAGTAGACGTGTTCCTATAAACGTCTAGGGTTAGTTAGTGTTAGTGATTGAAAACCTTGTTCAATAACAAAGTATTGTTTTGATTATTCCGCTGCGTATTATGTTTATTATCTTTGTTATTGATCCCTAGCTGAGCTTATAAACGATTTTATCAGACTTGTTTCATAGCGAGTTGTGTTCTTAGCGAGTTGTTAGTTAGCGACTTGGTACCTTAGGGACTTAGTGACCTAGCAACTTGTTCTCAAGATTCTTAGCTACTTGGTTGATTATTGATTTTGATACAGTTTTCTCTTGATTTAGTAAAATCCCATGAAAGAATCTATTTCCCGGTTTAATCATAGAGTTATAAAATCCCGTGAACTCTGTAAACATGTGTACCAACGTGCCTACAATCATCTCTTCTGTAGCTGAGGACGTTCAAGCAGCTGGATCAGATACTCGTCCACCCATGCTAGACAGAACTGACTATGACTCATGGGCTCAACGAATTAGGTTGTACTGTTTAGGAAAGGAAAATGGGGTCAATATTATCAAGTCAATTGATAAAGGACCTTATCAAGTTAAGACAACCAGAGACATACTTGAGACTGCTGCTGATAGCTCGATGATATTAGGACTGGACAGACCTAAAATGTATGATGAACTGACTGATAAAGAGAAGAGGAGATACGATGCAGACATCATGGCTTCTAACATTATACTTCAGGGTTTACCTAAGGACATTTACAAGCTGATCAATCACAACACAAAAGCTAAGGCAGTTTGGGACAATGTCAAGATGCTTCTCTCGGGTTCTGAATTAACCAAGGAAGACAGAGAATCACAACTGTATGATGAATTTGAGCATTTTAAGATGAAACCAGAAGAAAGTGTCTATGAATATTATGTGAGATTCCACAAGCTTGTAAATGACATGAGGAACATCAAAATGACCATGCCAAATATTCAGCTGAACTCAAAGTTTGTGAACAACATGAATCCCGAATGGCACAAATTTGTCACCTCTGTGAAGCTAACCAAAGGATTAAAGAACACCAACTATGAGAAACTGTATGCCTTCCTTCTTCAGAATGAGAGACATGCTATATTTGAACGAAGGATTCTTGATCAGTTCAAATCCAAACAGGGAGAAGCAAGTTCGTCAAATGATTCAACAGCATTCTACATCAATGTTGGAATTACCACCAAAGCCTCTCAAGTTATACCAACGGGAAATGGTAACTACAAGCTCATTCCAGATCCATCATACAAGCCTCCTAATTCAAACACATTCATGGAAAACTTCATCAATCAACTATCTCTCATGGTCAGTCAAAATCTGAATTCCCTCCCACACACCAACAATAACCTCATAACAGCATCCAATCCACAAAATCAAGCTACCATCAGAGATGGGAAGGTTATGGTGCAACCAGTTTAAGGAAGGCAGTATGAACAAGGAAGAGGTGGAGTTGGTGGAGGGTATGTGGCTAATCAGAATCGTGGAAGGAATGCAAATCAAGGACGAGCAAAGCAAATCAAGTGTTACAATTTCGGTGGTGATGGACACATTGCAAGGAACTGCACATCTCCAAAATGCCCTCAAAATGCAGAGTACTTCAGGGACAAGATGCTGCTGGTACAAGCTCAGGACAGTGGAGCATTTTTGGATGAAGAAAAGTTGTTGTTTCTTGCTGAGGGAAATGCCAAAACCTATGATGCTGATGTAGATGAGCAGCCAATTCAGGAAATAGGTCAAAATCATCAAAATGCATTTCAAGTAGCTGACTGTGTTGCATTTGACTCTGATGTCGATGATGAACCTACTGCCCAGACAATCTTCATGGCTAGCATTTCACCTATGGTCTCTCCAAAAGTCTCATCACCACAACAGGCTGGTCAATCCAAAGATTCAATCATTTCAGAGGTATTAAAACTATATGATGAAGTTGATGAGCAAAAGATAAATAACGAAGTACAATCTCTTGAAACTTATGAATCAGATATTGATAATGAGGGTAATAGTAACATTGTCCCATATGATCAATATGTGACACAAAGTGAAAGTGAGATTGTACCAAGTGATGTATCTTCTGCTGTCAATGATGACTATGTTTTTGATAAATACACTGTGTGTGCCCCTGATGATTCTGTTATCTCTGAACTGAATGCCTATAAAGAACAAGTTTCTATTTATGAACAACGTGCTAAGTTTGAGTTAACTAGCCGTGAGCAGGAAATGGATGACCAAATGCGTACAATTATTAGAAAAAGTAATTTTAGAGAAGAAGTGTTAAAACAAGAGTTAAACTCCTTACAAGAAAAGCTTTCTAAAACTGTTAAGCAAAAGCAAGAGCTTCAAGATAATGTTAAAGTGCTTAAACAAGAATTTAATGCTAAGGAATCAAAACGTTTGAATGACTTTTCCAATCTGAAAACTTTGAAAACAAACTTGAAAATAAGTTGTACGTACAAAGGAACACCATTCAGACTGCTCACATGATCACTAAGCATTAAGTCTTAAGCGATAAGCACATTACTCCTTTAGTAGAAGAACCAAATCCATAGTACTGTAAAAGAGCTAAAGCTTTCCATAAGATTGTATATGATGGTAATGAGATACTTAAGCCTAGGCAAACACCTTCATGTATTGGAAGCACGGAAGAGGATAGAAAATTAGAAGATGCCTCTAGGGAGAAAATGAATAAGAAACTAGAAGATCCTAAGTGTAAAAAGAAGAACATAACGATCAAACCCCATGATTACACAATATAAAATTGGATCTCCTTGAACAGGTTTAAGCCTCAAACTCAATTAACCACAGAACAAATTTTTTGGAAGAAAGACATGGATAAGCAAAAAGCAAACATACTTGTTGAAACAAACACTCCCCTTAGGAAAGTGCCTGCAGCTACTGTGTATCCTCCGAATACACCAATGCATCTAGTTCCTAGAACTATTGCCACTAATAGCAAGACCTTAATTAGCCTATATGTAGTTTATCAACTATTCATTGATTTTGAGAAGACATGTAAGAAGAGAATCACACCTATTCGTTGATTTTGAGCAAACTAAAGAATGCTATTTAACTGAGGTCATGCCTTTCTTTAAATAATTAAAAGGTCAATTTGAAAGTCTTCAAAAGGGGATAAATTCGGATATTAAAGAAATGGAAAAGGAATTTGATGCAATGATTGTTGAAGTTAATGATTATGAACGGGAACTCAAATATAATGAAATTGAAAGGAAGAATTTTCATATCCTAAATGAGAACTAAGTATTAAGTTGTGTGGCTCAAGATGTGTTTTATACCGTTACTAAGCATTCTATTACTACTTCTCAATTTCATGAATTAACTGTTGCTTTGAAAGTTTCCCATGATCGTGTCATTGAGCTTGAGAACAAAAACTCATAACTAAATGAGAAAATTGATCAGGATGATCACGATAATTTGGTAAAACACTTTTCTAAGCTAGAAGTTGAAAATTGTAATTTGCAACTAAAATATCAACATCTCAAAGAAAATGTCAAAACCTCAAACATCAAGACATCCACAAATGTTCCAGAGTTTAATGCACTTTTTGAAATAAACAAACGTGATGAAAAGATTCAAGCTCATTGTAACACGATCAGAAAGTTGAAAGCCTAAATTTCACAATTAAAGGGTGAAAAGAACAACATGACTGGCTCCCAAATGCCTCCTCCTTTAGATTCTCTGTGTTCTCAAACTTTTCATCTTCAAAACTTGGTTAATGTTTTACAAAAGGAAAATGAGATTTTTCTAGAAGAAAATGAAAAAGTTAAACGACAGTTTAAAGAGTTATATGATTCAATGAAAGTCACTCGTTACAAGAACAACGAAAAAATAACGTCTTTACAAAAGGAAATTAAGAATCTGAAGAGTCAGGAAAAAGGGAAAATGCCACTTGTCTTTAATGAGAATGTTGCAAATATACTGTGACTGTTAAATACATTCCTCCTCATCTTAGAAATAAGGAACTTGTGTTTCATAACTATTTCGCTCACCTTAAGGATAGTCTAGAATGTCTCTGTGAGATTGTAGAAGTGGATTTCATAAATAAGCCACTTGATAGAGAAATTAGGTTTGCTTGCATTCAGGCCAAACGATCTCAGGAGCTGTTAGAATGTTTAATAGCAACATGTCCTAAATCCTTAGGTGCAAAAGATAAAGCTGTGACGCCTTGTTCTATGCCTAGTTCCAAGTATGCAACCCATTCTATGCCCAGTATTAAGAAACTAAACTCTAAAGTGCCTTCAAGTAGTTCAGTTCCCTGCACGTCTAGTTCAGGAATGCAAAAAGTAGCTCAACCAACTAATGTTCCCATAATTCCCTCTACAGGAGTAATCAGTGACATAAAAGTAAGCGAGTCAAAGCCTCCAGGCAATACAAAGCAAGATAGGACCTCGCAAGCTAAGAATGTGCATTGGAAGAAAGTAGAAGACCACCCTAGGAATACTAAGTTTGAGTTGAATAAAATGAATCGTGTTGATTCTAGTATTAGCTATAAGCGTACTGTAATTAATTCGAATTCTGCTACTATCTGCAAACCATGTAATGATGACTGCTTAATTTCTGTTACTAATCATGAATGTGGTGTGAATGATTTGATTAATGTTGTTGAATGCCCAGCTAAAATTGTTAATGTCAAAAATCAAGCTAAGAAGGCTAAAAGGCAAAGGCGAAAGAATGTTAGAAAACATTGGAAACCCACATAAAGAAAATTTAGTAATATAGGTTATCAATAGATACCTATTGGCCGTAACTTTAATCTTAATGAGTTTTTCCCTAAATTTGCTAAGTCAATGCCCATTAGAAAATAGATGCCTACTGGTAGAACTACTCCTTTAAGAAGTGAACATACTCTAAATAGATCAAATATAGAAACTAGCACTGCATCTATTCCTGATGATTCCATTGTTTCTACTTCCAATGTGGGTGTTCCAATCACTGTTACTAACCAAATGGAACCCATTCTTGCATGGGGATCTCAATTATCCAGTTATCCGTTCTTGTCTGTGTTCAACTGCAAATTGTTCAAATCATTTTGTGGTACCTGGACTCAGGCTGTTCCAAGCATATGACTGGAGATCGCTCGCGGCTCATGAACTTCGTGAGTAAATTCATCGGGACTGTTAGATTCGGGAACGACCATTTTGGTGCAATTATGGGTTATGGAGACTATGTTGTTGGCAATAGTGTAATCTCCAAGGTATATTATGTTGAAGGTCTTGGTCATAACTTATTTTCTGTTGGTCATGTAACATAATGGATTTCACAAACACATCATACCAAATACATAAAAGGCGTATAAAAGGTTTTAGAGAGAGAAAGTTTTAGAGAGAGGAATGGAAGAGAGTTGGGAACTATGTGAAACAAAGAAAAATGGTATTGAAGCTCCAACCCTCTACCTTGGGAGGTAGAGGGTATTTATAGTGCCTTAAAATAAACGCCACCTACGGGCTGTAGATCAGGCATACAATGGGTAAAGACCCGTCCGTCCTCCACGGTTTTACTTAGCTAACTACTTACTAATATAAAATAACTACGACTACGAGCTTTCTAATGATTACATATACTTGAGGTGACCGACACTTTAATGACTGAATTTTCTAATTCCTAACAATCTCCCCCTAAGGGAGGTCACCTTAAATTACACAGAATACAAACAGAAATTACATTAAGATTGTTCTTGAATTCTTGTTTAAGTCCTTTGCTCAGTAGCTCATAGTCATTGATTCTTCATGTTATCCATGTTTGAATAAATCAAGTGGAGGACTTTAACTGATCCACGTGGTGATGAGTTTTGAGCCAGCTTTGAGATCATCAGCTTAAGTAAATCTCTGAATCTTCCATTGAGGTGTTGTCATTATGTGACATTGTGACAGTGGACCGACATGCTCTCATTCTGGATCATGATTTCTTCTTATCAGAGTAGCGGAAGCTTTTAGTTGATTCATGATATTTGCAGCAGCGTAGCAGAAGCAAGGAGTGAAAATATCAGAGTCATTGATTCACTTATCATGATTTATTTCGAAATGAATGTGTTGTGTGAGCATACGGCTATGGATTGACCTCTCCATTCTGATCAGCTATAAACGTCGGGCGTACCTGCATACAACAGTTAGCAATAAAGCGCACGAGGTGTCTTTGATCATTTTCGTTGAATTGAGGTACACGGCCCACGGTTCCCCGTTGATCAGTACAAGTACTGCCTGTGATCAGGTATAATACCGAAGAATCTCCTTGACAGGGTTTCGCAGCTGCTCTAGCTGTTCTCAAACTGGAACGTCTCAAAGAAGACAACACGAAGTGAGTGAACCAGCGAATTTGAGGTTCACTGATTGATGAAAAGAGATTTGAAAATCAATCGTGTATTGCTCAAAATAAAGTGTTTTTGCAATACAACGAAGGTTTTAATGAAAATCAATTATCAATCATAAACACCTTTTAAATTTGAAATATTAATACACAGTCGATGTACTAGAGAAAAGATTTTTAAGCACAACAATTGGTTTTTCAAAGGTATCCGTCAATCCATAACCTGAACCAGGATTGATTCAAAAATATGAATCGCCCCATTGTTTCTGTTCAGTTGTCACATGGTTGATCTATTGGATAGATCTCACATGCGACCTACCAAGAGCTTGTTTGATGATGGCTCTAGAAGGCTTTCCATCTTCATTGTGAATATGTTTGTATATCACTCAAATGTTCTGGCAATACCACAAGGATAATGCGTAGGACTCATAAGATATAATCTCTCTTTCCACATTGTGTGAAATAGAGAGTCTTTATTGACAGTGTCCTAATGAGATTTATTGATGATCTCGAGGCTCTAAACTCAATTGTGTATATTTGGTTCCTATGCCGGAGACTAGGGAGAGGGTCTCCTTCTTCAATATCAACCATCTCTAAGAGAAAGTCGATAGATAATGTCGGTTCCCCTGTGAGAATGAAACAAGTCCTTTTAAGAGGAACTTGAGTAGTTTGGGAAGATGTAGTGCAGTGCGTCACTGGGTCCATGACGACTTGTCTTCAATAATAGTGTTACCTTAGTAACCACCCGTAGCATATTTTAACCCTTTTCACATTCAATTATTTTTCATTCTTCAACCCCTTCAGTGCTTACTGAGATTGCATAACTAAAACCTTGTTGGGTTTATTCCAGTTCTAGCTCTGTCTCAGTCCGCACTCTTCCCATATCTCACTTTTCTCGTTTTTTCATCATACCTAAGGACTTCTACACTATCTAGTGGACTGTCCCTGGGTAGATCCCTCCGGTTCTGGCGGATCATGGGAACTAATACCTAACCTAACCGTCCTTATAACACCATGCATAAAGTAAATTTTGTCGGTCTATTTGGTATTTTTCATCTGCCACTAGAACCAATTGAAAACCATTTGAAAATGAATCCAGATACTTGTGATGTATTATCAAATCATTTTGTATCTGAATTGTTTTAGATATTCTTAGAAAAAGAGCTCCCCCTCAACATGTGCATCATGTATTTGAAATCGTTTTGGCACACGGAGGTAAGAGGACGGATTAACTTCTTTGATTACCATTTTCTAAAAGATATCAACATCACTTCCCTGATCAAATCAAGTAGATAAAGCATTTTGGGGAAGGATGAGGTTTTCATAAGTTTGCTCCCCCTGAATATGTGCCTCGAGGATTGTAAGAGTTTTGCACATATTAGAAGAAGCCTGCACTTTAGAACAAATTAATCACGTTTCAATCCTTTTTGGTTTAAAATAGATGCTCCCCCTTAACATGTGCATGGAAAATTTGAAATCGTTTGGCACATGAATGCAGGAGATTTTGCTACACACTTATAAAACCAATTATCGAGTTATCAGTTTAAATCTAATTTAAATCACAAATTCTCCCCCGATCACAATATTCAAATCATTTGAGATTTTTGATCTTTATAGATTTAAATTGTTTTTGAAGGCTTTTGAGAAGAATTGTGACTTGCTTATGAAAACATTTAATCAATAAGGATCAAATCTGAGACTTTAAACTCCATTGTTTAAACATGCATGAGTATCTTTTGAAAACATAACATTAGCAAAGGTTTTGAATCAACTGTATAAAACATTATTCATTTTGATTTTACAAAAGTAAACCTTGCTCGTTTTCGTGCCAATTGTTTGAAAAATAACCTTTTTGATTGAGTTAAAATCATTCTCCCCCTCAATCAATGACAAGAGTTGTTGATTGAGTGTTAGAGAGTTTGACACAGATAAGCCCGGATGATTTTCAAAAATAGAGTACGTGGTATTTTCAAAGCAACTCTGTTTTCATTAGATGAAAAATATTTTTCAGAAGAATCATTAGACGGAAAAATATTCTGGAAAGAAAACATTTGTCTTTTTTGTGACAAATATTTATTTTATGAATCAGAGCATGAGATTTGAAAATAAGATAAAGCATGGCTCTGTTCTTTGCTTTTTAAAACGGGTTACTGCCTGAAATGACAATAAACCACCATTTTTCTCCGCCTCATTTTTTTTAAACAAATTATGAACATTCGAAGAGCATCTAAAAACCCGTGACATTCTTTGAATGTCAACACAAAGTGCGTAGATGATATCGAATAAAAAATAATGATAAAAAATATGACAAAATACCAATATTTTTTTTTTGGAAATTTTCAAGATTTTCTAATTTTTATGGATTTTTGAAAATTTTATATTTTTATATTTTCTTTTGTTAGTTTTGAAATTTTGTATTTTGCTTTTTGAATAAATATATACAAGAGATAGATGAAGCAAGACCTTTACTCCTCGTCTTCCTCTTAAAGACGTTTGAGTGTTTCCGGTTGTAGACTCTTTAGACCAAGTCGTGGAAGGATAAACTCAAAACGTTCTCTAGGAAGAGCTTTGGTGAAGATGTCTGCTAACTGGTATTCAGACCTCACAAAATAGAGTTCTACCACACCTTTTTCCACTTGTTCCCGAATGAATTATGTCGAATGTCGATGTGCTTTGCTCTTGAATGTTGAACGTTGTTGCAAGAGAGAGCAATGGCACTTTTGTTATCACAATACAGAGGGATTTTGTTGAATACAAAGCCATAGTCAGATAATTGGGATCTCATTCATAGGATTTGAGCACAACAAGATGACATGGCTATGTATTCAGCCTCTGTAGAGGATATAGAAGTACTCATTTGTTTCTTTGAAGACCAGCTCACAAGCTTATCACCCAAAAACTGAGCACCTCCAAACGTGCTTCGACGTGTATCTTGACATCCTGCATGGTCAGCATCTGCATAGGCTGTTAGTGACATACCGGTGTCCTTCGGGTACAAAAGTCCCATGTTGATGGTTCCTTGGAGATACCGAAAGACCCGTTTAACCGCTTCAAGGTGCTTTTTTGTAGGCTTAGCCTGGTATCTAGCACACATGCATACAGCGAACAGGATATCAGGTCTACTAGCTATGAGGTACATCAAGGATCCAATCATACTTCGATATTTTGTTTGGTCTATCATGATCCCTGAGTGGTCCTCATCCAGTTTGGTACATTCCACCATGGGAGTGTCAATGGTATCACAAGTGTCAAATCCAAATTTCTTTAAAATTTCATTTGCATATTTAGATTGGTTAATAAAAATGCCTCCGGGACCTTGTGAAATTTGCAATCCCAAGAAAAATGACATTTGTCCCATCATTGACATTTGAAAGTTGGAGCCCATCTCCTTAGAAAAACGGTCACATTCATTGGTGTCAGTCGAGGCAAAGATAATATCATCAACATAGATTTGAACGTGAATTAAATGTTTGCCTGACTTTCTGGTGAACAATGTCGGATCAACTGCTCCTTTGCTGAATCCAGTGGATAGAAGAAAATTTGATAGCGTATCATACCATGCCCTTGGAGCTTGCTTCAAGCCGTACAGAGCCTTCTTCAAGCGGTAGACATGAGTAGGATGCTCTGGATTCACAAAACCTTCTGGTTGGCTGGTATGTGCTAAAACACATACCTTTTCATTGTCAAAATAGACCCAAAACAACCAAGAAAGAGCCGTTTATTGCTAATATTTGTGGTTTTCTTGAGTTTGTGCATGTGCAGGTACGGATATGTAAAAACACACAAAAAGGAGCCAAATCAGATGTAAATCCGAGCACGAGAGATCAAGAGAGCTTATGCTGAGCCGGAAGGTCGGGATTGTGCATTTTGGAAGATTCTATTCTTTGAGGATGATTTTTAGAAGTTACAATCAAGTTTGAAGAAATGTCAAAATTGGCCCCTCAACTTTGAGTTTTTGGCAGAAATGGCCCCTGAAGATTCAAATGTTGCAAATTCACCCTTGGATTATTTAACATTGCCAATAATGACCCTTGAAAGACATTGTCAGAATTACAGCTATGGTCCCTTGAAATTTCAGATTTTACATGTATAGTCCTTGTTTATACACCTTGGTTCATTGTAGTCCTAAATCCAAATACCCAGCCGGCCCAAAATACATGTCCCAACCCAATCCAATAAACAAACCAATACCCGTCCAACCCACTATTATTACCCGGTCAAGCAAAACCATAACCCGGTCAAGTAGAACCAAACAATAATAAAATAAAACCAACCCGCCCAAATCAACCCTTACCAGAGCGCGCCCAAACCTTCTACACCCATTTTCACTGTTTACCACCATCATTCCCATTTACCCCGTACACCTCCACTTTTACCCTCACTTAAGTACCCTTCTAGAACTTCCTGCCACCTTGTCAGAGGTATTTGTCACAAGATAGCCAGCGTGGCATAATGGAGCTTTCTTATTGGTGTGAACACATCACCAATCCAATCCAATGGCCAAGAGTGAATGGGATGACAAGAGGAATGATCAAGGGTTGAGATGAGAGTCCCAGAACCTTCTGAAGCCAAGCCAAGCTCGGCTATTTAAACCCTCACTCTCCACAGTTGCTAGTCGTCCAATTTCTTAAGTTTTAGAGAAATTTTGACCTTGTTAATTTGATGTTATTTACTGTTTTATGTTAGTTTTAATTCTCCATTTTAGTTTGTAATTTCAGATTTATCAATTGCAAATTCAGTTTTTGAGTTTCAACTTGTTTCATTTCCTTGTCAGTTTTAAATCTATTATCTGTTTCTGTTTTAGAAGCTTATTTCCTGATCATCTAAGCTCATATAAGCTTTTCATAGCTTATATGAGTTTAATTTTGCTTAAGACTGTTCTTCATTTCATTTTCTTCATAAAAGTCAACATTAGTCAACTTTCAAAGTCAAATTAGTGATGTTTGATTTCTGTCTTTAAATTGTTGTTTGAATAAGTTTAATGTTTGTTTAGCCATTCCAAATCAGTTTTAGATAGAATCTCATCAGGTTTTAAGTTTTAAGTGAATTTTGGGTGCTTAAAGGAGTGTTTGGGACTGATTAAATGTTAAGGTTTTATTGGTTTTTGATACTCAAATCTTAGATACCTGTATGCTTAAGCTGTTTTTAAAAGTATCTCAATCAAGTTTTCATAAGATCAAGACTGCTTTTGTGTTTTGGATTTCACTTTGATCTGTCTCATATTAGTATCTTTAAGACTGCTATTCTGCTCTTCCTTTGAATATGATGGATTAACTTTTGTTTGCTAGAGTAGTTTACAGTTTTGATTATCTGTTTTTCAGTTTATGCATCCATTAGATAAGTTTTCCTTGTTCATTGTTGAGTTCAAAACCCCTTTTCTGCTCCACTGTTCTGCACCATCAGTTTCTACTCTTTTATTTGTTTCTTGTTAGCTTAATGTGGTTGTAGAGATTGCTTAGTTTTGTATTCCTTAGATAGACTCTATCTTAGGTTAAGTAAGTGCAGCTCTTAGATTTCATTTAGAAGCTTATTTCGCTTAGCTTATCAAGCCTGCAAGTTGCCCCATCAGCCATTTTAACTGCATATCAGTTTGTTTTCTGTCCTGCTACTGTCCATATCAGTGAACCAACTGATGATCATTAGCCCATTTCGTTGACATTAGAGCTTGTTTGTTAATTCCTAAGGTAGTTATTATCATAGATAATCAGTTTTGGCTTGCACCTTAGGAGCTTTTAGTTTGGACAACTCGATCTGCAACGCACTTTAGCCATATCTGTTTTTATACAGCAGCCATCTGTCCCATTTATGCCCTTTTGTTTAGATCTTTAATTTCTTCATTATAAGTCCTCATAAGCTGTAAATTTGGATATAGTATCTCTGGTTGGCTGCCTTGAGATCCACACTTTAGGTTTTCTCTTTAGCTTATAGGATAAGCAGTTGCAACTGCTTAATCAGTGGGGTCAGGTAGCTTATTGTGCTTAAGTAGCAGTTTGCATCAAAGCTGAGTTAACCGTTTATTAGGTATTAGGTTTAGCTTGCATAAGTTGCCTTAGAGTAGTTTTAGTATTATCTAGCTTCTTTTATCAGTTGGTGCATTATTGTGCTTATTAGCTTATTTTAAGTAGCTTATTTCCATTTCAGTTACACTACAGCTCTTATTTCATCCACATAAGCCCATGTCTTTATATTTTTAATAGATTTAGATTATTAATTTAGATTTTTCTTGAGTTTTTCATAATTTTTTGTCACTGTTCACTATTTTTCTTTATTAAAACAGTTTTTAATCATTTTTAAATAGCTTTAATTGCAATTAATTCAGAAAAAGTTCCAAAAAATAATTTTCCAATTTTCCCAGTTTAAGAAAAATATAAAAAGCATAAAAAATATTTTTCCTTATTTTTCCTTTTTTATTTGGTATTTTTCACAATTTAAATTAGATTTAAATAGTTTTAAATTAGTAGAAAATAGAAAATTAATCTGAAAAATAAAAATTTAGTTTTTAAAATTCTCTTATGTTATTTTAGATTTTTAGAAATTAGTTTCATAATTTTCCCTTTAATTTTCATAATTTTTAGTATTTTAATTTAGTTTTAATAGTTAATAATTAGTTTTTAATTCTAATAAAATCAAGAAAATTCCTAAAAATTAGTTTTAATTAATTTGTAGTTTTCTAATATCATTTCTAGAGTAAAAGTAATTTTAGGTTAATTTTAGAACTTAGAATAGATGTAGTTGCTTTTTATTCGCGTTTCATTTTAATTTCGTATTTGCGTTTTAGAGTAGAATTGCGTAGTTTTCCATTATTCTTAGGTTTTCCCCTTAGATTTTAGTTCCATTTACTTTTCTTATCCCGTAGTTTAGATAATATCATTTTACCCCCTTCTGTTATTCAAATCCCGATAATCGAGACGTGAGTTGGAAATTCCATTCAACCCTCGTTCGGAACGATCTCGGTGCTCAAACCTAATACGTTTGAGTTACCCGCATACTACACACTTCTCATCTATTATTGATCAGTGTCCGAGCCGTTTTAAATTTCTTACGGTTAGTCATTCACAAGTGGCTAGCTTGTGTGAGTAAGCTTTACGTGTTTTGGCATCCATATCAATTTTTGGTATGTGCTAAAACACATACCTTTTCTATATCAAAACTGACCCAAAATAACCAAGAAAAAGCCGTTTATTGCTAATATTTGCGTGTTTCTTGAGTTTATGCATGTGCAGGTACGGATATGTAAAAACACACAAAAAGAAGCCAAAACCGAAGAAAACCGGGCACGAGAGAGAGAAGAGTGCAAAAGCCGATGCTGGGATGCTATTTCAGGGATTTTGGTGCTTAAAAGATCAAACTATGGAGTTCGGGACATGATTTGGGAGATTTCATTGAAAACCCGTCATTGTATCACAGTTTCACATTTTACCCTTCACTTTACCAAAATACACAAATCACCCCTCAACTTTCCCTTATTTACCATTTCTACCCTTGTGCCCTCATTGTACAAAAATACCAAAGTCATCCCTCACATTTCATAATTTACACTTTTGGACCCTTGTTCTTGCAAATATTACATAAATGGTCCTAAGTGTATAAATATTAACACTTTATCCTAAGTCCAAAATCCACTTAATCACATCCCTTGGCCCAATTTTAGTCCAAAGCCCAAACCAATCCAATCCATTATCAATAACACTTACCCGGTTTTAATATACAACCCTTTACCCAATTCCAATACCCGTTTCCCCAACCCGTATACACTTTACCCGGTTTACTTACCCAGTCAACTCAACCTCTAGACCCGGTCAATAACCCACCCACAAATCAAATAATAATAAACAATCCAAACCCAAACCAAACGCGCCTAAACACTGAAACCCTCCATTGTTACTGTTTAACCCTTCTCCCCCATTTACCCACACATCCCAACTATTTACCTCACTTAAATGAGCTTCTAGAACCTCCTGCCACGCGTGTCAGAGGTGTGTCAGCAAGGGATGGCCAGCGTGGCAATTTGAGAGCATCTCATTGGACGAAACACATCACAAGGGTGATCCAAGGGCCAAGAATAGATTGGATGACAAGTGAATGAATCAATGGCAGAGATTAATGCTTCATGAAGCTTCTCATAGGCATCCCAAGGCTCCTCTTTAGCTATATATAGCCCCATTCAGTCACAAAACGTTTTGTCCAGTTTTTCATGTATTTAGATAACTTTGACCATTTAATTTTCTGTAATGTTTACATGATTTCCAGTAGTTTATCGTTAAGTTTGTTGATTCAGTTTAACTTTGTTCTCTAAACTTTATTAATGCAACTTTCCTTTTTATCCATTTGTTCCTTTAATTTGAATCAATCCTTGTTATGTCTTAGTGGTTGAAAATTTCTGTTACTGAATACTCACATAAGCTTTTATAAGGTTATGTGAGTATCTTGTTTGATAATTAGTTATAATTCTCAGTTTTTAGCATTTTTCCAAAAAGTCAAAATCAGTCAAAAGCAAAAGTCAAACAAGTTTTGGGTTAAATTCTGGTTGAGAGTTGTTAAATGGTAAAATTTTTGTGTTAATATGTAATCTCAAGTCGGTTTGGGTTAAACTCAATCAAGTTTTAAGGTTCAAAATGCATATTGAATATTTAGAGTAGTGTTTGGATTTGGACTAATCTTGAGGTTTAAATGAATTGGTTTAGTACAAACTTGAGTTTTTCAGTGTTATAGTTGGTTTTGAGGTGTTATTCATTAATATTTCAAAGGTTGAGAGGCTGCATAAAGAATGTAAGCTCCAATATCTGATTTCTATCTTAAGTTTCTCTCCTGTCCCAAACAGCCTATTTTCATTCTCCATGTAGAGGTCTCAATCAGATTTATGGCTTGTTCAGGTAGTTTTTACAGTTACTAGTGCACCTAAATTTAGTTATTTTCAGTTCAGTTGATGCTTAGGGTGTTTAGCTAGCCCAATATTGTGCTCAAGTTTGCCTTATTTGCTGCACTACTTCCTTTTCTGTCAACTGTTGCTTCAGCAGCCATAGTTCTAAACAGCCTTTAGATTTTGATCCTTAACTTCTTCATTACTAGTCCTCATAAGCTGTTATTTTGGATAAGTAATCTTTGACTGGTTGTCTTGAGAACCTCACTTTTGGTTTTCCCTTTAAGCTTATTAATAAACTGATGTAGCAGCTTAAAGTAGGGGGTCAGGTCACTGTTTGGTAGAATTAGCATTTAGCTTAAATCCTTGGTAATCAGTTCATTAGCAGTTAGGAGTAGATGTAACTAGTTGCTTTAAGCCTATCTTAGCATAAATTAGCTTAAGTTACTGTTTGAAAGCTTATTTCACTGTTTTGCTTAATCTAAAGTGCTTATTTCTACATCATTTTACATAGCAGCTCTTATTTCTTCCACATAAGCCCATGTTTTTCTATTTTTCATAGCTTTAGAATAAGATTTTAGAATTTTCCTGAATTTTTTATTAATTTTGGTCACTGTTTAGTATTTTTCTTATTTAAAAACAGTTTTTAATCATTTTTAAATAGCTTTAATTGCAATTAATTAAGAAAAAGTTCCAAAAAATAATTTTTAAATTTTCCCAGTTTAAGAAAAATATAAAAAGCATAAAAAAGATTTTTCCTTATTTTTCCCCTTTTATTTGGTATTTTTCATAATTTAAATTAGATTAAAATAGTTTTAAATTTGTAGAAAATAGAAAAATAATCAGAAAAATATAAAAATAGTTTTGAAAAGTCTTTTATGATATTTTAGATTTTTAAAAAGTAATTCCATAATTTTCTCTCTCTTTCTCATAATTTTTAGTTATTTAGTCTTATTTTTAAAGTTAAAAATTAGTTTTTAATTAGAATTAATTCAAGAAAATTCCTAAAAAATAGTTTTAATTCTTATTTAGTTTTCTAATATCATTTTTAGAGTAAAAGTAATTTTAGGGTATTTTTAGGATTTAGAATAGACGTACTTGCATTTTATTCGCGTTTCGTTTAAATTCCGTATTTGCGTTTTAGTATAGATTTGAGTAGTTTGCCTTTATTCTTAGGATTTCCCGTAGATTAGATGTTCCATTTGCTTTCCTTATCCCGTAGTTTAGAATATATCATATTATCCCCTTTTCTCATTCGAATCCCGATTATCGAGACGTGAGTTGGAAATTCCATTCAACCCTCGTTCGGAACGATCTCGGTGCTCAAACCTAACACGTTTGAGTTACCCGTATACTACACAACTTCTCTCTTATTATTGATCAGTGTCCGAACCGTTTTAAGTTTCTTACGGTTAGTCATTCACAAGTGGCTAGCTTGTGTGAGTAAACTTGACGTGTTTTGGGCACTCGTATCAATTTTTGGCGCCGCTGCCGGGGAGGGCTTGTAGCGAGTTTTCGTATTCCGTCTCGATTCGCGGTTTTTGAAGATCCTTCCTCGTGAAGTTATCGTTGATATTTGTACATATCTCTTTTATAAAAACCCAAAAATATTTTCCTTTTAAAAATTTATTTTCCTTTTATGTTTGTTTTTATCAAAAACCCAAAAATAATCTTCGTTTTCCTCTGAAATGTTTAATTCTTATCTCCTTACCCTCTAATTGTTTAATTCTCCACAATGCTCGATTTCGCACCCTTTGATCCCCATGATCCTCGGACCATGGAGGATTTCTATCGTCCATCGCTTATCGGTAGAGGAGGACCGATCGTTTCAGGAACCAAGTTTAGATTGAAAAATCGTATGGTTCGTCTTCTTCGACAGCATTGTCAATTTCATGGATTTCACGACGAAGATGCTAATGAGCACTTGAACAAGTTCTTATCTATTACTCAATCCATGAGACAACGTGGCGTTTCTCAAGATGATATCCGATTGAATCTCTTCCCCTTCTCTTTAACCCGTGAAGCCGAATCTTGGTTTTTTACCCTTGAAAAATATTCAATTCATACTTGGGAAGAGATGTTTCACAAGTTTCTCTCAAAATACTTTCCATATTCGAAAACAATGCAGCTGAGGAAAGAAATTCTTAATTTCCAGCAATTACCCAAGGAATCCGTATTTGAAGCTTGGGAAAGATTCAAATCGTTATTACAGAAATGTCCCGATCATCGAATTTTGCTTCTTGATCAAATCTTAACCTTTTACCATGGTATCACTACGATTGATCGAGACAAAATCATGTTGGCAGCTGGTGGAAATCTCATGCGGAAGACACCTCAATAAGCTTATGATTTAATCGAGAATATGACACAACATCATTATCAGTGGGATGCTGATGTTCCTTACGATTCTACTACTATGTTGAGTGATCATTATTCCGAGAAAATTTCCGTTATGAGTGCTCAAATTGACGTCTTTGGCAAGCAACAGAGCTATATCAGTCACCATTATCAACAAAGACCGAGTCATCCACCCACCTTCTACTATTCAGACTCTGACGATAGTGATGACGATGAACCGTTTGAAGAAGAGAACGTAAAGATCGATTCGCTCATTAACAAACCTTCGGATACCTTGTCAATGGGGGATAAGGAAGTCGAATGCACCCCTCTTGAGAATATTGATGACCTTGTTCCAATCCCAAGGGTATCTGAGACACCTTTTGATTCGATTTCAGAAACTTTCAAAATGACTTTCACAAATCCTTTGTTTGAATTCGATTCAGAATATACTCTCAATATTGACAATCAAATCTTTGACGAGGAAAGTGATGAGTCCGACACGGAGACCATAATGGAAAAGGTGCAAATTTCTAGCTCACAAAGTACCGCACAAATCCCACCTCCATTTGTCTCGCTTGAAGAAATTAAAGAAGTAGAATCGTCTAATGGAAATCCTCCGGAGCCCGAGCTCAAGGATTCGTCTCTTGATTTACTTCTCGAGGAGTTCTCCGGTGAACTCTCTCATTTTATATCTCCTCCAGAATATGATCGAGTCTATTTTGATCTTGAGGAAGATTTTAGTTTGGGGGAAGAGCAGCTCTCTCAAAAGAGTTTCGTTAATAATGACATCACCCCGCCTCTTCCTCCCAAAGATTTTGTTGAAAATCACCCAATGAGCTTAAATGTTCAAAATCCGATTATGAAATTTGCTTTTGAAGATGAAGAATGGATCTTAATTGTTATAAAAATCTTTATTCCATTTCTTCATTATAATGTGATTTCTCCTCTTCTTCACTCTTGCGAGAGTGAGGATACCATCTTTGACCCCGGTATCATTGCTTTTCCTTTTTAAGAACCGTGGGTATCTCATCGGAGTGGAACTTTCTTATGTTTCAATGTTTATCCAAACCTCTTGAACGAAAGTCCGATGGAGATTATCTCTTCCACTTGCTTCCCCAAGGACAAATGAATTCGGGGCGGGTCAAGCTAACGACTCGATAACAAAACAAGCGTTTCTATCTTCTTTCTTTTTTCTAATAAGTGACGCGAAGGGGTCAGCCTCTTCGATTTCTCGTGTTTGGTTATTTGTGATGTTGTGTTCAGGATTTTCCCGATATGAAGACTCTCGTGCTCGAAGTTTGTCATTTCTCTACTCGAGTTTCATGATCGTTGCTGATGGAAATCCGATATCCTAATCTTATCGACTAACGTTTATCTTCTAGCATACTTAATAAACGGCTTTTAGATTTTCGTGATACCCTTGCTTTTAAACATTGAGGACAATGTTTCGTTCTCGTCTGGGGTAGGGTAATCTTCGATTTGATTTGACCGCACTTGCTTATTTTCTGTCGTGTTTCTCTCGCAACCCCGTTTTTCCTTGGAAAATGAAAAATTGTGCAAAATTGTGAAAAATTTAAAATTTTTGTAAGCTTTTGTTAAGTCTTTTTGATTGAAAAGTTTTGCTAGTCTCTTAGATAAGAAGCTATAAAATGCGAATTCTAGCTCACAAGGCCAAGATTTTGCAAGTTTCCCTTAGTGACTTTAAATATGCATGACTTGATTTCATTAGACGAAGCATTTGCTAAGTTAATATATGTTTTGACACCTTGTTGACTTTCCGCTGGTGAGAGTAGGAATAGAATTCTGACTTGACCGGGCGTGTTGAGCCCTAGCTTGTTCCCTTAACCATAGGTAATCTAAAAATTATCGGCTAAGCATCTGCGGATCTCATTATTTGGGATTTTAAATTTGCAGAGATCGAGAAATGATAGAGTTACTTATGAGTTTAGATGCTAAACGTGGAGTAGTTGGTTCTCTTTAGAGCCCATCGAAGGTACTTATGGCTTTTTGTTCCCACAAAATTGTTTCACCCCATATCTGTCTAAATAATTAGAGATGTCGAGTTTTTGGCGATAGTTAGTTCTTTATCTTCTTAAAAGAATCTTTGTTTTAAAAATTGGGTACACATCAAGGATCCGTAATAAATAATTGAGTAATCAGTGATAAGTGATAAAGTAATAAGTAAAGTTGTGAGCTGCGGTGTCGAGATCGGACCCTTGGATCTTTAGCCGGGATTGAGTGAGGTCTTAGCCTAGCCAGCCGGGATCCTCATTTCATGAAGCCTATAGTCTTGGAATTACCCCGTGAAGCTCCGTGGTTCACAGCTCATATAAATAAAAGTATAAGTGCAAAAATAAAAAAAAAAAAAAATGAAAAATGATGAAAATGAAAAATAAAGTATAAGTGAATAAAAATTCCTTGATGTGGACCTCATTTTTGGGACAATGGTTCTTGAGAGAAGGCGGATAACTAATTATCGACTTAGCTTTGTATCTTTATCGGAATAAAAGTTATCGAAACGAGAATTTGAAAAAATTCATTTCTCACAAAAATAAAAAAAATATAGAGGCAATAGGAAAATGGGAACGAAAGGTAAGTACACAAGTAACTTCCATGGGTAGTGTTAGCATCTAGAATCATATTTAACAATGATTTCGGTTTTACGCTTAGTTTGGGACTTGTGAAAAATCAGGGACGATGTATTCTATCCGTATGGTCACTTCACGCTGTGTTGTGTTTTCTACTCCGTGATCCTAACGTGTCGTTTGAAAAATGTTGGAGTTATTGATCGACATGAAAGTTCAACAAACCGTCATTCATAATCGGAATGTGCTTAACCGTAATATCTATACATGTGAATTAAAAGGTAAACGGGGCGTTTTTAGAATTAAGGCTTTCTTAATCTCTTTTGAGGAATCTTTGCTACTTCTTCATAGGTTTAGTAGAAAGAGATTGGAATCCTTGGTTTTAGAAGCGTGAGTTGATTGCATTGCGTGAGGACACGACAATATTCTCGTCTGGGGTATTTTGGTATGTGCTAAAACACATACCTTTTCATTGTCAAAATAGACCCAAAACAACCAAGAAAGAGCCGTTTATTGCTAATATTTGTGGTTTTCTTGAGTTTGTGCATGTGCAGGTACGGATATGTAAAAACACACAAAAAGGAGCCAAATCAGATGTAAATCCGAGCACGAGAGATCAAGAGAGCTTATGCTGAGCCGGAAGGTCGGGATTGTGCATTTTGGAAGATTCTATTCTTTGAGGATGATTTTTAGAAGTTACAATCAAGTTTGAAGAAATGTCAAAATTGGCCCCTCAACTTTGAGTTTTTGGCAGAAATGGCCCTTGAAGATTCAAATGTTGCAAATTCACCCTTGGATTATTTAACATTGCCAATAATGACCCTTGAAATACATTATCAGAATTACAGCTATGGTCCCTTGAAATTTCAGATTTTACATGTATAGTCCTTGTTTATACACCTTGGTTCATTGTAGTCCTAAATCCAAATACCTAGCCGGCCCAAAATACATGTCCCAACCCAATCCAATAAACAAACCAATACCCGTCCAACCCACTATTATTACCCGGTCAAACAAAACCATAACCCGGTCAAGTAGAACCAAACAATAATAAAATAAAACCAACCCGCCCAAATCAACCCTTACCAGAGCGCGCCCAAACCTTCTACACCCATTTTCACTGTTTACCACCATCATCCCCATTTACCCCGTACACCTCCACTTTTACCCTCACTTAAGTACCCTTCTAGAACTTCCTGCCACCTTGTCAGAGGTATTTGTCACAAGATAGCCAGCGTGGCATAATGGAGCTTTCTTATTGGTGTGAACACATCACCAATCCAATCCAATGGCCAAGAGTGAATGGGATGACAAGAGGAATGATCAAGGGTTGAGATGAGAGTCCCAGAACCTTCTGAAGCCAAGCCAAGCTCAGCTATTTAAACCCTCACTCTCCACAGTTGCTAGTCGTCCAATTTCTTAAGTTTTAGAGAAATTTTGACCTTGTTAATTTGATGTTATTTACTGTTTTATGTTAGTTGTAATTCTCCATTTTAGTTTGTAATTTCAGATTTATCAATTGCAAATTCAGTTTTTGAGTTTCAACTTGTTTCATTTCCTTGTCAGTTTTAAATCTATTATCTGTTTCTGTTTTAGAAGCTTATTTCCTGATCATCTAAGCTCATATAAGCTTTTCATAGCTTATATGAGTTTAATTTTGCTTAAGACTGTTCTTCATTTCATTTTCTTCATAAAAGTCAACATTAGTCAACTTTCAAAGTCAAATTAGTGATGTTTGATTTCTGTCTTTAAATTGTTGTTTGAATAAGTTTAATGTTTTTTTAGCCATTCCAAATCAGTTTTAGATAGAATCTCATCAGGTTTTAAGTTTTAAGTGAATTTTGGGTGCTTAAAGGAGTGTTTGGGACTGATTAAATGTTAAGGTTTTATTGGTTTTTGATACTCAAATATTAGATACCTGTATGCTTAAGCTGTTTTTAAAAGTATCTCAATCAAGTTTTCATAAGATCAAGACTGCTTTTGTGTTTTGGATTTCACTTTGATCTGTCTCATATTAGTATCTTTAAGACTGCTATTCTGCTCTTCCTTTGAATATGATGGATTAACTTTTGTTTGCTAGAGTAGTTTACAGTTTTGATTATCTGTTTTTCAGTTTATGCATCCATTAGATAAGTTTTCCTTGTTCATTGTTGAGTTCAAAACCCCTTTTCTGCTCCACTGTTCTGCACCATCAGTTTCTACTCTTTTATTTGTTTCTTGTTAGCTTAATGTGGTTGTAGAGATTGCTTAGTTTTGTATTCCTTAGATATACTCTATCTTATGTTAAGTAAGTGCAGCTCTTAGACTTCATTTAGAAGCTTATTTCGCTTAGCTTATCAAGCCTGCAAGTTGCCCCATCAGCCATTTTAACTGCATATCAGTTTGTTTTCTGTCCTGCTACTGTCCATATCAGTGAACCAACTGATGATCATTAGCCCATTTCGTTGACATTAGAGCTTGTTTGTTAATTCCTAAGGTAGTTATTATCATAGATAATCAGTTTTGGCTTGCACCTTAGGAGCTTATAGTTTGGACAACTCATATCTGTAACTGCACTTTAGCCATATCTGTTTTTACACAGCAGCCATCTGTCCCATTTATGCCCTTTTGTTTAGATCTTTAATTTCTTCATTATAAGTCCTCATAAGCTGTAAATTTGGATACAGTATCTCTGGTTGGTTGCCTTGAGATCCACACTTTAGGTTTTCTCTTTAGCTTATAGGATAAGTAGTTGCAACTGCTTAATCAGTGGGGTCAGGTAGCTCATTGTGCTTAAGTAGCAGTTTGAATCAAAGCTGAGTTAACTGCTTATTAGGTATTAGGTTTAGCTTGCATAAGTTGCCTTAGAGTAGTTTTAGTATTATCTAGCTTCTTTTATCAGTTGGTGCATTATTGTGCTTATTAGCTTATTTTAAGTAGCTTATTTCCATTTCAGTTACACTACAGCTCTTATTTCATCCACATAATCCCATGTCTTTATATTTTTAATAGATTTAGATTATTAATTTAGAATTTTCCTGAGTTTTTCATAATTTTTGGTCACTGTTCACTATTTTTCTTTATTAAAACAGTTTTTAATCATTTTTAAATAGCTTTAATTGCAATTAATTCAGAAAAAGTTCCAAAAAATAATTTTCCAATTTTCCCAGTTTAAGAAAAATATAAAAAGCATAAAAAATATTTTTCCTTATTTTTCCTTTTTTATTTGGTATTTTTCACAATTTAAATTAGATTTAAATAGTTTTAAATTAGTAGAAAATAGAAAATTAATCTGAAAAATAAAAATTTAGTTTGGAAAATTCTCTTATGTTATTTTAGATTTTTATAAATTAGTTTCATAATTTTCCCTTTAATTTTCATAATTTTTAGTATTTTAATTTAGTTTTAATAGTTAATAATTAGTTTTTAATTCTAATAAAATCAAGAAAATTCCTAAAAATTAGTTTTAATTAATTTGTAGTTTTCTAATATCATTTCTAGAGTAAAAGTAATTTTAGGTTAATTTTAGAACTTAGAATAGATGTAGTTGCTTTTTATTCGCGTTTCATTTTAATTTCGTATTTGCGTTTTAGAGTAGAATTGCGTAGTTTTCCATTATTCTTAGGTTTTCCCCTTAGATTTTAGTTCCATTTACTTTTCTTATCTCGTAGTTTAGATAATATCATTTTACCCCCCTCTGTTATTCAAATCCCGATAATCGGGACGTGAGTTGGAAATTCCATTCAACCCTCGTTCGGAACGATCTCGGTGCTCAAACCTAATACGTTTTAGTTACCCGCATACTACACACTTCTCATCTATTATTGATCAGTGTCCGAGCCGTTTTAAATTTCTTACGGTTAGTCATTCACAAGTGGCTAGCTTGTGTGAGTAAGCTTGACGTGTTTTGGCATCCATATCATTGGCTGACGTATACAACTTCTTTAAGATCTCCGTTAAGGAAAGCCGTATTTACGTCCATCTGATAGTCTACCATGTTCTTACTTGCAGCATTAGCCAAGAAGATTCTGATTGCTTCGATACGAGCAACTGGAGCAAATGATTCTTCAAAGTCAATACCCTCCTCTTGAAAGTATCCTTTTGCAACCAATCGAGCCTTGTTCTTTAATACATCACCATGCTCATCAAGTTTTACCTTGAAGATCCACTTTAGCGTAATGATCATAGCACAGTCAGGAGTAGGTACTAATTCCCATACATCTAGTCGATCAAACTCATGAATTTCTTCTTGCAGGGCATTGAACCAGCTGTCTTTATTCATTGCAGTTTTAATGTCTTTTGGTTCGACCTTGGATAGTACAGAGTTGAAGAAGCACCATAAGGCATCAGTCGCAAGTTGTTTGCTAGTGGATACTGGACGAGAGGGATTTCCAATGATGTTATCCAATGGGTGATCATGTGTCCATTTTCTAAGGTGTTCGTGTGGTTGTTGTTAAGGAACTGAAGTAGCAGAGTCGATTTCTCCTGATGAAGATGGTTCAGATGATGATTCAGGAACAAATATGTTTTCAAAGGGGGCATCTTCAGGAGTAGAAAAGGGATGCTCTCCATCAAGGGTGCCAGAAACAATTCCATGATGTACACTCGATGATTGATGATTTGTTGATGAGACAGAGTGATCAGCAGCAGGCGCTTCTTGACTTAAAGACATAGAAACTGAAGGGTTAACTTCATTGACAGGGATAGAAGCAGCCTCTGTTGATGGAATTGACATATCATTAGCAATTGGCTCATAGTGTTCATCAAACATTGGATCAAACAGTTTCTTCACGTCATCTTCTGAAGGAGGTACATAAGGAGTTGTTAGCGAAGAATCATATACAAGAGTAGAATTGATGGGACTACTTGATGATGCGGGTCTAGAACTGGGTTGTCCTGGAGCCAATGGACCGGTCAGCTCATCGAAAGTAACGTGAATTGTTTCCATGATATTTCGGGTTCTTTTGTTGTGATTTAAGTATCCTTTTCTGCTTGGTGCATATCCTACAAATACTCCAATGTCCGCTTTAGCTTTAAGTTTGCCTAAGTCTTGGCCCTTATTAGTTGGATAACACAACGTACCAAACACACGAAGGAATGAAAGATTAGGTTTTTGATTGTGGACAAGTTCATATGGAGTTTTTCCATGAGAAGTGTGAATAAGGGATAGATCTTGAGTATAGCATGCAGTGGTAATGGCTTCAGCCCAGAGAAATATTGGAACCTTTGAGTAAATCAGCATTGTTCTAGCGGCTTCCACAAGAGTTCGATTTCATCTTTCAACTACACCGTTCAGTTGAGAAGTTCGTGGAACACTTCTTTGATGACTGATTCCAACACTTTCATAAAACTCACTAAGTTGTTTATTAACAAACTCAATTCCATTGTCTGTTCGGATGATTCTGACAGTTTTATTAAGTCGAACCTGCAGCTGTTTGATAAGTTTAATGATGATATCTGGAGTTTCATCCTTTGTCCTTAAGAACTTAACCCAAGTAAATCGAGAGTAATCATCAACCACAACTAACATATATTTCTTCCCAAAAATATTCTGTACTCTCATGGGTCCACATAAAACCATGTGAATGGTATGAAGAACTTCCATAACTGAGTTTGTAGGTTTGGGTTTGTGGGCATACTTCTTTATTTTTCCCAATTGGCATGCTGAACAAAGATGATCCTTTTCATACTTTAGTCTAGGTAAGCCTATAACTAAGTCCTTCCTAGAGAGATCATTTATGGTGCCGAAGTTCAAGTGATTGAGACGACGATGCCATAACCATGACTTTGTTTTAGAAGCCTTTGAGAACAAGCAGATTGGAGAAGACTTCATCATATCTTCGATAGAGATGGTGTATAGATTTAAACCACGTGTTCCTCTTAAGATTTCTTTACCATCAAGTTCTCTAACGAAACAAGTATGTTTTCTGAAGGCCACTTCTAGATCAGAATCATAGAATTGACCGACATAGAATAAGTTATGACCAAGACCTTCAACGTAATATACCCTGGAGATAACACTATCACCGACAACATAGTCTCCATAACCCATAATTGCACCGAAATGATCATTCCCGAATCTAACAGTCCCGATGAATTTACTCACAAAGTTCATGAGCTGTGACCGGTCTCCAGTCATATGCTTGGAACAGCCTGAGTCCAGGTACCACAGAACGATTTGAACGATCTGCAATTGAACACAGACAAGAATGGATAACTGGATAATTGGGATCCCCATGCAAGAATGGGTTCCACTTGGTTAGTAACAGTGATTGGAACACCCACATTAGAAGTAGACACAATGGAATCATCAGGGATAGATGCAATGCTAGTGTCCGTATTTATCCTACTCAAAGTATGTTTACTTCTTAAAGGAATAGTTCTACCAGTAGGCATCCATTTCCTAATGGGCATTGATCTAGATAATTTAGGGCACATCTCATTAAGATTGAATTTGCAGCCAGTAGGTATCCACTGATAACCTATGTTACTAAATTTCCTTCCTGTGGGTTTCTAATGTTTTCTAACCTTCTTTCGCCATTGTTTTCTAGCCTTCTTAGCTTGAATTTTTGTATTCACTATCTTAACAGGGCATTTAACAGCATTAATCAACTCATTCATACCACATTCATGATTAGTAACAGAAACCAAACAATCATCATTACATGTTTTGCCAAAAGTAGCAGAATTCGAATTAATTACAGTACGCTTATAGCTAATACTAGAATCAACACGATTCATTTTATTCAACTCAAACTTAATGTTCCTAGGGTGGTCTTCTACTTTCTTCCATTGCACATTCTTAGCTTGCGAGGTCCTATCTTGCTTTGTATTGCCTGAAGGCTTTGACCCGCTTGCCTTTGTATCACTGATTACTCCTGTAGAGGGAATTATGGGAACATTAGTTGGTTGAGCTACCTTTTGCATTCCTGAACTAGACGTGCACGGATCTGAACTAATTGAAGGCACTCTAGAGTTCACTTTCTTAACATTGGGCATAGAACAAGTCATCACAACCTTACCTTTCTCACAAAAGGATTTGGGACATGTTGCTCGTAAACATTCTAACAGCTCCTGAGATCGTTTGGCCTGAATGCAAGCAAACCTAATTTCTCTATCAAGTGGTTTATTTATGAAATCCTCTTCTACAATCTCTCGGAGACATTATAGACTATCCTTAAGGTGAGTGAAATAGTTATGAAACACAAATTCATTATTTCTAAGATGAGGAGGAATGTATTTAACAGTCACAGTATATTTGCAGTCTGCAGATGACTTTGATGCAACATTCTCATTAAAGAAAAGTGGCATTTTCCCTTTTTCCTGACTCCTCAGATTCTCAATTTCCTTTTGTAAAGATGTTATTTTTTCATTGTTCTTGTCACGAGTGACTTTCATTGAATCATATAACTCTTTAAAGTGTCGTTTAACCTTTTCATTTTCTTCTAGAAAACTCTCATTTTCTTTTTGTAAAACATTAACCAAGTTTTGAAGATGAAGCATTTGAGAACTCTGAGAATCTAAAGGAGGAGGCATTTGGGAGCCTGTCACATTCTTCTTTTCACCCTTTAATTGTGAAATTTGGGTTCTCATTTTTTTGATCGTGTTACAATGAGCTCGAATTTGTTCATCACGTTTGCTGATTTCAAAAACTGCATCAAATTCAAGAGTATCCAAGGATGTCTTGATATTTGAGGTTTTAACATTTTCTTATAGATGTTGATATTTCAATTGCAAAGCAAGATGCTCAACTTCCAATGTAGAAAACTGTTTCACCAGGTTATCATGATCATCCCGTTCAAATTTTTCATGCAATTTAGAATTAGTTTTCTCAAGCTCAATGACACGATCATGGGAGGCTTTCAGAGCAACAGATAATTCATGAAATTGGGATGCATTAATTGAACAATTCGTGGCAGTGTAAAACACATCTTGAGTGATACATTCAAAAATCAGATTCTCATTTAAGGTCTGCAACTTTTTTCTCTCAGTCTCATTATATTTTAATTCTCGCTCATAGTCATTGACCTCAATTATCATTGCATCAAATTCCTTTTCTATTTCTTTAATATCTGAATCCATCCCCTTTTTAAGACTCTTAAATTGACCTTTTAATTGTTTAAAGAAATGCATGACTTCAGTTAAATAGCATTCTTTAGTTTGCTCAAAACCCCATTCCCCTTCAGTTATCCCAGTAGGTGTGATCCTTTTCTTACATGTTTTCTCAAAATCAACAAATAATTGATAAATCACATACTGACTGATTAAGGTCTTGCTCTTAGTGGGAATAGATCTAGGAACTAAATGCATTGGTGTATTGGGGGGATATACAGTGGCTGGAAGCATTCTCCTACATGGGGGATTCTGTTCAACAAACTCATCAGCCTTTTTCATGTCCATATCACTTGTTCAGGGGTCAGCTGTGTTTGAGGTCTAAACTTGTTAAATGCAATCCAATTTTCCTTAGCATAGTTGGGTGTTTTGAAACTGATGTTGTTTTCTATGCATGAGGGGCTCTTAAGTTTTTCATCCAATTTCTTCCTAGTAACCTCTTCTAATTGCTTATCTTCCTCAGTGCACTCAGCGCAACTAGGTTTCTGCCTAGGCTTAAGGATTTCATTGCCATCATAGATTACCTTCTGAGCTTCTCTTGCTTTCTTACCATACTCAGGGTTGGGTTCCTTAATAATGGGAATACTATGCTTATCGCTTAAGACTCTATGCTTAGTGACCATGTGAGCAGTCTGAATGGTGTTCCCTTCTACGTACAACTTATTTTCAAGCTTGTTTTTCAAAGTTTTTAGATTAGAAAAGTCATTCAAAAGTTTTGATTCCTTAGCGGTAAATTCTTGTTTAAGCACTTTAACATTTTCTTGAAGCTCTTGCTTTTGCTTAACAGTTTTAGAAAGCTTTTCTTGTAAAGAGTTTAACTCTTGTTTTAACACTTCTTCTCTAAAATTACTTTTTCTAATAATTGTACGCATTTGGTCATCCATTTCCTGCTCACGGGGTAGTTAACTCAAACTTAGCACGTTGTTCAAAAATAGCAACTTGTTCTTTATAGGAATTTAGTTCAGAGGTAACAGAATCATCAGGGGCACATGCAGTGTATTCATCATTGACTGCAGAAGATACATCACTTGTTACAATCTCACTTTCACTTTGTGTCACATATTGATCATATGGGACAATATTACTATTACCCACATTATGAATATATGATTCATAAGTTTCAAGAGATTGTACTTCATTATGTATCTTTCGCTCATCAACCTCATCGTATAATTTTAATACCTCTGAGATGATTGATTCTTTGGATGGACCAGCTTGCTTAGATGATGAAGCCTTTGGAGAGACCATTGGAGAAATGCTAGCCATAAAGATTGTCTGGGCAGTTGGTTCATCATCCACATCCGAATCATAAGCATCACAATCAGCTACTTGAAATGCATTTGGATTTTTCTGACCCATACCCTGCACTGGTTGTTCATCCACATCAGCATCATATGTCTTGGCATTTCCCTCATCAAGAAACATTAACTCTTCTTCATCCAAAACAGCTCCACTGTCTTGAGCTTGCACTAGCAGCATCTTGTCCCTAAAGTACTCTGCATTTTGAGGGCGTTTTGGAGATGTGCAGTTCCTTGCAATGTGTCCATCACCACCACAGTTGTAGCACTTGATTTGCTTTACTTGTCCCTGATTGGCATTTCTCCCACGATTCTGATTGGCCACATACCCTCCACCAACTCCACCTCTTCCTTGTTCATACTGCCTTCCTAGAACAGGTTGCACCATAACCTTCCTATCTCTGATGGTAGCTTGATTATGTGGATTGGATGCTGTTCTGAGGTTATTGTTGGTGTGTGGGAGGGAATTCATATTTTGACTGACCATGAGAGATAGTTGATTGATGAAGTTTTCCATGAATGTGTTTGAATCAGTAGGCTTGTATAATGGATCTGGAATGAGTTTGTAGTTACCATTTCCCGTTGGTATGACTTGAGAAGCTTTGGTAGTAATTCTAACATTGGTGTAGAAGGCTGTTGAATCATTTGAAGAGCTTGTTTCTCCCTGTTTAGTTTAGAACTATTCAAGAATACTTCGTTCAAACATAGCATGTCTCTCATTCTGAAGAAGGAATGCATACAGTTGCTCATAGTTGGTTTTCTTCAATCCTTTAGTTAGCTTCACAGAGGTGACAAATTTGTGCCATTCGGGATTCATGTTGTTCACAAACTTTGAGTTCAGCTGCATATTTGGCATGGTCATTTTGATGTTCCTCATGTCATTTACAAGCTTGTGGAATCTCACGTAATATTCATAAACACTTTCTTCTGGTTTCATCTTAAAATGCTCAAATTCATCATACAGTTGTGATTTTATGTCTTCCATGGTAAGTTCTGAACCAGAGAGAAGCATCTTGACATTGTCCCAAACTGCCTTAGCTTCAATGTTGTGATTGATAAGCTAGTAAATGTCTTTTAGAAGACCCTGAAGTATAATGTTTGAATCCCTGATATGATCATCGAATCTCTTTTTCTCCTTATCACTTAGCTCATCATATGTCTTTGGTCTGTCCAATCCAAAGATCATTGTTCCATCTGCAGCAGTGTCAATTATGTCTCTTGTAGTCTCAATCTGATAAGGTCCTTCATCAATTGACTTGAGAATGTTGACTCCATTTTCCTTTCCCAGATAATACAACCAAATTCGTTGAGCCCATGAGTCATAGTCAGTTCTGTCAAGCATGGGTGGACGAGTGTCTGAACCAGCTGCTTGAACGTCCTCAGCTACAATATAGATGATTGTAGGCAAGTTGGTAGACATGTTTACAGATTTAACAGGATTTTATAACTCTTTGATTAAACCGGGAAATAGATTCTTTCACGGGATTTTACTAAATCAAGAGAAAACCGTAATAGAAACAAATATTAACCAAGTCGCTATAACCCTTGAACCAAGTCGCTAAGCACCAAGTCGCTAAGTAGCAACTCGCTAAATCTCAAGTCGCTGTGAATCAAGTCATTAAGCACAAGTCGCTAAGACCCAAGTAGCTGAACACAAGTCGCTAGAGCACCAAATCGCTAAGCAGACAAGTCGCTAAAGAACAACTCGCTAAGTATCCAAGTCGCTAAGAATCAACTTGCTAAGAACAATAAGGACAAGTCGCTAGAAATAATAGAAACAAGTCGCTAACCCAACCAAGTCGCTAGCCGAAGTGGAACCTCCACTAACTTGTACTGTTTGTCGGCTTGTCTCAATAGACAAGTCGCTACGACTTAAACTACAACTCACTGGAAATTACTGACAGTTCTTCTCTTGTACTTAATCCCTCACCAGCAACTCCTTATGTACCTCCTTCAGAAGATGATTTGAAGAAATTGTTTGATCCAATGTTTGATGAACACTATGTGCAAATTGCTAATGATCTGTCAATTCCATCAACAGAGGATGCTCCTATCCCTGTCAATGAAGTTAACCCTTCAGTTTCTATATCATTAAGTCAAGAAGCGCCTGCTGCTGATCACTCTGTCTCATCAACAAATCATCAATCATCAAGTGTACATCATGGAATTATGTCTGGCACTTATGATGGAGATAATCCCTTTGCTACTCCTGAAGATGCCCCCTTTGAGAACATATTTGCTCCTGAACCATCGTCAGAACCATCTTCATCAGGTGAAAACGACTCTGCTACTTCAGTTCCTGAACAACAACCACACGAACACCTTAGAAAATGGACACATGATCACCCGTTGGACAACATCATTGGAAAACTCTCTCGTCCAGTATCCACTCTTAAACAACTTGCAACTGATGTCTTATGGTGCTTCTTCAACTCCGTGCTGTCTAAGATCGAACCAAAAGACGTTAAAACTTCCATGAATGAAGACAGCTGGTTCAATGCCATGCAGGAAACAATTCATGAGTTTGATCGACTAGATGTATGGGAATTAGTACCTGCTCCTGACTGTGCCATGATCATTTCTCTAAAGTGGATCTTCAAAGTTAAACTTGATGAGCATGGTGATGTATTAAAGAACAAGGCTCAATTGGTTGCAAAAGGATACCGTCAAGAGGAGGGTATTGACTTTGAAGAATCATTTGTTCCAGTTGCACGTATCGAGGCAATCAGAATTTTCCTGGCCAATGCTGCTAGTAAGAATATGGTAGTCTTTCAGATGGATGTAAAGACGGCTTTTCTTAACGGAAATCTTAAAGAAGTTGTATACGTCAGCCAACCTGAAGGTTTTGTGAATCCAGAGCATCCTACTCATGTCTATCGATTGAAGAAGGCTCTTTACGGTTTCAAGCAAGCTCCAAGGGCATGGTATGATATGCTATCAAAGTTTCTTCTATCTACTGGATTCAGCAAAGGAGCAGTTGATCCAACATTGTTCACCAGAAAGTCAGGCAAACATTTAATTCATGTTCAAATCTTTGTTGATGATATTATTTTTGCCTCGACTGACCCCAATGAATGTGATCGTTTTTCTAAGGAGATGGGCTCCAAATTTCAAATGTTAATGATGGGACAAATGTAATTTTTCTTGGGATTACAAATTTCACAAAGTCCCGGAGGCATTTTTATAAATCAATCTAAATATGCAAACGAGATTTTAAAGAAATTTGGATTTGATTCTTGTGACCCTGTTGACACTCCCATGATAGAGCGCACTAAACTAGATGAGGACCACTCAGGGATCATGGTAGATTAAACGAAATATCGTAGTATGATTGGATCCCTGATGTACCTCATAGCCAGTAGACCAGATATTCTGTTCGTTGTATTCATGTGTGCTAGATACCAGGCTAAGCCTACCAAAAAGCACCTTGAAGTGGTTAAACGGGTCTTTCGGTATCTCTAAGGAACCATCAATATGGGACTTTGGTACGCGAAGGACACCGGTATGTCACTAACAGCCTATGCAGATGCTGATCATGCAGGATGTCAAGATACACGTTGAAGCACGTCAGGAGGTGCTCAGTTTTTGGGTGATAAGCTTGTGAGCTGGTCTTCAAAGAAACAAATGAGTACATCTATATCCTCTAGAGAGTCTGAATACATAGCCATGTCATCTTGTTGTGCTCAAATCCTATGGATGAGATCCCAATTATCTAACTATGGCTTTGAATTCAACAAAATCCCTCAGTATTATGATAACAAAAGTGACATTGCTCTCTCTTGCAACAACGTTCAACATTCAAGAGCAAAGCATATTGACATTTGACATCATTTCATCAGGGATCAAGTGGAAAACGGTGTGGTAGAACTTTACTTTGTAAGGACTGAATACCAGTTAGCAGACATCTTCACCAAAGTTCTTCCTAGAGAACGTTTTGAGTTTATCCTCCCACGACTTGGTCTAAAGAGTCTACAACCGGAAACACTTAAACGTCTTCAAGAGGAAGAAGAGGTATAAAAGGTTTTTCTTCATCCATCTCGTGTAAATAGTTATTCAAAAAACAAAATACAAAATTACAAAACCAACAAAAAGCAAATAGAAAAATATAAAACTTTCAAAAAAAATGTCAAAAATATTGTCATTTTGTCATGTTTCTCTTGATTCGATAATATCTACGGTCTTTGTGACGTCATTCAAAGAGTGACACGGGTCTTTAGATGTTGTTCGAATGTACATTAAAAAAAATAAATAAATAAATAAATTGAGAGAAAGTAAAACAAAGGCTTATAGTCATTTCAGTGTATAACCCATTTTTAAAGAAAGAACAGAGTCATGCTTTAACTTAATTTTCACATCTCATGCTTTGATTCTAAAAACAAAATTTTGTCACTAAAACAACAAATGTTTCCTTCACAAGTATTTTTTCCTTCAAAAAATTCTTCTGAAAAATATTTGGTATCTAATTGAAAACTAATAAAAATAACTCAGTCTCAATTATTGAAAATCATCTGGACTTGACATTGGTCAAAATCTCTATCTCTCAATCAACAAGTTATGTCATTGATTGAGGGAGAGAATGATTTCATTTAAATCAAAAGGTTATTTGTCATACAACTGGTTCTGACCAAGGTTTATGTCATGTTTTCAAAAGATACTCAAGCATGTTTTTTTGGAGTTTAAAGTCTCAGCTTTGATCCTTATCGGTTAAATGTTTTTAAGAGCAAGTCACAATTCTTCTCAAAAGCTTTCAAAATCAATTTAAATTTCCAGAGATCACAAATCTCAAATGATTTGAAAATTGTGATCGGGGGAGAATTTGTGATTTAAATTGGATTTAAACTGATAATTCGATAAATGGTTTTAAAGTGATTTACAAGCTCTCCTCCCCACATGTGCCAAACGATTTCAAATTTTCCATGCACATGCTGAGGGGGAGCATCTATTTCAAACCAAAAAGGATTGAAACGTGATTGATTTGTTTCAATGTGCAGATTTTCCCTAACATGTGCAAAACACTTTCAAATCTCTATGCACATATTAAGGGGGAGCTCTTTTTCTAAAAATGTCAAAAACAATTCAGGTACAAAATGTTTTGATTATATATCACAAGTATCTGGATTGATTTTCAAATGGTTTTCAATTGATTCCAATGGCAGATGAACAATACCAAATAGACTGACCAAATTTACTTTATGTATGGAGTTATAAGGATGGTTAGGTTAGGTATTCTTTCCCACGATCCCGCCAGAGCTGGAGGGATCTACTCAGGGACAATCCACTAGATAGTGTAGAGTCCTTAGGTATGATGAAAAAAGGAGAAAAGTGAGATATGGGAAGAGTGCGGACTGAGAAAGAGCTAGAACTGGAATAAACCCAACAAGGTTCTAGTTATGAAGTCTCGGTAAGCACTGAAGGGGTTGAAGAATGAAAAAGAATTGAATGAGAAATGGGTGAAAATAAATAGCCCTCCAATTTTTCAACCTTAGGGCAGAAACCGGGTTCAATACATATGCTACTGGTTGTTACTAAGGTAACACCGGTATTGAAGACAAGACGTCATGGACCCAGTAACGCACTGCACTACAACTTCCCAAGCTACTCAAGTTTCTCTAAAAAGGGACTTGTTTCATTCTCACGGGGAACCTACATAATCTATCGACTTTCTCTTAGAGATTGTTGATATTGAAGAAGGAGACCCTCTCCCTAGTCTCCGGCATAGGAACCAAAATGTGCACAATTGAGTCTAGAGCCACGAGATCATCAAATAAATCTCATTAGGACACTATCAATGAAGACTCTCTGTTTCACACAATGTGGAAAGAGAGATTATATCTTAAGAGTCCTACGCATTATCCTTGTGGTATTGCCAGAACATCTGAGTGATATGCAAACATATTCACAATGAAGATGGAAAGCCTTCTAGAGCCAACATCAAACAAGCTCTTGGTAGGTGGCATGTGAGATCTATCCAATAGATCAACCATGTGACAACTGAACAGAAACAACGGGGCGATTCAAACTTATGAATCAATCCTGGTTCAGGTTACGGATTGACGGATACCTTTGAAAAACCTGTCGTTGTGCTTAAAAATTCTATTCTTTAGCACATCGACTGTGTATTAATATTTCAAATATAAAAGGTGTTTATGATTGATAATTGATTTTTCTCAAAAACCCTCGTTGTATTGCAAAAACACTTTATTGAGCAGTACTCGATTGTTTTTCAAATCTCTTTTCATCAATCAGTGAATCTCAAATTCGCTAGTTCACTCACTCCGTGTTATCTTCTTTGAGACGTTCTGATTTGAGAACAGTTAGAGCAGCTGCGAAACCCTGTCAAGGACATTCTTCGGAATTATACCTGATCACAGGCAGTACTTGTACTGATCAA
Organism: Chrysanthemum makinoi; assembly: GCA_910596185.1. NCBI lineage: Eukaryota > Viridiplantae > Streptophyta > Magnoliopsida > Asterales > Asteraceae > Chrysanthemum > Chrysanthemum makinoi. The sequence continues at coordinate 176,036,661 of OU343220.1, forward strand.
CGGGGAACCGTGGGTCGTGTACCTTAATTCAACGAAAGTGATCAAAGACACTTTTGTGCGCTTTATTGCTAACTGTTGTATGCAGGTACGCCCGACGTTTGTAGCTGGTCAGAATGGAGAGGTCAATCCATAGCCGCATGCTCACACAACACATTCATTTCTAAAGAAATCATGATAAGTGCATCAACGACTCTGATATTTTCACTCCATGCTTCTGCTACGTTGCTGCAAATATCATGAATCAACTAAAGCTTCTGCTACTCTGATGAAAAGATTTCATGATCCAGAATGTGAGCATGTCGGTCAAAAAGTCACAACTTCACATAATGTCAACACCACAATGGAAGAGTCTGAGATTTATGTTAGCTGATGATCTCAATGCTGGCTCAAAACTCATTATCACGTGGATCAGTTAAAGACCTCCACTTGGATTAACCAAAAATACAAAAATGAAGAATAAAAGACTACGGGCTACAGAGCAAAGAACATTAACGAGAATCCAAGAAAAATCTTAATGTAATATCTGTTTGTATTCAATGTAATTTGAGGTGACCTCCCTTAGGGGGAGATTGTTAGGATTTAGTAAATCCAATTATTAAAGTGTCGGTCACCTCAAGTATATGTAATCGTTAGAAAGCTCGTAGTCGTAGTTATTTTATGGTAGATAGTATTTAGTTAAGTAACACCGTGGAGGACGGACGGGTCTTTACCCACTGTATGCCTGATCCACAGCCCGTAGGTGGCATTTATGTAAGAAACTATAAATACACTCTACCTCACAAGGTAGAGGGTTGGAGCTCATAATAATACTTTTACTTTCTCTCACTAAGTTCCCAAACCTCTAACTCTTTCTCTCTTTAAAAACCTCAAGTTATACGCCTATTTGTAATCATGATTTGATGTATTTGTGAAATCCAATATGTTACAGAACCGGTTATAAGTTAATGTTATATGGATTTCAATGCATTATGTGTTATGTGATGTTTATGTTAAGTATATGGTATGACTTGATGTATATGTGTTTGTGTGTAAATAGATTGTAGTGCTACTTTTGCATAACTAGCATGAGATTGATAAAGTAGGATGGAAATCGTTAGAGTATGTATGGTGATGCTTATGATGTCCCAAGGTATGTTTATGATTAAAGTTGTAATGGAAGAATGGTTATAATGTGTAATGTGTGATTGATGTATAATGTTAAGTTATATCCGTTTTGCTTACTAAGCCTGGTGCTTAAGGTTTAAGATGTTAATGTTCGTAGGTCCATATGTGATGGCGATGGTAAGCATTGGATTAAAGCTTATGGATTGCTAGATGAAAGTTAGAAGAATGGTAAGAAAGTAGAGCTTAGGTAGATACCGAGCTCGTTTCAATGTTGTCCCCCGAGAGTATTTGAATGGGTTGTATGTATGTTGTCGAGTGTCAAAGTTTATGTCTTTGTTGTTAAAGCTAAATGTGTCAAATGGTTCATTATAGTAACGGGTTGAAGTGTGTATATTTAGTAAAAGGGCGTTTGGTATAACGTGTAATTATACCCATTTTGGGTTTTAAACGGGTCAATGTTTATGGATATGATTCAATATGTTAAGTTAATGCTTTTTAAAAGGTTTGAAGTAATTCGGAAGTGGTAAAGGTTGTATGTATTGAAAATGGGTCAAAACGGGTATTCTACATAATACCCGTCATTTTGTAAAGTACCATTCCGAAGGTCAATTGGTTAATGTTTATGGATGGAAATGATATATATGAGGTCTTAATAAATTCTGGAAATTTTGGTGTCTTTCCGAGTAATAGATGTCATTTTCCGGAAAAATGGGTCAAAAGTGCATAAAAGGGATATGCAGAAAAAGGGGTGTTTGGGACAAGGTTTATTTTAACCCATTTTGGGTCAAACGGGTCAAGAATGTTTGTAAAAACAACGTCTATGGTTAAGTGTTTGTAAAGTGGTTAAAATAGTGGAGAACTAGTTTGGAGAACTAGTTTGGAGAACTAGTTTAGAGAACTAGTGGAGAACTAGTTGGAGAACTAGTCAAAATCAGTTTTCAAAAAATCATATCTTTTTAACCCGTAAGTCGTCACGGGTCGTGCCACCCGTCATTTCAAAGGTAATTGAGTCTAGTTTCATGTAAAAATACTTTCAAGGGTCGGTTTATTACAGAATTTTATCAGTTAAACGATTAGCAATAGCAGGTCAGTTTTAAGTCAAGTCATTTCCGTGTAAAACTTTAAATTTCAATGGTTTTAAGTCATGTCGTTCACGGGGTGTTACACCTAAGCTATTTCATTCATAAGCCACACATTCATAAAGCATACTCAAGCATTAAATACAACGAATGATGCCTAGTTGCACTCCTAAGCCAATTTACAATTAAGATAATAAACAACCTAACAATAATCAATAACTAGGTTTCATAGATCTAAGTAAACACACAATAAATTTAGCTAGACATGGTAAACAAGCAAGCATACACACAATCAATCGAATAAGGGATAAACATAATGTTACTTTGGATTAAAATACTTATCTCGATGTGTAAAATAGGGTATGGGACCCTAACATACTGTCCAATTTGGACTACAAACATTTTAGGGTTTTTTCTCCAAAATTCTACCTCTTTAAATGCAGTAAAATCAAATTCTATATATAGATTTACAACTGCGACGACGTCACCTTTTGCATGGGACCCCGTCACCTCGCTGTCATTAGGGTTTCGTCTCGGCCAAGTCATCGATGGGACGGCGTCACCTTAGAGTTGTGATGTCGCCGGTCTTTCGATGGGACGTCGTCTTGATTCTAGATCTGGGCTGTCTGAGTTGAAAACTGTGAATGACACCCTTCTTCTTTAAGGCGTGATGCCGTCAGGTTATGTGACCAAATTTCCATTGAGCCGTCGCGTACATGTTTTGATCAAGTCATCATAGAGGGACGGCGTCGCCCTTTGATTGGCACACCGTCAGGTACTGTTGATCAGCTTTAAGTGGCTTCGATCTTGACTTTGCCATTTTCTTCACGTATTTGCTCCTTTTCATCCAAATATGCTTCATTCCAGCATTTTGCTTCCAAGAGACTTAAAAAGCGAAAAGGAACAAAATTAAACAGTAACGGATATAAAAGTGGTCGATTTAGGGCTTAAATGATCCCCTAAAAGCGTACGTTTTAAATTCTTATCAGAAGTCTTTTGGGCTTCTTGTAACCCGTTTGACGATGATTGTGACGGGGGGAGTAGCATAGCTAGAGTTGGGGATGAAGAATTTTTGTGGACCTCAACCAATGATGATGAGAGAACAGAGTTACCTTGGTTAGATAAGTTGGGATTCGACGATTGGGTTAAAATCAAGTATGGAAAAGTAGATGCTTCCACTAAGGAAAAAATTTGGAAGGGATGCATGAGTGAAGAATACCCAAGTGAAGAGATTCCCAACGATACTAGTGAAGTGATGAATGAGGATAGCAAAGATACATCGGGTAATGAAAAAGAAGAATGCAAGCGTTTGCTTATTGAAGAATTACTATATGACAAGTGGTTTAGGGGAACTGAGTCCGATGATGATGACATTGAGGGAATTATGGACTACCTTGAACAACAAGGTGAAGACGGGTTCACTGACCCAGATGATGAGGCATACGAACAACGGAGGTGCAAACTTCTTGGTATTCCGTACAAAAGGCTACCACCAATTATAGGTGAAAAATTTGAGATTACAAGATACCACTTGGGGTTAGACGAAAAGTTTTCCAAGATTCAAAAGATTGAGACAAAGGAGTATCTCCGCACCACTACTAATGTTGCTTGGGTCAGACATAACTTGATGAAAGATATGAAAGAAGTTGGCCAAGTTCGTAGGCCACAATAAAGCCCTATGGCTTTGCGTCTAACTTAAAGACTCGGTAATAAAGAAAAGTGCTCTTTCGGGAGACAACCCGAATTATCCTTTTTATATTATTTCAATTTTTGTTGGGTTTTGTGTTTTTAACAATTTTTGCAGGAGTTGGAGATAAATTCACAAGTGTCTAAAACAGAGACCAGTTCTGTCCAACAGCTACGTCGTAACTCATCCTCATGGTTACGCCGTAACATATCATTAGTAGCAATTCTCTCCAAGGAATAAACCATTACGGCGTAATCTCATTCTATGGTTACGCCGTAGCTATTCTCCAGTAGCGATTGTTAGGTTTTACCACAATTACAACATAACTCCTTTGTTGGGTTACGACTTAATTACCTTGCAGTTTTAATTTTTCCTATATTAACATAATAACCTTTTTTTTAAATGAACTTTGTGGGTATGTTCCCTGTAAGCCCTCACGAGACTACACTCGTCCACTTGGGACACCAAGTGGTTTAAAAGGCTTGTTGCATATGCTAAATGCAACCGTGATTCCTATGAAAGTGAGTTATATTTATTTTTGTTTTTCTTTTTCTATTTAGAATTATGCTTGTTGGTTAGTGTGATTTCAGGGAATGAAGTTTGCTCGTGGATGCTTAGCGAAGGCACGATTCCCTTCGTGGGCCTTCTTTCTCTTTAGGATCAAATTTCAGGGAAGTTCTCGCTCTAATTATACTTTCTCTTCACCTTTATTTAACGTTTAGTACAAAAGGGACTTTGTACATTTCAAGTGGGGGGGGAGTAGAATTATTTCTTGAACTTTAGTGCCCTCAATTTTCTAGTTTATTTCGAAAAATTATGCCATTTTTAAAATTTTGACATGTTTTCCTTAACCTAACTAGGTTAGACCCTAGCCGAGCACATTATAACCCTTGATACTTCATGGTGAGATTAGCCTTATCCGTTTCTAATTATTTACCCAAATCCACCAAAGTATGAGTTCGTCGGTAGCTTGTAAACTTTAGAACTTGGCCTTTACATCATTTTGAGACCATAGACGAGGTATGTTGAGTTCGCTTAATATATATGGAATAATCAGTTTAAAAATGCAATATTTTCGGATTATCACCCAAATAGCCTATCCTTGTGTGTCTATCGATTAGTCACCTCAACTTTTCAACCCCCATGTTAAACCCTTTTGTTTCACTCACCCTTAGTGCAAGATACCCCTAGATACACCCGTCTGAGCCATTCCTTTCATTTTTTTCACCCAATATATATTGTTTCGTTACACCCATTCGCCTTATGTAGTCTTAATTTGTGATCGGGAAGTCATTGTTTGCCTAAGTTCAAGGTTCGAGTAGAGAGGTTCGAAAATCACGCTTTCGTCAAAGACTTATATTTGAAGATCATTGAAGACCCCTCAGATTCTCATTATATGTTCATCTCAAGTGGGGGGATGTTATGTTTAGTTATGATGAAAAAAAATAAAACATAAAAAATAATAGTTTATTGTTTATTGTAAAGTGCAATCTTATAAGCACTATGATTGGAGTTCAACAAAGATTAAGCATCGAGGAGGCCACCTCGGTCATATTTGAAGAATTGAGTTGGTAATTATTGCACCAATAGTTGAAGAACAAGTAATGTGCCCATCATGACGTCCGCTAATGGCACATCTACTTGATTAGCTCATGATCCGGTTTCTTCACCTTAAAGCTTGAACTTTGGATGAATGGTAGGCGGTGAAAACTTGGTTATAGGTTAAGACTATTTGTTTTGTTATTTTTATTTTACACCAATTATTTCTCATGTCTTATCCTACCCTTTAGTCATGAAGCGTGTCTAGGTGATGAAGCGAGCAATCTTTGGGGTCTTGGCCATGGATTTGGTCATTTATCATTGATTTTGTCCACTTTTCCGTGACATGTTAGTAATGACATTACACCCTTAACCCATGTTGTGTCTACCCATATTGCCTTCAAGTGGTGGAGATTTGTTTAACCGCCAAGCTTATGATAGAATACATGCTATGACTGTGCTTTGAGTGATCACCCCGAAATTAACACTTAGACTAGTTGAGAGATTTTTAGTGTTTTGTTCCCATTTCATGAGGTGTTCGGCTTTGATTTATTCTAGCATAAGGGATTTTTAAACTCACATCTTCCAGGTAATGGGGGATATCTTTTTAGAAAATTTTCTAATAAGGTCTACTTGAGGGCAAGTAAAGTTTAAGTAAGGGGATATTTGATAACATCAAATACTCCTGAATTTTAAGTGTCAATTTCCTCCGATAATGCTCGTAATTTATATCATTTATATGGATTTATGCTTGTATTCCTTTATATTTCACTTTTAGGTAAATTACGAGCATTGGAGCTTATGAGACGCGGATTTGGAGATTTTCTTAAAGATTTATGATAGTATGCAAACTGTGAAGAAGCTACGGTGTAACTCCCTCTCCCACATTACGTCGTAGCTAGTGCGTTGACTCAGAAGACCAACTTAAAGGCGATTACGGCGTAACTTCCAACTAAGGTTACGCCGTAATCAATTAGGTCAAGAAATGTTTTGCGCCTCCATCAACTACGCCGTAACTCCCCACAAGGATTACGGCATAATCATAGCAAAAGTAACCTGTAATGAAGATACGGCGTAACCTTTCCCAAGTGTTACGTCGTAACCTGCTTAATGAGAGAATCATTTGAAGAATTATTGAAGTTACGGCGTAACTCTCAGCTCAAGTTACGCCGTAACTAGATCGTGCCTATAAATACCAGCCCTAATTTCTGCATTTCACATCATCCACTCATAACCAAAAAGCAGAGAATGTGAAGAGGGTTCCAAAGGCAGATCTTTCGGAGCATACGGAGTCATCTCCAAGGGAGAAATCACTCCCTAACGATAAGCATTAGCAATTATTTTATCTTTTACTTTCGATTCATGTATTTCATTATGTTAAACATTGAATCTTTTGTTTCTTTTAATATGATCGGCTAAGCACCTTTCGTGGTAGCCTTGTTATGATTCCTTGAAATGTTTTGTTTATGTTTTCATGCTTCCGTATAAGTGTTTCTAGTGTATGCATGCATAGTTCGTTGCTAGTTACCCTAGCTTCAGTAGTTTTGAATGGTGGTCGTATCTGGTTGCTTAGGATAATTGACCAACTGACCCTAAGTAGTTAGGTATAGTTGGGGAGGGTAAGAATTGACCAACTGACGACCCTTCCTTGCTTGTGCAAACTGACCAAATGATCACCGGTCGTCTGGATGAACTTAAGAAGTTAGGTATGAGTTTCTAAGATGCTAACGCCCGGGCACCCATTGTTACGAATCTTGCATGTAGGGTACTTAATAACTTGGCTTAGGGGACTAAAAACAACTCGACTATCAAGGGTAGAATCTTGACCTTAGGTGGAAGCCTTTGCTGATAAGTTAGGACGAACTGACCAAATTTTGTCCTAGCGACTTAAACCCCCACTTGAATCAATTGGAAATAGTAAAACGTGAACATTACATGAGAGGATGAGTAATTAGGTTAGCACACTTTACCTCTATTGATCACAACCTCTCTTTATTTTTAGCATTTATTTCTTATTATTAGTTTAATAATCATTTCAATCCTAAAACCAGTTAAAACCAGTGACACCTAGACTTAATTAGAATCCGCTCACATAGCTCTTGGGACGACCTTGGTTTAACCGATTACTACACTACACACGACCGGGTACACTGCCCGTGAGTGCATAAGGTGGACCACAGGTAAACGAGACTTTATAAATATTAAAACCTGGTCAGAAAACCTGCATTAGTGAGTAAGGAAAAGAAACTAATACTCCCCTGATTAGCTCAGTAGGATATGTGTGAAGTTCCGGTTAAATCTTCTTCCAATAAGAATGCATAAGTAATAAGCTTTATTCAATGTGTGTTTCTTCTTCTTGTCCAATATAACCTGCATACCCATAAGAAAACAAATGAAACCTTCTCGTAAAATCGGCGGTAAAACTATATATGACACACAACTACACTAGAAAGCAAGTAGGATATAATGCTTGTGGAATGCATGTTTGCAGTTTTTCTTGAAAATTAAGACATGGGAATTTCCAAAAATTTACAAGTTGCACAGAAAACGAAAATTGAATATTCTGTTTCTACATAGCCTGACGTTGTCAGGCTTTAATCCTGACGCCGTCAGGTTGTCTTGACAAAAACTGGTCTGCTGCATTTTTCTGGAAAATTTCTAGAAAAATTACATCATTAAAACCTGAAAAAATTCATTCAAAACATCCATTATGGCTCGATACAAGCATTCGACTCTAACAAACACACAAATATATCAATTTCAATTGTTGTAATTCTCATGTTCATGTTCTTAAAAACTTATGTGATCTTCCCTACACTTATCTTTTTGTAAAATACCTTTATATATAATTAAGACGAGCTTAAAGACAAAATAAAGCATTTTCACAAAGTCTAACTTGAGAATAAACAACAATGAAAAAGATATAAAACACACAAATTGAAAAACAAAACAAGCAAACAATTAAGCATGGGTTGCCTCCCACGAAGCGCTTTTCTTTATTTGTGAGTCTTGTAGCTAGACTCGAAGTCATGCTCCTACGTCATCTCATGCACTCTTGCGTGCCCATATCTAAGCCACTCTAATGATCTCTCATCTTTCTTATAATCATCTCCTAACTCTAGAAATTTTTTATAATACCTCTCATTCATTTCATAAGTATGTCTAAGTCCCATTTTTTTGTCTCTTTCACTAAGTAATGGAATAGGAGCCATTTGATTGCATGCATCGATATCTGTTGGATCGATATACTTTAATCAAACTAACTTAACTAGCTTGTTAAGGTTTGATAACCTCGGATAAATCCTAAGTTATTAACAAAGAAACACTGAGAAATCTTTATCAAGTATGCGGAATTTACTTAACAAAGCTAAGAAGAATAACCTTTTATTATAAACTCTAAATCTGCTTATTATGCAGATACTCTAATACAACTCTAAGATAATCGAACTTTTCTCTAAAACTCTAAACAACTTGTGAATTCGTAAACTCTAAAACTCATAGACTCATGCATCTAATGCCAATTTAGGAGTCCTTTTATAGGCTCAAGGATATCCTAGTCGGTTTACAATTTGTAACCTTATACGACAAGTAATCTAAACATAGAATACAATACTTTCCATAAACGAATATAACAGCTTTTTGTTTTGCAGAGACTTTGACTTCTAGTGCAGTATTTGACTTTGTCTTTAGCAGTACTTTGACTCTTTGACTTTTTCCAGTACTTTGTACTTACAGTTTTTTATATCTTCAAGACTTTCATGTCTTCAACACTTTCATATCCCAACAATCCTCCCCTAACTTGAATTCTACTTGCTTGACTTCAAGTTCCTTTGTGAATGTATCTTTAACAGCTTCATCTTTAAGGACATATTGTTTCTTAGTCTTTACATTATATCTCTGTAGTGTCTGTGCTTGTCAAAGTATCTCTTAGAATTGTTTCTTTACAGCATCATCCAGCAAGCTCCATCTTTTCAAAGAACACAAAGAACATATGTCAATTTGTACATTAATTCAGTTTTAAGTTGCATACTATTCTCATAACTTCCGTGTGTTAACTCTGTGAGAGGTGAATTATTGAAAATTTAATGGATTTAGATCTCTTTACCAAAGCCATTATCTTTGGAGTAGCCAAATGTTTTGGTGTTTAAGACCATGGTACATTGATAACCATATGATTTTTAGCAAATCATCACCTATCAACAGATTTGATTTGTCTTTACCAAAAGTTGTACCACTTTCGACTAGTTAGTTCTTTTATCTAATGGTGAACTAATTACCAATAATGGTTTTTCCACGGCCTTTACCACAAGCCATTTTCTTGTGGGCTAGCCAACTCTTCACATTAACTGATATGGTGAGTTGATTACCATACAACTTATTAGCAAGTTGTCAACTAAAAACGGATTTGATATATCTTTACCAGAGCCGTTTGCTCATGGATTAGTCAATCCTTTTGTAACCATGGTGGATTGATTACCTATTGATGTTTTCATCTCAAAATCCATTTAATTCACTTAACCTTTGTTTCAAAATATTTGATATTTTATCAAAAGATTTCTTTCAAAAATCACTTAACTGGTTTTTAAAAGCTACAAGCAGTACTTTGATGAAAGTACTGTTTGATCAGCAGTACTTTGATGAAAGTACTGTTTGATCAGCAGTACTTTGAATAAAGTACTGATTTATCAAAAATAAGTTATTCAATAAAACTCATACCAGTTTACTCATCTTCTTCAAAGAATAGTAGTTCAGTTGATAAATAGATTGATAACCATGCAAGCAGTTTCATTATCCTCTTCTACTTCCAATCCATGCTCTGGCATTCTTCTCATGAGCTCAATTGTGAGAGGATATCTTCTATTTACAAACATGTGTATCATTTTACCATTCTCCAGCTCTAAAACATGAACTCCAGATTCTTCAAAGAATCTCCAGCTAACAATTTCCCAGTTTTCTTGATTTTTCCAAATATCATCAGTGTTTTCCTCTTCTGTTTCCCACATGGTTATGAGATCTCCAAGCAAAACTAGACCAATTCCTTCTGATGGAATATCTCCAAAATAAGCTTTCACCACATTATATAGATATAATAGATCCACTCTATCTATAATATGTAACAAATCCCATAGCCTATTGAAAACTTTGAAGCTTTCATCTTCTTTATGAAAAATCATATAATCTCCTTCTTTGGATTTCACAACTTCAAAAGCACTAATCTGAGATCTGTTCATCTTCATGTCGCGATCTTCTTTTGAATAATAAAAATCTACCACTCTGAGATAATTTCTTAATGCATCTTTAGTCTCATATCTTAATTCAACTATTTCTTTCTTTGAGAACTGCCTATGTAACTCAGAACTTTTTCCTTTTCTTTTAAGTTCTTCTTCCTTTCAGCTTCAAATCCAAGGAGCTTCTTCTCTAAAATCTTTGATATCTCAAGCAACACTCTTCTTATAAGCTTCTCGTCTCAAAGATCATAGAGTCTTTTCATATCAACATAATTCAAACTTTCTCAAATCCTTTATACCTCGACCTTTCAAATAAGCCATCGTAGCATTCCCCGTCCTTAGCTAAATTAGGTCTTCTAGGCATATATCTAACAGGAGAAGGTGATTGTAATGGTTCATCAGTCAAAGATTTAATTGCTCTTGCAACTTTTTAGCCGCTTCTCTACTTTGAGCTTCTTCACTGCTTCTATCTTTAGCATTTAACTCTTCTTGAAGCTTTCTAGCAGCAGCTTCATTCCTATCAACTTCAATTTCTCTAATTTATGCTAAAGTAAGTTTCTTCTTCTTTACTTCTACTAAAACACCTTTCCCTTTATCCTTAGGATCGATTGCAGGTTGAGAAGTTCTTTGATGTTCATCTTCTTGCACTTCTCGAATAGTAACACCACCTCTAGGTTGTGATAAATCTTCTAAAATTGTAGCAATGAACTCATCATCACTTGCAGAATGAATAGGTTTGAGTGTAGCTTCCTCATATTCTTGTATAACAGTTGTAGAAGGACCAGCTTCCTCTTCAAAATTCAAAACTCTTGAGTTATTACCTCTTGTCTAAAAGTACTTTCTGTTGAAGAGCAAGACTTTGTTGTTCAAGATCCTTGATCTTCAAGCACCTTGAACTTGAACTTGTTCCTCTTGTTCCTCAAGCACCTTGAATGATCTTTTCTTGTTCATCAATACCTTGATCAAGTACTGTGTTCTTTCTCCTTCTCAACATCTTCTTTCAAATTTTCTTCTTCTAAATTCCTCCCCAAATTGACATAAGATTGTTGATGAACCTTTTGGCATTTGCTTTTTCAAGACGCTTTGCGCTTTTTTCTTTGATTTAACCCGCGATACTGAAATTCTTGAACTAATGGCCTCACAAAGTCTTAAATAGCCTTTTAAACTTCAGTTTTAACTTCTTTATCTGTTTGGCTTGAACCTCAATAGTCTTTTTCAACTTAACCAACTCCCTTGTCAAAACATAATTATCCAATGTGATTTCATCAGGAGGTATGGTATGTGAATTCTCTCCTTGAATAGGTGAATGATCCTCCGATTGAGAAGCGTGAATGCACCCTTGTGGAGATGGAGAAGGTGAAACCGCAACATCTTCAAGGTCAGCGACTTGGGAAGCAAGCACTCGTGGGAGATGCAATACCTTCTTTTGATGCAGCTTGTGGAGAAGCAGCAAAGAGATTTGCAGATGCAAGACTTCATAGCAAAGACGCATTTGCAAGTACCTTCAAGTAGCTTCATCAGCTTCAAAGATCGCTCCAAATGCCTAACAACATCCATCATGGAAGTAGTTAAAGGAGTATCCGACCTGAATAAAACACCTTTTGGCATAAAAGTAAAAATCTTCGATTGTTGAAAAATCACAAGCAATAAATCTGTAGGTTTTGGCACATCAGAAAGTTGCTTGTTTAAGAAAACCTATATAAACCTTGGGTACATTAGCCTTGAGAAATTAAAAACTCTGTCTGTAGCTAACCCAACCATAGCAGATGCTATATTTGACCCAAACTGCTCCCAAGAGGTACTCTTAGCACTTATGCAATGGAGCAACACATGAACCAAAAACTTCCAATGCGGACAAAATAGTTGTTTTCTAAACGTTTGTTCATTCAAGGATCCTTCATAACCAATATGTCGAAAAGTATCCCATATCAATTGCTTATCAAACCTTATAGCCCCATCTGCATCATTGAACAATAAATCTTCTGATGGAGGCTTCACATATTAACGCTTCTTCCAAAGAATCGTTGATCTAATATAATAGTCTTCATTCTCCATGTTATCTCTAGCATTAGCCCAAAATTCTTGAATCCAGTATTTCATTATATCCGGCCCACTAAAAGAGCATAACTGATAGGCAACCAAGTAAGATAATCAATTATATCATGAAAGAGTATATCCGCGCCTTATCCAAATTAGCTACCATATTATGCTTTGAAACAGTAGGACGATTTGCCATTGTTGATTATGTAAGCACAAAAGAGTTGTAATCGAATAATATGAATATGATGAGAGAAAGATGGAAAAGATTCTAATGTATCAATATGAGAGGGAAAATTGGAAAGTAGGTATTTATAGGTGAGATTTAAAAAATCACAGCCTAAAATAACATTGTTACCATTAGCATTAATTACCCCTCAAGATAACCGTTGGAACAGTACTTTAATAAGACAAACAGTACTTCCACGTAAGTAGTACTTTCCCAAGCAGTATTTTCAGCAAAGTACTTTCACATGAAAAACAGTAGATTTTTCCAATTTCTTCGATATCAACTAAGTAGATATAACTATCCTCCCCTCAAGCAATACACAGGACTATACTAAGACTAAATACTCCTCCCTTAAATGTAGCTCAGTAGTTAATCATGCCAATGCTCACCACCAAGCGATTGAATCTTGAAACATCAAAGCCTTTGGTGAGTAAGTCAGCTACATTATCATCTGTGTGAACCTTAACCACATTAATAAGCCCCGGCTCATAGCAATCTCTAATAAAGTGATGCCTAATCTGTATGTGCTTGGTCTTGGAATGATAAACCGGATTCTTCACAATACAAATGGTACTCTCATTATCAATGTTGATAGGATTATTCTTGAAATTGAATCCATAGTCCAAGAGCTGATTTTGCATCCACAAAACTTGTCCACAACACTTGCAATAGCAGCTACATATTCAGCTTCAGAGAGGATGTTCGCAATTGTTTGTTTCTTACATTGCCGAGACTAATCTTCTACCAAGATATTGGCATCCACCGCTGGTTGATCTTCTATCATAGTTATCACCGCATAATCACTATGAAAAAGCTTCTAAATGAAAAGGTGACTCCTTTGGATACCACAACCCCAACTTTGGTTGTTGCTTCAAATAACCAGAAGATTCTCTTTGCAAGATTCATGTAAGAGATCTTTGGTGAGACTTGATATCTTGCACATAAGCAAACTGCAAACATGATATCAGTGCCTTGATGCAAGTAAGATACATAAGAGTGCCAATCATTGATCTATAAAGCTTGACTTCAACAGGTTGTCCATCTTCATCTTTGCCCAATGAATTGATAGATTTAATAGGTGTAGTGACGTACCTTCATATCATCAAAATTGAATTTCTTAAGTATGTCAGTAACATACTTGTCTTGACTTATAAAAATACCTTCCTTTGACTGCTTAACCTGAAGTCCTAAAAGAAAGTCAACTCTCCCATTGAACTCATTTGAAATTCCTTCTGCATCAGCTGCTCAAACTCTTTAACCATGGACTGTTTGGTAGCCCCAAAGATGATATCATCAACATAAACTTGAACTAACATGATATCTTTCTTGTCTCTCTTGATAAACAAAGTCTTGTCAATAGCTCCCCTTCTGTATCCATGTTGCAATAAGAATGTGGAGAGTCTCTCATACCAAGATCTAGGTGCCTGATGAAGGCCATAAAGAGCCTTAACCACCTTGTAGACTTTGTTTGGGTATTTAGGATCTTCAAAACCAGGAGGTTGTTTGACATAAACTTCCTCTGTAATCTTGCCATATAAAAAGGAACTCTTGACATCCATCTGGTAAACTTGAAATCCCATATAAGAAGCAAAAGCAAGAAATATTCTAATAGCTTCTATTCTTGCTACAGAAGCAAACACTTCATCATAATCTACTCCTTCTTCTTGTCTGTATCCTTGTGCTACTAACCTTGCCTTATTCTTGATAACATTACCTCTTTCATCTCTTTTGACTCTAAAACCCATCCTGGTTCCAATAACTCTCTTCCCATCTGGAAGATCACATAAAACCCAAACCTCTTGTAGTTTAAATTGAAGAAGTTCTTCCTGCATAGCTTCAACCCAGCTTTCTTTAGTCAAAGCTTGAGCAATATTCTTGGGTTCCTCTTGAGAGATAAAACAAGTAAATAGATAGGTTTGATGGTCCTTATGATCCAGCCTGTTTTGTTTATACACAAAGCTAAGTAAAGCATTGTGAGGTGTAGAAAGACTTAGCTTGTGTCTAGTCATTACTCCAGAAGTAGAAGGACCAATGATTTGATCAGAAGGATGATTCTTATGAATTCTTAAGTTTGGAGACTGTGGAACTCCATAAGTATCCTCCAAATTAGTAACATCAGATCTTCATTGGAATTTGTGAAAATACCTTCATCTTCAAGTTCATCATCGATCTTCTAATCCGGCATGGTAGGATCATCCAAATCATCTAAAGTATCTGTCAACAAAAGAGACTTGGTCGAAAGTATCATCCAAAGTACTGTGAGAGTACTCGGCAGTCTTGTTCTTCTTCTTTGCCTCTTCATAAGCTCTCCTCTGTTCATCAAGTAAGAATGTGCTAAAACATCTTGAAGCAGCATCTGATTAAGTTCCTCTTGAATAGATTGATCCTTAGCGATAAAGAGGATTCTAAAGCAACAAGACTTTCTGTGGGGCAACAAGACTTTGCTTTGGAACATCAAGATTTTGTTTTGGACTAACAGGATCTTCAATAGAACAAAGATCGATCCAATATGAACTCATGAACAACATAGTGTAAATCTTCGCCATTGTGTCTGGTTGATTTTCTTCTCTAACAGTACATAGTTCAGTAGATGGAGTTAAAACCTCAAGATCAAACATCCAATCAGACCTTTACCTTCTCATTGTCTTGATCTTCTAAAAACTCTACATGAAGACAATCTTGAACCTTCTTAGTAACTTTGTTGTATACTCTAAAGCCCTTATTGTTAGTGCAATAACCCAATAAGTATCCTTCTTCTGACTTGCCATCAAACTTCCCTAGATTATCAATAGTGTTTAAAATAGTAAGAGGGCATCCAAAAGGCTTCATAAAACGAATGTTTGGTTTATTGCCCATCAACAATTCATAAGGTGTCTTCATCTGTGGTTTGGTGATCGAGACTCTGTTAAGTACATAGCAAGCAGTACTTACAGCTTCTGCCCAGAACTGAATAGGTAGGTGAGAATCTGCTAACATTGTTCTTCCTGCTTCAATCAAAGTCCTATTCTTCCTCTCTGCAACACCATTCTGTTGTGGTGTTCTTGCAATACTAAACTCCCTTTTTATGCCTTTGTTAGCACAAAATTCATCTATGAGCCACTACTACACAAAAGGCTATAAACACCCCCAAATAGAGACTGATTATATAAAACCCAATTCCTATGATAAAAAATTAGGGGGAATATAAGGAGCTAAGATTGGTTTTCTTGAAAAAACCAGTTTTCATAATATAAAACACATACAAACTGGGTTTGCGGGTAAAAAAAGGTCTTTTTACACAATGAAAGACACTGGTGTGTAGGTAACAACATGTCACTATGCATTTATAATATAGGCACCATTTTTGAATAAACAACCGGTGTTAGTATTCTCTATTTTCAACTTCTAACCCTCAACGACTCTTCACTCTCTTGTACACCTAAATTCCGAAAATAATGTGCAAATAATTAGTTCGGAAAAATAGTTGTTTACTTGAATAAAAACTAAAACACACCATAAATGCTTATAAAAGAATAAATTAAAACCACCATAATTTCTCAAGAAAACCTAAAGATAACATATTTTGTGTAAGACCCGTTTTGATATTTCGTATCTTTTACTTTTTCTATAACCTCTTAAGTTGTTAGACTTTAGGAGAAAAGTTCAATAGAAACTTTTATGGGCCGTTTAATTGGTGAAATTTTTTCCGGTTTTTGCGTTTCTAAGTTCCTAGAGAAGAGATTGGTTTTTCTCCTCTAGAGAAGAGCTGCGAATTTTGAAAACCCGTTTAGATGGAATTATATTTTTTCTTTTTAAAAAAATGAAAAGATCTTTAGATGAAGCTCTTTTTAAGTATTTTTCTTTTTATAATCAACTCTTTTTTTTCATATTGGATCTTTGTACGTTTTCATACGTTTTTTTATCCGTTTTTAATTGTATTTATACAGTTTTATACGTTTTCATCAATTTATACGTATAAAAGTGTATAAAACGTATAAACACGGATGGAAACGTATAAAAACATACAAAACGAATGAAAATGCATAAGAACATAAGAATGCGTATAAAAACGGACGGAAACGTTTAAAAACGTCTAAAAACGGACGAGAACGTGATAAAATGGATTTAAAAACGTATATTAAAATGTATAAAACGAACGGTAAAAACGATATAAAAATTAAAACGTTAAAATGAGCTTAAACGTAAAAAACAGGCGAATTTTAATGTATAAAAACGACGAGAACGTATAAAACATACAAAGCGGATGAAAACGTGATAAAACCTGGAGGAAAACGTATAAAAACGAACTAAAATGGAAAAAATGTATAAAAGCGGACGAAAACGTATAAAAACGGACAAAAACGTATAAAATAGACAAAACAGATGAAAACGTGTAAAATCGGACGAAAACGGATGAAATCGTATAAAAGCGGGCAAAAACGTATAAAAACATACTAAACGGACGAAAACGTATAAAACGGACAAAAAAGTATAAAAGCGGGCGAAAACGTCTAAAAGCGTACAAAAATTGAAGAAAACGTATAAAAACGGACGAAAACGTATGAAAACGGACAAAACGTAAAAAATATACAAAACGGACGAAAACGTATAAATACATATAAAACTGACGAAAACGTATAAGAATGGGTGAAAACGTATATAAACGAACGAAAACTTATAAAAACGTATAAGAACGGACGAAAACAGACGAAAAAGTATAAATGCGGATGGAAAGATATAAAAATGGACGAAAACGTACATGAACGTATAAAAAACGAACAAGAACGGTTGAAAACGGATGAAAACGTAAAAAAGCGTATAAACACGGATGAAAATGTATACAAACGGACAACATGTATAAAAACAAACGAAAACGTATATCATCAAAATCTCAACAAAAATCGAAAGAGACCGAGACAGCACCTCTAACTACCGTTTCACCAGACTCGGTGAATATGTCGATTCGGTTATCGTTATTAGGGGTGGAAACAAGCCGAGTCGCTCGTAAAAAGCTAGGGATCGATCTTAAACGAGCTCGAGCTCGAGTCCGAGCCGAAATTAAAGCTCAATTAATAAACACGCCCGAGCCTGAGCTTTACATACCAAAATTGACTATGCTCGCGAGCCTAAACGAGGATATATTTTGTGTATATATATACATATATAATACTAAGGGTGAGCAATCCGACCGGATTGACCGACAAAACCGTCCCGACCGACCGAAACCGACCGGACCAAAGGACCAACGGTATGGTGTTTTTCATTATTTCGGTCTCGGTCTAGGGTTTTTCATTATTTCGGTCTCGGTCCGGACCGGTCCAGCATAAAAACCGGACATTTAGCCGATTTGGACTGGACAGACCACATTCGGTCCGGTCTCGGTCTAGAGTTTTTGCCTAACTCGGTCTCGGTCTCGGTCCTGTCCGGTCTTGGGTTTTTAGACCGTGAGCACCCTTATATATAATCTATACTATATAAAATGGAAAAATGGTCAAAGTGAAAAAAGTGAAAAATGTTGAAAGTTGAATGTTGAAAACATGGTCAATGGAGAGAAAAATAAATAATATAATTAATACTCTTATTAAAACACCCCATTACTTAAAAGTACAATAATTTATTCACATCGTACACCCAATTAAAACACATATTACGAAATTAAAAACAACCAATTGAAACCGATACGGGTTGACCCGTTGAAACCGTACCTGGGTTGACTTGGACGCTTCAAACCCTAATTTTATCGGTGAATCTCGGTTTAATTTGACATTTTTTCGACCCAACCTATCTGGTTGACTCTGGTTTAAATCGACCTGTTTTTTTTATCTAACCGTTCAACCAGTTGAACAACCCGTGTGAAATCTAAGTTTCAAATTTGACAAAATTATATGAGAATGATGAAGTAGCCAAGGTGAACCCTGACAATTTTTTGAAAGGAGAGAGACCAAGTAATTGTAGTTTTGGTTTATTTTGCTTTTGACACGCTGTAATTTGTCATTTGTATAATGTTATTTTAAAAATGTCGCTTCAAGCACCATTTAAGGACTAACATATATAAATATACTCACACACTTGATCGACTACACATAATTTTTTAAAAACTATATATTTACGCTCTGCTATGCAACAACGCATCGAATTGTAGTTATTAAAACGATTCTCTAATGCTACAAATCTGCGTTGTTAAAGAAACTTATGGTCATCTAACTTTACTTAGAAAAACTAGACATCGCTGCCAAGCAGCTACGCATCGTCTATACACATAAACGTATATATATGCTTTTTAGAATGAGAACTCCAAGAAAATAAAGTATGTGCAACGTTTCTTTATTCCAATGTACTGTAATTTTCTAAAATCAAATTATAATTTATTAAAATAATTTTAAGCCACGTACTAATCTACTACTATTAGGCTTTTGATATCCGATTCCATCCGTAATAATTTTAAGCCACCTCTCTTCTCTATTCCTCTACCGTCTTGGCTTCTCATATCCGATTCCACAGGTTAACTTTTTTTTTTTTTTTTTTAATTTTAAATTGTTGTATTGATTTAGTTTGCATCATATCCGAGTCCACATCTCTTCCCGAGCTTTATATAAGCGCATCCTAAATGAGCGGAGCTCGAGCTTTATATATCATAACACGAGCCGAGCTCGTTCACCACAAGAAATCACGAAGACGTCATCACCGGCATCTGCGGGAACCCGCTACCTCTCTTGATTTTCTATTTTTTTTAGGTCTACATGCTTTGAGTTTGATTGTATTTGTCGGATCTACGTTTCTAATACGAGTATGCTTTGAGTTTGATATTATTGGCTGCCTGTACAGTATATGATTCAAGGGGCATTTCAAGCGTCTATATTTGATTTAGGGGCGTTTGGGGTAGCTTAAACTCTGATCAGGTGTGTTTGGTTTTGCTTATATTATAACATAGATTGTTTTGCTTATATTCTAGCATAATCTATTGCTGTTATATTAATTTATACGTAACAATTATTTCTGTTTGTAGATGTATCGATTACGTAAAGTTAGGTTCAGAAGTTCTTAGTTTGTTTTCGTAGATACTCCATTAATTTCATATGTATGATATAAATTTAGATGTAGATAGTTCTAATAATGCCGCATTATATGCATGATTAAAGTTAAGTTATTACTATTAAATTTGATGTAGTAAAAGTAATATATCTTGTAGATTTACTTAACTAAGTAGAAATTTAGCTGAATGATGATTTCTTTGTTTTTTTGGGTGTAGTAATTTGTAGCTGTAGGATGTGTATATGACATTAGTTTGTAAGTAGATGAACTATGTTAAGTACTTAAGTTGTTCTAGTGTATTCATGTGTTCATTTATGCAATCGAGTGTTCATTTAGTTGATCAACTTTAATGTTAGTTGGTTAATTATTGTGTGTTTTACGCTACTAATTATCGTGTGTCGAGTGTTAGCATTCTGCTAAGTGATTTAGTTAATCTAATTGTAGCTTATCTTGACCCATTTTAAAGGTGTACTTTGGGTTGCAGGTTGCAACTTGGAGAAGCCTTAACGATCGAGTTTAGGCTAACAACAAGTGCAACATATTTTTTTCCTTCCAATATTCAGGATTAGGCTTTTGAAAGGATTTTTAGAAAGTGATTTAATTGTGTGCCTTGCCAAAGTAGGTTTCTGTTTGTGTTACGATAATTTGAAAATTGGGTGTTTGGATCAGAATGTAAGTGGGCAGAGTTTCCGTGAAACTGTTGTTTTGCTTTCTTCTAATGTATGTATATGTAATATCATTACCTTGTGTCTGATGATAATTATCTTATGCTTGCTTTTGTTGCGTCTAATATTAACGTTGTTATAACGTTCAAAGTTGAAAGCTTGAAGTTGAAAGGTGACTAACTTTAAAGTGAGCTGTATTTATATTAAATAGGAAGCTACATTGCAAGAAGCAACTACAAATCTCTCAAAAGTTTTGCTGGTCATTGACTTGTTGAGGAAGACTATTGATGAGGATCGATTGAACACAATGGATTTGCATAGGTGCTATCCTAAATTAATGCATGTATTTGTTCTAATTGTAGAGCATATAGTGTTTGATGTATACAAGACATGATCGATTGTTGCAACATAGTTAAGACATACTTATGAAGTGTGCATGCTTGTGTCTCTGAGATGACTTGACCAAATCTTTTTCTGTGTTATAGGAATGCTCAACCACTTGAAAAGCTAAAATCAGCTTACAAGAGTTTTTTTTGCTCGTTCAATGAATCAGACCAAAAGCCTATACCACTCAAGTATGTAAATCAAAACTTGCTTCTTCTTATAACAGTTCTATGAGTTGCTTGTATTAATTTTCAAATCCATAGGAGGAATCAGGAGAGACCTGTCAAGCTGTACGAAGCTTTGGAACAATCTTGGCCCGGGGAGACAGTGGTACATTTTTATATTTCTTATTTGGAAGTCAAAACTATGTTTTCCATTACTCGTCATATATTTATTTCTTTAATCATCTTCCAGGAAACCGCACTCAGGAAACATTAAGATACTTCTAGGGAAAGACTGAAGCAAGAAGGGTAAGTAGCAAATGTACTAATAACAACACTCTTAGCAGACACGTTTTTCTGTTTGTAATGCAAGTTGAGAGTTATTTTTATGTTGTTGTTGTTAGGCCTCATGGGGGTACATTCAAGGTCTTCAAAGACACGACAAACACCACTCTGGTAGTAGGAAGAGCTCCGAATCATCGTTCTTGAAACCCACGTGGCACACTCTAGGAGCACGAGCTGAGAGAAATAAAGAGAACAATGCCATCCGTGCCAAGTGGACATCAAATAAGGTATTGCACGTTTCTGTCTATTAAAACTAACAATCGGTATGTTATACTTTATGTATGCTACTTTAAGTTTCCATTATTTCCAGATTCCTCAAAGAGGTGTTGCTATTGCTGGCGGCCCTTCCCTATATCGCCAGCCTAACGATTGGGAGTGTGGATTTTATGTGATGAAATGGATGCATGACTTTGTGCTCAAATATCAAAACGAAAATTTACCGAACAAGGTAAGTGCTATGAGTGTGAAAAAGTGTAGTGATATATTTTAAAACACGCAAACAGAAACTTGTAGCAGAATCCATTAGTAGTCCAAAGGTTAATTTATGATTTAGGATAACTTTTTGTATACTTAAGGTTCTAGGCTAATGCGCGCTTGTTAATTGATTTTTATTTGATGCTAATGGCATGATTGATCGCCTTATGTTGAGTGGCATTTGTCATTGTTAAATAATTGGCTGTTTAATTCTTGTACCGAAAACCGTCTTAGTTTTTGTATAACCATTTATTTCATTAATTTACATGTAGGTACCTTGGAGTGACGAGCGTCCATTAGAGAACAAGGAGTTGAACGCCATCATTGGTGCATAGTTTACATTGTGGCGCGATAATACCTGGATAATGATGTTCAATTATGTTGAATTCTGTTTTTCTTTATAGTTTGTTGAATTTTAGTGTTTTAGTTTAGATTTTGTCTAAGGATTTATGTTTAGTTGAATTGACGTATTATCTTAATTTATTTTGTTGATTTCGACATTTTTGGTGTTTTTAATCATATTATATCATTTGTCGCATTTATATATATATATATATATATATATATATATATATATATATATATATATATATCTATCAAAAAATCATTTCTAAAATTTTTCAATTTCTAAAAAATTGGAAAATTTTAGAAATGATTTTTTTTAATAAAATAGATTTATCAAAAAGACAGGTTTTGAGATAAACAGATATCTTTTTACTCTTTATAAAAGATAGTAGGTGGCTTCTATGTAATTGCGTTGTGAAAAAACCGGTGTCAATATCTAATAGAACAAAGTTTGTTAACTCTATAATGGAGACGATTTAAGGATAAAACCGGTCAATACTTGGGTACAGACAAGTGCTGCCAAAGTCAAGTTTCTACGCTTATCACTGGAGATACTTCCCTTTCTAGAGGGTGTCCAAAACCACTCTTCGCTGGGCTATTTGACCGCCATGGGATTTTTGTAGTAGTGAGCTTGTTCTTGAATTCAGTCCCATTATCACATCTAATACCTCTAACCTTGAGTCTCAATTGGTTTTCAAGAGCTATAATCAGTGTCTAAATAGCATCGAAAGTATCATCTTTAAAACCCAAGAAAAATACCCAAATCAATCCATCGCAATCAATGTTACAACTAAGAAGTACTTTTCTTGTTTAAACTTGCCACGAAACAGTCCAAACAAATCCATATGTAATGTGCTCCAAAGGTTCTCTAATAGTTCTCTCCTCGCTTCTTCAGAAGTTGTTTGTTTACTCCTTCTGCATGCCAAGCATGATTGATCATTCTTCTAAGTCTTTGAAGGTAAAACTCTAACTAGATTGCCTTTGACCGCTTGTTGATATTCTTGAAGTTAACATGGCCCAATCTTCTATGCCATTGATGTGCCTCATCAGATGTTGCTTTAGCCACCAAACATGTGGCTCTTCCATAGGAATGTAGACTCTTCATGTCTAAACTATACACATCATTCGTCCTTGGTATTCTAAGAACTACTAATTCATCATCAAGGCTTAAAGTCGAGGAAATGATGAGACATTCGTGTCAGTGAATAACACAGATGCTTTTTATCACGCATTTGTGATAATCGACAATAGATTGAACTTTAACTCCTTCACATATCTAACATTCTCAAAAATCTATAAGCCCCCGCTTGATAGTTCTTTCCAGCATCTTTCCTCCATTGGGATCATTCCCAAATGCAACTCTTCCTCCACTAATCTTCCTAAATCCAGACAGATTTTTGTTTCCTGTCATACTTCTAGAGCAACCACTATCCACAATAAGATGATCTTTAAGCTCCTCTTCCGGGTTGCCCTGCACACAAAGAAAAGAGTTAGAAATTTTTAGGAACCCAAGCCATGTCGACCAGTGTTCTTGTGGAGTTACAAACTCAAATTTTCGAGTATGTAATTTCCACTATCTTTCAAATGATGATCCGTAATTATTTGATCTTTAGCATGTGGATTTTCAAAACTTTCTGGTTTTTCAACACAAATCTCTTTTTCTTGTATCACAAAAACATCTGATTCACTTTTGTTGAAAGTACTGTTTGTCCTCCAAGTAGCATTTCCCTCTTAACCCATTCTGCTTTTAACACTTGGTTCCTGTGATCTAAATCTCTATGTGAATTGTAATACCTTCTAGGTTGATAAAGTGAGATCTCCTAGATTCCTATACCAAGTAGTGTGATCAAGCATCTTTGTTTTGTACCGGCAAGACTTTTGAGAAAGTATGGCCGAAAGCATGCGATTTTGGAACGTGCATCGGATACCAAGGTTTTGAAAAGGTTTTCTCAAAAGGGTATCTATGATCCTGAGAAATTTCGATTGACCCTATTTGAATTATTCCAAACCTGCTCTCTCTAGGTTTCTGGTTGGCAGCCCCGTTTCTTTGGAAATTTTCTAAGGTATTCTAAGTGATGTTCACAATCCTTAATTAGATGAGTAGGACTAAAACACACAAAACATAGTTTTTGACCCATACTTCCAAAGTGACATCTTCTATGTCTATGCCTAAAATTATTTTGCCTTCTTGGTGAATGATTAAACTTGTTTTGACCAAAGTTATCCCAAAAAGGTTTAGCAAGACGCTTTGAAAAGCTTTTGAAGAAGGTATCGCTTGTGGAGCAAGACTTTGATTTAAAGGTAACCGCTTGATTTTGAACATCGCTTTTCAAAGTTCTTTGGGTTTTTCTGACCTAGATTGAGCAACTAAGCTTTTCCTAAACTCTAGACCGCCTACTCCAAAACGAGAAACATCAGCCTAGGGGTTGATGAATGCCGTTGGATGAGGAACAAAGATGATAATCATTAGCTTTCTTATTTTCAGGAGATGAATCACTTATTGAGCCCTCATTACTAGATGTATCTACATAATTAATGAGTTCATCATCACTAGTGGTTATATCCTCATACTCACCTTCATCCTGACATCATAGGTTGGTTTTCATCTATGTTACTAAAATCCATTCCAAAACCTAATCCAGCTTAATATAAGCTCTTCTCTTGCTGGACATAAGTAACATGACAAAACCGCATTCTCACCCCAAGCAAGAAACTTAGCTAACAAATCATCTCTTTCCTTAAATTTCTCTTTCAAAGAATTTTACGCTAATTTCCATTCACTAAGTTTTAACTGTAATCCCTGTTGTTCATATTTTTCAGCCCAAGCTACTTCATTAGTTTTATGTGCTAAGATTTGGCAATTATAGATTCTAAGGTTATTTGATAACCGGCTACCTCGCACCTAGCCTTAACACAATTACCTCTCTCAATCACATAACTGCTAAGTAATTTATGATAAAAATCATAGCAATTTGAGCATACCTAAGATAGGAGATTGATTTGGTGAAGTAGCCACCAATGCTAGTTGAACAGGATCATCTTCACTTTCCTTGCTCCAATCAAATCCTCCAAAGCCATCATCGATTCCAAAACAAAGATGTTCGGTGTTCTTCAAAGAAAAATAGTGCTCCAATCCAATGCTTCTACTGAATCTTCAATATCTTCTTTCCATCAAGCACTATACAAGAAGTCATCGGTTCATCATCAAATTCTTCACTCCAAGTAACTTCGATAACTTCTCAGCAACCAAAGCCTTTGTTTCAAGAATTGAATTTCCTTAAGCTCAAGTTTTGGCTTTTCAGATGTCCTCTTGCTTGATACTTAGCAAACCTCGCACTTTGCAAAAGTGACCAGCCTTTTGACAATTGAAGCATTCAATTTTAGATTTGTCAAAAGTTATGCCCCGTTTTGGTTTGAAATCAATGCTTTTGCCTGTCTTCTTCATGTACTTTTTGATCCTGGCAGTGATCATAGCAACTTGCCACCTGATATCAATTTCTTCAAGTGCATCTTCTTCAATTTGTGCTAGATCTTCTTCATAGTGATGGTAAACTAGCTTGTTGTGCGTTAAGGAGCACATAACTTCATCCCGAGGCCATAGTGGTAATGGTAAATTTAACATATGAAGGGTGGTAGACGTTAAAGCATTTCTGAGGAGAAGCAAGATTTTTGATGGAAGTACGCCTTCTTCGAGATGATAGAAAAGCTACACTGTGAGACTTAGAATTTGTTTGACCACTCATCTCATGCTCATACACCTTCAGTTGATGATAGAGATCATCAAAGTCCATTACATCCAAACCTTGTTGTCCTCCATCATTGTAGCAATCACATGCCATGAAGATGGCAAACTCCTTAGAAACTTCAAATTAGCATCATCAACTGATACTTCGCCTTGTATAGCTCTAACATGTTGAGAAGATTTTGAAACCTATCATATGCGCATCACTCTCTCTTTCACCAACTGCGGAAAGTTTCAAACGTTGTTTCAAAGAAATTTCTGCATCTTTTAGAGGCTTCATTCCCTCCAAATTGCCTTGAGAGCGTTCCAGAGTGCTTAGCATCTTTAGCATCATGAAATTTGAGAAGATGACCATCTCTAATGGCAGAGTGTAGAGAATGTTGAGTTCTTGATTCCTTAAGGTTGCAGCTAAGTAAACGCTTAGGTGCCTTGGGTTGTCCAGAATATCAATGGGTTCGAACAACTTCATTCCATTCACAATTACATTCCATAGAGCATGGTCTCTGTAATGGCAATGTATCAGCCTCATCTTCATGAACTGAGATCATATTCTCCTCCTTGATTATTGGAATTCTCGAGGGAAGGACAGGGTGGTGGAAAAAATTTTCAGCTTGACATCTTATTGTTGAAGTAGGGTTTCTTCCTAGTCGAGTTTCCACAAGCTCGATACCACTTGTTGGATCGATATACTTTAATAAAACTAACTTAACTAGCTTGTTAAGGTTTAATAACCTCGGATAAATCCTAAGTTATTAACAAAGAAACACCGAGCAATCTTTATCAAGTATGCGGAATTTACTTAACAAAGCTAAGAAGAATAACCTTTAATTATAAACTCTAAATCGCTTATTATGCGAAAACTCTAATACAACTCTAAGATAATCTAACTTTTCTCTAAAACTCTAAACAACTTGTGAATTCGTAAACTCTAAAACTCATAGACTCATGCATCTAATGCCAATCTAGGAGTCCTTTTATAGGCTCAAGGATATCCTAGTTTGCTTACAATTTGTAACCTTGTACGACAAGTAATCTAAACATAGAATACAATACTTTCCATAAACTAATATAACAGCCTTTTCGTTTCAAGTAAAGATTGATTTCTGTGCAAAGACTTTTGACTTTGTCTTTAGCCGATTTTGACTCTTTGACTTTTTCCAAGATTTTCAGCCTTACAAGATTTCATATCTTCAGTACTTTCATGTCTTCAGCACTTTCATATCCCAACAATATCTTTGTGTTTAAACCTAGGGTGTGTATGGGGCATTTGATAGACAAAATCCTCAATATCACTAGAGAATGTAATTAAACCATCAACCATCCGTTCATTTAACTTAGTCATTCTCTTAAATGGTTTTCCAAATATCAATTGAGTGAGGCTTCCATCAATGAATTCTCCTAAGTCTTCTAAAACCATGAATTCGACCAAATAAGCAAGACTTCCAACAAATACATGCAAGTGAGTGGCTACGTCAATAACATTATTCCCTTGATAAGCTAACTCGTTTACCTTATTTTTATTGTATAAATTCCTTGAGATTAAGTTTAAAGGTAAAAACGAATTCATGTAAGCATCAAAACCTTCTAATCCTATCTTGCAAGGGAATTACATGTTAAAAGGACTATCTTTCTCAATTCTACACCTAGGGTCAAAACTTTGAGAGGGATCTTTCCATCTCAATCCCAAATCCATTGATGACTTCACCGTTGCTTGCCTCCCATCATCGTCAAATTCCTCATCTGAGTCTCCAAATCATAGAAAGGACTATTATGTTGCCAATTTATTTCATTATGCCCTAAGTAATTTCCAAAAGTGGTGAATCCGTGAAAGGTTTTGTGGAATTGCATTTTCCATCATGGTTTGAGCGGGTAGGCAAATTTTCTTTAGCAAAAGATGAATCATGGCAAGTGATGAACTACTGAACAAAAACACAAAGAAGGGGGATAGACTACAAGGAAGCTAATGAAAGAGAAAATATCACTTGATAGGAATCGCTAGTGAACCTAAACACGAGAAATCTAACTAGCTATTCTATTCTTCGGCAGCGGAGCCAAAAACTTGATAGCTGGTTCGGGGTTGAAAACCTCCTTTCTACAAGAAAGCTTTTCAACCCTCTAGGCGGAACCTAATCGCTGTAGTGTAGTATGGGGTAAGCCTGGGGATTCATATCGCTCTCTAATGGGAATGCTAGAAAGAAGATTATGACGGAAGTGGGTTGAGGATTATTCTTTTTATCTTGTTTGCGGGTTTTTGTGCAAAGGTAAAATCTCGGGTATATGATTGGGGTGGTATTTCACCATTTCACTACTTCTACTAGTTATCTAATTATCTAATTACTACGGATAGTTTATGTTAATTGAGATGTGCCATTGGATTATTAAAGATGTGTTCAATTAGATACTATTACTCCCTAGTTATCTTTTATTGGTCGGTTGAATTGTCACTTCTTTTATCTTAACGCGTTGTATTCCTATTAGTCGTTGGGGGTGCGTATTCCCTAGTTCTATGATGTATCTCTCCTATAGAATACACCTGGATCTAAGAAGTATAATACTATCTTCCCCAATACTATCATAGGAAAGCATAGACCTCACGCGAATAAACACAACGAATAGCCTAGTTGCACTCCTATGGCTTTATCAATTAAGAAAAGAGACAGTCTAACAACAATCAATAACTAGGTTTCGTAGATCTAAGCAAACACACAAGTAATTTAGCTAGACATATTAAACAAGCAAGCATACACACAATCAATTGAACATTGGTCGACATAATGATAAATTGGAATAACAAACTTATCTTGATGTGTAAAATAGTGTATGGGACCCTAGAATACTGTCCAAGTCGGACTACAACTGAGTTATGGTTTGCTCTCCAAAATTCTACCTCTTAAAATACGTAAAAATAAAATTTATATATAGATTTATAACGCGACTCGCCGGCCATAGTGACACCGTCGCCATCATTAGCGTTTCGTCTGGGCCAAGTCATCATTGGGATGGCATCACTTGAGAAGTGTGACAATCGTCAGTCCTTGCCGCAGATCATCGCCGAATCTTGATCTTCAAGCGCCCGTGAAAAATTATGAGTGCATGCCTTCAGGTTTAGGCGGACGCCGTCAGATTTGGACCGTGAATTCCGCTGAAATTGTCGCGGCACTTTTGATCGTTCTATAGCGGGAAGGCCGCCTTGGATGGGACGCCGTGTGCTAACAGATGGATTGTCTTCGACTACTCTTTGCCATTTTCTTCATATTTTTGTTCCTTTTCGCCTAAATATGCTTCATTCCAAAGATTTTGCTTCCAAAAGACCTAAAAAGTGAAAATGAACAATTTTAAGCAGTAACGGATATAAAATGTGTCGAATTAGGGCTTAAATGACCCCCTAAAAGCATAAATTTAAATCCTTTTCATGTAACTTTAGACGCGAGAATCGGTTTGGTAACCGTGGTAATGATGGTAGGAACAAGTTTAGAAGAGGTCGGTGTTTTGATAACAAGGTTGGTGAAATCTCAAGGCGTGAATGCGGGTGATTCAATTGTGGTGACAAGATTCACTTTATATGTAATTTTCCAAAGCCTAGAGAGAATAAACCATTCGTCGGTGGAGCTTGGAGCGATAGTGAAGACGAAGACCAACCAAACAAGGAAGCTACTTGTCTCATGGCACTAGAAAAACAAGAGGTCTCTCAAAACCCTTCTATTTCTAATAATAATTTAGATGTTAATAAATTATAAAAGGAGAACGAGGAACTAACAAAATTTAATGAGGATTTCATTAAAACTTTTAAAAAAATTCTTAATGAAAAACGTTGATGCAGGTTTTACTGACCAGGTCTTAATATTTATAGTGTCTCGCTATACCTATGGTCTACCTTAGTGCACTAACGGGCAAGAAAATCTCAGTCGTGTAGTGTAGTAAATGGTAAAGCCAAGGTTGTCCCAAGAGCTATGTGTGTTGGATTATTACTAAGTCTAATTGTCACGTATCAATAATGGTTTCGATAGGGATTTAATTAATTAAACTACTAATGCACAAAAATAAAAGCGTATAAATGGATAAAGGAAAATCAATAGAGGAATAGTGGTGCTAACCTAGTCAATCCTCCTAGCTAGTTATGTCTACGCCTACCTACTTCCAATTACTTCAGTGTAGAGGACTTATTTGGTCAATTCGCCTCTAACCTATCCACAAAGATGCCACCACAAGAGAAATCAAAGCACCGTCATAAGTCCTATTGTTCCTGGTCCCCTAAGCTAAGTCATTAAGTACCGCTACATGCTAGATTCATAATAGTGAGTGCCCGGACGTTAGGAACTTAGTACTACATTACACCCCCAATTCTTAAGTTCATCCAAATGATAGGTGATCATTTGGTCAAATTGCACAAGTAGAAAGGGTAATCAGTTGGTCATATCTTACCCTTCCTATCTCAGTCCGCTCACCTAGGGTCAGTTGGTGATAAGATCGTTTATAAGCTCAGCTAGGGATCAATAACAAAGATAATAAACATAATACGCAGCAGAATAATCAAAACAATACTTTGTTATTGCTAAAGGTTTTTCATTCACTAATACTCTAATAATCTTAGACGCTTATAGGAACACGCCTACTAACTAAACTAATAACCCGCTACTATACTAGGACACACACACACACCTTTAGTCACTACATTATGAAAGACTTAATTAAAAACCTACACCTATGTCCTCTTTATATACTAGAGGATAAGGACTAAATAATAAAACTTCCATGCAAGCAAGTTCTTCCATCTTTTAGTAGGTTTCCTTCTTGTCATATTAAGTCCCTCTTGTTTCATTCTTTTTGTCTTTATCAACTCAAACTTGTAATTCCCAACAATCTTCCCCTAGTTGATAATGACAAACCCATTCTTGAACGAACTTCCTGATCTAAGTAGAGAAATTGAGATCGGGATCTCACCATGAATGTAACAAGTATGTCTTCTTTGTCTTTTCCCTTAATCCATGCCCTGCCACTCAAACATCTCTTCCCCTTTTTGTTATTATCCAAATAGGGAACGAATGCAAATAATGATCTTGACCACCATGAACCAATATCATACTTCCAATCTAAGACTTCCAATGCTTCAAATCACCCACCATTACGCACCATAAGAAAAATGGATTCAAAACAATAGAAAACTTCAACTAGATTGGGCCAACCAATGCATGTAGATGGTTAAACTTTTAACAATAAGCTTCCCCTAAAAAACCATATGTTAACCATTTTCTTGATTCTTCAAAATCTGTAAGCTCCTTGTAATGATCACTTTGTGAAGAAAATCAACTATAACGAACTTGATGAAGAAGTAGAATTTCCCAAACTTGTGTCTTAAATCTTTACTATCCACGGAACTCCATACTTATACGGACAAAATATAAGTAGACCGCAATCCTTGAAAAAGAATCCTCAACTAGTATGAGACACTGAGCACTACAATGTAACCCTCAAGTGATAGCTTACTAGGTCTTCATCCATCCACCCCTCGACCTATGAAAACTAGATTCATCAAGCTAGATGATAAGAACACAAACCAAGTAATTCCACTTCACCTTCAAATAAGTGATAAATAATCCTCTTCGTAATCAATTCTTCAATAAATCTCCATAACGAGCCTTTTTAAATCCTTTTAAGAATAAAAACTTTTCCCCGTGGTGAACAATAACTCCTGTGTGTGTGTCGTCCGACAACTAAAATCCAAATCACAAAGTATGTGTGTCGACTTCCCCTTAAATTCAAATATTCTCGTAATAAACCATGAGCAAATGAGATGAAATAACAATTTAAACCTGCATAGTACTTGAAAAATCCATCTCGTCTGACACCAAGATTTTTAAAAATCAATGAGCAAGATTACTAAAAATCATGCAGCAGTTAAAGCAGCATTTTAACAAATTACAAGATTTCAAAAACCCCAAACAAGACTTTGAATAAAAACACATGCAAAGAAGATTTAAAATATTATCAGACTAAATGTGACACTTTATAAAAAACTCGAAAGCAAACCTTGAGCATAAAACAGTACTTTCATTATTCGAACAGTACCTTCAATAAAAAATCTGCTGTCCAACCCAATCAATATTAATTTGTTCACTATGTATTATAAGTCCCACGTGATACAAAGTACTGTCCAATACTAGCAGCAGATATCTCTTACATCCATCGTGATAGCCAAACAAACAAACTCGAGGGTCCCACCCAGCATGAAACAAGCCAATGAGATCTTGAGAGCAGTACTTGAGTTGAAAACCAGTATATTAAATATTAGATCTCATTCCCACGTGAACCAACCAATTGGCGTACCAAGTCAAATAAATATAACTCATGTGAATATTAAGTCAGCACGTGACCATCATTAATCATAAAGCATGATGCTTGCAAGACCATCATCACGTGACCAATATTGAAGCCAAAACCAAAGATAATTGTTTGCGGAATTCAATACATAGTTTATCATCCATGTGACATCCATGTGATAATAACCATAATAATAACATCGCATGCATCGCATAAAACCAAATCACCGGTAGCACGCATTACCAATTTGTAAAACCAAGGCCGTATTAACGCATTATAACTCAAATTGATTTTAATATACTAGTTTAGATACCATAAAGTCGAAGTCTGAGCATCTTCTGAATTGCATGTCACAATAAAACCTTGAATAAAACCCTATATCAAGAGCTTCCGAAAGCATCTCGATACCACTTGTTGGATCGATATACTTTAATCAAACTAATCTTAACTAGTTTAAGGTTTAATAACCCTGATAAATCCTATGTTATTAACAAAGAAACACTGAGCAATCTTTATCAAGTACGCGGAATTTACTTAACAAAGCTAAGAAGAATAACCTTTATTATAAACTCTAAATATGCTTATTATGCAGATACTCTAATACAACTCTAAGATAATCGAACTTTTCTCTAAAACTCTAATTGGAAATCGTAAGTCATATCTCTAATGCCAATCTAGTAGTCCTTTTATAGGCTCAAGGATATCCTAGTTGGTTTACAATTGATAACCTTGTACGACAAGTAATCTAAACATAGAATACAATTCTTTCCATAAACGAATATAACATCTTTTGTTCTTGCAAAGATTCTTTGACTTCATATTGCAGATTTTTGACTTTGTCTTTAATAAATATTTGAGTCTTTAACTTCTTCCAAGATTTCTTTGAACTTACAAGACTTTGATATCTTCAAGATTTTGATATCTTCAAGACTTTCATATCCCAACAATCCTCCCTAACTTGAATTCTACTTGCTTGACTTCAAGTTCCTTTGTGAATATATCTTTAATGACTTCATCTTTTTAAAAACGGATTGTTTCTAGTCTTTAAGCTTTTATCTCTCAGAACATCCGTTTTGTCAAAGTATCTCTTAGAATTGTTCTCTTTACTAGAAAGATCAAAGAAGCTCCATCTTTTCAAAGAACACAAAGAACATATGACAATTTGTACATTTAATTAAGTTGCATACTATTCTCATCACTTTCAAGTGAATCATTGAAAAATTAATGGATTTAGAACTCTTTACCAAAGCCATTATCTCCGGAGTAGCCAAATGTTTTGGTGTGTAAGACCATGGTACATTGATAACCATATGATTTTTAGCAAACCACTAGCTATCAACAGATTTGTTTTGTCTTTACCAAAAAGTTGTACTCCTCGACTAGTTAGTTCTTCTATTTAATGGTGAACTAATTACCAATAATGGTTTTTCCACGTTCTTTACCACAAGCCATTTTTCTTGTGGGCTAGCCAACTCTTCACATTAATGATATGGTGAGTTGAATACCATCCAACTTATTAGCAAGTTGTCAACTAAAAACGGATTTGATATATCTTTACCAGAGTCGTTTGCTCATGGATTAGTCAATCCTTTTGTTACCATGGTGGATTGATAACCTATTGATGTTATCATCACAAAACCCATTTATTAAACCTTTATTTCAAAATATTTATTACTTAGCAACAAGGTTTCTTCTAAAATTTATTTAACTCGGTTTAGTTCAAAGAACAAGATTTTGATGAAAGTATCACCGATCAAGAAGACTTGAATAAAAGTAATCGATATATCAAAAAGTATTTATTCAAATAAAATTCATACCGTTATTGATCATTCTCGGAATGGTAGTCCGGTTTATAAACAAGTTGATAAACCAAGCAGCTTCATTATCCTCTTCTACTTCCAATCCATGCTCTAGCATTCTTCTCATGAGCTCAACTGCGAGAGGATATCTTCTTTCTAAAACATGTGTATCATTGTTCCATTTTCAGTTCAAAACATGAACTCCGATTCTTCAAAGAATCTCCAAAGAAACTATTTCCCGCCTTTCTTGATTCTTCCGATGTCATCAGCTTTCTTCTTCGCTTCCCATAAAGTTATAAGATCACCATGTAAAATCAAACCAATCCCTTCCAATGGATTATTTTCAAAGTAAGCCTTCACAACATGATATAAGTAGAATAGGTCTACTCTATCTATAATATGCAAGAATCCTATAGCCTTTTGAAAACTTTGAAGCTTTCATCTTCTTTATGAAAAATCATATAATCTCCATTCTTGGATTTCACAACTTTAAAAAACACTGATCTTTGATCTGTTCATCTTCATGTTATCATCTTCCTTTGTATAATCAAAATCTACCACTATGAGATAATTCTTCAATTCATCTCTAGTCTCAGATCTTAATTCAACCTTTTCTTTCTTTGAAAACCAACATCTGTGAATTCAGTTTTCTTTTTCTTTAAGCTCTTCTTCCCTTTCGATTCAAATCCAATGAGCTCTTTTCTAAAAGTCTTTAATATCGCCAACACTCTTCTTATAAGTCAGCCGTTTCAAAGATCATAAAGTCTTTTCATATCAACATAGTTTAACTCAGAAACCCTTATATCCTCTAATCTTTAAATAAGCCATCATAGCATTCCTATCCTTAGCTAAATTAGGTCTTCTTGGCATATATCTACCGTGTAGGGGATCAAAGGTTCAATAGCTTCAAAGATCTAATTTATCTTGCACCTTTTGAGTCGCTTCTCTATTCAGCTTCTTGAGCTTCGTTTTTCTCTATCTTGAGCATCTAACTCTTCTTGAACTTTTCTAGCGCAGCCTTCATTCCTAGCAACTTCAATTGCTCTAAGTTCAGCTAAAGTGAGTTTCTTTTTCTTTGTTTCAAACCGTAATACCTTTCCCTTTATCTTTGGATCAATTGAAGGTGAGAAGTTCTTGGTTGTTCTTCTTCTTGCACATCTCTAATAGTAACTCCTCCTCTTGGTTGTGACAAATCTAATATTGTAGCAATTAATTCATCATCACTTGCAGTAAATAGGTTGAATGTAGCTTCCTCTTCTTCTATAACAATGTAGAAGGACCAAAGATCTTCTTCAAAATTCAATACCCTTGGTGTTATTACTTCTTGACTAGATGTATCATGAAAAACATTACTTTGATGTTCAAGACTTGAATTAAACATCAAGATCTTGATGTTCGAAGATTTTAATATCAAGACTTTGAACTTGCACCTCTAATATGAAATAATCTTTTTCTCGCAAGATTACTATTATTCTTTCTTCTTCGCAACATCTTCTTTCAAATTTTCCTTTTCTAAATTCCTCCCCAAGTTGGTGTAAGATGATTTAGAACCTTCTTTCGCTTAAATTCCTTTCGAAGTTGTTTACGACGATTGTTTTCCTCTTTAACCCATAAGTTGAAACCTTGAATATATGGTTTAATAAAATTCCTCAACCAAACATACCTACTTCAACTTCCTAAGTGCTTAGCTTGAAACTCAACGCTTTGTTCAATCTAACAAGATCCCTTGTCAAAGCATAATTATCCAAAGTCAATCCTTGTGAATGTTCTTCCTCAATCGTGAAATGTAATGTTGTGGGAGATGAGTAGGTGTTCTTGCAATCTCTGCTTGAACCTCAGATTGGAGAAACAAGACTAGAAGATGCGCACTTCAATGGAATCGCAGATTTCGTATGCAAGACCTTGTGGCAAAGACTTTGTGAAGTGCATTGGAGAAAGAACTTTGAGAGGACTTTGTGAAGCAGCACCACATGTACGTAATCGAGCTTCACTTTCTTCATCCTCTTCACTTCATTACGCATACGAACAACCTCCATCATTGTAGAAGTTAATGGAATATCTCCACCTCTCAACAAAGCACTTCGCCTAGCCATAAATGTAAAGATTTTGGCTTGTTGCACAATAACAAGTAACAAAGCAGCAGGTTTTGGAACATCAGCCAATTGCTTGTTTAAGAAAACCTGTACAAACCTTGGGTACATTAGCCATTTTGACCCAGAGGATATATGTGATAGCATCCCATCCAAAATAAGCTTTGAAAAATTAAACACTCGCCAAGAGCTAGTCCAACCACTGCCGGATGCTATATTAGACCCAAATCGCTCCCAAGAAGTACTTTTAGAACTTATGCAATGAAGCAAGACATGAATCAAAACTTCCATTGAGGACAAAATAATGCTTTCTTGAATGTTTGTTCTGTTAAAGATCCTTCATAACCAAGATTCCTAAAAGTATCCCAAATCGGGCTTGTCAAATCTAATAGACCCATCTTCATCTCCAAATAATAAATCTTCTCGAATAGAGGTTTAATCTTGATAGTCCGGCCCAAAGAATCAGATCTAATATAATATTCTATCCTTCCTCCATGTTATTCTAAGGCATTCCCAAAAATTTGAATCCATGGTTCAATAACATCCTGCCAACAAACCTAAAGAGCATAACTAATAGGCTACCCAAGAAGATAATCAACATTCATATCATAAAAGCCATATTCGCCTCCGTCCTTGTTTGCCAAATTAAATTAGCCACCATATTGTGCTTAGAAACAGCTTAAACGATTCCGCCATTTTTGAATGAGTGAGCACAATAAAGATTTGATTGAAGAATAAAGAGATGGTGATCGGGAGATAAGTATGGAAAAGATGTAAAGTAATAATATGAGAGGGAAAATCGGAAAGTAGTTATTTATAGGTAGGATTTGAAAAATCAATACAAACTATAATAACAAAGTTACCAAGTATTATCAATTACCCATCAATATTACCGCTTGGAACAAGATTTTAATAATGACAAACAAGACTTTCCACATAAGGAGCATTTCTCCCAAGCAAGGCTTTCCAAGCAAGATTTCGTGGAAAAAAACAATGACTTTAACAAAATTCTACAAGCATCCTCCCCTCAAGCAATACACAGGACTATACTAACACCTTATAGTCCTCCCTAAAACATAGCTTAGTAGCTACATATACCCAAAACATCCATGAAACTCCTTGTCTCTCAATATGCTCACAGCAACAAATCCATTATCAACAATAAAATGATCTTTAAGTTCCTCTGCCGGGTTGCCCTGTCTAATAAGATGAAAAGTTAGTGGAGCCCAGGTCCTGCCATTATGACTTGTGTTCCCTTGTGGAGTGACATACTCACATTCTTTGAGTACATAATCTAATCGCTTTCTAAAGCATGATCCAAGATTATCTTGTTATTCAAAACATGTGGATTTTCAAAACTTCGGTTTTCAACACAAATCTCTTTTTCTTTCATCACAAAACATCTCGATCTAATTTTAGTTGAAAGTATCGCTCCGTCCTCTCCGCAGAGTACTTTCCTTTTAACCCATGCTTTTTTAACACTTGGTTCCTCTGATCTAAATCTCCTAAGTGAATTGGAATACCTTCTAGGTTGATAGTGAGATTTCCTAGAATTTCTATACCAAGTTTTGTGATCGCACTTGTTTTGTCTCGAAAAAGACTTTGTGAAAGTATCGGGTCAGAGTTAACAGAGACTTTGGAAAGTACCGTGAGATATCAAGGTCTTCTCGCTGTGGGTATCTATGATCCGATGTGAAGTTTCGTGATTAACCCTATTTGAATTAGTCCAAACTGTTTGTACTCTCTAGGTTTCGTTGGCATCCTGCTTTGGAAATTTTCTAAGGTATTTTGAGTGATGTTCACAATCCTTAATTAGATGATTAGGACTGAAACACACAAAACACATTTTCTGACCCATACTGTCAAAGTGACATTTTCTATGTCTATGCCCAAAATTATTTTGCCTTCTTGGTGAGTGATTAAACTTGTTTTGACCAAAATTATCCCAAAAAGGTTTAGCAAGTGACTGCTTTGAAAAGGTTTTGAAGAAGGTATCTTGGAGCAAGACTTTGATTTAAAGGTACCGCTTGATTTTGGACAATCCGCTTTCAATAGTTTCTTTGGGTGTTTCTGCACTCCTAGATTTAGCAACTAGCTTTTCCTAAACTCTAGACCTGTCTATTCCAAAACGAGAAACATCAGCCTAAGGGGTTGATGAATGCCGAGGATGTGGAACAAATGATAATCATTACCTTCTTATATGTGAGGTGAGTCACTTAATAAACCATCATTACTAGATGTATCTACATAATTAATGAGTTCTTCATCACTAGTGGTTATATCCTCATACTCACCTTCATCCCGATTACTAGATTGGTTTTCTTCTATCTTACTAAAATCCATTCCAAAACCTAATCCAGCTTTTAAGATAAGCTCTTTGTCGTTTTTGAACATAAGAAACATGTGACGCACTTTCCTTCACCCAAGCAAAGAAACTTAGCTAACAAATCATCTCTTTCCTTAGTTAATTTCTCAATTTCAAAGAATTTTACCATGTTTTAATTTCCATTCACTAAGCTTTTAACCCGTAATGTGCATATTTTTCAGCCCAAGCTACTTCATTAGTTTCATGTGCTAAAATTTTGGCTTCCATTGATTCTAAGGTTATTTGATAACCCTCACTACCTCTGCACCTAGCCTTAACACAATTATCTCTTTCAATCACATAATCATGTAAGTAATTTATGATAAAAAATCATGACACTTAGAACATACCTCTGTGATAGGAGTTGATGCAGCCTTCAATGACATCTTGAATATTGTTATAGTAGGGTTTCTTCCTAGTCAGAGTTTCCACACAAGCTCTGATACCACTTGTGAAGATCGTTTATAAGCTCAGCTAGGGATCAATAACAAAGATAATAAACATAATACGCAGCAGAATAATCAAAACAATACTTTGTTATTGCTAAAGGTTTTTCATTCACTAATACTCTAATAATCTTAGACGTTTATAGGAACACGTCTACTAACTAAACTAATAACCTAGGCGTTTACAATACTATACGCCTAGGACACACACACACACCTTTAGTCGACTACATTATGAAAGACTTAATTAAAAACCTACACCTATGTCCTCTTTATATACTAGAGGATAAGGACTAAATAATAAAACTTCCATTGCAAGCAAGCCCTTCCATCTTTTAGTAGGTTTCCTTCTTGTCATATTAAGTCCCTCTTGTTTCGTTCTTTTTGTCTTTATCAACTCAAACTTGTAATTCCCAACAGTTGGTCCTATCTCCTAGGCAATTGGCCTCTACCGCCATTCAAAACTACCGAACCAAGGGTGACTACCAATGAACTATGCATGCATACACTTAGAAATAATTGTACGGAAGTAAAGGTAAACGCAAACAAAACAATTAAGGAATCATAACTAGGCTAGGACCAAAGGGTGCTTAGCCGCTCATATTAATCATGAAAATCAATTCAATATTCAAAGGTACGAAATACATGAATTGAAAGTAAAAGAAATATAAAACACTAATGCTTATCGTAATGGAGTGACTTCTTCCTTGGAAACAACCGTGATGCTCCCCTAGACCTGCCTTGAGCTTTTCCCACGTTCTCAGAGTGTTGTGTGTGGAATGGGATGATTAGAAATGTTGGAATTCGTGGGGTATTTATAGGCTAGATCTGGGTTACGGCGTAACCAATATAGGAGTTACGCCGTAACCTTCTATTTCTTCGTAAATGCACTAGATCTGCTATTTACGGCGTAACCTTATTAGTGGTTACGTCATAAGTGATGAAGTAGTTACGGCGTAAGTATCAGCAGCGTGGAACCTCATTTGACCTAATGGAGTTACGTCGTAACCTTTGGGAAGAGTTACGCCGTAACCTCTTGATAAGTTGGTATCCTAGGTCACGCAATAGTTACGGCGCAATGTGAGAGAGGAGTTATGCCGTAACTTCTTCAAAATAGCATACCTTGGATAAATCTTTAGTAACGTTTCCATTTCCGCGTCTCTTTAGCTCCAATGCTCGTAATTTACCGGAAAGTGGAAAACAATGGAAAACAAGCGTAAATCCATATAAATGATATAAATAACGAGCATTATCGGGAAATTGACACTTAATATTCAGGACTATTTGATGTTATCAAATATCCCCACTTGAACTCTACTTGCCCTCAAGTAGACCTTATTAGATAGATTCCTAAAAAGATATCTCCCAAAACCTGAAAATATGAGTTTACAAATCCCTTTATGCTAGAATAAAACAAAGTCCAACACCTACGAAGGGAACAAACACTCAAATCTCTCAAATATTCTAAGTGTCAATTTTGGGGTGATCACCAATCGCATACAGTCATAGCATGTATTCTATCATAAGCTTGGCGGTTACACAAATCTCCACCACTAGAGTTAAGAGCTAAACAATTCTCGAAGGCAATATGGGTAGACACGACAAAGGTTAAGGGGTGACTCATCATTACTAACATGTCACGACGAAGTGGACAAAATAAATGATACATGACCAAATCCATGGCCAACACACCAAAGATTGCTCGCTACATCACCTAGACACGCTTCATGACTAAAGGGTAGGATAAGACATGGGATATATAATTGGTGTAAAATGAAAAACAAACAGGTAGTCTAAATCTATAACCAAGTCATCACCACTTACCGTCCGCCCAAAGTTCAAGCTTAGAAGTCTAGAAACCGGATCATGAAATGCAAGGTAGATGTGTCACTAGAGGACGTTGTGATGGGCACACTACCTTTCTTCTTCATGGCATAACTACCAACTCTAATCTTCAAATGTGACTGAGGTGGCCTCCTCGATACTAATCAATAAAGCTCATACTACAGTGCTTATAACATCGAACTTTACAATATCATAACTCAATCAACTTTTTTTTTTCAACATAACATAATAACATACCATCCCCCCACTTGAGATGAACAATGGGAATTCGGGGGGTCTTCAATGATCTTCATAAATGTTGTCGATAAAAACGTGATTTCCAAACCTTTCCACTCGAACCTTGAACTTAGGCAAATGATGACTTCCCAATAAAAAATAAAGACTACAGGGTAGGCTAAGGTGTATAGGTGTAACGAAACAATATATTGGGTTGACAAAATGAAAGGAATGGCTCAGAAGGGTGTATCTAGGGGTATCTTGCACTAAAGGTGAGTGCAACAAAAGGGTTTCACATGCGGGTCGAAAAGTCGAGGTGACTAATCGATAGACTCACAATGGTAGCATGTTTGGGTGATAATCCTATAATATTGCCTTCTAAAACTGAAAAGTCCAAATACATCGAGCTAACTCAACATACCTCGTCTATGGTCTCAAATTGATGCAAAGGCCAAGTTCTAAAGTTTACAAGCTACCGGCACACTCATAATTTGGTGGATTTGGGGTAAAATATTGGAAACGGATAAGGTTAATCTCACCATGTAATGTCAAGGGTTATATGTGCTCGGCTAAGGTCTAATCTAGTTAGATTAGGAAAAACATGTCACAATTTTAAAAATGGCATAATTTTTCAAAATAAACTAGAAAAATGAGGGCGAAATAAAGTTCAAGAGATAATTCTACTCCCGTCCCCCCACTTGAAATGTACAAAGTCCCTTTTGTACTAGGAATTAAAATAAAGGTGAAGAGAAAGGTAGAATTAGAGCGAGAACTTCCCTGAAATTTGCTGCATAAAGAAGAAGGCCCACGAAAAAGAATCGTGCCTTCGTTTAAGCGTCATGAACAAACTTCAATCCCTGAAATCACAATACCAACAAGCATAATTCTAAAAACAAAATATGAAAAATGAAAAACAAACCTAACTCACTTTCGTAGGAATCACGGTTGCATTTAGCCTATGCAACAAGCCTTTAAACCACTTGGTGTCCCAAGAGGACGAGTGAAGTCTCGTGAGGGTTTACAGGAAACACACCCACAAAGTTAATTTAAAACTAATACAAGGTTATTGTGTTTTAAAATGAAAGAATTAAAGTAGAGGAAAGTTACGTTGTAACTCCTATGAGGGAGTTACGCCAGAATCGGCAAACCCGGTATGGTAGCCGTAAAGCGAAAGTAGTTACTGTAACCACCGAGATGGTATTACTGCATTGGTAATTGCGCTATAATTAGTTCCTCGCTTCCTCGCAAAATGGTTAGAAAACACAAAACCCAACAGAAAGGAAATAAAAAAAAAAGAAAGGGATAATACGGGTTGTCACCCGAAAGAGCACTTTTCTTTATTAACGAGTCTTTAAGTTAGACTCGGAGCCGCGGGGCTTCTATGGGGGCCTTTGGGCTTGCCCCACTTCCACCATTCGTTGGTACTCATTCATCCAATTATCAAGCCTTTTTTCCTTGTAGAATTATTGATGCCATTTGTTCCAAACTCATGTGAAAGCCATTTATCACATGATTTTCCTCGGTCGTCATCTTCAGTAATAATACTATTAGTAATGCTGATGCTGGATCTTGTACCGCCTATGGTGTCAGTGAGATGATTGCACCCATACCGCTTAACCAGTCCCTTAATGATTTTTGAGCTTTCAAATTTTAATTTGTACCAATCTTCCAATGCTAACTCAACATCATGTTTCTCTCCTTTATGAGGGTATATCCATTCATCCGCTTTTCTTTCACATTTTTGAGGACGAGTAAACAGTGGCCATACTGATTCGCTATCTTTGGTTGACATCGAGTTGCAAAAATGTTTGTTTGGATTCAGAGTTTCCTCAATACTTTGGACAATTTCATCCTGTTTCTGCTTACAATTATCAATATTATCTCTACAATCACCAATAATAGGTTTAGAGTGTAGAGTGGGATTCAGCGATAGAACATTAACAATGTCAACATCATTCGAAATTTTAGTTTTTGGTTTTAAATGCTCTTTCATACTAAAAGTTATTCGTTCATTTTCAGTTCCTAAAGAAATTTGTTTTTCAAAAACCTTAATCTGAGCCCTACAAGTGGCCAGAAAAGGTCTTCCAACAATCAAGTTGTAAGCCTCCCGGTTTCCCATGTCAATAACCACAAAATCGGTAGGGAAGAAAAATTTTCCAATTTTTAAAAGCACATTGTTCACAATTCCCCTTGGTACAGCCTTAGAGGAATCAGCCATCATAATAGTTGTTTCTTTTAAATTGGTAAGTTTGATTTTTTCAAATAAAGTGGTAGAAATAAGGTTTACTAAATCAGCTAATGCGGGAATCTTAATGTTACCAATAGTGCATGGGAGAAGAAAACTTTCCTGGTATTACTGCTTTTCAGGAAGTTGGCTTGGCAGGAACTCGTCGTCTTCTGATTTATCATCCTCTCTTAGGTAGTTAATCCCGGAAAGATCATTAGTGATAGAGGATGTGCACCTCTTTTTGCTTTATCTTGAGCAAATATGGCCTTGCAGGCAGTGGCTTTAGCATTACTTGTTTCAAGGTTTTTAGCCAATTGCCCAATTTGTGTTTCAAGGTTCTTAATTGCAGCATCTTGGTAATGTAGGTTCATATTGGTGTCCTCCTTTACTTTGACCATCCACTCTTTGAGTCTATCTCCCTTTTTTGTAGATTCTTCGATGTGCCGGTGCATTATTTCTTCAAGGCTAGGTTTAGGAGGATTATTGTTGATTCTTGTGTAGAACCCAGGGGATTTTTCACAATACCTAGGTCCAAAAT
This sequence comes from Chrysanthemum makinoi, assembly GCA_910596185.1. Lineage (NCBI taxonomy): Eukaryota > Viridiplantae > Streptophyta > Magnoliopsida > Asterales > Asteraceae > Chrysanthemum > Chrysanthemum makinoi. Next base: position 176,080,535 of record OU343220.1, read on the forward strand.
TATTGTAGCTGTTGAAAGGGAATTCTTTTCCATAGTTAACTTCTCCGATCCTTTTAACTTCTTCGTTGGAGGAACATTCTTTAGAAGGAGGAGTCCCATTTCGCTCAACTTGAATGGAATGCAGATTTTCCTTGAGCTTCTTCATTTCTCTTCCAAGGCTTTCTAATTTGTTGTTTATTGCTGCAAGGCCTTCCATATCATCATTCTTACTTCGGTTGCTTCCTCCATTATGCCATTTGTGAGAGTGGTCTGCCATTCTTTGAATAGTTTCTAAAGCCATAGTGGGTGTCATACTAGGAATCGGCCCTTGAGAATCAATCATTTGTCTTGAAGAGATGTTCAGTCCCTTGTAGAAGACGTTCACCTTTTGTTGGCTGTTGAGATCATGAGTAGGGCATTTGTATAACAATTCGTTGTATCTTTCCCAAGTTTGGTATAACGTTTCATCACCCTCTTGCTTGAAGTTATGAATTTCTTCCAATTGCTTAGCCATCTTTGATGGAGGACAGTATCTCTGAATGAAATACTTTTTTAAAATAGGCTAAGTGTTGGACAAGTCCCAGTGTAATCGATCGACCATCTTTTGCCTCCGTAAGAGAAATAGGGAATACTCGTAACATTATAGCATCGTGTGAAACTCTGGGAATTTTGAATAGGCTGACAATGTATTCGACATTGTCTACATGTTCATGGGCATCATCGGAGATGTTTCCAGAGAAAGGATTTGCACGCAATTCCATCATGAATTGAGGTTTGATTTCGAATTGAGCATCTTCTGCAATGGCTGGCTTAACAATCCCTGGTCCTTGTTCTTCTCTTGTCAACGCCAAATATTCCTCAAGAGTGGGGTTATCGATGTTAACAGCTTACATGGTACCTGTAAACTTGAAATATGATCGTGAGAAAAGTTTAAAAACAAAATGAAAGACTTAATATCAATCCTAATATAACTCCCCGGCAGCGGCGCCAAAAACTTGATGCAGGTTTTACTGACCAGGTCTTAATATTTATAGTGTCTCGCTATACCTATGGTCTACCCTAGTGCACTAACGGGAAGTGTACCCGGTCGCGTGTAGTGTATTAAATGGTAAAGCCGAGGTCGTCCCAAGAGCTATGTGTGTTGGATTATTACTAAGTATAATTGTCATAGAATAATAATGGTTTCGATAGAGATTTAATTAATTAAACTACTAATGCAGAATAAAATAAAAGCAGATAAATGGATAAAGGGAAATCAATAGAGGAATAGTGGTGCTAACCTAGTCAATCCTCCTAGCTAGTTATGTCTACGTCTACATACTTCCAATTACTTCAGGTGGGGTCAAATTCGAGAGGACAACATTTGGTCAATTCGCCCTAACCTATCAGCAAAGATGCCACCACAGGAGAAATCAGGCGCACCGTCATAAGTCATGTTGTTCCTGGTCCCCTAAGCCAAGTCATTAAGTACCGCTATATGCTAGATTCATAATAGTGAGTGCCCGGCCGTTAGGAACTTAGACACCACACCCCCCAATTCTTAAGTTCATCCAAACGATAGGTGATAAGGTTTTAGAATGTACCTTTTTGAGGGGTCGTTTAAGCCCTTATTTGCTCACTTTTGTATCCGTTATTACTTAATATCGTTCCTTTTCACTTTTTAGGTCTCTTGAAGGCAAATTGCTGGAATGGCACTTATTTGGACGAAAAGGCACGGATATACGAAGAAAATGGCCAAAGTCTAGAATCGAGACACTCAAGCTGCTGAAATACAAGGGGACGGCGTCACTGCTTAACTGCGACGCCGTCGAACGCACTGACGGCTCAATAGCCAAATTGCTTAATATCAAGTGACGGCTTCAGGTTTTAAAAGAGTAGGGAGCCACAACTCAGACGCCCTAGATTTGATCCGACGGCGCCGGAGAAGATGAAGCCGCACGCGGCCACAACCATAAGGTGACGCCGTCACAAGCCGCAACATGCGCGCGAAGTAGCTGATACTGTTTTGGCCATAACTTTTGCATACGAACTCGGATTTAGGTGATTCAAAAGCCCACGCGACCGGAACGAGAAAATCTACAGTTTGGTGAAAAATGGTCATGACGCCGTCACTCTATAAGTGTGACGCCGTTACTCTTTGCCGACAGAAAATCTGCCTATAAATATAACATTATAACTTCACTTTTTGTAAGCCCTAAACCCTAAGTCCGATTATGGGGTTTAGGTAGGTGTTTTTCCAGCAACTTAAAGGGTTTCAAACACTCTATAAACATCGTGTAATAGTTTGTTTGTTAATCCAATCCTATGGTATGTCTTCAGTTATCATAATTGTTGCTTGCTCTTCATTAATTATGCTTGGCTAATTCACCTAGTGTTTGCTTATGATTGTATGAAACTTGTATGTAATTAATTAGATCTTATTGATTTCTTAGTGATGCTTGTGTCTATCTTCATCATTAGGGGTGTGACAATTTCAATGAGTCTAATTGGTTTAGTTTATAATTCTTGCATCCTACTGTCTCTTGTTTGATTGGTTGTCTCTTATCTTAATTGTAATTGGCTTAGGAGTGCGCCTAGGCTATCGTTGTGTTTAATACTTGATAAATCTTGGATAGTTTATGAATGACTTAGTGGATTTCGTTTACTAAACCCAAAGATAACCTCAAAGTTAGTTTATGAATGACTTAGTGGATTTCACACTACACTTAAAGGTGACTTCAAAGAGTTAGGGAATGCACACCTTACGACCTTAGAAGACACAACGCGTTAAGAATAAGGACGTGACAATTCAACCATCAATAGGACGTGACAATTCAGTAGGTAGAATTGGATAGCTAGCAAGGAGTAACACATCATAAGTAGATACACTTCACGTTCCTGGTAGACCCATAATTTAGTTAGTAACTTTTGGGATAGTTGACTAGCAACTAATTCCACCCTACCCTTCACAACCGAGATTCATAAAATATAAAATACAAAAAAATAATCATCCCTCACCTTTAGACTTAAATCGACATACACTTCAGCCTAACGACACTATTCCCCTAGAGAATGATATCAATACCCGTGGCTTACTCTAATACTACACTACAATGATTAGGTTCACTGCCTAGGGTGTTATAAAACTTGCTCGATGAAAAGGAAGTTCCTTTGACCTCGAACGACGCGTGTAGCGTTATCAAGTTTTTGGCGCCGCTGCCGGGGAATAGTTATTGCTTAGGCTTGATTTATATCTCATTTAGGTTTACTCACAAGATTCCTATCAAGTGAGATTTTTTCTTTTTATTAGCTTCCTTGTAGTCTATCACCCTTCTTTGTACCTTTGTTCGTAAAACTTGTCCATTGACTCTTCCGTTCACCATTATGGAGAACGCGAATCCACTATATCCGCGATTAGGTTTTTTCATAAAAAATTATGATATTACCAAAGCGGATTATTCAAGATGGTGGGAAGAAAGTAACCTAGTCCATAAACATTTTCACGGTTTCACCATTCCATCAAGCCTACAAAATACCTCATCTAGTGAAACCTATACTTCGTTTGAGCCTTCACCTAGGATAGACTTTCGTGAACAACCTCCGTGTTTAGAAACTATTTTTAGTGAGACCCTTAGGAGAACTGACCAAATTTGTGAAAATATTATGGTAAGCAACCAAGCATTAAACCATAAGTTGGATCAATTACTAGATTTGGTTTCATCACGACCTAAGGAAATAATACATTACGAGCATATAGATGACGTAGATGTGATTGAGGATAAGGTGAGAAGCCTAGACCCAAAAGGTATCCCGCAAGTCCCACCATCATTTAAGGCATACACACCGCACGTGACTTACCCGGAAGTAGTAGAAGAGACTTTAGGAATCCCGATGGAGGTAGAACATTTGAACCAAACGCAACTAGAGAATATAGGTTTGAATACTTATAGTCCCAGTCTTACTCTTAGTTCTAGGGAATTTCCTAATGTTGATGAACCGGAACCTCAATCTTTATTTCCATCCTTAGATATACATCTAGGAGACAAAATAGGAACCAACCCACCCATCAACCGATTTAGTCCGGGTAGTTTTAGGATGAAGGAAGCCATTCACACACCCCCTTCACCTCACGTGGCAAATTGCTACCCTAAGGGTGTGTATCGCTACTATCACCCGCACTTAAACTTAAGTGTAGGGAAAACCTCCCCTTTATCCGTTAAATAAGGGTAGAGTCAAGCTCGTGACTCGAACAAAAACAAGCGCTTCTTGGGAAGCAACCCATGTGTATTTGTTTTTCTTTTTTATTTGTGTGTTATATATCTTTTAGTGACTGTTTATTCTCATGTTTAAATTTGTAAAAATGCTTTATTTTGTCTTTAACCTCTTCTTAATTACATATAAAGGTATTTTACATAAGGGATAAGTGTAGGGAGGATTACACACGTTTTCAAAAGAAACGTGAACATGAGAATTTCAATTATTTAAAAGATATACATGTGTGTTTGTTCGAGTCAAATGCTTGTATCGAGTCATAATGGATGTTTTGCAGGAAATTTCTCCAGATTTTAAAGATAAAAATTTTTCCAAAATTTTTTTCAGAAAATTGCAGACCAGTTTGTGTCATGATAACCTGACGGCGTCAGGGTCGCAACCTGACAGCGTCAGGAGGAGTAGAAACAGCTTCTAATTTTTTCTCGTTTTCTGTGCTATTTATAATTTTTTGGAATTTTCCAGGTCTTAATTTTCCAGAAAATCTGCAAACGTCCATTCCACAAGCATTATATCTTATTTAAGTCTGGAATTACATCTTGTTGTGATTTTTCTTTGTTCGGTTTGATGCGTTGGGTTGTTTGTTTTCTTAAAGTGTGCAGGTTTTATTTATCAAGAAGAAGATACACAAGATTGGAAGGAGCTTTTCACGCAAACACTCTTCTTGAAGAAAGATTTAACCACTACTTCACACGGATCCTACCGAGCTAATCAGGGGAGTACTAGTTTCTTTCGTTTTTATTACCTTCCATTATCATAACTTTGATACTTTCGGGGAACATTGGGGACAATGTTCAGTTTAAGTGTAGGGAGGGAAAATAAAATACGGTAACTTTGAAACTATGCTTATCCTTGATTATTTTCTTTGTCCAATTGCATTTGTGTAATAAACCATGAGAAAATGTCGGTTAGGGTAATTTTGGCACAAAATTTTTAATTTTTCATGACATATAGGAGTGGGCCATTAGTCTTAATAAAGCGTCTCACGGATAGGAAGTTATATGACTAGCACAAAAACCCTTTACCACTTAAATTCCACCCAAAATGTGAGGATCGCCCTTAGATTAGTAGGAATTAAAGCATTCATCTTTAATGCTTAGTGTGTGAACCAGTAGTATAATAGATTCTAGAACTTGTTTTGTGATGCATCCCGAGATCGCTAGTAAGACTACACTTGTGTAGTTAGGAATAACTAAATGATAAGAGGCATTAGGATAACCCCTGTTTGATACCCGTAATATAATTACTTCTTCCACATCGGTTGAGTAATTCCCATACACCTTTGCGTTGTACTCATCTTTAGTACACGATACCCCTAGTTAACCCCTCAGAGCCTATCCTTTTCGCGGTTCTCGTGATGTTTCGGTTTTTCCGGAATATCAATGAAGAGCATTGTTTACACCCCACCCCCAAATGTACACCCAAATCGCCTTAGCCTACCTTGTATGCACTCACTTTTAGTGCATTATTGTTATCACCATAAAAACCCTTAGTTCAATTATCTAGTTGCTTGCATGAGTTGCTAAGTCGAGTCATATCCTTTGTACACAGTTTTCGGACGATTGGGACTCATGGGAAAAGTTAAAGTTTATGAAATGACTAGAAGGGAACATAAATTCCCTTATTTACGTAATAACGTACCCCAAGTGTTTTGATCTTTTCAATTCGGGTCAAATTAGTGTTAGAGTAATAAAAACTCAAGTGTAGGGATGTGCCTATAAATCCCTATCATTTTGATGTTACCGTAGAGGATGGTAGAATAAAAGTGTAAAAAAAAAAAAAAAAAAAAAAATGGAAAAAAAATAGAAAAAGAGAAAAGAAAAAATAGTGTGTTAAAAAAACAAAAAAAAAAATACGGGCTACCATCCTACATCTATCTTTAAATTTATGTTTGTTTGTTTCAGTTATCTAGAGTTTAGAGTGTCGAGTCTTGGCTTAGCAACGTCATTCTTCGTATGCTTGTAACATAAAGATTTTTGACTTGCCACCACTAAATAGCCTATCCCACCAAACCCTTTGTTTCCCTACCGTAAGCCTAACATTACAACCCTTTAAAGACCTCTTTGATAGTCTTTCCTAGGTGCTTACGCCAAAGCGATGGAGGTTTGATCTATTCTCAAGCCTATGGTAATCTATGTACTAGGACCGGTTAATGAGTGTTTATCTTCCATTTCCAACTTGTTATATTTCATATACACCCGAGAGATGAGAGTACCCAAACACCCCATGTGAGATGCTAGTATGTAATTTCCGTGCTTGTTATGACTTTTGCGGGGCTTATATGTGTTGTGGATTGTTCTAGAACAATGCTTCATGACCCCTAACTTATAAATTAATTGGCTAAAAGCACATTTGCTTGAGGACAAGCAAATACCAAGTGAAGGGATATTTGATAAGGTTTTAAAATGTACCTTTTTGAGGGGTCATTTAAGCCCTTATTTGATCACTTTTGTATCCGTTATTACTTAATATCGTTCCTTTTCACTTTTTAGGTCTCTTGAAGGCAAATTGCTGGAATGGCACTTATTTGGACGAAAAGGCGCAGATATACGAAGAAAATGGCCAAAGTCTAGAATCGAGACACTCAAGCTGCTGAAATACAAGGGGACGGCGTCACTGCTTAACTGCGACGCCGTCGGAGCACTTCTGTGACGGCTCAATAACCAAATTGCTTAATATCAAGTGACGGCTTCAGGTTTTAAAAGAGTAGGGCGTCACAACTCAGACGCCCTAGATTTGATCCAGACGGCGTCAGAAGATGAAGCCGACGGCGTCACAACCATAAGGTGACGCCGTCACAAGCTGCAACATGCGCGCGAAGTAGCTGATACTGTTTTGGCCATAACTTTTGCATACGAACTCGGATTTAGGTGATTCAAAATCCCACGCGACCAGAACGAGAAAATCTACAGTTTGGTGAAAAAATGGTCATGACGCCATCAATCTATAAGTGTGACGCCGTCACTCTTTGCCGACAGAAAATCTGCGTATATATATATAACATTATAACTTCACTTTTTTAAGCCCTAAACCCTAAGTCCGATTCTGGGGTTTAGGTAGGTGTTTTTCCAGCAACTTAAAGGGTTTCAAACACTCTATAAACATCGTGTAATGGTTTGTTTGTTAATCCAATCCTATGGTATGTCTTCAGTTATCATAATTGTTGCTTGCTCTTCATTAATTATGCTTGGCTAATTCACCTAGTGTTTGCTTATGATTGTATGAAACTTGTATGTAATTAATTAGATCTTATTGATTTCTTAGTGATGCTTGTGTCTATCTTCATCATTAGGGGTGTGACAATTTCAATGAGTCTAATTGGTTTAGTTTATAATTCTTGCATCCTACTGTCTCTTGTTTGATTGGTTGTCTCTTATCTTAATTGTAATTGGCTTAGGAGTGCGACTAGGCTATCGTTGTGTTTAATACTTGATAAATCTTGGAGTTTATGAATGACTTAGTGGATTTCGTTTACTAAACCCAAAGATAACCTCAAAGTTAGTTTATGAATGACTTAGTGGATTTTGTTTACTACACTTAAAGGTGACTTCAAAGAGTTAGGGAATGCACACCTTACGACCTTAGAAAACACAACGCGTTAAGAATAAGGACGTGACAATTCAACCATCAATAGGACGTTACAATTCAGTAGGTATAATTGGATAGCTAGCAAGGAGTAATACATCATAAGTAGATACGCTTCACGTTCCTGGTAGACCCATAATTTAGTTAGTACCTTTTGGGATAGTTGACTAGCAACTAATTCCACCCTACCCTTCACAACCGAGATTCATAAAATATAAAAATACAAAAAAATAATCATCCCTCACCTTTAGACTTAAATCGACATACACTTCAGCCTAACGACACTATTCCCCTAGAGAACGATATCAATACCCGTGGCTTACCCTAATACTACACTACAACGATTAGGTTCACTGCCAAGGGTGTTATAAACTTGCTCGACGAAAAGGAAGTTCCTTTGACCCCGAACGACGCGTGTAGCGTTATCAATAGGTGATCAGTTGGTCAAATTTCACAAGTAGAAAGGGTCTTCAGTTGGTCATATCTTACCCTTCCCGTCTCAGTCCGCTCACCTAGGGTCAGTTGGTCCTATCTCCTAGGCAATTGACCTCTACCGCCATTCAAAACTACCGAACCAAGGGTGACTACCAATGAACTATGCATGCATACACTTAGAAATAATTGTACGGAAGTAAAGGTAAACGCAAACAAAACAATTAAGGAATCATAACTAGGCTAGCACCAAAGGGTGCTTAGCCGCTCATATTAATCATGCAAATCAATTCAATATTCAAAGGTACGAAATATATGAATTGAAAGTAAAAGAAATATAAAACGCTAATGCTTATCGTAATGGAGTGACTTCTTCCTTGGAAACATCTCCGAATGCTCCCCTAGACCTGCCTTGAGCTTTTTCTCACGTTCTCAGAGTGTTGTGTGTGGAATGGGATGATTAGAAATGCTGGAATTTGTGGGGTATTTATAGGCTAGATCTGGGTTACGGCGTAACCAATATAGGAGTTACGCCGTAACCTTCTATTTCTTCGTAAATGCACTAGATCTGCTATTTATGGAGTAACCTTATTAGTGGTTACGCCGTAGTCTTCAATAAACTCGGTTACGTCGTAAGTGATGCAGTAGTTACGGTGTAAGTATCAGCGGCGTGGAACCTCATTTGACCTAATGGAGTTACGTCGTAACCTTTAGGAAGAGTTACGCCGTAACCTCTTGATAAGTTGGTACCCTGGGTCACGCACTAGTTATGACGTAATGTGAGAGAGGAGTTACGCCGTAACTTTTCAAAATAGCATACTGTGATAAATCTTTAGTTATGTTTCCATTTCCGCGTTTCTTTAGCTCCAATGCTCGTAATTTACCTGAAAGTGGAAAACAATGAAAAACAAGCATAAATCCATATAAATGATATAAATAACGAGCATTATCGGGGGAAATTGACACTTAAACAAGAGCGTGCTAAACTTAGTAAGAAACATTTTATGAACTTCAAAGAGAATCAAAGATCAAAACTCATCGCAAAGAGGTGGTTCAACCATGTAAAATATGCGAGACACTCACACTTGAGGTTGACTCTTTGAATGGAAAAGTAACTAAGCTTCAAAAGGAGTCTCTAAGTTTTTCAAAATTTAAGAAAAGTAGCAATGATTTGGATGATGTGCTGAGTCATCGAAAAGTGTCCCAAGATAAGGAAGGTGTAACACCCCCAAATTCGTGAACGCAATAGAATTCAAACTAGGTGTTACTCGATGGTATGACAGTTATAACAATAGAAAATGAACTCAAATTGAGCCATTTTAAAAGGATTATCATTTGATTTATTTAAATATTAGAGTTTACAAAAATGAGGTCCCAATGATTCCATGATTACATAATACATTAACATAAAAATTTTGATGTTTTTCGAATGATAAAATAATTCATAGCCATCTTGAGTATATGTACCCCTCCATTCCAGCCTCGTGCATTAAGGACCTGACATAAAACATGCTAAAGTGTCAACACAAAGGTTGGTGAGTTCGTAGATTTATAGTTAATTGTTTGAAAACATTATTTGTAGTGGGAGTTATGATCTCGCACCTAGTCATTGAAAAACAGTTACTATTCCACTAAGGTCATGTTAATAACGTCTTAACACAACATCAATTATAGTGCATTTAGTTACCTACCCGGCTTAACCCAAATGTTTTCAAATATGGTGTGTTTGGTTACATAATCGGTTTAACACAAACATTTTCAAATATAATGCGTTTGGTTACCTAATCGGCTTAACACAAACATCTTCGAATATAGTTCATTTGGTTACCTAACCGGCTTAACACAAACATTATTCATCAAATCTAATAGGCCTATTCACAATATTCGTGCTTACTCAACTAGTGATTAGCAGTTCATAATATAGGGGCTTAAGTGTGGCAATAGTTTTACTTAGTGCTAATAAAACATCCAATTCAAATAAACGTACAGTTTGTAAATAATCGTGATTGTTATAAAATAGTTGAGCATATATCTCCCCCAAAGAGTTTAATAAATAGTTAAATGATAGAAAATGGGGCTATGACTCACAGTGAGTTAATGATATCAAATGTATAACGAAGTCGATGGATAAGCCGGAAAAACTTCTACATACAACCTTGAAATTTGATTTCGTGTCTTAGGTTTTGAAATAATGATATGGAAATATAAATGAGTCTATATAATTTATTATATTGATCATGATTTGTACATGGTAGTTCATAGTAATCATGTTTGTTGTGAAGGAAACGGCTTACTAGTTTATAAAACGTGTCTAGTTAAATATCGTACCATTGTTCGGGCCATCATAATTCAGAGGTCATGTATTAAACGTATGAGGATCTAGGAAACTTTAAATTATAAATCCAGAAACTCGTCAATACGTTCACCTCAAATAGGCCCCTCACATGAAGCTCCCTATTAACATGTTACGTTTTTAATATTTAAAATGTATACTTTGTACTCATAAGAGGTATAATGAGACATATGGTTTTGCCATATTTCGTTAATGATTATGGTTATTAATTTATATGTAACACTTAGGTAATTTGTTAAGAAATATGAAATAGGTCCAAAACGGTTTTTGGTTATAAGTCGCGGAAAAGGCCAAAATGGTCATAATTCCCGTCATTTGTGAAAACACTATTCCGAGGGTCAAGTGTATAATTTTATTTTATGAAAATAATGTTTATAGTTTAGTAATGAATTTTAGTAAGACTGGTAAATTATCAAGTTCGGGAGCTTGGTTGAACGAGAAAAAGTTTTGGATAAAAATCAAAGTTTCGGGTCTAAACAGCCTGTTTGCACAACCCTAATCTTGCATTTTCAGGATAAAATATCACGAGTCTAGACGTAAAACATCATTCTGGACAACTTTCGTGCTTTGTACCTTTGAAGATTCGGACTCTAAAGTGGTTAAAATTCAATTTTAAAATTGGGACAGAAGGTTTATTTACAGCATATAAGGTTTCCGGTTTTGATTTTTAACTTGTTATAGCTTTTGATTCGTACATCCGTTTTACTTGGTTCAAAGGACTATACTTTTGGTTTGAGTTCTTCTTCCAATACATGTATATATTCAAGGTTGTATGTACATAAATTTGCAACAAAAATAAGCATAAGGTCATTAGTTTACTAGTTCGCTTAATATAATGTAATAAGCAGTTATTCTTCCAAGCCAAAAAATAGATTGTAACGCCTATTAAAAAAATCAATTATGACCACAACTTATAGAGCAGTCACACAATCACTTAAACCATGAATTCGTAACTCCTTCTCAGTTACACATAAACTAAAATTAATCAAAACCACTAGAGAAGCTTTAACACTCTTCAAGAAGTACATAGATAAACAATAAAGAATGGAAAGTTGTGGTAAAAATTGCACCTTTTTAGTATGGGCAACAACGCATATGCAATCAAGAACATGCAAAATATCTAAATCTTGAGGAGCATAAACCGTAGTATCAGCTTGCGTCAATTTAAACAAAGCAGGTCAAAAAACACTAGAAGCAGTTTCGGGCAATACACCTTATCCAATATCTTATACACTTAAAACATAATCAAACGTACACCGATCAACATAATCAGCTTGCGTCAATTTAAACAAAGCAGGTCAAAAAAACACTAGAAGCAGTTTCGGGCAATACACCTTATCCAATATCTTATACACTTAAAACATAATCAAACGTACACCGATCAATAGCGACAAAAACATGCTCTTTATAAAGGTCGAATAACATAAACCGTAGCTTCAATTTGCATCAATTTAATCAATCACATAAAAAAAACTATAAGAAGTACCAAACATACCATGTAATACACCTTTTCCAAAATATAACACATTTAAAACATCATAAAGCTTACAACAACTAACAAAAAAAACATACCCTTAATTTGAGACCTCCCTTTAATGAAACACCTGGCAATTTAGTTTGTTTAACACCACCCAAAATCTTGAAAATGGAAATCTGAAAGAAACACTTGTATCTTGATCTATTAAACACCAAAACCACCAAACAAACACTACTCTATACTATGAGGAAGACACATGGAATCCGTGCTTAATGAATCCGTGCTAACACACAAAACGGCGTCATTTCATATGTTTTGCTTCTAAAATGGCGTCGTCTGCACGTCTAATGTATAATAAAGTAATGATCTTATTTTAGTTTTTGTATATTTCACCGGGTAATAACCCTTTACCCAAAAAATTAGTTTATGATTTGGGTATTGCCCCATTATAATGTTATATATAGACTATTTTGTAAATTCTCCGTCCCGAAATAAATGTCCACTTTGTAAATGCACAAAATTTTTACAAATCCCTATAACTACGCTACTAATAAATATCAGTTTCACCAACTAAACACTTTTTTTATTAGTTAATATGTAAAGTGGACATTTATTTTGATACATCCCAAATAGAAACATGAATATTTATTTTGGTACGGAGGGAGTAATCATTTATCATTAAGTCAATAATAAAATATTACAAAAGCTAGAGACTAGTACCAAAGGCTTATTGGTCCATCGGTTGTGAGTAACCCATCAACCTTGATATTGTGGGTTCAAGTCTCGTTGGAGACACGTGAGACATAATTTTTAAAATATGCGGTGTAACTTGTAAAAATTTCCGTTAAAGAAAAAAAACTAGAGACTAATGATCGAAATGACTTTTTTATATATTAACGAGGCAGCATGGCTCGTGCGATGCACGGGCTTCGACCATGATAAATTAGCATTTGCTTAGCATGAATAGGTGTTTTAATAGAAGATGGAAATGTAATGTGTTTATTTAACAACCTTGGTGTAGGAAACTTTTATAAATATTGTGAAGATCGTTTAAACTCTAGATTGTTTAGATCTAATCTAGGATGAACAATAACAAAGATAAACAAGATTTTATTAGCACGGTTTTACATCATATACGCCCCAATTCTACTTTATCAAGGTAGAACGTTTTATGCAACATGTAACAGGGATCAAGGACTTGACCTTGAAGCGTTTGGATGATCTCCAATGGGAAGATCGTGGTTGTGTTTCTAAAACCTGACAAAACACAAGCAAAACTATGTCTAGGGATCTATTTATTTATAGAGTTCCATCTAGACTTACAAATGAACCTAATTGTATTACGAAACTAATCTTTCCTGATCTTTATCTTTTTCTTTTTAAACAAGTCTTCTAGAATCCTCCATCTTTTCTAGAATCACATCTTGGCAATCTTAGTCCTTTTTGTATCATAAACTCAATAAATATCCCAAAAATCTTCCTCTATTTGATGATGACAAAACAAACATCTTGAGCACTTGAATCATCTTGATCTTGTACATCTTCAAACCTGAGCTTTCCCTTAAGTCAAGATCTCCATAAATTTGTTTCTTGTTTCCTTTGTAACATCTTTTTCCTCTTTTTGTCATTATCCATTAGGGGATAGTGAACACAAACAACCATGATCTTTACAACTACAAATAATACATAAAACTTCTAATCCAAGCTTTCCAATGTCTCAAATTACCCTCCATAAAGATTTCCGCAACTAAAAATGAATTTAAGACATTGTAAACTGAAACTAGCAGTAGTAATAATGACTAGCAGTAGTAAAAACCTTCCCCTCAAATGGTTAAACACTCTATCATGTTCTTCCCCTGAAACCAACTATGCTAACCATTTCAAGTAACCATTAGAACTTTTCGAATAACTAACCACCATACTAATGAACATCATGTAGTACCATCCATAAAGAATACTAAAAGGCTTACTAAAAATGACTACAATAGTAATCGATACCAAGCAGTAGTAACAATGAAGAATAGTTCTATGCTTGAGCAGTAGTAACAACTTTAAAATTATTACACACCACCTTTACCTTTGTTACCACTATGCACATAAGAATCTGTATTTGAAACGCCAACAATAATCATGCGCATAATATTCAGATTCCATATTATGGTTTCAAACAACCATCAAATCTTATTCAAGCATGTCAATTATTAAAACCTTCTATTACTCATCTCTCAAACCCTCGTATAGCATGCCACTAATAAAACAGAAAACTCTTATATTATAAGCATGTGAATCCAAATCAATTGAGTACCCATGAGAGTGATCGACCAATAACCTATGCAGCATTAAAAATTTCGTAGAAGCATTAACCAATACGGACTAGCAGTTTTAACAAAATAACTGATGCGCGCAAAACCGTCAAGTTCTCTCACGCAAGCGTAAGGAAACTTAAAACTGCTTAAGCACGAAATCAATGAAGATCAGGGGAATATAGTGTTTCCCCGGGTCGTTATGTCCCAGCGAGCTATGCAATGGATTATCAAACGTATAGTGATCGGGAGATTTGGACGGAAAAGAGGATTTGAATATGATTATAACTACAGAAAAAGCCAACAAATTACAACGGCTTAAATGCAAATTAAAGGAAAGTTAAAAAGATAAAATCTATTAAATAAACGCTATCACTATAATTAAAATGATGTTTTTGTTTTTATATTTTTATAAAACTGAATTTAAAAACTACGCGACGTACAACTAAAAACGTGAAACTAAGTCAATATTAACCCTAAAAATATGAAAATGATGTTTTTACAAACCTAATGATATAAGAAAATATTTAGAAAAAGAAAATTATTTTTAAGACTAATTATTTAATTAAAAACTATTTTTAACTATTAATTAATTACCTAAAATACAAGAAAATAGGGGATTAAACTAGAAAAATAAAATTAAGACTTGGAAAAGTCTAAAATATCAAAATAGACTTTTCAAAACTATTTTTGTATTTTTATGACTATTTTTCTATTTTCTATGAATTTTAAACTATTAAAAACTAATTTAATTGCTAAAAATTACCAAATGAACTATGAAAAATATGGAAAATTACTTTTTTCACTTTTTATATTTATCTAAGCCTAAGAAAAATGAAAACTTATTTTTTTGAAGCTTTTTCTAATTATTTGTAATAAAACCTATTTAAAATTGATTAAAATCTATTTTTAATTAAGAAAAATACTAAATGGTGACTAAAATTAATGAAATTTTCAGGAAAATTCTAAAAAGTGCTACTGGTTTTATGAAAAATAAGAAATGCAGTGCTTATGTGACAGAATCAAAAGTCAGTAGTGTATTTCAAGCTAAAATAAGCACTTATTTTTAAGCAAACAGTGATAATAAGCAACCAACTTTTCCAGACCTAAAATTATACTAATATAAGCTAACTTAAGCTAAATACAACTACTCCTAAGCTCGATAAGCGATTAGCAACTTAATTAACTAACTGATTTGGACAAAGAACAAAGAACCAGGCCCTCACTTTAAGCTTATGCACTAGCTTATCTAGAACTCTTTAGCCAAAAACAGAAATGAGGCCTTAGAGACCACCTGGTAGACTACTTATGGACCAAAAATCAGACCCTACAAACCTTTATTGAAACCTGTGCACACCCTGCAAGTTCTTGCAAGAAAAACTGAGTGTGACACATTTTTGACTTTGAAAATCAGTTTAACTTTGACTTTTGTGAGATTCCAAGGCAATTTTAGGACTGATATAGATCAAATATGAGGTAATGTAACTTTATCAAGCAAGATAAACAAGTTTTGAACCTTTTTGAGTTGTTTGGTTTTGACACTCCAACAGTTAGTGATCAAAACAGACCTAATGCAAAGTTTTGACTTTTATAAAAAACTTGTGTAAATGAAGACTCAAATGACTTGATAAATGGTATTAAAGACTAAAGCAATGAAAAACTTAGATCAAAACAACCTAAGAAACAGTTTTAGCAATCCATCCAAACACCCCTATATGAGCAGTTTAACAAGCTATTCTACCTAAAACACAAAAACAACTTAGACTAAGCTTCAAAACAGATTTATTGCACTAAATTAAAGCTAATGTAACAGTAAATTACAAGACTATAGCAGATCTAGAGTTAATGCTACCTCCAATGCTTTTTAAGCTAAAAATGAAAGGGAACTAGCACTTACAAGAGGTCCGTAGCCACAATGGCTTGCAAACCCAAAACAAGAACCACTAATCCTAACCTACTCAACCCATATCCATCATCTATTCAACCATAACCTTTCTGTACCCATTTTGCTCCTTCTTTGACTTTTGTTGACCAGTTGCCAATATTGTTCCAATCTTAAACCTAAGCTTATGAAAAGCTATTATAAGCTAACATAAGCTTGTTTCAACTTGTAAGGAAGCTTATTGAAGCTTGGAATTCAGATTTAGAATTTTATAAATTCAACAGTAAGAAAAAAAAATGGAAACTGAACTTTAACTGAATTGATACTTAAATTAAACTGAGATACACTAGAATACGATTGTTTAGTACAAATTAACTTGAAAACAATACTGAAAATTACTTAAGATGCTACAAATTGAAAAACGACATATATTTTAAAACTAAAACTAACTCCTCCTACTTGCTTCTTCTTGGCTTCTTATAAGCTCAAAAGTCTTTCTCTCTCTCTTCTGGTCAAATCCCAGCAACAATCTGGACCCTTGGATGTGCAGAAGCAATCCTAGCCATTTATGCAATTTTGGCGCCAATTTTTTTTGTTTTTGATATCTGGGACAGGAAAGCTTTGCATTTAATGTGGTGGGATGGGTAGGTGAGGTGGGGGAGACAAAGGGTTGTGTAGAGGTGGCTAGTGAAGGTTGAGGAGGGGGGAAGTAGCAGACATAGGTGTCGGGGGAGACAACTGGGGGGCGGGTTTGTTTATTGTTTAAATGGTTGGGTTGGTCGGGTTGTGGGAAAAGGCCGGGTAAAGTATTTGGGCCAAGGGTAACTGTTTGGGCTTGGGGTTTTAAACAAGGGTCCGGATTGGATTTGTAGATATGTTAACATAGGGACCAAAATTGCAACTTCTCAAAACCAAAGGACCAGAATCAAAATTATGAAGAGTAGTCAAGGGTTGGTGTTGCCAACTTTAAATAGTCCAGGGGTTGATTTTTGACATTTTGAAAATCCCAAGGACTAATTTTGAACATTTTGGATTTTTCAGGGACTAAATTGTAACTTTCTCAAAACTTTTAGATTTTCCACCAAAGGACTAAATATGATAATTTGTGATTACAAAAGGACCTTTGGTGACTTTTCTTTTGAAATTTTGGCTCAGGGACTAATTTTGACAATTTTATAAACTTGGGGGACTAAAACTGCAATTTTTGCAAATTTGATATGTTTTTCATCTGATTTTGATAATTTTGCATTTGAAACACATAAAACACTGATTTGTGATATTTTGATCATTTTGATGTGTTTCGAAAGTGTTTTCAGATGATTTTGCAGTTTATTTTGTACAAAAATGATGAGTATTTAGACACTCATCAATCCCCCACACTAAACTATTGCTAGTCCCTAGCAATCTTTTGAGAAAAACTTAATGGATTTGCATCTCTTTACCAAAAGCCATTACTTCTGGAGTAGCCAAATGTTTCAGTTCAAGTAAGAACCATGGTACACCGATAACCATGTGATTTTGAGCAAACCACCAACTTTCAACGGATTTGATTTTGTCTTTACCAGAAGCCGTACCCTTCTGGACTAGCCAACTCTTAGATAAATTATCAACATTATCTTTGGTGAGCTGATTACCAATTATGGTTTTTCCACTGCCTTTACCACAAGCCATAACCTTGCGGGCTAGCCAACTCTTCACTTTTTAGGATATGGTGAGTTGAGAACCATACAATTTTGGGCAAATTGCAAGCCATATAAACGGATTTGAGAAATCTTTACCAAGAGCCGTTTGCTCCTGGATTAGCCAATCCTTTAGTCTTACAGACATGGCGGACTGATAACCAAATGAGTAAGTGTAGAACACTTACTCCAAAAAAAATTTTTTGGCCAAAAACGGGGGAATTGGTGTAATTATATGATAAAATTCGTGAGAATTCCCCCCCACACTTAGAAATGAATATTGCCCTCAATATTCAAAGTACCGGCGGTTATGCCGAAACAAAGAACGTAAGAGGGAAATACTACGGCCATTATTTAGAAAGAAGATTTTTTTTAAACATGTGGGCAACCCCCCCACACTAGGGTGGTAGAAAATAGAAAGAAGTCAGAAATATGGGTGAAAACCCATATGGCATGCTACTGTTTTTGATTCCCGAGTCGCTAGCTTGACTCGACCCCGAATTAATTGGTTCATGGGGAAGCAAAGTGGAAGAAACAATCTCCATCGGACTTTCATTCAAGATGTTTGGATAAACATTGAAGTACGTGAAAGTTCCACACCGATGAGATATACATAGAAAGACCCGGCTCACAAAATGATAATTTAAAATGCCGGGATCAAAAATAGTGTCCTCATTCCCAAAGGAGTGAAGAAGAGAGGAAGACACATCATAAGTGAGGAATGGAAGGAAGATGTTTATAACAATTAGGATCCATTCGTCATCCTCAAATGTAGATATATCTGGAGGAAGGGTGAAGGTAGTATCATCAATAAGCAAACTCTTATGATAGAGCACACCTTCCTCCAAGCCAATATCATCCTCAAGATCAAAATAGAATTGATCATATTCCGGAGGAGATATGTCATGAGAGAGTTCACCGGAGAACTCTTCATGAAAAGAATCATTGGAAAAAGCCTCAAGCTCGGGCTTGTCCAATGTAGAGTCACTATCCACAACGGGGATAGGAGATGAAGCTGGTTTAGCACAAAATGATTCGATCTTAGAAACGAGGAGATTTATATTGAACAATTGTTCACGAAGTACCTCATCCTTAATTTCAAGATCATCAGAATCTCTCACATCTTCTAAGCTAACTTGCTCAGAAGGTAAATCTTCCACATAAGCGATGTCTCCACAAGATAACGAATCATCATCATCAGAATCAGAGGACATCTCAACATGATCATTTTGGAAGACAAGAGGAGGAGGGATATCACACACATGATCAAGAATTCCCTGTGACTCTCTTGGGATTGGGACAAGGTCCTCAACACTAGACTTTATCAATTCGTCCGATTCCTTTTCAGGAACAGTGTCAAGATGCTCGTCCCCCATAATAAGAGAGTGAGTGTGAATCTCGGGTGTGATAGCAGTTGTTTGAGATGCAATCTCAACTGCTGGGATATCAACTGACTGAGGAGGTTGAGAATTATTATTTCTAAAAGGATAAAAACCCTCCTCGTCATCATCATAAAGAGCTGCCTTAAGAAATTGGGAACGCCTTAGAGCTGCATGCTCTAGGGCTAATAATTCTTCCCTCGATTGGCGGGCCTCTCGCTCTTCGGCTAACAATTCTCCTATGGTCTTTTCACCACTCACTTGATTCTTAAAGTTACTAATCATATCCTCAAGTGTTTTCATTGCGGTTTCAAGATCCTGGGAGATTTCTTGAGACAACGGCTCAGGTGGAGTTTGAACCGTATAGTGCTGTGGAGGTTGGAAATTTTCAAACATGTAAGAGTCATGATTGTTACAAGGAACTGGGTTCCCTACTTGACAATCAGAGCTGAAATGGGGACCTCCACAGTACTCACAACAGTAAAACTGTTGAGTCTGGATTGGTGAATCATATGGATTTTGGTCATAACCAAAACTCTGAGCATCACTAGAAAACTGTTCATAGACAAACGTGTTTCCGGATTGACACTCAAATCCTTGGTGAGGACCTCCACAAAATTCACAACAGTAAAACTGTTGGTTATATGAAGATAAGTCGGGCTGTGGTGGGTAATTGGAAAAGTTTGAGGGGTCGTTAAATGAGTTCTGATTAGAGTCATAATCAAATGAATTCCTCGAACCACAAAACAAACAACTCCCGTTATGGATATCATTACCACATTGTACACAAGTACACCAACGACAGGGTGAACCATAAAGAGGCTCACCACAACCGACACAAGGAATAAACGATTGCATTTGATAGTTATGAAGAGGAATCAGTTTATTCAAAGGATCATCAAAACCAACATGTTGATCCGGATGACTATCAAGTCTCGAAGAACATTCAGAAAGATCAGGAGGTGGGACAAGTGGTGTGCTCTGAGAGCTAGCAATTTCCACCACTTCCGTTATGGTCTCCGGTTCTTGAATGGGTTCATCGGGTTGTGATGGTCGGAAAAACATGGAGAATCATCGAGAGAGTTATCAGATAATTCGCACCAATAACAATATTTTCTTGCACCCATCCTTCCACATCGCTTGCATAAACAATCCGGATTCTGACAATCGAGCTGATCCTCTTCCATACGGCTTTTGCAGTGGAAACAACGAGGATAACCGATCGTCGCCATGAGAATTAAACATTTAGAGGATTAAGAAGAGAATCAAATGATTGAGAGGATACGAAGAATAGAATTAAACGGCAAAAGAGGGTAAGAGAAATAGAATCAACGAATAAGAGGAATGAGAAGAGTATTTTTGGGGTTTTTGGATAAGAAAACATAAACATATACAGATGGATGGTATGAACAAAGAGTGAATATCCAAATTACTAATCTGCTAAACGTAGGATAATCAGCACAGCTCCCCGGCAGCGGCGCCAAAAATTTGATGCGCGCAAAACCGTCAAGTTCTCTCACGCAAGCGTAAGGAAACTTAAAACTGCTTAAGCACGAAATCAATGAAGATCAGGGGAATATAGTGTTTCCCCGGGTCGTTATGTCCCAGCGAGCTATGCAATGGATTATCAAACGTATAGTGATCGGGAGATTTGGACGGAAAAGAGGATTTGAATATGATTATAACTACAGAAAAAGCCAACAAATTACAACGGCTTAAATGCAAATTAAAGGAAAGTTAAAAAGATAAAATCTATTAAATAAACGCTATCACTATAATTAAAATGATGTTTTTGTTTTTATATTTTTATAAAACTGAATTTAAAAACTACGCGACGTACAACTAAAAACGTGAAACTAAGTCAATATTAACCCTAAAAATATGAAAATGATGTTTTTACAAACCTAATGATATAAGAAAATATTTAGAAAAAGAAAATTATTTTTAAGACTAATTATCTAATTAAAAACTATTTTTAACTATTAATTAATTACCTAAAATGCAAGAAAATAGGAAATTAAGCTAGAAAAATAAAATTAAGACTTAGAAAAGTCTAAAATATCAAAATAGACTTTTCAAAACTATTTTTGTATTTTTATGACTATTTTTCTATTTTCTATGAATTTTAAACTATTAAAAACTAATTTAATTGCTAAAAATTACCAAATGAACTATGAAAAATATGGAAAATTACTTTTTTCACTTTTTATATTTATCTAAGCCTAAGAAAAATGAAAACTTATTTTTTGAAGCTTTTTCTAATTATTTGTAATAAAACCTATTTAAAATTGATTAAAATCTATTTTTAATTAAGAAAAATACTAAATGGTGACTAAAATTAATGAAATTTTCAGGAAAATTCTAAAAAGTGCTACTGGTTTTATGAAAAATAAGAAATGCAGTGCTTATGTGACAGAATCAAAAGTCAGAGTGTATTTCAAGCTAAAATAAGCACTTATTTTAAGCAAACAAAGGATAATAAGCAACCAAACTTTTCCAGACCTAAAATTATACTAATATAAGCTAACTTAAGCTAAATACAACTACTCCTAAGCTCTGATAAGCAGATTAGCAACTTAATTAACTAACTGATTTGGACAAAGAACAATGGAACCGTGCCCTCACTTTAAGCTTATGCACTAGCTTATCTAGAACTCTTTAGCCAAAAACAGAAATGAGGCCTTAGAGACCACCTGGTAGACTACTTATGGACCAAAAATCAGACCCTACAAACCTTTATTGAAACCTGTGCACACCTCAAGTTCTGCAAAAACTGAGTGTGACACATTTTTTTGACTTTTGAAAATCAGTTTAACTTTGACTTTTGTGAGATTCCAAGGCAATTTTAGGACTGATATAGATCAAATATGAGGTAATGTAACTTTATCAAGCAAGATAAACAAGTTTTGAACCTTTTTGAGTTGTTTGGTTTTGACAGACTCCAACAGTTAAGGATCAAAACAGACCTAATGCAAAGTTTTGACTTTTATAAAAAACTTGTGTAACTTAAGACTCAAATGACTTGATAAATGGTATTTAAGACTAAAGCAATGAAATACTTAGATCAAAACAACCTAAGAAACAGTTTTAGCAATCCATCCAAACACCCCTATATGAGCAGTTTAACAAGCTATTCTACCTAAAACACAAAAACAACTTAGACTAAGCTTCAAAACAGATTTATTGCACTAAATTAAAGCTAATGTAACAAGAAATTACAAGACTATAGCAGATCTAGAGTTAATGCTACCTCCAATCTGCTTTTTAAGCTAAAAATGAAAGGGAACTAGCACTTACAAGAGGTCCAGAGCCACAATGGCTTGCAAACCAAAACAAGAACCACTAATCCTAACCTACTCAACCCATATCCATCATCTATTCAACCATAACCTTTCTGTACCCATTTTGCTCCTTCTTTGACTTTTGTTGACCAAATTGCCAATATTGTTCCAATCTTAAACCTAAGCTTATGAAAAGCTATTATAAGCTAACATAAGCTTGTTTCAACTTGTAAGGAAGCTTATTGAAGCTTGGAATTCAGATTTAGAATTTTATAAATTCAACAGTAAGAAAAAAAAATGGAAACTGAACTTTAACTGAATTGATACTTAAATTAAACTGAGATACACTAGAATACGATTGTTTAGTACAAATTAACTTGAAAACAATACTGAAAATTACTTAAGATGCTACAAATTGAAAAACGACATATATTTTAAAACTAAAACTAACTCCTCCTACTTGCTTCTTCTTGGCTTCTTATAAGCTCAAAAGTCTTTCTCTCTCTCTTCGGTCAAATCCCAAAGAACAATCTGGACCCTTGATGTGCGAATAATCCTAGCCATTTATGCAATTTTGGCCAATTTTTTGTTTTTGATATCCTGGGACAGAAAGCTTTGCATTTAATGTGGTGGGATGGGTAGGTGAGGTGGGGGAGACAAAGGGTTGTGTAGAGGTGGCTAGTGAAGGTTGAGGAGGGGAAGTAGGACATAGGTGTCGGGGAGACAACTGGGGCGGGTTTGTTTATTGTTTAAATGGTTGGGTTGGTCGGGTTGTGGGAAAAGGCCGGGTAAAGTATTTGGGCCAAGGGTAACTGTTTGGGCTTGGGGTTTTAAACAAGGGTCCGGATTGGATTTGTAGATATGTTAACATAGGGACCAAAATTGCAACTTCTCAAAACCAAAGGACCAGAACTGTAAATTATGAAGAGTAGTCAAGGGTTGGTGTTGCCAACTTTAAATAGTCCAGGGGTTGATTTTTGACATTTTGAAAATCCCAAGGACTAATTTTGAACATTTTGGATTTTTCAGGGACTAAATTGTAACTTTCTCAAAACTTTTAGATTTTCCACCAAAGGACTAAATATGATAATTTGTGATTACAAAAGGACCTTTGGTGACTTTTCTTTGAAATTTTGGCTCGGGACTAATTTTGACAATTTTATAAACTTGGGGACTAAAACCGCAATTTTTGCAAATTTGATATGTTTTTCATCTGATTTTGATAATTTTGCATTTGAAACACATAAAACACTGATTTGTGATATTTTGATCATTTTGATGTGTTTCTGAGTGTTTTCAGATGATTTTGCAGTTTATTTTGTACAAAAATGATGAGTATTTAGACACTCATCAATAACGAGCATCACTAACTTGTAATAAACAACACTAATATCCAACGAGCAACACTAACTATCAACTAGGAACATTAATTAAAGCCAGCAGTACTAACAATCAACGAGCAATACTAACATTAAACAAGCAGTACTAACAAGTGAATGATTTGCAATAATAAAGACCAGAAGTAGCTAGCAGTATTAATCTAGAAGTAGCAGCACTAACGATCAGTAACATTAATCAGGCTGCATAAATTGTAAGGAGCAGCAATAACACGATCAATCATAAATCAAACATCAGCACCTTACTTTTCATCATTCAATAGCCACTTGAGTATTACAATCTACACCAGCAGCAAGAGGATGAAGAGATGTATTAGGGTTCATTATCAGTTTTAAAAACTGATTCACCAAGACTTAATGCAACACCCTTCAACAACAGACCTAACGTGTAAAACCCTAATCGAATAACTTTAATACCATGACACCCAGATTCACGATCCATATAAAATAACCTGTAATCTTCTTGGATCGACACACCACATCAAATTCACAAATCGGATGTGGTAGAATAAGTAGCAGCCTTGTTTTGAAAAGATTCCAAATTAGGATTTTGCAAAAACCCTAACAGCCTTGTTTCTCCAAAATCTTTAATTAAACAATAAAAGGCATCCAAGACCATCGATTAGGGTTAACAAAATGCAATAATCATCCAGTCATGATAAAAATAATTAATCTTCAAACCTTAAAAACGATTAAACATGAAAATCCTAAAAGTGAATCAACTATACCTTAATTGTTCTACAGCAGATTTTGAGAATATATATCTTTCAATCAAAAGCTTAGATTGAAGATCCCTCTAATGAGAATATACCTTGATGTATAAAGAACCTTCAATAAAAATTTCGTTAAGATCCAACGGTTCACGAATAAGATATACCCTTTTTACCACAGGACTGCAGAAAATTACAAAAATAAAAACCAAAGTTGATTTTTTTTTCTTCTTTCTTCGATTAATAAAACCCTGTAGATCCTAGATCAAGTACCCCCAGGCTCTGATACCAATTGTAAAGATCGTTTAAACTCTATATTGTTTAGATCCAATCTAGTATGAACAATAACTGTTAGGTCACAAGGTTTACCACACAAGCTTATAAGAAAGATAGAGAGGCGATTGAACAAGAACCAAACACACACACACGATAATATAAGACCGGTTATGCGTAGAGTGTATGTGAAAAGAAAACTTGAACAACCAACCTTCAAATGAAGGTTATTACAAAGTATTTATAGGCAAGGAGCTAGGGCAACACTCCTACTCCTTCCCTTTCTCCTATGGGCTTGGGCCTAAGCTCATGGGCCTTCTTCATAAGCTTAAGGCTAATAAAAAACATAAAGGCCATAATAAGCTAACTATTACATATGAGTAACTAACACTTGAATAAGGTTTAGGAGTGATTCCAACAATCTCCCCCTCAAGTGTTATTACATATGAGTAACAAACACTCAAGTGTTGGTGATGAAAAACGGTGAAGGCGTTGATGTAATAGTAGCTTTGACGTCGTCTTACATTCTTCTTTCTTGTGAGAAGAATTGCCTTGATTTGAACAATCTCCCCAGTGTAGAGATAGTTTACTTTGAACAGTTATGCTTTGACGTCATCTTTAACTTTGTTCTTTGATCATTGTTCTTTGTGATGAAAGTGATAGTATGCTGTTGTTGTCAGCATCAAGTCTACCTCAGGTCTGCTTTGCTGCTACAGTGTCTCCACGTCATTCTTCAACATGCTCACACGCTCTTTGACGTTGGAATTCAAGATCGATGAAGTTCTTTAAGTCTTTAACTTTGTAGATTCTTTGATTTGATGAAGAATCATTCGACTCGTTGTGTTGCTTTTGCATAGAACTTCCATTAGTAATGATGTTGGCGTGAGCATGAGAAGAATCTGCACGATCATCCCGCTCCGGAGCTTCCATAAGAAGAAAACATTTAAACGGTTAGTAATAAGCGGATTCCGCACTTACAAGTTTGAACTTCGAGAGTGTTAACAACATAGTGTGAAAACACAACTCTAATTCTTACAAAGGCCGTTCTGAATCGAGTCCCACAAGTGAGATAACACGATGTATCCGAAGTACACCTACGATTCAGATGAGTCGCCGAGGTACACCGAAGCATCACCTCACGACTGTAGACCGTTTGAGACCACTAAGCGCAATCCACGGGGAGTTGCCGAAGCGACCTGCCGTGTCGGGCTGTTTGATGTTTACCCTGGCAGGAGTTTCCATTCAATCACTGAGGATCACAAATGTGAACCTCTCATAAATGTTCTCGACAGATTGCTAAGATCTGTGAAGGACTCGATAATGTATCACTGAAATTCTTATTGTTGAATGTCAAGTGATGAAATGTCAAGTGTACCTAAGAGATCTTTTGATGAATCTCGTGGCTCTAGACTCAATAGTGCGTTTTGGTTTTCCTGAGCGGAGACTAGGGAGAGGGTCTCCTTCTTCAATACCAGCAATCTCTAAGAGAAAGCCGATAGTTTACTTAGGGTTCCCTGTGAGAATGAAACAAGCTTCTGTTAAGAGAAACTTGAGTGGATAAGAAGGTTTAGTGCATGCGTCACTGGGTCCATGACGACTTTTAATCTTCAATACCGGCGTCACTAAGTGACAACCAAGTAGCATATGAATTGAACCCGTGTCTGCCCTAAGTTGAATAATCTAGAGGGCTATTTCTTTTCACCCTTTTCTTTGCATTTCTTTTAATTCTTCAACTCCTTCTTTCTCCGATTCTCATTTTCTCCTTTTTATAATCATACCTAAGGACTTCTAAATACTAACTATTTGTGGTGTCCTTGGGTAGATCCCTCCGGCTCTGGCGGATCATAGGACGGTTATTCCTAACCTTAGTCACCTTATAACTCCATGACTAACCTATGTTGCCATTAAAACCATTGTTGTGAAAAATCTCTCAAAGTGTTTGTGAATGAAAAACATTTTAGTACCACTGTTGAGATAAGATTTTGCATAAATACTCCCCCTCCACATGTGCTTAAGAGTTTTAACGGTTAAAATGCATAGTGAGGAAAGAGCGCACACATTTTGAATTGATTCACTCAAGATAGACAATCCCATGAGACACTATTACGTAGCATAGTTAAAGAGTTGCATTGTCAGCTTTTAGGTGACAACTAGCTCTAATAACTACCTTGAAGGTGTAGACAATCCTCGAAAGGTCGTCAAACCCGTCGAGTTCATGTCTACCAAGAGTTTCTCGAATGGTACATTCTACTTCGACAAGTCCTTTGCGAGACACGTTTACATCACTAGCGAACTAGCTTGAAATTATTACCCGTCCAGGACAAGTCTTTTCAAGTTACTAACAGTTAAGCATCGTCAATTCGTTGGTTAAGTCTGAAGCACACAGATTCATTTCCATTTTTCACAACATATTTCTTATCACACATTTTCTCCCCCTAAAAAATGGCATATAAAATGTTATTTTTTAAACGTTTGAGAATAAATATGACCATTTCGAGTGTTGCGGGAAGAATGACCACTGAGAACAATTTTTGAACAAAGTTTTAATTCAAGTACTCCCCCTCAATGAGTGATATAAACGGTTGAGGTTTTGAAAATCATAAAGGAAAGTACTTGTTCTTTTGAGCAAAACCTTGAAAAATGAAGGGTTTGATAGGTTTTACTCAAAAGTAAGAAGCTTTCGCTCCTTTTCTAAGGATTGTGGCACTGAGGCGTACCACGGGGTCCTTTATTTACAAGTACGGGTTGTACACTGTAATGTGTGCACAAGCCATATACATAATCAATCAAACATCCAAAATTATATGAAGGAAGCAATTCAAGGGGTACCGGAAGTGCGTGATGTTCCTGTGTGCATGGCGCTGAAAGCCGGTTATGTTAATCCCGGTCGACCACCGACATAACTCTCCAATCGTCTGAATCGATCCCTTCAAACAACCGCTCATCAATCATTGTGATGATCCGTCTCACATCCCTCCTTTCCTGAGAATTCCAAAGCTTAGGAGACCCAATTTTCTGGCGTATATCCTTCAACCTGTATGCCATTCCATCCCTAACCAGCTTCAAAGTATGATCCCCGAACTTGTGGAGTTCGCTACACGCCATTAGACAGTTTCTTTGAAGTTCACTACGGTAAACAACTCCGAAAGGTTTGCTGATGAGTGTATATTGAGATAGCTGGTTGATATCGGGAAGATCAAGCTTTGGAGGAGTGAAGTTGACACGCGTCGATAAGATTCAACATCCATCTGGAGATCTTCTACACGTTCCTTGATGACAATGCGTCTTATGAAGATGAGAAGTGACTTGATAAATTCGCGTTGTACTTCAGTTGAGAATTGTCTCATGCGACCCTGTACTTTGGCAAGGTACATGTCTTCGATGTCATTGAGAGACAAATTCTCAAAGTCGGCTTCAGAGAAAGCATAGTCCCGTTCATCTTGTCGCTTGACTACGATCTTCTTTAGGAATGTGTAGTCCCACTTAGACGAAAGGTCAACGTGTATGATGGCAACGATATCCTTAGAACAATACACAGCATGTTGAGACTTCTGAACCTGACAGCTTCGGTAGTAGATTCGTCGGCGCTCGCCGTGATGAATCCCATACAATGCATCTCGGTCGTATGCTTCCACAGTGTTGGAGAACAAGTGATTGGCACGTTCCTCAATGGCTATGCAGTTTGAGTAGACAGTGCTTTGGGAATGGAAGTGTTAACGATGTAGCGTATTTTCTTGAATCATCGCCACCGTGTAGAAGAAAATCCAAGTCTTTGTTGAAGAAATATCTAAAAGGAATCCTTGGTTCAGCTGGTTGGCCAATTGTTGGTAGAGGTTTGGTCCAATCGGTGTAGTATGGAGGGTTGTCCCTTTGTGTGAAGTCAATGTTTGCTTCCGGGTTGAGCCAATCCATGTTGTTAGACATAGCTCGAGCAATGTTTTCAAGGTGATATTCGACCTCGAGGGCACTTTCGAGTCTGTCTTTTAGAAGTTAAAACGCTTCATTCTTGATTCGCTTCAACTCATATTTCGTCATTTTCTTCACATGGAACTTTTCTTGCAAAATTTTAGCATGCTCCAATGTAGAACCGTCTACCAAATCCTGACCTTCTTCAGGTAGGGAGTGTTGTTAACAAGAGTAGCAAACCATTCAAATTCCTCTGTTTTATCGTCATCTAGCCATGATACGACGTCCGTCTGAGGCGTCTTCTTCTTTTTCGAAGGCCTAGATGATGATTCTGGTTTCTGAACTTGTTTGGGAGAGGTGGGTTGTTGTAGGGGCTCAAGGACCTCTTCATCGCCACCACCCGTATACTCAAAGTGATCACCGGTTTTCTAAGTCGGGGTGGTAACTCGAATCGCTGAGGTTTTTAGTAGAAGAAGGAGGAGATTTTTGTTGAACAGAAGCCGTTGTGGAGGAGGTTGCATCATAGAAGATTCACCGATCGCTTCGACGTTTAGGTGCGAGTCTTTATCCTTATCCTTGTCTTCATCGTCTCTAGGACGCTTTAGACTTTTAAGCTTGAATCTACAAGCTTCTTGAAGTTGGTAGTCCAAAGAATGCTTGAAACAGCTTTCCTTCATCGAAGTAAATGTCCCGATCGTGCGACATTTGTGTGACAAACTTGGCCACCAATTCATTATCCGAGAAAACTACCGGATCGGTTGGATTGATTGTGACGGTTAAGGGCGTTGATCGAATAGTTTGCTTGGCGATCTGCATAAGATTTGGATAAAGTTGTTTGGTGAACAACTCCTTTGTGACTTTAGGAACGCATACTCGAAGGTACTTTTTCGTGTATCCTTCGATCATTTCGTTCAGTTCCTCTTGACGGTAATTTTTCATGAATTCCTGAACAAACTTCCTTTCTCCTTGCATCTTTTCATTCTCGTCATACATATGTTGTATGTGATCAGCAAAGAAATTCAACTTCTTGTTGAGCACGTCTTTCTTTCGACTTGTTTGACACTTTCACAATTCTTTTATGAGTTGAGAAATCCAAGATCGAGGTGGCTTCTTCACCGATTGGATGATGATTTTGTTGATCTTTTTGATGGTGGTGGTGAAGAGTGAGAAGACGAATCTGATGATGAAGAGATATGAGGAGACTCGGATCCTTGAAGGTTCAGAGGTTTCTTCCTTTGATCGTGCATGACTATCTAGAAGAAACGTATCATAATCAACATCTTTATCTTTTTCGGACTTCTCGGTTTCCGGTTCCTCAAACTCATATTCGATAGTATCCTCCACAAGCTTTTGTTGTTGCACAAGAGTGGTGGCACCAGCTCCCTTATCGGGTTGATTAACCGCATCGGGAGATGGTTCAGAGTGGGCAGCACCACTTGATCCTCCGGGACCACCCATTTGGTCTTTAGCAAATTCTTCAGCTTTGTGTTGGTGTCTAAGGAATTTGATCGCTTCTTGTAAACATTTTCCGGTGGCTCTTTATCACTCTTCGAGCTTTCATCATAAGGTACAAGTACAAGAGTCTTCCCTTTTTCTTTGTCACCGGTGGACTTGGAGGTTTAGGCTGCGAAGGAGGTGTTACGGTTGCGATTCAGAGTAGGTAATCTCTTCATCCTGTCAGTACCTTCGAGCTTTCGTCCACAAGCTTTCTTTGCGTTCAGTGTGGGAATAGGTTCAGCTTCCTTTACGGAACAATCCTTTACGAGGAGGATTCCTTTTGGGAAGCTTCCTATAAATATATGTACTTGTGACACTTCCAAGACGCTTCCTCTTCGGTCCTCCGAGTAGGTGTACCGTAAGATTTTTCATCAAGATGACCAACTTTGCCTTCATTTACGGCTAACCGATACCTTTTGTATGTTTCAAGCTTTTTGATTTCGGTAGTCAGAAGGTGATCGGGTAATACCGTACCCTGTTTCTTTGTTGACGATTCTTTGATTCTGACAGATAATATGGGTTCATTCAATATGTCGTGATTATCTGGGTCATTGAGCCTCATGGGTATATCAAGATGAAGTCCAAGAGCTCTCTGGATCAACAGTTTAGTATATCTGACATAGGGAATCTTGGAGCCAAGCTTCTTGTGAAATAGCATCATGTCCTCCCATATCGGTGCTTCGATTTCAATGTCCTTCTTGTTGATCAACGACCGAAAATTTGCAGCCCATGAGCTTGGGATGCTCATAGCCACCGCCACGACTAGAGACCGATTTCGTGATGATCATGTAGAGTGTTCTCCATGGTTGAGGAATATACTTCAGCTCCACGTGAGAGTGCTTAGTAATGATTCCGGAAGCTTCATCATAACCAATATCTATCAAGAATTTCAGGACTGTCTCTTCAAGAGGGGTAGCAAAGAAGTCGGTTGGAGCGATGTCAGGAATGATGAGAACAGCCCGTAAGTCTGCAGGAGTGATAGTGACTTGTTTGTGATTAAGTGTCACCGCACTTTGACGATCCTCTGCATAGAATCCCGAATTGTTGAATGTAGACCTCTCGAACTATGGCAGAGTGTGAGAGCATGTTCGGTAGGGATGATTCCCGAGAATATCCACCGCAATGAGACAAGAAGATTCAGAGCATGTGAGGGTGTCAAAGTCAACCCTAAGGTTGTTCTTTCCAATCTTTCTCGGATAACCCTCTGGAAAGATATCAGAATTGTAAGAACTTCGATGCATCCACATTCATTTGTTCAGCCATGTCGTGATCTCAAATAACATTAGCCAAAAGAACCAACATATCGAAAGACATAGTGTTAGTCAACGGAAGGTCTTATTGTCTAGTTATTGAATGTACAGTGTCAATGATTGTTACGAGTCCTAAGTCACTTGTTTGTTCAATAGTCCAATGACGCCGTGAAATGTTTCGTGAGTTAGTTAACTTTAAGTTTTAAAGTTTATGTTATCACTTATTGTTCACAACATATCAAACGATTAAGTTTATTAGTGACATTATTGGATTCGTGACGATATGATTAGTTTATTAACAAGTTTGTACACGTAACAATTCATAATGAAGGTCAATCAAGGCTTAGGCGTAGATATGGCAAAGTTACGCGTAAATAGTAATGACATACGCGTAGACGAAAGCTTATGCGTAGGATCTTAACTTACGCGTAAGAAATGTTACGCGTAGGAAAAGGGGACCTTATGCGTAGAGCTTACGCCAGTAGGCGTATTTATATCTTATGCGTAAGGCTTACTCGTAAGAGTAGACCTTATGCGTAGAGGTCACTGCTTACGCATATCCTTCACAGGATACGCGTAGTCCCATTGTAGAACCTTACGCGTAGTAGTTACGCGTAGGATTATTCTTACGCATAACTGCCTACGCGTAAGGTGATCCTTATGCGTAGAGTAACAATCGACCTTGATTCTGAATTTTACGAGTAGAAAGCCTGAAATAAAACCATCATATCATCAATCTTAACATGTATAGTCATATTAAACACACATCATGGCATGAAAGCTTGTTAAACATTTATGCGTAGAAAGTCATACGCGTAGGTCAAAACCCTAAGGGTTAAGAATTACGCGTAAGTTTTCTAACCATAGGATTTGCACCAAACTTATTCTAGTAGTTCTAAGATGTTGTGTGAGTTTATAAACCAAGTATTAACATCTAGTTCGTGATGAATCAAAAATACCCAAACTCAAGAACATTAAACCCTAATTCCTAATTCTGATTAAATTAGTGTTTCGGGTTGTTATAGGCCTGGAAATCATCACTTCATCAACATATGAACATAACACAACAATCTTTATAACCAAAACCCTTCACATTTGAAAACACCCAAATCGACTCATAAACCCTAATTTTCAAAAATCATCAATTGTGTTTCGGGTGGGTTTTGATGGATAAAATGTTATCATTTATGTATTAGGAACGTTTTGACACTATCCATTTAACCACAAACACACACACATAATGATTGTGTGTTCATACGCTTATGCGTAGAACACATAATCACGCATAACAAAAGTTTTAGCCGTAGGATTTGCTTGAAATTCAAAACCATAGCTTGTATCACTGTTAAGATCATGAAAACACTTACAAATTGATGATCAAAACACGATTTCTTGAATAAATATTAGGTAGGATCTTTAGGTTAGAAGTAATAAATGTGAGGGTAATGTTAGGTGGAGGATGTTTTATTAAAATAACTTTAACATTTTGACAGTTTTGGTCCCTCCACCTTTTCCTTTTTCAAACAAAGCCATTTAACTTCCATTTTGGTTACCAAACAAAGATTTTAAGAAAGAAACTTTGACGACACTCCCCTCGACTTAAGAAAAATAATGAAAGGTTATAAATTTTAGTCCGAGGAGTGTCATTGAACCATAAAATTTACCACCATTGATAAGAGAAACAACCGAGATATGATAACATGCAAGTACAATGATGTTTTGAAAAAGTTAAGTATAAATTTTCTCCCCCTCAACACTTGATCGGAAAAATACTGAATTTTGAAAGATTAAAGTGTTGAAGGAAGAAATGTACTTGCCGTGTTGAAAGAAAAATAGATTAGAAGAATATTTTTGTTGTTTTATCAGGTTTTATATTTTTGTATTTTGTTTTTGAAAAATTATTTACAAAAGAGATTTTGGTGTTTGACAGGTTTTTAAGACTGTTTTAGGAGGTCATCCAATTCCTCTTGAGTCAAACACCTCATACCAATCCGTTGGACCAACTCATTAAACCTAGCGGGAGGCAAGGCTTTGGTGAGAAGATCCGCCAATTGGTATTCTGTACCCACAAAATATAATTCAACAGACTCGCTCCACGTGGTCCTTGATGAAATGATAGAAGATCGATGTGCTTTGATTTTGAGTGCTGAATCGAGTTGCACGAGATCGCAATGGCACCCGATTGTCGCAAAGACATCGGGATTCTATCTAATACGTAACCATAGTCTTTGAGTTGTGTTCTCATCCAGATGACTTGAGCACAACACGCCGACATGGCTACATATTCTCCTTCGGTTGAGGACAATGATGTACAATCCTGCTTCTTTGATTGCCATGACACCAGTTTATCACCAAGAAATTGTAGAGCTCCCGAAGTACTTTTTCGTGAGTCTAAGCATCCTGCGTGGTCGTCAAAAAGCGATTAGTTCTAAACCCGAATCCTTCGGATACCAGATCCCCAAGTTAATGGTTCCCTTTATGTATCGGAGGATTCTTTTAGCCTCAGAGAGGTGGGTTTCAGCTTGGTCGCGACCGATAACGGAGCATAGATAAACGGCAAAGACAATATCGTGTCCGCTAGTGTTAGATACATGAGAAACCTAATAATACTACGGTATTTTGTAGGGTCCACCAATTTCCCATGTAAATCAGCCTCTAGCTTCTTGGTATGAGCCATTGGTGTGGCATAGGTGTCACAGGTTTTCATTCCAAATTTGTTTAACAATTCAAGGGCATATTTGGATGACTCAAGAAAATATCACGGGGTGATTGATGAACTTGCAGTCCGAGAAAGAACGTGAGTTCACCCATCATGGACATTTCAAAATTTTTCTTCATTAGTTTTGCAAAAGCGATTGAAAACTTTTATGTGTAGACCCAAAAATGATGTCATCCACGTAAATTTGAACAATTAAGATATGTGCCCGTGATATTGTATAAAAAGAGTTGGGTCAACCGAACCTTTGGTGAAATTATTAGCAATGAGGAAGGATGATAGCTTATCGCACCATGCCCGAGGAGCTTGTTTGAGACCATACAGAGCTTTGTTCGGTTTGTAGACGGATTCGAAACTCGTGATCAACGAATCCATTTGTTTGGCTGACATAAACCGTTTCTTTAAGTTGTCCATTGAGAAACGCAGCTTTGACATCCATCTGATAGACCGTCATATTCATATGAGCCGCGAACGCTAGAAATATCCGAACAGCCTCAAGACGAGCAACCGGAGCAAAAGATTCTTCAAAGTCAATACCCTCTTCCCGACGATAACCCTTAGCCACCAGACGTGACTTATTTCGGATAACATTTCCTTCAACATCCAATTTGTTTTTCCAAATCCATTTGAGACCAATGACGTAGACCCTGTTGGTCTTTCAACCAGTTCCCATACTTCAAGACGTTTGAATTGGTTGAGTTCTTCTTGCATGGATTCAATCCAGCTGTCTTTTGTCATTGCGTCTTTGATGTTTTTAGGTTCAGATTGGCAGACGGTGAGTGCATAAATGCAATGTTCACCATCTGAGTGAAGACGTTGTCTTGTAACGACCGGTTGATTCGGGTTGCCAATAATATTTTCCAGAGGATGGTCTTTTGTCCATCTATGTGTGGAGGGTTGATGTTGGTATACATTGTGCGATTCTGAGGATTCAAATGGTTTGTTGAAGATTCCGCGACATCCGGTGCGCAGCCTCATTAGCAAACGGGTTGAAGAACGCATTTGGATCAAAATCTGCAGGTGGGGGTACTTCATTCGAATATCATCACCGCTTCATCATTGTTGGAAGCGGTTTGTTCAACTGCTTGTGTGGAGTCAACTGGTGTAGGTGCATCTGCAACGAGTTGTTGTAGCAGGTGTATCGTATAAGAGTATTATCGTTGAGCAAATGCGGAAGCAATGGATACACCTAGAGCACGCTTCATCAATATCGCCACCGAACAAATGGAGCAAATAACCTTTCCATTTGTTGACGAGTAAGCCGGGGCTTTGTTCACCGATGATGGGGTTTGAGGGAAGTTTAAGCGGTTGTGACCGGGTTCTAAGCTGTTATACTCATAAGCCATTTCCGTAAGTTCATCAAAATGAGCATGAATCGTTTCCATCACCTGCTTTGTACGACGATTCCAGATTCGGAAACCTTTTGAATTATCACAGTATCCGATAAAGACTCCAATGTCGGCTTTGGCTTTGAGCTTTCCAAAGTCATCACGATCATTATTCGGATAGCAAAGAGATCCAAATACATGAAAGTGTTTTAGATTCGGTTTTCTGTTATGGACAAGCTCGAAAGGTGCTTTGTTGTGGCGTTTTGTAATCATAGAACGGTTTTGAGTATAGCATGCAGAGATACACTTCGCCCATAAGTAATCTGAAAGTTTAGCATTGATTAACATTGTTCTTGCAGCTTCCACTAACGCTCGGTTTCGTCTTTCGACAACTCCGTTTTGTTCTGGTGTACGTGCAATAGATGTCTCATGCTGAATTCCCACTTTCTCATAGAATTCACGAAGAGTTTGATTAACAAATTCAGTTCCTCTATCTGCTCGATTAGTCGAACGGTGTTGCGTAGCTGAACTTGTATTTTCGTGAGAAAGGTGATGATCATCTGTGGAGCTTGATCTTTGCTTCAAAGAAAGTAGACCCAAGTCCAGCGTGAATAGTCATCAACAATTACTAAGATGTAGCGTTTGCCATTGATCGCTTGCACGCGCATCGGGCCACACAAATCCATGTGAAGAAGATGAAGCACATGCCGAGAGTTGTGTTCCACCTTTGAAGGAAAATGAGCACGAGTGCTTTTGCCTTGTTCACAAGCTGAGCAAAGGTGATCTTTAGAATACCAAACCCGTGGGAGTCCTTCAACTAGTTTGTGTCGAGCAAGGTTGGTGATGGTTTGAAAGTTTAGATGTGAGAGACGACTGTGCCATAGCCAGGATTTTGTTGATGTTGCCTTTGAAAGTAAGCAGATGGGAGATGAAGCAACCATGTCTTTCATAGAGATAGTGTAGAGACTAGAATTACGCGATCCGGACATAAGGTCATTTCCTTGTAGATCACTAATGAAACAAGTTTTCTCCCTGAAAGCAACCTCCAAATCTCCATCACAAAACTGACCAACTGAAAACAGATTATGACCGAGGCCTTCCACATAGTAAACCCTGCTGATTTCGATGTTCCCATTGACATAGTCTCCGTAGCCCATGATAGCTGCGAAGTGATCATTCCCGAACCCGACAGTGCCAATGAACTTTGCAATAAAGTTTGATAACAGTTTAAGATTGCCTGTCATGTGTCCGGAACATCCGCTATCAACAATCCAGAGAATGATCTGTATCACCTGCATTACACACGCATCTACACGATGGAATAGAAGTATATTTGGAACCCGAAATGTTAGAGGGTTCCGTAGCAAGTATAGTAGATATACACACATCAATAGCTTTAGGTATCCACTTAAATCCTAGTGTGTTATATATCCATTTCGGCCATCTATAACTACTCTTTGCTTTAGTCTTAGTGAATGCACTAGGTGGTACTACATTCCTAGGAGGTGAAACCGAGCTACAGGGACAGAATGCGTTTCTTAGAATCTAAAGAGGGCGGTCTACCAAGCAATGCACTTAGAAAGATTAGTAAGCCTAGAGGTATTCCGGTTCTTAGGATTCCTTAAACGAGAGATGATAGCTTTAGCAACACATTTATCATGACAATCGGAATTCATACTTTTACGACAAATAACACAAGGTGCATCGATGAATATCAAAAGTAGTTAACGGTTTAGCATTCGTTACATCACTATTTCTATTACATTTGCCGAACGCAATATCTATAGTGGAGGCAACGTGAGTCTTATTCATAGTCCTAGGGTGTTCTTCTACTTTAGCATTCTTGATTGATCTTTTCTTAGGTCGCAACTTCCTATTCTTCGATTGAGTGCTCCTAGGCGGTGAAGTGCGGACGTTTGGAAAAGGCTCAACTATTCCTGCTTTCAAGAGAAGGAAGCACGTTAGCTACTTGTGATTTGGAAGTAGAAATTCTAGGTTCATGAGTACTAAGTGTTACTGGGCTAATCTCTTAATGATGGTTGGCGGAAGTTGTTCATACTTTCCTAACATTTCTCTTAACTTGAGGATAGTGTGAATCGATCTTGATTTTCAGACCGAACATTTCTAGCAAAATGCATAACTTCTTTAGTGTGTGCAAGATAATGATCAAGTTCATTTGATGCTTCATCACGAAGTCTTTTTGAGTAAATCAAATATGACACCATATTCCTTTTAACTTTTACAAGTTCTTGTTCATATTTTGAGATTTGACACTTAAAAGACACGCTTTGATCATCCAGTTGCTCAATTTTAGGATCGAAGATTTTGCACGAATCGGGTGATTTTGTGTTAAAAAACAAGTTGTTGATCGTGAATATCTTTTTGACACCAATTAAGACGACGTATTGCATTTGAAAGTTCGTTTGACAATCGCTTGTTTTCAACTTTTAAGGACTCGACCAAGCACATTATCGTGTTCTCAACATTTATCACGTAATCAACAAGTATCGCAGAGGTATGATCAAATGCATATGACAAAGAATTCAATAACACAACATTATGGACATCAACACAGATGACATCTTCCAAGAGTCGATCAACATCTTTTCTCAACATTTCTTTTTACGTTTAGTGTTAGAAATAGATGTTTTGTTTTCTCAAAACGACCTTCATCACTCCAAGTTCCTTATGAAAATCCTTTTCCAAGGCTAATGCACAATTTTTCAAATTTTTAACATTAGGTAAAAGATTTTTCAGAAAAATGTCTCTTTGTTCTCGCGCTAGAGGCGATTGAAAATGATCAATTTTGATTTCGAATCGATATTCTATCTCATGTTGTAAAATTTTGAGGTCAGCCTTGAAAATGTCAAAATATCTAAGAATTTTTGATTTTCGTGTTTTGAGTTTACTTCACTGATGGAAGGTAAAGGACCATAAATTTGTGCATAATCCGGTTGGGGATTAACATTAGAAGACTCAGGTGTTTTTATGATTACCCTTGGTGTGTTAGAAGAATCCGTTGGTGTGACGAAAGTGACCGCTTTTGAATAGTTAAAAGGTTTGTTGTAAACAACTTTTTCTAATTTTGATCGACTCTCGCCTTCTGCATCTAATTCCTCTTGACGATGATATTCAACAACACTCATAACAGTAATTATCAACTTTATATTCTGACCGAAACTTCGTGGATTTGGTTTGAATGCTTTGGTTGAAAGCTTAGGTTTGTAATTAGCAAGATTCGGTCCATATCCATTTGGATTGGGTTTTAAAGTAAACTTTTCAATGGCTGTGACCGACTCGCCATGTTTGTAAACAACAGTTTTAAACTCTTTAAGTTTGTTTTGCAAGCCGATGATTTCTTCAAGATGATCATCTATTCGCTTCGTTGAATGCTTTTTGTATGCAGAGAACTGTTTTTGACAAGTTAACAACTCAGCCTTAGCTTTTGATTTTCCAAGGTGAGAGCGTTAATTTGCTTTTTATGTTCATGTTTCAGCTTGTTCTATTTCGCACAACAAAGCATTCTTCGCGGCTAGATCACGATCTGTCTTTCTAAATATTTTTCGCTTTGATAAGATTTGGCAAAGGTCGCTTCAAAACCGCTTTCACGATTTTCTTGAGTTTTGAAAAAGTTGAGTTGCTTTTGTAAACATTCAAAATCCTTGGTTAACAGTGCATTTTTGCATTTCAAGTCCTGATTAATGGCATGACATTTTTCCACTATGGTCTGTTGGTCTTGTATTAAACGAGCAAAATCTGGATGAGGCAAAAGTTCGGCGTGTTCAACGTGAGTCTCAACATGATCATTACTGAGATCCTCAAGTATAACCACGGAGTCAATTTGATTATCAAGGGAAACCGTTTGTCATCTTGATCGCCAAATATAACTACGGGTCTAGTTGAAAATCGCCGGAATGAGATGTGGATGGCGATTTTGAACATTCCGAGCCTTGCCGGATTCGGATGTTGGCGAGATATGAGATCGAGATGAAAATGGTTTGTTCGGTACTGAGACAAGCCATCGCTGTCATACACCGGCCCTGTGTCACTCATGTGTAACTCATGCATATTAGCCATCAACATAACAAATGCATTGGCCTCGCAAGTCCTCCATATCATCATCCGAAGTCGCATTTGCCATAAAACTCGTTCTTTGTCCGTGAGAGTCCACCAGCCTTCATCCTTAAGAGCCAAAAGAAGAGCCTCTTTGAAATAAGCACCGCCCCTAGTCCTTGGCTTTGGGCATGCATTAGCCAGGTGTCCCTTCTCATTGCGTTGTAGCATCGAAGACCATTCAACCCATTCGAGCATTTCCTGCTCCACCACTTGAGCTCTGTTGTTATTCCTACCCACAACATTAAACCCTTGACCACCGCCCATCCGACGACCATAACCACGATTCTGAACTTCAACTCGTCCTTTGTTCACAACAGCTTGATTCCTTGTATTAGATGAGGAACGAATACGGTTGTTGGATTTGTTGGTATAACGGCTAAAGGCATTAGCAATCATAGCAAATCCTTGTTGCAGTGCTTCAAACGGATCGGATTCCTCATTAGCTTCAGCTTGAGCATTGTTGTTGTTGTTGTATGGAACCAATTGAGTTTGTTGAGATGGAGGTTGTGAAGGATCATGTGGTGTGATTGTAGCAGTTGGTTGAGTTGCTGGTTGAGGAGAATAACTGTTTTGAGCATATAAGGCAAGTTGTTGATTTTCCGGATGTGTCGGTGGAGCAATTTGAGCACGGAGAATCCTTTCCCTATCAACTTCCTTTTCATGAGGCTTCAAGTAATCGTACAACAATCCGTAGGTAGAATGATGCATGTTTTTCGCTTGACGGAGAAAAATGACATACTTCTCCCATTCAGAACCAAGACTACTTAGGAACTTAGTATTCACTGCAATTCTTGGCATGATGATGTTGTGTTTATCCAAATCATTGATGATGTCTGAAAATCGGTGATGATAGGACTCGAGTGTCTCTCCAGTTTCAATCATGAAGTGTTCATAAGCCAAGTAAATTTTGGATTCCAAATCTTCCTGATTGAGTACAGATCCTTCCATAAGAAGATGAATATGATCCCACATTTTCTTTGCAGTCTTTTGAGCATCAACACTACGAAGAATTAGGTTTGGTAATCCTAGGAGGATATATTCCATTGCAAGCTCATCTGCTTCATAGTGTAGAAGTTCTTGAGGATTCAAGTCTGCAACAATAGCAATGTTCGTTTGTTCATCTCTTGGTGGAATGGCATTTGGATCTCCGGGTACAATGACAGTAGGCATCTCAAATGGACCTTCCAAGATAACCTTCTTTAAGAACTTTCCATGTGGCTTCTTTAGATCACAAAACCTAAAGAACCTTATCACCCATTGATCGTAGTTTCCTGGAGTGAGCATTGGAGGTCTATCAAGTGATCCAGCCTCATGAATTGATTGTTGGCTGCTTAAAGTTTCAAACATCTTTGCAAACCAAGTGGGTTCCTTCATAGTGATCCTTGATGGATGTTGATTAAAGTCATTTGTGTACGGTTGAGCTTGAAGACTCGGTGGTGGTTGAACCATTTGAGGTTGTGGATTTGCAGCAAGTTGTGGAGTATGTTGTTGGTTAAATTGTTGTTGATAAATTGCTTGTTGTTGATTCCATTGTTGATGTTGTGGAGTTAGTTGTTGTTGTCGTTGAGGATGAGGATAAGTGTAAGGGAAATAGTTAGAGTATGGTGGTTGTGACATGTTGATAAACTTGTGTTGGTAAAAATGGATCTTTGTAGTCGAATGAACCTTTGTTGATGAAGTATCCTTAGGCGTAGAAATCACAATAGACAAGTAGCACTTATGCGTAAAAACACCAAAGTTACGCGTAACAATTAGAGGTTACGCGTAGATTTAGCTTACGCGTAAGTAAGGAAAAGACGCTAAAGTTATGCGTAGACAAAAGTTAGGCGTAGAAAGTTAGGCGTAGGATTATCTTATGCGTAAGACGAGGCTTAGGCGTAAGAAAAATCTTATGCGTAGGATTTCTACGCGTAAGCTTATGCTTATGCGTAATTTTAGGTTTTTATCCCAAGTGATCTTTTACACTTCACAGTGCAAAAGATATCCAAAGTCGACGTATTTTCAGACTTATCCAAGTAAGAAAACACGGAATAAACCACGAAAATGAAGATCAAACCAAGGAGATGCTTACGCGTAGTTTTAGGGTTTTACTACGCGTAGTCCTACTCGTAAATTGGATATTGCTCAAAGATGTTTCTAAACTAGTTTTTGTGTGACAAAATAGCTTCAATAACACCAAAAGACACAAAAGTGTGAAACTTGATGAACCAAAACTCTTAAAACAGTTACGCGTAGAACTATACCCACGAACAAAAACAAGCTTAAAATCTTAGATTCACACGTAAAGTTCGAAACTTTTTGCCAAAAACACGTATTTTAACACCTTAAAACGTTGAAAGTACATGAATCTTGGATTCAAAAGTGTTAAAAAAATGTTTTTAATCGAACCAAAGTATCACCCACTTTTACGCGTAAGACCAAGAACAAAATCTTCAAAAACAAAACGTTTCACCCAACTATTTGGCGATTGATACCACTGTTAGGTCACAAGGTTTACCACACAAGCTTATAAGAAAGATAGAGAGGCGATTGAACAAGTAAACCAAACACACACACACGTTAAAGCTAAGACCGGTTATGCGTAGGTGATATGTGAAAGAAAAACTTGAACAACCAACCTTCAAATGAAGGTTTACATAAGGTATTTATAGGCAAGGAGCTAGGGCAACACTCCTACTCCTTCCCTTTCTCCTATGGGCTTGGGCCTAAGCTCATGGGCCTTCTACATAAGCTTAAGGCTAATAACAAACATAAAGGCCATAATAAGCTAACTATTACATATGTGTAACTAACACTTGAATAAGGTTTAGGAGTGATTCCAACAATAACAAAGATAAACAAGATTGCACAGCGGAATAAACATAAACATCAATGTTATTAGCAAGGTTTTACATCATATACGCCCCAATTCTACTTAGTCAAGGTAGAACGTTTTACGCAACATGTAACAGGGGTCAAGGACTTGACCTTGAGGCATTTGGATGATCTCCAGTGGGGAGATCGTGGTTGTGTTTCTAAAACATGACAAAACACGCACAAAACTATGTCTACGGATCTATTTATTTATTGAGTTTCATCTAGACTTACAAAGGAAACCTAATTGTATTAGGAAACTAAATCTTTCCTAATCTTTATTTTTTTCTTTTTAAACAAGTCTTCTAGAATCCTCCATCTTTTCGAGTATTCCATCTTGGCAATCTTAGTCCTTTTTGTATCATTAAATCAATAAATATCCCAACAAGTGTGTAACTGAATTATGTTATAGATGTGTAAGAATGTGTGAGGGATATGAGTTGACAAACTCAAACTTTGAGAGGAAGGGTGAGAGTGTGTGAGTAACTATGCCATATATGAGTTGTGTAAGAGTTGAATTTAAATCTCTAATTCAAAATAGTTGGTGATTGTGATAGGGAAGCGTGTTGGAGAAGAAATAGATTGTAGGATTTGTAAGAATGTGTCACAGGGTGAGTTAGTAATGAAGGTGTGAGTAAAAAGAGATAGTAGTGTGTGTAGAGTAAGCTTTAGAGTAAGGGAGGTTTACTCAAATTCAAAATGAAAGAGTTGTAAGTGTGTGTGTGTGTGCAAGTGTGTAGCGTTCGATATGTGTGTCCGAGTGGTGATCAAAATTTCAAATTTGAATAAGAGTTTATGAGAAGTAGTAGTGATGTAGGTGTGTAAGAGAGTTATGTGGACATACCAAGAGCACCTATGTGAAGAAGAATGGAGTTGGCATTTTGTAAAACGGGAGGACTTTTTTTATTCGGCATTTCTCTAAGTCTAAATCTTAATGTGAATATCTCAAATATCATGTATGAACCTGTATTGAAAGAAGCACCTTAGTCGAAAAAGAGGAAAGCTGAATTGGAAAATTGAAAGCATACAATGAGCTTTGACTGGCGCACTGACCATGCGCAGACATGTCATTTGGCGCTCAAGTTCCAGTTTCGAGTGTTTTCGGTTTTTGGCCACCGCTTGTGATTTTAAGTGTCTTAAAGTATATTTTTCATCATTAAAACGTTACGAGGGCTTTGGAAATCATTGCACCAACAGGTAGGGCTGTAAACAAACTAAAATTTCGGTAAATACTTCATGAACTGTTCAGTAAAAAGTTCGTTTATGTTCGTTTATTTATAAAATGAACGAACATGAACAATATTTTACGTTCGTTTAGTTAAATGAATGAACATGAACAAAAGACGCGCATGTTCATGTATGTTTGTGAATGTCCAATTATTCGTTTATTAACATTTGTTTATATTCATTTATTTGTTTATATTTGTATATCATATATTTTAATTTAATATTTTTAAAATTGGTTTGTTTAAACAAAACAAAATATTATGCATAATTTAATAAAGTTTATGTCTGATTTTCTAAGTTCATTTATGTTTGATTTTTTATATTCGTTTAGTGTCTTAATGAACGAACATGAAAAATTCATTTTCTTAATAAACGAACATGAACAAGACAATTCGTCCATTTAAACGTTCGTTTCTGCTTATTTATTCGGTTA
Organism: Chrysanthemum makinoi; assembly: GCA_910596185.1. NCBI lineage: Eukaryota > Viridiplantae > Streptophyta > Magnoliopsida > Asterales > Asteraceae > Chrysanthemum > Chrysanthemum makinoi. The sequence goes on from OU343220.1 coordinate 176,124,839, forward strand.
AAATAAAATGAACGAACATGAACAAGACTCTGTTCGTGTTCATCTGGTTCGTTTACAACCCTACCTATAGGTTTAGTATGATGCTTGGAGTTAGATTTGCTTACAAAGTATGCCAAATTAATATGGCAGTTCCGGGATCCAAGTCAGCCATTTGTCCAGACTACGTCTTTTTGGGTCGAAAATGGCAATTTTACAGGAAGGGATATGTAGTTAGGCTTCTGACTTCCCTTACGTTCGCCAGGGAAGGTTGGTAGCTTTCACCATACAATTTTTTCGGAGTATGCTATTTATTGCTTTTGTGAACGCCTCATCTTTGATACCATTTACGATTAATATGATTATACTCTAAAATATCGGTGACGTAGATACTAAAAAAGCAATGTGTTCTTTGTTTGAGTGGTTTTCTCTAATGTTTCATGGTAACTTAGTCACACTTTTGCCGTAATGTCATCATTAATACCTTAGATGATCGAATGTTACTTTGTAGCAATGCATTTTTTCATATACATCGTAGGTTGTTTTTGTGCAACTAATTTAAATAATAGTTTTTTTTTTTTTTTGCTATGATGATTTGGTCAACTATTACATCGTGGCTTAGCCATTAAATAAAACGGCCGGCCACAAAAACACTCGTTTTTTTAGGCAATACGATATCTGAGCCAAATTGTAATTATTTTGTATCTGATTACTGAGCTATTATTCATCTTTTTATTTAGGCTATCCATGATACGCGGAATAGCAATACTAAATTTGAAGAAAGGAGGGTGGAAGAAATCAATATAGATATTCTCTATGGTACTTGCAAGAAGATGTTATGTGACGTGGAAACCGTTATCTTTTAAAAAAAATCTCCTAGCAAGCTTCTTAGAGTCTTTTACATATATTTCTCCCATCCCGCTTACCCCAATGTTAGTAGAGCCATTTTACATATTGTGCATAATCTAAATTGAAAACGAACAATGTCTTAGGTGAGGCATCTGTTGAATTGTGCAACCCTTTTATGCCAGGTTCAACTGTATAGCAATTATGCTCCCGCTGGGGTACATGTTCCCGAAATAGCGTTGGTTTCATTTCTGGTCTGCTTTGCCGATTCAGGCACTCCGTAATGTAATTGCTACTACCATCCTTTGTAAAATTTCTTGAATTGTTGTCTTCTGTGTAAGATGTTAGTTTTTATGTCTTTAATGCTATAAGCTTTCATAAACATAACATGAAAAAAATCGCTTACTTGGTAACTCTTTGGGGTTTTGTATGCCAGAAGAGTTTGGAGTTTAGATATGGCATAGATCCGTCTAAACTGTAATACTAGATGTTATTTCCAGTAACACTGCTAATCCTAAGCAATACTAAACTTAAATTTGTAGGGTTATGCTACTCGACCACGCAAAAATCAAGCCATCCATGCATATCCTAATGCACCATCGGCTTCAATGTACACTTTCCCTCTTAGATCAAAGTATGAGATCATAAATCTATTTTAGATTAGATATATGAATTTTTTTTAATTGTAGTTTTAGTATTTTATTTTTTTTATTTTTTGGGAGTTTTACATGGTGTAGCATTAGATGTTGTTTGCAGTTGTAATGCATTCTATTGGCAAAGGTCTAATTCTTTTTTATGTTTCTACACGAAGTCAGCAAACGTATAGGGTGGGGGTCCCCAAAAGAGTCAAATATGATCAATTAGACGTCGAACTATTGGAAGATTTAACAGCCAAATGTTTTACTACTAATTCGTGGAGTCCTGAAGATTTCCCTGGTTATAATTGCATAGGAATCTAACTTTTTCTTTTCTAACATGTTTATATAATTTCATTTTACATTTTAGCAAAAATTAACTGTTATTATGATTTTTTTAGGCGAGAGAAAAGCTGGAAACAGTTCCCATCTCTTTTCCAAGCATAACAGTCTATACGGTCGTAGTTTTCGGTGATTCCAAGTATACCTAAAAAAAAGATTCTTGGTTTCTTCCATAATACAATATGAACTGGTCTAAAACAACATTGGACAAAAGTTATACTTTGGAATTTTAGCTATTATGCTTCACATCTAAAAGAAATGACAACATCCATATTCTGAACATCAATCTGGTCAGTTCTACGGTTAAACAACATGTTGATCTTTCATGAAAGATTGAGATGGTTTGATGTTGTTGAGAGACAAAGATGGTTTGCTCTTTGGTGAGTTATAGATATGCTTTAGTGAGAGACCAAGATAGTTTGAGTGTTAACATTATAAGATCTTTGTTGAAAGACAATAATTTGTGAGTCTTTAATCGAGAAATATAGATGGTCTGATGTTGTTGAAGATTTGTTGTTGCCTCCTTTAGTGTGAGAATGTGTGATGTGTTTTTGGATGTTTGGTAAATTTAATATGGACTAATTGTAACACCCCCAATTTCATGATACGCAACGGAATTCAAACTGGGTGTTACTTCATGGCACAACAGTCATAACAATAGAAAACAAACTCTAATGGAGTCGTTTTAAAAGATTTATCATTCGATTTATATAAATATCAGAGTTTACAAAAATGAGGTCCCAAATGGTTCCAAGTTTACAAAATACATTACATTGGTTTTCGAATGATAATAAAATTTATAGCCTTCTTGAGTATCCGTGCCAGCCTCGTACAATATGGACCTGAAATACATGCTTAAAACTGTCAACACAAAGGTTGAGTGAAATTCATAGAGTTTGTTTGATTGTTGAACACAATATATTGGTAGTGTGAGTTAATTAGACTCACACCAATGGTTTGAAAACAATACAGTTATTATTATTTGGTACGGCTGCCTCAAGTATATGATACTTGATTGGTACGGCTGCCTCAAGTATATGATACTTGAGCCTGATTTTGTTTGTCACCAAGCTCATGCAACCAAGGCGTTAACGTGTTCCAATATTAATTGGAGAAATTGTTGGTACCAGCCCTAATAGGTAAAATTGCCATTTTTACCTAATGTTACTCAAATATAGTGCGTTTGTTTGCCTACCCGGTCAACACAAACGGGATTCATCAATCCCAATAGATCTATTCACAATATTCGTGCTCACTCTCTCCAGTGATTAATGGTTCATGATTTAGGGACTTATGTTTGGCAAATGATGGTTACTTAGTGACAATATGACAATCAGATAAACTTATAGTTTGAAAGCAATGTGTTCAGTTTAAAATAAAGCATGTATCTCCAACAAAGGTTTGTAAAACAATTAAGTAATAGAAAGTGGGGCTATGAACTCACCTCAGAGTAAATGATATCAAATGTATAATGAGAATGATGGATATGCCGTGAGAACTTCTACGAGCAACCTAGAATAGGATGTTGCGTCTTAGGGCTGAAATAATGATGCGAAAGAAATAACAAGCCTATATACGTCTCTATGTTGATCATGATGTAGTCATTTATAGTTCGTTGCTTATAGTAACAGTTTAGTATGTGTAAACGTATTTAGTATATAGATATCGTACTACCGTTCAGACCATCACAATTCAGAGGTGATGTAGTAAACGTTCGAGGAACTAGGACACTTTAATTCGTAAATCCAGCAACTCGTCGATACGTTTTACTCAAATGAAACCCCTCACATGAAGCTCCCTACTATTGTAGCATTTAGTAGATAAAACATATGTTTTGAGTGAAGATTGTTATATTAATAAGTTTATCATGTTTTTACAAGTTCTCGTCTTCTCATAAATATGATCATTTGGTAATGTAAGTATATAAAGTTATGTCATTTGGTTTGTGTTGGTGTTGATTTGCCAAGGTTAACACCTTATTTAACTCTCTTGGGTAAATAAGCCTTGAGGCTTTAGCCATGGCCTTGCCTTGGCTTTGGTCTTAACTACCATGGTCTTGAGACTCAGCTTTGACCTTAGCCGTGGCTGTGGTCTTGTCTTACGGTCATTAGGCCTCTTGGTTTTCTTTTAGTTGTGGCAAAAGTATAGTCGTGAGACTATATATAGGGCAGTTTCAGTTTTTGAAGGATAATAGCCTATTTAAGCGTTTTTAGGGCCCGAGCTTATTTTCAACTAAAGGAAAACGTCATTCCGGACAACTTTCGTGCTTTAACTTTTTGATGATTCAGAGCAGAAGTGCCACTTTCAAAACGGACAGCTGCTTAACAGCTTGTCTTAGGCAGTTTCGGTGTTTTGGTTTCGCTAACTTCTTTTGGCCGTATCTTTTGACTCGTTTCTCCATTTCGGGTGATTCAAGTTGCTATGTTTACCTTTTTATCTTGTCTACAATAGTATGTAAGTTAGAAAGTCCATATGTTACTGGTTTTAATGGTCTCAAATGTGTAGAATATGACTAGTTTACTAGTTTGTTACTTTTACGACAATATGTGAATTAAAATATGTGATTGAGTATATGTACATCATGAATCAACATAGTAACCATATATATAGCATAAAATTTTCAATATTATGAATAATAAACATGAGATGATGGTGGTGATTAGTTGCTTACAACTTTTGGCTTTCAATCAAGAAAGGAGTAACTAGTAAGGATAGGACTTTGATTGAACACTTAGGACCTTGGATTGAGCAAGACTTACACACCTTGGCACCCTTGTAATCTTGAAGGATTGGTGATGAAGTTCTAAGTGACTTGAGTGGATCTGAACTCAAGAAGATCACTTAAACTTGCTAGAGATTTGATGTAGTAACTTACTACTTGAAACTTCTTAGCATAAACTTGGAGTTATGAATCAAATTATGAAAGGTGTGTTTGTTTTATGATATGAACGACCAAAGAGAGAGGGGATGAGGTTTTTATGAAGCTTTCACTTGCTATTTATTGGAGGAAAGATTTGGTTAACCATATATTGTGTTAAATGTTAACCATGGTTAAGTTTAGACACTTGTAATAATCTAAATGAAGCATGGTTAGGATCAAGCCACTAAAATGATGACTCCCCTCTCTATAGTAGGTCATATGGAGATAAGATGACTTACGTGGATAGTCTTGGTATTATCTTGAGTTTAGAGCATGATTTGGTTCCGTTAAATGCCAACCGTAAGTTGTTAAGCCATAAAACGTAAAATTGGGTATCTTAAAAATACGAAACTTGTAGGAATGATGAAACTCATCATTATACTCCATCTAAAAATATAAAATGAGTGATAAGTCTTATTGGGTGCAAAAACGCTGCCTAAAGCTTGGAACACTGGTCAAAAATGTGTATTTCGCGTAAAACGCAGAACTAGAAAACGTAAAATTCCAAAACTTGTGGAATTTTCGTAAAATGGTAGAAATACATATTTCTAATTTTCATAGTGTTTTATGGACATATTGGGACGCCCGAATGACGTTTAAACCCTAAAGTAATTCTCGGACATGGTTTTGTGAAATCGGCTCTATGGATTCAACGTACGTCGTTAGGACGATTTGTCAAGTTTCAATTATCTTGTTATTATGGTAAAATATAAAAGTAACCTCTCAAAGTCTCAAACCGACTTCAAAAATGATGAATAGTGAAATGATGAATAGTAACTGGTGAATAGTAATTTCTCGAGATAAATAATAAAAATTTGAGAATGGATAGAAATTATGAAAATGCAAATTGTTACAGTCTCACCATCTTAATTGGGAATTCCGTCCCGGAATTCAGTGTGTGTTATCCGATGTTGAAGTGTTTAGGAAAATGTAGGTGTATGCGCCGAATTCTAATCTTTGCGTTCTTAAGTTTCTGATCATAGAATGTGTTGATGTGAAATGGTTTATAATGATGTGATAATTGTCGTTTGTAGGAAAGTCTTGATAGTGGCAAGTGGTTATCCAAACTATTTCCAAAGTTGATCATGTCTTAGGTGGTTTCGGCATGAAGGCTATATCGTATAGTGTTTATTTCTACTAGTGTTTGAAAGAAACATGATACTGTGAAGTTTTACGACTGACTTATAATGGGGTTTAGATAATGAAGTTATATGTTGATTATTAGGAGAGTGTAGTGTATGTTTACCATTTATTCTTCGGTAGAGATGTCAAGTTTGCTTTAAAATCAAAAGTGAATTTTAAAGGATTATGGCGGAATGATATCCTTGAAACCTAATCAGGATAGTACATCTAGGAAATGACGAGAAGATTTGATGACTATCTGAATATAGTAGTTAGGATTATTTCATAAATGAAAACTTTCAAGAATGAAATTAGGTAGTATAATTAAGTGTTAAGATCTCGCTGAGTGGTAAGACACTATCATGTCTTTAGATCTTTTAAATGAAATCTGGTGGTTTATCGAGTTCAAGTAGGAAATTAACCTGAATATAACCCTTGTATAACTATTCTCATTGTTTGAAAATTTTAAGTCGAACATAGTTAGTCAGACTATGTTCCACTATCCCTAGGTTAAATATAGATGACTATACTATATTTAGCCGAGGTTCGATAAATTTTTCAAATACCTAAATTAGGTATACTTGTGATATGTCCATAGCTTTTGAGAAGTTGTCCACTAAGCAAAGGTGATATCAAACCATCCAGTTGCAAGTCCTGGCCATAAAAGACTTGTAACCTATGTTTTCACATTCCATTGCATAGAAGATAGTATGGGTAGATACGTGTGGAAAGGAAATCTTAAGTAATTCTAAAATAGTCCATACTTGGCTAGAATCACGAAATTTTAACAATGAAGGTTTCAAAATAGGAGTTTGATGAATGTAGAGAAAGTTGCTGAACTTCAGCTTTTGTAGATGATGAATCAGTTTGTCCTTTAGAAATCCCATTTCTTTTATTTCCATTAAGAAATCGCTAGATTGTGACGGGTTTCATGTAAAACAATATCACATAAGATTTATAAGATAATTTCTAGAGACTTTTGTATAATTTACAATGTCTGTGAAGTAAATTAGACCATTGTGTAACTCACAAGGTCTGAGAAATGATGGAGAGATCATTGTGTAACTCACAATGTCTTAAGAAATGATGAAGAGATCATTGTGTAACTCACAATGTCTTAAGAAATGATGGAGAGATCATTGTGTAACTCACAATGTCTTGAGAAATGATGGAGAGATCATTGTATAACTCACAATGTCTTAAGAAATGATGGAGAGATCATTGTGTAACTCACAATGTCTTGAGAAATGATGGAGAGGTCATTGTGTAACTCACATTGTCTTGAGAAATAAATGAGACCACTGTTTCATTTACGGTTTTCTGGGGATGTAATTAAGACCACTGTGTTACTCACAGTATATGGGAATGTAATAGAGACCACTGTATCACTCACAGTGACTAAGAACGAAATAGAGACCACTGTATCTCACAATGTCTTGAAAAATGAATGAGACCATTGTATCTCACAATTTCTGGGAAGTAGGAAAGACCATTGTAATCAGTTACAATGTGTAAGATATAGGATTTCACAAACACATTAAACCACAAACCATATGGGGCGTTCACAAATGTTTAGAGAGAGAAAGTTCTAGAGAGAGAAAGGGAAGAGAGTTGGGAACTATGTGAAACAAAGAAAAATGGTATTGAAAGCTCCAACCCTCTACCTTGCAAGGTAGAGGGTATTTATAGTGTCTTACAATAAACGCCTCCTACGGGCTGTGGATCAGGCATACAGTGGGTAAAGACCCGTCCGTCCTCCACGGTATTACTTAACTAACTACTTGCTAACATTAAATAACTACGACTACGAGCTTTCTAATGATTACATATACTTGAGGTGACCGACACTTTATGACTGAATTTTCTGATTCCTAACACAATGTCTTGGATAAAGTTTCGTAATCCTAAAATGTACGAGTAGATACATGATTGGGAAAATATGATTGAGCCGCAATGCCTTAGAATAGGCATACGCAGATATGTTTAGTCTATCGTTTAGCTAAAATGATTGACAATATGTCGAGTGTATATATCAATATACTAATATGTTTGTGTAGCATAAACTACCTAGAAGTCACATAATCATCTGGAGGATGGAAGGCACGGAGAGCGAAAGGCTATAAAATGTTTTGTTTGTAAAAGTGGTTATAGTTTAGGTCTCGATTAGACCCGTTTCTCTATAACTGTGGCTCTGATACCAATTTGTAACACCCCAAATTTCGTGATACGCAGCGGAATTCAAACTGGGTGTTACTTCATGGCACAACAGTCATAACAATAGAAAACGAACTCTAATGGAGTCGTTTTAAAAGATTTATCATTCGCTTTATATAAATATCAGAGTTTACAAAAATGAGGTCCCAAATGGTTCTAAGTTTACAAAATACATTAAATTGGTTTTTGAATGATAATAAAATTTATAGCCTTCTTGAGTATCCGTGCTCCTCCGTTCCAGCCTCGTATAATATGGACATGAAATACATGCTTAAAACTGTCAACACAAAGGTTGAGTGAAATTCATAGAGTTTTTTTGATGGTTGAACACAATATGTTACTAGTGTGAGTTAATTAGACTCACACCAATGGTTTGAAAACAATATAGTTATTATTATTTGGTACAGCTGCCTCAAGTATATGATACTTGAGCCCGCTTTTGTTTGATATGGCTGCCTCAAGTATGTGATACTTGAGCCCGCTTTTGTTTGTCACCAAGCTCATGCAACCAAGGCGTTAACGTGTTCCAATATTAATTGGAGAAATTGTTGGTACCAGCCCTAATAGGTAAAATTGCCGTTTTTACCTAATGTTACTCAAATATAGTGCGTTTGTTTGCCTACCCGGTCAACACAAACGGGATTCATCAATCCCAATAGATCTATTCACAATATTCGTGCTCACTCTCTCCAGTGATTAATGGTTCATGATTTAGGGACTTATGTTTGGCAAATGATGGTTACTTAGTGACAATATGACAATCAGATAAACATACAGTTTGAAAGCAATGTGTTCGGTTTAAAATAAAGCATGTATCTCCCCCAAGGGTTTGTAAAACAATTAAGTAATAAAAAGTGGGGCTATGAACTCACCTCAGAGTAAATGATATCAAATGTATAATGAGAATGATGGATATGCCGTGAGAACTTCTACGAGCAACCTAGAATAGGATGTTGCATCTTAGGGCTGAAATAATGATACGAAAGAAATAACAAGCCTATATACGTTTCTATGTTGAACATGATGTTGTCATTTATAGTTCGTTGCTTATAGTAACAGTTTAGTATGTGTAAACGTATTTAGTTTATAGATATCGTACTACCGTTCGGGCCATCACAATTCAGAGGTCATGTAGTAAATGTTCGAGGAGCTTGGACACTTTAATTCGTAAATCCAGCAACTCGTCGATACATTTTACTCAAATGAAACCCCTCACATGAAGCTCCCTACTATTGTAGCACTTAGTAGATAAAACATATGTTTTGAGTGAAGATTGTTATAGTTATAAGTTTATCATGTTTTTATAAGTTCTCGTCGTCTCATAAATATGACCATTTGGTAATGTAAGTATATAAAGTTATGTCGTTTGGTTTGTGTTGGTGTTGATTTGCCAAGGTTAACACCTTAGTTAACGGTCTTGGGTAAATAAGCCTTGAGGCTTTAGCCACGGCCTTGTCGTGGCTGTGGTCTTGACTACCATGGTCTTGAGACTCAACTTTGAACTTAGCCGTGGCTGTGTTCTTGGCATACGGCCATTAGGCCTCTTGGTTTGCTTTTAGTTGTGACAAAAGTATAGTCGTGAGACTATATATAGGGCAGTTTCAGTTTTTGACGGATAATGTCCTATTTAAGTGTTTTCAGGGCCCGAGCTTCATTAATACTGAAAGAAAACGTCGTTCCGGACAACTTTCGTGTTTTAACTTTTTGATGATTCTGAGCAGAAGTGCCACTTTCAAAACGAACAACTGCGTAACAGCTTGTCTTAGGCAGTTTCGGTGTTTTGGTTTCGCTAACTTCTTTTGGCCGTATCTTTTAACTCGTTTGTCCGTTTCGGGTGATTAAATTTGCCATGTTTACCTTTTTATCTTGTCTACAATAGTATGTAAGTTAGAAAGACCATATATTACTGGTTTTAATGGTCTCAAATGTGTAGAATATGACTAGTTTACTAGTTTGTTACTTTTACGTCAATATGTGAATTAAAACATGTGATTGAGTATATGTACATCATGAATCAACATAGTAACCATATATATAGCATGACGTTTAAACCCTAAAGTAATTCTCGGACACGGTTTTATGAAATCGGTTCTGCATGGATTCAACGTACGTCGTTAGGACGATTTGTCAAGATTCAATTATCTTGTCATTATGGTAAAATAAAAATAAAAAATTTTACGGGATGAATAGTGTTTCGTGAATAGTAGAATTTTAAAATAACCTCTCAAAGTCTCAAACCGACTTCAAAAATGATGAATAGTAACCGGTGAATAGTAATTTCTCGAGATGAATAATATTTGAGAATTGATAGAAATCCTGAAAATGCGAATTGTTACACTAATGGACAAAAAGAAAGCATTACACAAAGGCATAAAGTCATTTTACTCTTGTATTTACATCTCGATTAAGCAATAACGGGACAAAAGTAACTAACTCTTTCCACGACATAATTATGTAAAAGTTATGTATATTAAACAATATTTGTGTAAAGTGTTAATTAAATAAAATCGGTCCTGGGTTCTTGAAAATATAATTCAGTATAGATTAGATGTAGATGTGGCTTTATTACAAATTTGTTATAAAGCTTTTCTTCGCTTTTCCTCCCTCTTTACGTCTCTCATGTACTTTCATAAGCAAAAGAACAGTGGTCTGTCTCTCTCAAATATACGACATATCCTATGATTCATCAAGTTCCACTACAACGCGTCGGATGTCGAAAATAATTCAACACAAGTAGAATGCTTAAATTGGCCCGTCGCAATGCACAACAACACAATTCCTCATTTCTACACATTGTTAAGTGTGAATAAACTAATACAATTTTACACACTTTTTAAAAATGTATAAAAAAGTGTGCATCTATTGAACAATTTTTTTTCTTGTAATGTATGTACGACTTTTTTTTTCATACTTTTATTTCTTAAACATACCAAAACCCAAAAGATATGATTAAAAAAAAGTTCTAAAATTCCCCAAAGTTAGGGGTGGAAAATGAAAGATATATAGATTTGGGAATTTGATAAAAGAATAAAGTGAGATTAACCGATTAAGACATTGGAATATTTTCTATATAATAAAAATAGAAAAATGTGAAAAATCGTAATCTTAATTCTCCTTATCATCATCACAATTCCCCACAACACAAAAGTATTTGCGTTAAAGTTCGCCTACAAACGATACCGCCTTAAATTCTAGATTTGGTTCTGTTCGTTCAATTGATTCAAAACCACTGTTTTATAAATCGCTTTTCTAATTTCTAGTAGCATTTTATAACTTTATTTTGCTTCGTTAGCATATGGATAAGATCATATACGATTTTTAAGATGTATTGTGAAACTACAATTTTATGCACAAATCATTGTTTCAATAATGTCAAGTATTTTGCTTTTAAATAATAAAGGGCAGTTATCATGTACCTTGGATCTAAAAACATATGTTAAAAAACTATTCCATACCACAAATGTTGTCATATCATATATATGAATATTGGTTCACAAAGTACTACTAATTTTACAATATTTAACTTTATCTTTTGGTCTTTGAGAAGAACTTTATACTAATGAATAGATTAAACAAAATTATACATAATCATTAGACGAAAGCAAAAGGTAATAGAAATTTGTAACAACAATTATTCATTAAAAAAAAAAGATATGTGGGATTCTCAAGATGATCACAAGAATTTAGAAACCCCTAAAAATATCAAGCTTATCACAACAACCAAAAACAATAATAAGTCAAAGAATTAAATACTCAAGATCCAATAGAAAATACTAAACAAAAAGGTGATTACTTTAATGTACTTACCAAACTATTGGGATCAATAACCTAAAAGAACTTTCCTCATTTAGCATTAGACAAAGATTAACAATTAATTACCAAAAAAATAACATCTAATATAAAATTAACTACAACAAACAACAGCCTCATAAACTCTTGTTTCCTTCCTCTCATACTATCTCTAATCATAATAGTAATTAAAACAACACTTATTATCATAACTATTATCATTAACCATAACCCAAAGATTAATTAAGACGAAGACGAAGAAGCATTAGTCCCAATAACATTCCCTCCACCACTACTAACACTATCATTATTTTGTTGCTGTTGGTGCTGTAGTTGTTGCTGCTGGTGTTGTTGCAAAAGCTGTTGGTTGTTGTTATCTCTTTGAGATAAGAAGTCGATACCCATACCAATCCCACCAGAAGATCCATTATGATTTTCGGTGTGACTGGTAACGGTATCTTTCCTAATATTTCCAAGGGTCATTTTATTATTATGCATCCATACTTTAAAAACCCCTCTATCAACCCCAATTTCATTGCAAAACCCTAAGATTAAATCCTCATCTTTTTTTTGCATCTTCCATCCCACACGCTCAGCTAGCTCATGCATCTTTTGTTTCTGATCTTGTGTAAACTTGGTTCTAAATCTTTTTTTACTGTTAGGGTTTGAGAAAGATAGACCTGCACCACTTGTGTTTTCGATATGTGGGGGTGCTGAAACAGTACCCCCAGCAGCCCCAGTGCTGAGAGCTAACAGCATATGTGGGGCTGAAGGGTAGTAAGAAGATGAGATCGGTGGTGGTGATGGTGATTCAGCTGGGCTGCTGGTGTTGTCAGCTGGTGGTGGAGGTGGTGCGATGGTGAGTGGCTGCGGTGGAGGTGGAGGTGGGTGGTGACGGTGGTGAGGTTGGTATTCAATGACATGCTGGATAGGGTTGGTACTGAGAAAGGAAACTTCGTCTGGTTCGCGGCGGTGGAAGTTGCGATGGCAGCCACAAGCCGCGCATTTTAAAGAAGTTGGGTCGGTTGGGACGGATGTCGGTGAGGGCATAAACTCACCGCATCCATCAACTGCGTGTCCGCCCATAGTGGCAGCATGGTTTTTTAAACATTCCTTGTAGGTTACTATGATTGGGTTGTGTTGTTGATGACGTGGCTTATGCCTTTTAAGGACACCGTTTGTAAAGGGTGGTGGGAGGTTGTTTGGTTGGATCAGATGGTCAGCAGGATCAGCAGGGGTGTTTGTGGTTGTGGATGGTGGTGGTGATGTTGTTTCCATAATTAAGATTTGATTTGTGAAGATGGGTTGTTTATGGGTCCATAGATGTTGATGAAGAAAATGAAAAGAAATGAAATTCTTGGGTTAATGATATTTTGGTGTTTTGTGACTGTAGATAACCTTCTTATGTGGATATGTGGTGTTGCACTACTACCTTTGCTTTGCTTAACCCTATGGTTATCTAATCTATTCTTTGGTTAACCCGAATTTCATAAATGGGTTTCAGAATTATGGCTAAATATGGGTATATTTGACCCGAGGTACCTCGTTGCTCTATATACATGTGATGTGAGTGAAGTGTGTAAAGATAAGTATCAAGCACCTTGTTAAATTTTAATTGTTGTTAGGTGGTGAAAACTTCATCTTTCTAAAATTAGTATATTACCATTAAGACTGATTATGTAGGCAAGAAAGAGTAAAGTCTTCTTAAACTTATATTTTACACAAGAAATTAATGAACGGTACTATAGATAAGGATTCATACATTTACAAAAAGTAATATGATTTAACATTTTGCTTTTGATAAAGTTCATTAAAAAGATTGTAAAACAAGTTTAGAACGGAACTATATTCATTACATTTTTTAGAAACGTGAGTTGATTAAATTAAGATTCATATGTGCTTACTTATGAGTCTAAAATAAGCTACCTAGACTGATTTAGCTCATAATCTTGTAAAAGAAATTGGTTTAATATCAGTAGTTTTGTCCTCTAGAATAATAACTTTATATAAATTTGCCCATGTTTCATAAGTCTTGTGAATTTCTATTTTACTTACACTTGCAGACAAATAACATGTTCTAATATGTACAGAAGTCCACGTTATTGAAATATACTCCGTAGTTTCTTTTTTATGATTTGAAATATATTATCTTAATGTTATAAAAACTTCGATTATTAACCAGCTCTAAACGCATGTTATGCTTTCTTCTATGAATGGAATGCACATCAACACATTCTAGCACAATCATAGTCTTAGCTCACAAGTAGATCTTCAAACATATGACCTGTTTTCAATTATAACATGTTGGTCATTGTTGCAATTAATGGTCGGATGCAACAACATTAGTTGATTTATCAATTGAGGTTACTCTTTGTTTATTTTCTTGACTTTATTATATTGTTCTCTTTGTCTTTTTGAAAAAACTTTGTTGTTAACTATTTTAGGATTATGATGTCGCAACGATACAAAAAGTCATGAACCAAGAATTTAAAGATAGGTTTGCAATTTATATATAAAGCACGAAGTGTTTTGGGAGCTATGGTCTCTTTTTATAGTAAAAAGTGCTATTAGATCATCTTTCCATCTATAATTTGAGTAAGGATCAAATGAGAAGTAAAATTAAAATGAAAAGGGTGAGAAAAAATCACAGTCGTATATTTCAGATGCACCTAACGAAATAGATGCATCTCCCCTTAAATTTCGCCACCTTATTTGAAATGAGTAGCTCAAATTTCTTCTGATTCTTTTTATTTCAATTTCTCTTCTTACTAGATCTCTTCTCTCTATAACTTAACTCAAAACATCTTTTATCCATCACTTAAGTAACTCAAAATCATCTTTTATCCATCACTTAAGTTGTTTAACACTTACTAGCTCATACATAACTCAATAAAACACAGATAAAAAAAAAATAATAAATAAAAAAATAAAAATAAAATAATAATAAAAAAAGATACTAATAACTTGACTGATGCTTACGGCACCAGTGCTTATAACGCCAAGAGGGTGTCGTATGACGCCATGAGTTCACGCTATAAAGCTAAAACGCGTCATATGGTGTTAGACACAGTGTGTTCTTAGTCAAAACTATCAATATCTATTTATATGTTACATGTTTGTTATGGAAATAGTAATATATTGTGTTCATATGATTAACGTCAAGATTTAAAGTTACATGCATGGTTGTTAAAATCAGGATCTTTTTTTTATAAATCATTGTTTTTGCTAGATAGAAAATATAAGATTGCATCAATATCGGAAGAACATACATAAATGTTCAAATGTGTTACATGTCTAGTAATTTGTATTTAAAACTGATTGTATAACACATTCATAAAGAAAGAAGAGTTCTGAAAGTTATACATTAAATATTTTACCTTTATTTAACATTTATTGTTGACAACGCTTGTTTATTGGCTTATTTTAACAAAATTCATTCATATATTGTTTATTAGTTAGTAAATTTAAGGGAAGTAGGATCGAATATGTTGGAGATCTTAAGATCTTATGGCAAGATCGAGATCTTACCATAGATCCAGTGCCTTTTTAGATCCTACGCAGCATCTCCTCGTTTCGTTCAGTTAAATCGTAAAATCAAAAGATATTAAGAGTTAGATCGAGATCCTAATAACTATTATTACATGTGTATTTTAAGTTAGCCTTTTGCCTTTTATTTATTCATAACAAATGTTTTTGTAAGCACAGTAGAGTTATGATTTTTATTAGGGATACTTTAATATTACTTAACTAAAACATCAAAATTTCGTAATGTACAAATACAATGTCTTTCAAGAATATATGAGAACTATGAAATTTTGATGTTTTATTTGAGTAAATATAAAATTGACTCTTTTCATTAAATAAGATATGAGTTTTAAATATTACTGAAAACAATTGCGAGATAGTTTTCAAAGATTAATAATAAATAGGTCTATTAATTACACCTACAAATAAGCTTACCCCGTTTATATATTTAATTTTTGAAATACATTATTTATCTCTTTTCATATTAATCAATCATTTTTGAAATACACAAATCATATTTGTAGGTCTATAATAGAAACATATATGAAAGTTTTTTTTTTTTTTTGTTTGAAAAAAAAAAAAAAGTTTAGAGTTCGGTCTCAACTTTTCTCGCCTTATAAAAGCCAATTAAACGATGTCTCATCTGCAATTACCATGTGAGGTCCAAAATAAAACTCGAGTTATATATATGATCATTAACTAGGAAGTGAATTCACTAATTTGTAGTTAATGAGATGGTGTAGAGGAGAAATATAATTTGACATTTGACTTAGAATTTTGAATAACAGGGTGGGGTTTGATTCAAATCCAACGGGTTCAGAGGTGATGAAAGCCGGGTCAACCCATAAAGATGAAAATGTGGGACCCACGTCCACCTATTAGAATACGTAAAATATTCGTCCGTGTGGGACCCAGTCGCCAGTAAAAAGACCAGGCATTTACTCTTCCACCCTCCCACCTTTCATTTCTCAAATTTTTTGACCCTTTTGTTGGACCACTTACATGTTGCCTCAACCCCCCTTGTTTTTCTTCACAAATACATTTCTAACCTTCCAAAATTTTCTTTTTTGACATTGAGCTCTTTTAGTGTAAGTTCTACCAAGTAGAGCACTCGGTATAGTAACTCAAGTTAACATAAAAAACCACGCCATGTCAGCGTCACATCATTTTAACACCAAAAAATCACATTTATCATAACACCAACTTTGAGACCCACAATTTAAAAAATTACAATTTATAAATTAACCCTTAACTAATATTGCATTCATTAAAAACCCTTAACTAATATTTTATTTATTAAATTAATAAGCAAATAACATTTTTATAAAATAAAATGTTCCCTCATTCCTATTACCTAAACTTGACATGCAAATGAGACTTTAAGTAAAGAGGGGTGTACGTGATTACTTATTCTTTCTGATTTGCTGCACACCAGAACCAGAAGTGGCCACCAAACTCCTCAAAGTGAGTGCAATTTTCTGCAATTGTTATATGTAATATATGCACATCAGTTTAAATTATTATAAAGTGTTGAGAACACCATTTTCATACACACTACAATGCTATATCTATGTGCTTGAATTCGAAGCCCACTTCTGGCATCCTAACATTGTAGCTTTCGCATCAGCTGTAACCTGAACACCTAATCTCACCCGCCGCAGGTTACACAATAACCTAAACTTAGTCAACCAAATTCTTTACTTTCTTCAACGCACGCCAATAAAGATTTGATTAAATAATTAAATTAGGTACCACATCCAGTAGAAAACGAGTGTAATGACCTCTTATCGTGGTTAAGGCACAAGTATGGGGCGGAATTTACATCCCATTTGTCAATTGGGAAGTCAGGTTACAACAGGTAAATTTTTAAACTACCTTTCCCACCTTCTTAACATGTTAACTATAAGTACATTTACGGTAGACATATAACTTATGAACACCTTTTCATAGGTTCAACTTTAACAAGTGTTGGATCCTACTCTAGATAGATCTTTACTGTTAAAGGTGGTGAATAGCCTATGTAATCACAAGCTAAACACAAGAGAGACTCTTGCTTTGAAAAGCTAATGTCTACGCGGAATATAAACACAACTAATAAGAAGAACAAAACTAATAAAACCAAAAGATCCTTCTATAGATTTCTATTTATATTGATGAAACCCTAATCGGCATTAACTAAAACGTGTGAGAATGATATGCATAACTCTTCCTAATTTAGCTCATGCATATCCTCACTCTAACAAACTAAATCTTATCCTGGAATAACTTTTTGACGCTACCAGGACTAACTATGCTACCAGTAGGAACGACCAGTACTAACTATTATAATAACCTTACCAGCAAGAACTATATACCTGCCAGTAGGAACTACTACTCTACCAGTAGGAATTACATACCTACTAGTATTACAATTTTAACTAAGTATTACAAATATTCCTAACAATCCGCCCCTAAACTGAAGTTTGACTATGTTAATTTCCAGTTTCTAGATAGATCTTCAGTCTTGAACAATGAGGATGGAAACTTGAACTTGAATACTTGAAAATTCTGCACAGATCAGCACCTTATGTCTGCAACTTTGAATTCCAAAACCAGCAATAATGATGAACTATAAGAAACTTGTGAACCAGCAACTGTGATTGGAACCACCTCAGCAACATGAGTAGATTTGATAAGCCTTTACCAAGTAGCTACTCACTCTTGGGCTAGCTAATTCTTTGGTGGAATCATGGCATCACCCTGGTGAATTAGAAACCAGTCCAACTCTTAGAACGTGAATCAATGGTGAATTGGAATACCCTAATGATTTTTGGCAAATCATCACAACCATAAACGGATTTGATATGTCTTTACCTGAAGCCGTTGCTCAGGACTAGCCATGGTTTTGAGTTTTTTGGTTCTGCTGACAAGAGTTACTAAGTATGGAACCACTTCCAGTACATCAGATACCACGGCTAGAAGGAATGGAACCACTGCTCAAGACAAACAACTGCTAGTAGAAGTCTCATACCACTGCTAATGTATAATACCACTGCTAGTATGTTTGTGTCGGTTTAACATGTAATATTCTAGAATGTCTTGAGTATGACGTTTTGTATTTAGATAAGTATGGTAACTATAGTTATCTTGTATAATACGTAATGTATATTGTAAAGGACTCCTTAGCCTATAAAATAAGGTCCTAGGATAGAGTTAGATACACGTTTTGGTGTCATCTAAAGTCGATACACTTCAAGGTTGTGAACCCTAATACTATTCAGAGTATTCGTATATTAATAATATATTGAGGTATTTAGTGATAATCATTGTTATTCTTCTTAAGGTTAAACATTAAATTTGAAAACTTACTGCTCTCAGTGGAGAAAGTCTTGATGGAACTTACAACAGACTACAGAAGCTCATCAGTCACTTGAAATTAGTTGACTACAAAGTTCCTCAAGAAGACATCAAACTAAAGTTCATTAGAAGCTTGGCTCCTGAATGGGCAATGCATACAGTTGTTTGGAGAAACAGAGATGATTTTGAAAAATTGACCTTGGACAATCTCTACAACAACTTAAAGGTCTATGAGTCTGAGAAGAATATGGCCGGTTCATCTTCCTCCACACAAAACATTGCTTTTGTGTCTACCAACAACAGGAGTTCACAGGAAACTACCACTGCTGCTTATGAAGTTTCCACTGCTAACACAAATGTTTCCACTGCTAGTAATAATGTTACTGATGGGGCTATTTTTGCTTTTCTAGCTAAACTCACCAACAATGCTTCAGTATTGAATCAGGATTTGGATGAAATTGTTCCTGATGATCTTGAAGAAATTAAACTTAAGTGGGAGATTGTGACAACTGGCAATTTAGGGAGACTATTTTAGGTAACCGCATTACGTTAAATTAAACCGAGTTTTGCCTTTATCACTATTTTATAAACCATGACTTGATTTTATATCGTCTATTGGTTTTTACGGATTATTTCATTATTAAATAAGTTATCGTATGAGTTTTAACTCTATTTGGTAGGCACTAATCGATTCGGCACTAGAAAAGCCTAAAACGAGAATTATTGTAACTTTTAGACCGTAACTCGAAAATTGACAAATAAATAGTCAAAACTCGTGGAAAAACATAAATAACGATGTTAGAAAGTTGAATGAACTTCGGGGGACACTCGTGGGACAATATATGAGCTCGGGAATGGGTAAACGGGATAGTTTACGAAAAATGACGGCTTCGGCCCCTCCACTTCTACATGGCCGGCGCCCCCTCCTCCCCAAAATAATTATTTTTAAGTCCCTAGCTCCTATGTATATAAACCCACTCACCCTCATTTTTACTTCCACTTTCTCTCACTAAAAACACACACAAACCACTCTTTCTCTCTCTACTCTCTTTCTCTCTCAAGAAATAAAACCCTAGCCACCACCACCACCTTGGCCCACCTCCGGCCACATTCCGGCTAAAATCCGGCGACTGGTGCTACACCTCTACCACCATATCAAATATCTCTTCATCCTCATTCCATCCATATATAATACTCATACTAAAACCTTCATTAACACCCTCAAATTTAAAGATTAAGATTCGTACTTTTAGGATTTTCATCTAATATTGCAATTCGTGCTTGAATAAGGTAAATGGAACACGATTTGAGCTTGTTTGGGCAATAATAACCAATGTATGGATTATTAGGGTTTCGACCTAATATCTAAATTTGGGACTTTTGGGTGGAACATGAAATTAGGTCTAATTAGAGTCTGAATAAACAAGTAATTAGTGTTTGGTAACTGTGTGGTGTATCAATTTGATGGGTTTATGCATTTTAGGTTTAGTTTCATATTTTTGGTTAAGATAGATGATGGGTTTTGTGTTTGGTTAGTGATTGAAGCTTGAATGATTGGATTTGGATGTTGTGGAATTGATTTGGGTGATGTTTGAATGGTTTGGAAGGGTGTACGAGCCACATAGGGCACGTACTTGGGCCACGGGTCCGGGTCGGGTCGATTTGGTATCTTGTTGGTTAATGTAGTTGAGGTTTGGATGAGACGCGTGGAGCCGAAAAGCTTCTAGAGCTTGTTTGGTTCACGTGGTCTTACCGTGACCGTGTCATGACCATTAGGGTCATAACATTGGTTTCGAGTACATTTGGTTGATTGATTGGTTGGCGAGATTGTTTTGAGTTGGTTTGGGATTTAATTGCGATATTGTGACTTTTACATTGAACTTGATATATATATTGTTGACTTTGAGCTACGTCGGCGTTACTTTGACTTTTTAGTCAATAGCTGACTCCGACAAAGCCGTAACATGGACTTTAGTATAATTTGGACTATTGATTGATTAAAAGCCGAGAAGTTATGACTCGTGCTTGTGGACTCGAAACGAATGACGATATGAGATTAATATTGGAATTTGACGAAATATATATATATATATATATATATATATATATATATATATATATATATATATATATATATATATATAGAGTGAGGATCGTGCGGATTTTTTAATTCGTGCGGATGTGCGGATAGATCTGGACCGCCCATTCAGATCGATCTTGACTTTTGTAAAAAGTCAAGATTTATGCCTAACTTCACGGTACCAATTGACCATGTAAACGATTTTTTTAATTTTTTTCCTTTTGAGGGATCGTTACTATTGTTATCTTCTTTCATTTTTTTATTTTTCCAAATTTTTCTGAGCACTTTTTGATTTTTTGATTATGAGTTCTACCGTGATATTAACTATATTATGAGTTCTACTGTGATATTAACAATTTTACTTAATATCACTGCCTTTTTTATTACGTTATTAAGAAAAGTTACGATGATATTAAAAAAATTAACCTTGATATTATGAAAACATGTAAAAAGTAACTGTGATATTAACAATTTTACTTAAAAAGTTACTTTGATATTAGAAAAAAACTTAATATCACTGCTAGTTTAGATACTACTGCTAGCCATGGTGAAACTACTACTAGCCTTAGTGAAACTACTGCTAGCCTTACTTAGTAGTGATATTAAGAAATTTTGATAATTACGGTGATATTAACAAAATTCATAATCTCATTATACCTTTTAACCATGAAAATGATTTTTTTTCTGAATTTTTTTCAGCGATTCTTAATAAATTGTGTAACATATTGGATTTCACAAACATACTAAACCATAATCATAAGTAGGCGAATAATATGTTTTAGAGAGAGAAAGTGAGATATTCTAGAAAGAGAAACTTGTGGAATGTTAGATTCCCAAATGAACATCCCTAGCATTCTAATTAATCTTCCAATGAGTCAGCACTAAACAAATAGCCTCTTAGCTAGACTTCTTCTCAAACTATGTCACCAAACTAGCATGCTGTTTATGTTCGTTGATTTCATCATTGTACAACTACGATGTATGTATCGTGGAGGTTATTGATCTGATCCACCATGATGACCTTTTGAGCATTACAAGAGATCATTAGCCATCTGTAAATCTCAAGATCACCCATTGTTGTGTTGCCAGCATATGATGTTGTGACAATTGGACCGACATGCTCACATTCTGGATCATGATTTCTTCTTATTAGGTAGCGAAGCTTTTGATGATTCATGATATTGGCAAAGCCAGAGCGAAGCATGGAGTGAAAATATCAGAGTCATTGATGCACTAATCATGATTTCTTTCGATGAATGTGGTGAGTGAGCATGCGGCTATGGATTGACCGCTTCATTCTTCGACCGAAACGTAGGGAGTACCTGCATACAACAGTTAGCAATAAATCGCACGAAAGTGTCTTTGATCACTTTCGTTGAATTGAGGTACACGCCCACGGTTACCGTTAATCACAAGTACCGCCTTCGTGATCGTATAATTCGAAGAATTTCCTTGACAGGGTTTCGCTGCTGTTCTAGCTGTTCTCAAACCGGAACGTCTCAAAGAAGACAACACGGAGTGAGTGAACCAAATAATAGAGATTCACTGATTGATGTAAAGAGATTTGAAAAACAATCGTGTATTGCTCAATAGAAATTTGTTTTTGCAATACAACAAAGGTTTTAATGAAAATCAATTATCAATCATAAACACCTTTATTTTGAGAAATAAGTAGAGGGTCGATGTGCTAAAGAAAAGAGTTTTGAGCACAACGACCGTTTTTCAAAGGTATCCGTCGGTCCATAACTGAACCGGGATTGATTCAAAAGATTGAATCGCCCCATTGTTTCTGTTCAGTTGTCACATGGTTGATCTATTGGATAGATCTCACATGCCACCCATCGGGAGCTTGTTTGATGTTGGCTTCCGAAGGCTTTCCATCTTCATTGTGAATATGTTTACATATCACTCGGATGTTCTGGCAATACCACAAGGATAATGCGTAGGACTCAAGATATAATCTCTCTTTCCACATTATGTGAAACAGAGAGTATTCATTGAAAGTGTCCTAATGAGATTAATTGATGATCTCGTGGTTCTAGACTCAATTGTGCATATTTGGATCCTATATCGGAGACTAGGGAGAGGGTCTCCTTCTTCAATATCAACAATCTCTAAGAGAAAGTCGATAGATAATGTCGGTTCCCCGTGAGAATTGTGACAACTCGTAATTTCAGATCATTTTACAAACTTTGGAAATTTCACTATTCATCTCGGGAATTTACTATTCATCGGTTACTATTCATCATTTTACTATTCATCGTTTTCGAAGTCGATTTGATATTTTGAAAAGGTATTTCAAAATTTTACTATTCACGAAACACTATTCATTCCCGGAGAAAATCACTATTCATGAGTCATTATTCATCATTTTTCGTAAACTAGGTTTACGAGTATCAAATACGCGTAACCTGGAGGGTTAAGCTGCGTATTTATGGAATATCATCAAGGACATTTCATATAGACTAGATTTAGTCTACATATCATTAATAATATCATTTCATATCGGTTCATGCATGGAATTGCATTTTTCATTAAACGTTTATTTTCCTATTAAATAAACGCTATCGCGTAAACATAATTTTGAAACATTGATCCGACACTTCCAAAAATTATTCCGATATATTTTTAAGCTCATAATAAGATTATAAAAATAATATTATGAGTTTACCCGGTGTTTTAAATTTATTTTGTATATAAATGGTTATATTTATATAATTACTTACGGTTTTAAGTAAATACTACACGATAATTATTATTTCACTCAATTTTTGTAAGAAATGCATTTTTATAATTTTTATGACTTCAATATATTTCATTTTGATCCGTTAAAATTTATTTTTAGCTAACGCTACCCTAAAAGCTCAAATATGTACACAAGTTATTAATTATTCTTAAATAACTAAACATTTACTTCTACATATGTATGCTTAAGTGATCAAAATACACCTAGTCATTTTATTATATAAATGTCGACACAAGGAGATGACTCACATACAATTGTGTACAAATATCTTAGTTATGACATATTACTTGCATTATTTTTATTACTACAACACATACATACTTTATAACATAAGGTGTAAATCAAAATATCCTCTCTTCTCCATCTTGCATACCAACCGGCCATAGGAGACCAAGCACAAGGAAACCATTTTTTCTTCAAGTCAAGTTAATTTCATAACCCTAGCGTACTCTTAAGTAAGGTTTTGGAATAAAAACCTAGGGTATTTAGGATAAACCCTTGTCCATTTAAACCTCATCAAGTAACTAGTAAGCATTTCATGTTCATTTTCATCTTTCATATTCATATCATGTTCATTTTATCATGCTTGAGAAAATATGCAAGTCATATGGATAGCTATACCACTATATATATATATATATATATATATATATATATATATATATATATATATATATATATATATATATATATATATATATATATATCCTATAATTACTCCTTAAAACATATCACTTTTGGTGATGTCTAGGAACCCATGACACCCTAAGAAGGTGTATGGTAGGATTAGAATAGCTTCGGAGTTGTTTTGAATTGGTTAGAATAGGTTTTTGCGCGAGAAAAACTCATTTCGACAACTTTATTTAGAGGTCTGATCATATTTTGAAATTCTGGAATTTTCACGTAAGTAAAAATTTTTGGACTAGATATTTGGAAAATATACTTTAAAACGAAAACGTGGTCGCTTGAACGGGTTAAAAGGGAGTTATAACGAAGAAGATATGAATTTTTCAAGTTTGACGACGAAAACTATAAAATTCAGAATTTCAAGATGTTACTTCCACCTTTTACGAGTCAAAAATGAGGCTTAAGCGTTATAAAATGTGTCGATTTATCAAAAATATATAAGTTACTTTGATACAAAAATTTGGAGAACAAACATTTGGAGAACAAATCTTTTGGAGAACAAACATTTGGAGAACAAATCTTTTGGAGAACAAACATTTGGAGAACAAAAATTTGGAGAACTAATTTGGAGTACTTTTTCTTATAAAATGATGTCTTCTAGTAGAAGTAAGTTCGCCTAGCATATTTTCCAAAATGTCCAACCGTTCGTCAAGCGGAGTTGTAACAAATAAAATACGGTCACTTAAACTTTGCCGAAAACCACCCTTAAACAATATTTCGGATACAAGTACCATACTTTACCTATATTTTTCTCCATGATCGAGACCTCTAGGATGAAAACTTAAATGCTAAAACTTTGAGATAATGATACAAGCTTCCCAAAACCGTTGTGTTTGTTTCCTAACGCTCAATGTGCATCATTTTACGACTAGCTTTTCGAGGCCGTTTAGTCACTTTCATGAAATTGTCAAATGACATTCTTTTACGACGAAAAGTTATAATTTCATAATAAATCACAAAATGACTATCGTAGGATATCATTTCAACGTAAATACTTGTAAAGTATTTTATAATATGACGAGATGTCATAAACATATATTTCGACGATAAACATTATTTTCAAATGTACAAGTGGTATGGATTTCATATGAGTTTGCATGCACGACATTGTTTCATGATTTACATTAGAACATATCATTCATAATAGGTCCCGGTTAGAGGTTGCGCCTCATTTCAGTATTGCCATTATATCATCATTATCATTGCAACAGGTGAGTTCATAGCCCCACTTTCTATTACTTAATTGTTTTACAAACTCTTGGGGGAGATACATGCTATATTTTTAATCGAACACAAATGCTTTGAACTGTATGCTATATCCAAATGTTTTATTGTCACTAAGTAATCAATTGCCATGTTTGAAGTCCCTACATCATGCACCATTAGTCACTTGCGAGTGAGCGCGAATATTGTGAATAGGCCTATTGGAATTAACACTCCCGTTCTTATTGACCCAGCTAGGGGAAATCGAACGCACTATATTTGAATCATTAAGGTAAATTGGCAAGTTTACCTATTAGGGCTGCGATGAAACGATTTTTACCAATTTCTATTGGTACGAGGTTTACGCTTTGGTTGTCATGAACTTAGTGAAATAAATGTTGTTTTGTTTTCAACGATGAGTGTGAAACAACGTAACTCACACTACGAATATTGTGTTCAAACGAATTAATTAAACCTATGGATTTCACTCAACCTTTGTGTTGACTGTTTTAAGCATGTTTTATCTCAGGTAACTAAGGCATTCACTTCATGACATGCATGTGGACATATCATAGAGTCGCGGTGACGACGCGTCTCACATGGATTTATACATTTTAAAAACATCGTTTGACTTGTACCAAACTTATTTTCCGCACATGTTGATTTTCATTTGGGACCTATCTTTGTCACTCTGAATGTTTTTAATATATCAAACGATGTTCTTTTCAAACGACACTTTAGGTCGTTCAATATAACTGTGATTGTGGTGCTATGACAGTCATCCCCCAGGAATTCCATTCCGCTGCAAAACAGGTAATTTGGGGGTGTGACAAGAATGAAACATGTCCTTTTAAGAGGAACTTGAGTGGTTTGGAAAGTTGAAGTGCAGTGCGTCACTGGGTCCATGACGACTTGTCTTCAATACCGATGTTACCTTGGTAACCATCAGTAGTATATGAATTGAACCCGGTTTCTGCCCTAAGGTTGAATAAATGGAGGGCTATTTCTTTTCACCCTTTTTCACATTCAATTCTTTTTCATTCTTCAACCCCTTCAGTGCTTACCGAGACTTCATTACTAGAACCTTGTTGGGTTTATTCCAGTACTAGCTCAGTCTCAGTCCGCACTCTTCCCATATCTCACTTTTCTCCTTTTTTCATCATACCTAAGGACTTCTATACTATCTAGTGGATTATCCCTGGGTAGATCCCTCCGGTTCTGGCGGATCATGGGAACTAATACCTAACCTTATCATCCTTATATCACCATACATAAAGTAAAGTTGGTCGGTCTATTTGGTATTGTTCATCTGCCATTTGGAACCATTTGAAAACCATTTGAAAATCAATCCAGACACTTGTGATATATTATTAAAGCATTTTGTACCTGAATTGTTTTTGATATTTTTAGAACAAGAGCTCCCCCTCAACATGTGCATCATGTGTTTGAAATCGTTTAGCACACGGAGGCAAGAGGAAGAATTAACTTCTTTGATTTCCATTCCATTTTTCTAAAAGATATCACCATCACTTCCCTTATCAAATTAAGTAGATAAAGCATTTTGGAAGGATGAGGTTTTCAAAAGTTTGCTCCCCCTCAATATGTGCTTCGAGGTTTGAAAGAGTTTTGCACATATAAGAGGGAAGTTCTTTGAAGTACAACCATGATCACCAAACATTTAGAAACCATTTATCACACAATCAAGGTACCTTATGTAAAAGCATGGAAAACTTTATACCCTGAAGGTTTGAATTTGTTTTGAAATGCTCCCCCTTAATATATGCTTCGAGATTCAAAAATTGTTTAGCACATATTAGTGAGCAGTATGCACTTTGAGGCCAAAATGGTCATCATATTTTATCATCTTTCATATTTATATCACATTTTCTCCCCCGATCAAAAATTTCAAATCCTTTGAGACTTTGGATCTCAAGTGATTTAAATATGTACGAGACAAAACATTTGTTGGAGAGAAAAATGTGTCCAATTTTATATGATCAGAGTGACAACACTCGAGGTTCCCTTTTAGACACAAAGGGAAACCTCAGTACATAACCTAACACTATTACATGCATTATAGTTGTTCGTAGTTTGTACACCACATTATACACATACATAATACAGAACAGAAACTACTTCCAGAAGATGTCTTCATTCAGTTCTTTGAAGCAATTTGTAATGACCATCACGAAGTCTACCACCAACAAAACATTCAAGGCTGCGGAAGATCATTCGAGTCTTAATTCTTCGCCTGATTGCAGCAATGAAATCTTCACACCTTTTCAAGTCATCATCAGTCCAAAATTTTGTTCTATTCCACGGCTTCAGATCAACTTTGATTTCTTTCACTCTGGAGTTCAACTCTTCTTCAAGTATCTTGAGAGTACCATCACTGAATTTGTAGAGCTCGCACAATCTCATCAGCATGCGAGTTCCGTACCTGTCGTGGAAGAGGACGTCTCTGGGGTTGTCAAGCACTCTGTAATCGTGACGAAATTCTTGTCCTTTGCTATCCCATTGAGGCCTTGTTAAATTGACTCGAGTCTGGTAGCTTTGTATCCCAAGCTGAAAGTCCTCAACCCATTTTCGGATGACTAAGCCTCTAATCCAAAGATTGACAGCGGCAGATAGAGCTTTCTTTTCACGAACAGGAAGGTGTTCAAGGTGTCCTTAAAGATTCAAAAGATAGAGATCTTCAAAGTCATTTGGCAGGAGATGTTTAAAGTCGTTTTCTTCAATATTATATTCTTTCAGGTCTGCTCTTTTAAGAACGATCTTTTTCAAGTACTCATAGCCATAGATTGGGAAGACCTCTACTCGTATAACACTTAAGATTCGCAGCTTGGATCGAACATTTTTGCGTCTTTTATCAGCACCATGTCTCTCGATGTAGAAGTTCTTCTTTTTGTACCACCAGTGATAAATACCATATGAAGCTGCAATGTCATACTTTTGTTCTTCGACAGCCCAGAATTGATCAGGAACCATCTGTTCAAGTCCTTGATCAGAGTAAGTTGCAGCTTTCATCTTAGAGATCGATAGAGCAGGTCTTCTTTCGGTAGAATGAGCACACAGATAATCCAGATCATGATTGAAGAAGAAGTCAGCCTGAATGGTCATCTATCCAGGTTCACCACCAAAAGGAAGAGGCTTGTTCACATTGAAACGACCAATCTGCTTACTTACTTGATCATTCAGCATCTTATGGCATTCTTCCATCTGGTATTGGAGCTGGTTAACATCTGAGTGAAAGACCTTGACAATTTCAAAAGCTTGTCCTTCAAGATCTTTAGGAGTGATGGATGAGATACTCTTCTGTTCACAAAACCACCTAATGAAGCTTCCCATATCACCAGTAAAGTGCAAAAGAGAGTCTTTAGCTGGAACTTCATAATTATTAGTGATAGTTGATGCCCAATTGTTGTCGGGAACCGTTGTGTCTGTCTCTGGGATGGACCATGAAGGTTCTGGAGTATGAGACCTCTCTTCGGTGAGCCAACTTTGAATGGTGTCTTTTGAAGGAGCAACTCTAGATGGGTTAGAGCGTTCTCCTGCCATGTATGTGTCAAACCAATCATCTTCAGACATCTTGGGGATAAAATTGGTGGAAGCATCATCATCGTCATCAGATTCTAATTCTGTCATAACATGCGACAATTCATGAACCAATTGATCTTCAGGGATAGAGGAGACTGTAGAAGTGAATCTTGAATCAACCGTGGTCCAAGCTGCTGATTTCTTCTGCGTTCCTTGATTTCCGGATGAACTGGGTTGATTGGGAGGCTTTGGTGGTGATGATGGTGGTGGTGGAGGTGTAGAGGTTGTCTTAGAAGATCCACCAGCTCCAGAAGTTCCAGCACCCCCAGTTGGAGGTGGAGGTGGAGGAGGATCTTTAGGACCTTTATGCAATGTTTCCAACACTATGGTTCTCCTTTTCTTCTTTGCTTCTCTTTCTCCAATGTCTATCAAAAACTGTTCATGATTGTCGTGCTTAATTGATTCTTCAAGAGCCTCATATAGCTTCTTATAGACCTCATGCTTATGCTCGTCAGCTTCATACATCTTATCTGAAAGTACACCTCTCATATCTGCAATAGGTAGATCTTTGAACCGTCTAAGCAATGGAGCTTCCATTACCCATTCCACCGCATCCCCAACTTCACCTTCAATGGCGTCTGCAACCTCTTCATCAAAGTTGAGGTGTTCCAACCTATAGACGTGATCCACAAGGGAATCAACAGATTTAGGTAGTTGTCTCTCAAGAGCTTCAATTCTTTTCACTGCTTTGTCGAGCAATTGATCAGATGTAAGTATTTGAGGTGGTGAAGCTGGTGGAGTTTCCATTTCAAAGAACTGTAACCACTGGTTCAAGGGATAGATTTTTGCAGATTCGTGGTGGAAGGCAGTGTTTGGAGCGGTTTGGGAGGTGGAAGTGAGGTTGCAAGTGAAGATGCTGACATAGGTGGAATGGTTGATGTGTCTTGCTGAATATTGACAATAAACATGGATTGTGCATCCTCTTTATCATTATCTTGCTTAGAAGACTCAGCATCTATGGGTTTGTCATTTAAGAATTGATCACCGAAAGTGAAGTCTGTATCTAGGTTCTTCAATGAAGATAGAGAACCGGTAGACAGATTTGGTTCTTCCAAGTGCATGGTCTCATCAGATCTTGACTCAAGATTCTCCTGCGAGTCTTTATACAACAAGTCATCAACATTTTGATCGACGGTATCACTTGATGCAGAGGTTCTTTTAATGTTTTAGGCACTTTTACAACCCCATTGTTCTTTAGTGAAGAGGATTCAGCTTCTCTCAGTTCATATTGATTTGTGGTACTTGCTGGAGACGATGAGATTGTTAGAAGCATGTGTGCGGCTTGTTCAGTATCAACACTAACAATCCCTTTTCCTTTGTCTTGAGTGATTGGAGTTGAATGGCTCGGCTCGTGCGGTTCTCTGAACACAATACCTCCAATTGGTGTACTCATGTTTCGACTTTCTAGACTTTGCTTGATTCCAAGTTGCAGAGCGGCATCATCTTCATCAATCAACCTCATATCACCCCTGGAAACCTCAGTTTCCTCAACGTTTACTTTTTCCCCTTCCTTCTTCTTTCTTTTCGCTGGGTGGTTCTACGAAGTTTGTGACTTTTCACGTCTTTCTTTTGGAAGAGCAGATATGAAGTCTTTGAAGTCTTTGAGCAGAACAGCACTTAGCAGCTTTAGGTTGTGGTTGAGAGAGACATCAACATCATCACTGGATCCGGAAGCCTTTTCTTGAACAGTTTAAAATGATCCGTCTTCTTAATATCTTCAGTGAGAAGAGAATCAGGAATCGGTAGTCCAAAGATCTCTTTATTGGCTCCACTAGGAATATATTTGAGATTTCCCAGAACAAATTCATCCTCAGCATTATGTAGTTCAGATTCAATCCTAGGGTCGAAGTTGTGAGTCTGTTGCAGGTACTGGATAACAAGCTTTGAGAATCTGATGCTAGGAATCACAAGTTTGTTCAGTTTCTTTCGTCCCTGAGCTTTATTCTGAAAGTTTGTTCTATCAGATATGAATGTGTTCATTGATAGTGAAAATTCTTCCCAGATACGTTCTGAGACATTCACATTCACACCATTGACAATACCCTATAGGATTTGCAGGATGGGAATTCTCACTTTATCAAACCCTGATGTTTTGCCAGATAAGCACAGGTTGAGAACTGTTGTCATTGCTCTGTGGTTGATACATGTGTCTGGTGATGATGTCAGAAGCCCTTGTTATGCTAGTCTGGTATCCCAAACCAATTAAAAAGACTATTAGGTCTTCAGCACTGGGTGGTGGTACATATCGTATGTTGGGGTAACAGGGAGTGATTCTAAGGGCTTTGCTAAGAATGTCAGAATCAATCACGAATTCCCTATCATCCAGTTTGCAGGAATATTTTGCTGTGATTTTGTCCCATTCAAGAGTGTTCCAGAATTGTTGTATGTAAATGGAGGGAATTGTGCATTGCTTTGTTAGTGCACCGAAGAAGTTTGTGTTTTTGAGGATATCAATAGACACTTTGAGGATAGGATTTTGTTGCAACTTTTGTATGTCCACATAACAATTACTTTTTCCAATTTCTGCCCATTGACTTTTGGGAAGGATTTCATCGTCTGAGAGAATGTTGGGTGGTTCAGAAGAAGTAATGTTCTCAGCTGAGGTTGTGTTTGCCATTGAAGATCTGAAGATAAATACAACCAACAACAATGATTGGGAACAGTTAGATTACAAAT
Source organism: Chrysanthemum makinoi (assembly GCA_910596185.1). Classification (NCBI taxonomy): domain Eukaryota; kingdom Viridiplantae; phylum Streptophyta; class Magnoliopsida; order Asterales; family Asteraceae; genus Chrysanthemum; species Chrysanthemum makinoi. The sequence goes on from OU343220.1 coordinate 176,156,533, forward strand.
GGTTAGTTAGACAACATTGAATACGCCATTGTGTCATAAACACACAAACTTAGAAGCTCAGACAGGGTTCCCATAAGCATATTGAGAAGGATTGAGAGGCATTAGCGAGATTTTAAGGTTAAAGACTCCAATTGATACAGTTTTCACGAGACGAGTTGTTTTGGAATGAAAAGGTTAAAACGCACATTTGCTAAGAAAAAATGTCATGGAACAAGATACAAATGAGGAAATGATATAACAGTTTGTATGAAACAAGTTGTAATATTAAGTTGCTACAAGGGAATCCAAGTACATGCTCAAAAGAAATGTTATATCAGTCACACGAGTAAGTTGTCAATACAAGTTGGTACAGAAACTGAATCAAGATTGTAAGCATGAGATTATCCTAGCAAGTTGCCTTAAACATTTTAATAACCCTAGTCGCCGTATGAAAAATAAACCAATTAAGTCGCTAATCATAAATGGACAAGTCGCTAAACAAGGCTAAATCGCTACATGAAAACTTACTATGTTGCTAACTTGAACGCACATAAAAGTAACAACTCGCCACGATGAACTTGTACACTAACTCGCTACCAAGAACATTGCTAAGTCGCCATCAAGAACATATTTTACGCAACATACAATCAACACCATCCAAACAATCATTCAACACCATTACATGGGCACACATAACAAGCTATATAGAACGGTTACAAATAAACATTTAACACACTTGCAATCGACAAATAACATCAAACTCAACACATTCAGCGGCACCCAATTGATGCAATATAAAAACCATTAATACATTCCAATAAAACCTAAACGACCATTATACACAAGAAAAATGATTCCATTAGAGCATATTCATTAGCAAACCTACGTGGGAATCAAGTGACACGGATCAAATGCTCGATGGGATCTGTGTAAAAATTTGTGTTAGACTAGCATCTAAGACATATAATTGAGAGCAAAGAGTGAAAGATGCAAATCATACCACTTCTAAGTCGCTAGCTTGAATAATTAACGAGAGAGAAAGAGAGAAAGTGAAGTTTTTTAAGTTTTTGAAAAACAAAAAAGTGGTAAGTCGCTAGGGTAAGTAGAAGAGATTAACCAAGAATACCAAGTTATCACTTTCGGTCCCTGTGGATTAATGATTGTTTAGCAACTCGCTATCAAAGGATTTTAATAAGTCGCTGATGTTTTTCAAAGCAAGTTGCTAACCTAGTCATGGTAAGTTGCTATCTTATCATATTATGTATAGTAGACATTTACAATCCATGGACTTATCAGACTTATCGAGCAGCATAACACGGATAGAGATAAGCAAACTGACACAATGAACACTAACACAATGAGCACCATGAAACAAATAAGCATTCAATACATGGGTTCACAAAGATCACCACAAAGGCAAGACAAGACAACAACCTGCAACTGAGCACACAACATAACCGAGACAAACGCAGATATAAACAAGATATTTGAAAAATTCTCCCCCTCAATCAATGTCACCAAAGAACGTTGATTGACTTTAACCCACCCGTTTTAAAATAAGAATATATTAGTTGTTCGAACTTCATCTATGATCCCGTATCATTGTTGAATGACATTTCTAGGACCGTAGATGTTATCGATAACAAAGAATATATCTTTTATTAGATTGAGGTAAACTACTAAAATTATGAACTAAAAAGAATGAAATATTTAAAAAGTATTAAACCAAAATGTATAAAATGTATTTAAAAAGTGTTTATGTAAATTTTTTTTTATTATTTTTTTTAAACTTGATTTGTACACAGAAAAGAGCGAGTCGATTCAAGATGAATAGAGTCAAAAAGAGGTACATCAATTCGGCATGCTATAGCTCCGGAATGAGCTATATTCATTTGATGGAAACCAAGTCATGAAGTTCTGATTGAATTGAGCATTAACACAAAAGACTGAGAGCACATTGTACTAGAAGCACATCTAGAATTGCAAAGGGTTAGTGACATGAATAATCTCACTATTGGATGTATCCAACATAGACGATTATTAGAGATCCTATTAGGCTCAATATACTTGAAGAGTTTTCCTGTGGGCATCCACTTAAGGCAAGATCTAGGTATGTAAGTCCGTTGGATTGTATACTTAAATAATCTGTGGGAATCCATTGGAAGCATCTACTAGTGGATTTGTATCCTGCACTTTCCTGTTTGACTATTGGTCCTTTGTGATTAGTATGTTTCTTAGGGATTGATCACCAATTGATGTTTCTTATAAGAACTAGTCATACTTCTAGTATTTCTGAACTTTGAGCTTTGAACATTAACCTAGGGTTTGAGATTCATCACATCGGAACGAAGCAATGAAGTGACTGGTTTTGTCAAAATAACATTCTCATCAACTTGGGAGGCACGCCTAGATTTTGATGGTTTAAATCTTTCAGTTCTAAAGGCATTAGGTCGCTTAACTACTATATGTTTAGAATGGTTCGAATGTTGATTTTCCCAAAGTTAATGGTTTTGCAAACTTAGTGTTCACCCTATTTCCAATAGATTTCCTAAGCTCATTTTTAAGGCAACAATATTGAAGCTCTTATCCTAAATTAGGGCTTTGAGGTCATCAATGTCTTTCAACAAGATGTTAGATTGATTGATCAACTTGGAATTGGTCTCCTATAAGTTCTTTCTTAATGACTCATTTTCTCTTAATAGGTTGGACACACATAGAGCTAGTTCAGCATTTCTAGATTCAAGTGTATCACTCATCTCATGACAGTCATACTTCTGCACATCTGAGAGTAGTAATTTCGTGATTGCATATAGTTGAGTCTTTGTCCCTGAATCGGGTTTTAATTGATTAATTTCAAAAATTCTCGAAATTCGAAATTCTAATTAATGCAAGATTTTTTTGCATAAAAGCTTTCATCTTTTTGTTGTATTTCAATTTCCAATGAAATACTATGTTTTTCAAGAATTGAGTATTTGTTTGAAAGTTCATCATATACCCGTTTTTCAATCATGTCATTAGCTTTAATAGTTTTAGATTCAGGCTTAACTAAGATCGATTTCATAGTATTATGTTTAGAGTTAGAGTCAGGTACATTAACATATGAATTACTCTTATGAGTTAAGTGTACCTCATCACATGAAACCTTTTCTGACTCTGAGTCTTTGAGAATAGTACAGTTGTCTTCATCCTCTTTAATTGCAACTGAACTTCTGCATTCGGTATCATTCATTGGTTCAACTGATCTATTGCATGACCTGTCACAATCTTCCCATAGCATCACTTGACACCCATTCATTTCATTCAGCTTGTCATTCTCTTTAGCAGCTTCCTTAATGTATATTTCCACATTACCCATAAGTTGAATAAAGGTGTTTCTGAACTCATGAATTTCCATTCAAAGGTGTTTTTGAATGAGATTCCAGTCATGTCATCATCAAAATCGAGGAATATTCCCCCCGGATAAGAGGCTGAAATTGATTGAAGATTACTTGAAGATCTGCATTAGATTTATCAGTTGAGAACTGTTCTTTGGTAATTTGAAACCTCGGTTGTTCTAAGTTGAGTAACACACAGCTGGTCAAAGTGGGAAAGTCCTGACAAAGGATAGCACTGCTTGTTCGATCCATAGTAGTAGATAAAAGTAGTTTAAGATGCTGATGAAGAAGTTGAAAGGGCTCAATGTAGCATTCCATTTGCTTTGCATCATTTGTCATATAAGAGTGACTTATCGAGTTGTTTTGAATAAAAGATGTGAATCATTCAACGTTGAGCATTCCGAGAGGCACCTATTTCATTATTCTGTGAGGTATCATAGAGTGCAAGTACTTTGGTGATTAAATGATCAGTGATGTAAGACATTGTGTTGATGAATGTGTTTATGGATATTAGATATAAGTAACTTGCTTCACTTCACCAAGGTATTCAAATCCAAGTCGCTAGTACCAAGTCTCTCGAATTTTGGCACCAAGTCGCTAAGTAGGTAAGTTGCTAAAGAACAACTCGCTAAGCACCAAGTCGCTAGCAAAAATTTTACAGCAAGTCGCTATGCACCAAGTCTCTAAGTTGTCAATTCGCTAAAGAGCAACTCGCTAAGCATCAAATCGCTAACACCAAGTCGCTAACAAATTTAATTACAAGTCGCTAACTTTCACTAAGTCGCTACCCGTAGTGGAGAATCCACTAAGTGTACTGTTTGTCGGCTTGTCTCAATAGACAAGTCGCTAGCTCAACTCGCTAAGTCCTTCAACTACAACTCGCTACCAAATTACAAAGCAAGTCGCTAGCAAGAAAACTTATCCGTGGCTCAAGTCGCTACCTAGAAAATCACATAAACACCACTTTTCAATCCAAAAACAACCCAACCACGATGATTCAAGCTTACCAAATCAAAACCCAAGCACATACAATGATTCTAAACACAAAACAACACCCAAGATTCAAACTTTAACACTAGAAATGATCCAAATGATGCAAAAACCACTAAACCTTTTCAAACTCTAAAACCACCTAAAAGTCACTAGAAATCCTAAGATATGTAAGAGATGATCAAACCATGGCTCTTGATACCATTTGTAACATATTGGATTTCACAAACACACTAAACCATAATCATAAGTAGGCGAATAATATGTTTTAGAGAGAGAAAGTGGGATATTCTAGAAAGATAAACTTGTGGAATGTTAGATTCCCAAATGAATATCCAACCCTCTACCTTGCAAGGTAGAGGGTATTTATAGGTTACAAAATAAACGACCTCTTGACGGCCTGTGGATCAGGTATACAATGGGTAAAGACCCGTCCTTCCTCCACGGTGTTGCACTAAACAGAATAGCTAACTAAATTACTTAATAAATAACGTAATGTCTACGAGCTAACTTATGGTAGATAGTATTTGGGGCGACCGATACTTTACTTTGGAATTTTCTAATTCCTAACAAATTGTTGTCCTCTTTCTTTTTTTAATTTTTTCAGATTTTTTTGAATTATTTTTTTTTGAATGTTACTGTGATATTATCCGCACCATCCCTACTTAAAATCTAATCCGCACCCCATCCCTTCCTATATATATATAATATATATATATATATATACACATATATATATATATATATATATATATATATATATATATATATATATATATATATATATATATATATATATATATATATATATATATATATATATATATATATATATATATATATATATATATATATATATATATAATAAACTAAGAAGTATGAATAATAAATGGGCTTTTGAAAATTAAAATGTTGATAACATGATTTATCTTGTTATTTACTATTTTTAAATGGAAACTAACGACTAAATTGGAAATGTTTTGTAATAAATAAGTAATTAATGTTTCGAGTACCGCTATCAATAAATGTCAATTATGGACATTTAATACTAGTTTAAGTATTTATTTGCTTACGTTGTGTGCATGGGTTACGAATAACCTAGCATTAATAGTGTTGATCCGCGTGGGTAGCGGACTTATTAGGTTGACGAATCTAATAAGAGCCGCTAGGTACGTTGGGTAACCCTATTAATGGGTGAATTATCCTTATGACTCTTAGGATACGATTGATTTATGGGATATAGCGACACGAAAATAAATGAGTTTATCGAGTTGTGAATTCGATAAGGTCTATCAAGATTCAAAACTTATTGGACTATAGAGTTTATCGTTTAGAGGTCTCATTGTGTCGCATTGAGTTATATATTGGTTGTTTGAGTGCATTCATAGCATCATGTTGAGTCAATACTGTAAGATATAACTTTTCACATACACATCATAACATTACGTTGCAGTATATGACGTGGAATTCTGGTATAGATAAGTTAGAGGTTTAGGAACTTAGTGAGAGAAAGTGAAAGATATTATTATAGTCCCAATCTCTACCTTATGCAGAGTATTTATATACAACGCCACCCAACGGTGTGGATCAATGCATACAGGTGGTGAAGACCCGTCTCAGTCCTCCACCTAAGTATTACTTAACTAAATACCACTTAACTAAATATTACTATGACTACGAGCTTTCTAACGATTACATATACTTGAGGTTACCGACTCTTTAATAATGAATTTCTAATTCCTAACACCCCCTGGGAGGTCACCTCAAATATATACTAAAAATGACATTGAATACAATCGATATTACATTAACAATTGATCTTGCATTCTTGATGTAG